>JASVER010000048.1:1513016-2113016 GCA_030449065.1 Oceanodroma leucorhoa
GTGCCCCTGTACTCGGCACTGGTGAGGCCGCACCTCGAATACTGTGTTCAGTTTTGGGCCCCTCACTACAAGAAGGACATTGAGGTGCTAGAGTGTGTCCAGAGAAGGGCGACGAGGCTGGTGAAGGGTCTAGAGAACAGGTCTTATGAGGAGTGGCTGAGGGAACTGGGGATGTTTAGCCTGGAGAAGAGGAGGCTGAGAGGAGACCTTATCGCTCTCTACAACTACCTGAAAGGAGGCTGTAGAGAGGCGGGTGTTGGTCCCATCTCCCAAGTAACAAGCGATAGGACGAGAGGAAATGGCCTCAAGTTGCGCCAGGGGAGGTTTAGATTGCATATTAGGAAAAATTTCTTCACTGAAAGGGTAGTCAGGCATTGGAACAGGCTGCCCAGGGAAGCGGTGGAGTCACCATCCCTGGAGGYGTTCAAAAAACGTGTGGATGTGGCGCTTCGGGACTTGGTTTAGTGGGCATGGGTACTGGGTTGACGGTTGGACTCGATGATCTTAGAGGTCTTTTCCAACCTTAATGATTCTATGATTCTACGATTCTATATACAGCTTTGTCCTAATCTCTAACTTTCATTTTCAGACCTGGACAAAAGGAATTCTGCAACCTTTTGGGGGAATATGCTGGGTGCCTGTTTTGAATGACTGACAGTTCATTATCTCTCTTTTCAAGAGATATGAGCAAATTTACTAGAGATCATTATGTAGAGCATAAAAGAAAAAATGTGTTTTAAAGTTGACTTCTGGTGTATTTTCTGTAAACTTAGTTTCTTGAAGGTTTGCAAGGTAGCAGTGTCGTTATTTTCTCCATTACTTGGTAGAGAAACGTAGTCAGCAAAGTAGTCTGTAAATTACACTTGCTTGCAAAGATTACAGCTTGGGCAGCTTACATTCATCAGCTAAAGTCTAAAAGCAATTCCATTAAAGAGAAAGAAACATGTTTTGAATGATCAAGCRGCATGTAGGACGTCCAAAAGAGGCATTGGGGATCCCTTTACAGGGCCAGGGTTAAGAATTTTAAAAGAATCCTGCAAAATATTGTGCAAAAGCACTGCAAAATATTAAGCTGTCATTTTGCTGGAGAGAGACTGTTACCGCATGATTGGATTTGGGTAACTGTTGTCAGTGCTTGATAGAACACAGGGATGCAAACCATGACTTTGGTCTGCTTAGATGTTCAGGGCTTCCAGACAGAACTTCAGGATTTTTAAATTGCAGTTTACACAACCTGTTCTCTGAGTCTTTAACCTTTCTAAATAGTGGCCTAATTTTACCRACAGTTACAGGTATCTCACCTGTGTGCCATCCACAAAAGACACTGTTCAGAAACTGCAGCTGAGGCTAACTGCTCAGTACGGACTGTAGCATGCCAGGGACTCAGTGTGCCAGGTCATGTTTCCGTAGTTCTGGAAACACGCAAAAAGCAAAAGCAACAGTTACATACGTTTAGGTATATGTATTTTGCTTGCATAGCCAGCAGTGCTTGCTTGTGTACTTGAAAGCTCCGGGAAACCTAACTTCTGAATGATTTTSATGTTTGTAGGCAGCAACTTCTTTTCTGAGCTAAGCTGCTTAGGGAGGTGTGGAGTTTATGTAGTTGTGGCATCAGGAAAACAATACCGATGTTGGTTAAATTTGGAAAATGTTACCAGCTTAGAAAATTCAGATTTTCTACAAACTACTGACACATCCCATAAGGCTGTCTTCCAGTCTAACAAGTAGACATAAACCCAAAGGGGAGGTATTTCAGCTTAATYAGACTTAATGCATGTGAACAAGAGAGAGGAGACAAGGAATACCTCTTCTGTTTCTGTTCAGCTGCCCTTAACATAAATAGTTCTGTGATATGTTTCTGCATATTAGATCTGACTGAGAGTTCCAATTTTGTTCTTTGCCGAAATTCAAAATGAAATTAAATATATGTGTAGTGTCAAAGTGGCATTTTTTGCTGAAACATTTCTAGTAGCTCTATTATAGACCTTACTACTTTCAGGCTGGGGAAATGTTCAATTTCATTTTGAGCTAAGGTTTGAAAGATTTGCTTCTTTTTGTTATTTAAGATGAAACTAAAATGGTCTATTCTATACTCGCATTATGGTATTATTAGTTAATAATTGTTTTTCACTGGATAGTTTTCAGCTATTATGCTGAAGAAAGCACAGCAGAGGAAAAGAGCGCACACACATAAAACTAACTTCTGAAAGCTAATTGATAAATATTTAAGAGCATCTACCAGGTTGGTGTGCAACCCCTCGGTAGGAGATAAACAGGTTCCTTTAGCCCCCTTTTTAAGGTTATAAAGCTCATACAGTGATTTTTGCTTCTGTTGATGTCCAGAGTTCTATCACTAACATTTCACGGAATTCTGTAGTTAAACCATGTTTAATCTCAGAAATGGTACAAAGAATTTCTGCCTTCTGTTTTTGTGCTATTTTGTCCAAATTGTTTGTTAATTGTCATATTTCTTCTTTTGTTTATAAACTTCATTTCTCCAAATATCTCAATGACTCCTCCTGTTCTCTTTGTTTACAGCATGTTTCATAAGAATCCTACTAATAGAAGATGAAAAGCCAGTCAAACACACATGCCATTTAACCTGGACAACACACCTGCTTTTCTTGGCAGTCTCTGCTTCTCAGGTTGTTGGTTTATGTGAGAAGAGAGCTATACCAGATACCACTTTTAATTTTGGCTTGGCAGAATCGTTTTGCTACAAGTTGCTTTCTTGAAACTAGTAGCTACTCGAGTTTGCTGCCAGTGTGCATTCTTGGGGCTCAATATATCTGAAAACAATGTTGTTTATAATGCTGTCTCTCTGAGAAATGTTGACACGGGATGACTATTCCACAAAGGGCTAAATCCCAATGTCCGCATCTCCTATTCCACACACACCCACATTTTCGTGCAGTTCATCTAATATAGCTTTCAACATTTTGGTGGGTTAAGAAGTTGGTGCTCCAGAGTCTTTGTATGGCTGAAGAATTAAATTCATTTCGATCTTATACTGTGCTTTCATTCTGAAGATCTCCAGCTGAGATGTTTTACAAGACCACAAATTTTGTGTGTCAAGCATTGTTTTCTTCCAAGTTAGTTTTGACTCTCAGGGATGTRAGAGTATGCTTATTTCAAGAATTTACAGGATCATAAAGGTGGCTGTGACTATCATGGAGGAGAAAGCATAGGAAGTATGGGAGGGTTTCTGTAAGAAGCCATTCCCTATTGAAAATGGGATAAACTCCCAATAGATATAAAGGAAAGTTTTAGTTTTAGTGTACTTCTTGCTTTGTGATTGTTTCTTTTGGAAAATGTGTGTTTTTAAAACTTTTATTGCAAAGTATTATTTTAATTGTGCTAATAAAGGCAGAACTTTGAGGTGCAGTAGCACAGAAACGGTACCAAAAGAGTAATACTGAAAACAGCTTAACTCAGTAAAAGAATAAGAAAAAATTAGATGTTCTGTCCTTAAGTGAGACATATGGGTGATAGTGTGAAGACGATTTGAGAATGCACAAGTATCCTTTGTGGGACCACAGTATAAGTCAAAGGTGTCTGTTATTAGGGAGGGAAAATGCGATACACCGTTATGTAGGTAATGACACAATTAATTTGGTAATTAGTAAGCTGTAATAAAAATGGAATACTACAACCATGAAATCTTGCTTTTTTCATAAAGCAGTATTAAATTCAAATTCAGCTTTTGAGATTTACTGGGAGAACTGCTTGGGAAAAACAACTGGCCACAGAGAAACAGCTCACAATGTCGTCTGACTCCTGTGGGTATATATCTGAATTGATCTAGGCTTGCTTCCAGGCAATTCGTACAGCTGCTTCCACCCTTAAAGGGATTTGTGTTCTCTGTGATTAGTGAGTTAAGGTGTGGCAAGAAAATTGTACGCATAACCTGCAGAAGGATAATTCTACATAGTACAGTATACCTATCAGAGCATTAATTATCATATAAACATSCTGAAGAATCCGATTTTTGTATTAAAAAGATGAAAATACCAATAAAAATACCGTGTAAGAGAAAATTGGTTCAGCCATTTGTGAAGAGCAAAGAATCATATTTCACACCATTACAGATTCATGTGTTGTGTTTTCTGATTGGTGTAGTTCTTACAGATATCAACAAAAAATCTGCCACTAAAGCTCCTTGCTTTAGTATTTGATACAGATTTCCTACTCCTTTAGACCCCAGTAAATGTAGGTGTCTGTGGCCAGGTGCTGTAGGGAGTTAAGACTGTCCCTGTTGTGGTTACTGCTTTTTCTCAGTCAGTTCCTAAAGGACATCTTAATTGTCGTCGTGTTCCAGCTGGAATCTGCATAAGCACCTACACTGCCTTTCTGGTAGCATGTTTGGACATGGAGGGGTTTAGATCTTGAAAGCCTGTTCCTGCTCACTTGCTATCTATAGTTGAATAAATTAATGTCCTATCAGTTACCTAATTACTGTTCTGCAGGGCACGGGGGAAATTCCCTGAAAATGGTAAATTGCCTGAGGCTGATTAAAGTTTGTTTGGGGGTGGAGGTGGGCGGGAGGGGACAGAGGAGAAGGGTTGGTTGTTGGTTTGTGGGTTGATCCTGTTTGAGTTGAAACAGCATTTGGGGGGGGGGGGGGAATAAAGAAGTAGTCTTGCTTTAAGAAATACCTAGTGATGGTGAGGATACTACAATCATTGCCCAGTTATTGCCTTCACTGTTAAAAATTTAAACTTAACATTTTTTCCAAATTTGTTTAGCTTTGCTGTCTTGTTAACATTTTTGGCTGATAGATGTCTGCTCTTTATTGATCTTTATGAAATACATAAAAATTCTGCATCACTGCATTTGAAACATTCTAGTTGTATCTTCACCTTCAAAAAGATTGCAGTGGGAACAATAGTGTGAGTGTTGTACGCTTAGCCTGAAAAAGGAGTCTGTGGAAAGAGGGCCACTGTTACTGTGGGCAGTAATCCTTGCCCTGCAGAACAACTGTAATGCTGAATCGCAAACTGAGTTCAGCTACCCGTGCATGGCAAGGGAGAAATCTCAAACCACAACAAAGAGGTCGTGATCGTTGTGAGTGTTCAGTCTGGGACACTACTGCAGCTCAGGGTAGTTGCAGAGTCAACTTTGTCTGTTGTTTCACAATAGTTAGCAATGAATAAAAATTAAAGCAATTGGTTTGATGCTGTCTGGAGAGGTTTTCTAGAATTGCTGGTAGAGAAGGAAAACATAACTGAAAATTAAAAGCATTACTTGGTTTTACTCTGTGCTATGCTACAGAATGTGGGAGGAAGGAATTGGGGGGGGGGGGAAATTAATCCTTTTTCCTCTCTCTATCCATGTAGTATGGAATGGGTTTGGTTTATTCCTTATTTTTTATAAATGTTAGTGAGATAAGTGCAATTGAGAACAAGGTTTGGTTTTTGGCTTTTCTCCAATAAAAATAGTTTTGTCTTTATGATGTTGCTTCTGTCCTTACCTAGCAGCAGGATGAAGAGGGTAGTAGTTCTGCAGGAAAGGATCTGGGGTTATGTTGGATAAATCAATGATGTACTGTTGCAAAAAACCTCAGTCATCACTGCAGGATGTGTAAGGATGAGTATAGCTTGTAAAGCACAAKAAATAATCCTTACGCTATAGCCGGCATTTGCAAGGCCTCGGTTGTGCCCAGTTTAGGATTCTGCATTTGAGGAAAAATGGGGACCATCTTGAGGTGAACTAAATGAAATTACTGGAAATGATCAGAGGCCTAGGAAATTGGTCTCAGTCGAGGATTGGAGGAAATGGGGTTAATATGTCACACAGTAAAGGAGGAAAAGACTTAAAGCATGATAATAGAGTTCAAAGGTATAAAAGTCTGCTGTGTAATAGCCTGTTCTCAAAAGCAATGGAAGCAAAGGAGCAATGGTTTTCAACTGTGGGATGGACATAAGGAGGACACTGATGGTAAAGATAAACATTGGAATAGTGGGATGAAGTTGTGGGATCTTTAGGAACAGATCAATGAAACATCTGTCATGAGTGATGGAGGCACAGTGGAGTCTGTCCTGAGGCATGTAAGTTGTATAAGGGTCTTAAAGACACTTTGGATCCTAATTTACAACTTTGATGTAGATTTTATTATTTAGCATAAATATTATCAAGGTATTAATTTGGATTAGCTAAATCTTTTGGTTCTAAATTGATGCAGTAAGCAATGAATGAAGTTTCTTATTGCTAGGAAATAGTCCTATTTCCACCCTAGGTCTTGTGTCTGCCTTGATGTTCTTTACCTAGGTTTGCATATGGAAAGCAGAACATGCAGGATCTCAGTCTCTTTTTGTGCCACTGTTGACTGATTGCATCTCTAGGGATTTACTTGCCTTTTTACCTTCATTTGAAAGCCAGTGGGTCTATATGACTTTGTATTCGAATGACTCCTCTGTTCACCTTCTGCATGTGAGTTAGAGATTGACCCTTCCAGTATTTTGCTGTTGATGCTATTGATTCATTATTCCCCTGGCTGAGGGGCTGGCCAAGAAGGCAGAAAACTACTGACCAGATCAGCAAGAGCAAATCTGRCTCAGTGTAAGCTATTAAATGACTAGAACTTGTTGACCCACTTAATGTCTGTCTGGTTCCCATGGCTGGCATTTCCATCTTCAACTGAAGGTCACTTGAGGAGCATGCAATTACAGTGGCAGGAATAAATCCACACCTTTCTACCAGTTTTTCAGTACTGTTGGAAAAAGCAAAGCAAGCAATGCATTGATTTTATAGCATGGAAGTTATTTTATGCACTGGCAGTGACTGAAATACTCTTTTAAACTTGGATCCTACAGAATGTTCTTTACACAGTGAGTGTTTTTACTCATGGTATATTAACAATTTTGATTTTGTTTTTCATCTGTTCTCTGTGATCCTTTTTCTCAAGTACTTTTACTGGCTGTTCAGAATACTAACTGAGCCACATAATTGTCACAAATACAACAGCTACGCAATTGCTGTAGAAGGATTGTAGTAGTTTTGAAATGTCGCCAGCMTGCTAAATCAGTGTTCCCTTTCACTGGCTGTTGGGAAAGTAAAAAAAAAAAAAAAAATCCAGTGATTGGAAGAGATGGATGCCTTTTTTTTARTTATACCTTTCCTATAAAAATGTTTCCATTTTAATTCAAATATTTCTTTTATTCTGCTTAGTAAACAGAAATACKTTATGTTCTATTTTAAATATTTTGTGCTTTTTTAAAAGATAACATGGCCATATGCACTTATTTCATCAGCACAAGGTGAAATGCCTGGATGTAGTCACTGCTTTTCTCTCAGATCTAAAAATGTTTCAGATGCATAGAGTATCTAATACAGGACAAAATTCTCTATTTCATACTAGAGTTTCCACTGAMTTTCTTAACACTGATTTCAACTACTGAAAGCAATTAAATTTCTGTATGTATTTTTTTTTTTTTAACCTGAAGTCTGTTTTATAGTATCTTTCTTGTGATAGCTGTAGCTTGGAGTTCCACTGTGAAAGCAGTAATTTGTCTTTTCTTTCAGGGAACTGGAAGGCTTGAAATATCAGTATTTCTGAGGAAATCTCTAATGCCAAATGTATTGTGAGAGGTGGGGAAGGGAAGATGTTTGTTTCTGTAATTTTTCCCTTTGCAGACTGGTTTAAAAACATTACTACGAGCTGAATGAGTTCTACACAGTTAATTGAGGCCGTATCAACTGATAGCAGTTGACAGTGTTTATTATCAAATTGCTGAAAATATTTCCTGTCCTTTGTGTCCCTGAGATAAGAGATGATACTCTGATGCGTGTCTTTTCGCAGGACCTGTTGTTCAGTGTGTGCGCTCTCAATATCATCTCCACCATTGTCTGTGCTTTGGCAACAGCAATGTGTTGCATGCAGATGGTTTCTTCTGATCTTCTGCAAATGGTGAGTATGTTTCAGTGACAACACAGGATATTGTCCAACATATTGTCCTTATCTGTGTATACTCATTTGTACCTACTCTTTGCTAATAAACTTAAGCCGATTTGTGTGTCTTTGTGTAGTGTTAGAATGTTTGTATACACGGGTGTATTTTTTTATCTGCATGCATCTATATAAATATAGCACACAGGTGTATGCAGTATGAATAGCTGCTGTGTTTTAAATGTTTACATATTAGAGGGTTATAATCAGGATTTTGCAAGTGGGAGTATGTTATTTTTGTTAACGAGGTTATTAATGAGGTTCAGTTATATATGCATGTTAAATTTTCTGTCATTACATGTTTATTATCTTTAGTTTCCACACTACCCAGAGCAATTACTTAGCTTTGAGATACTATTTTTCACTGCTTTTCTGGTACGAGAACTATGGAGTATGAGAACTATGAGTTCAAAACTGGAACTTTTCACAGCGCTATGCCAATAACAGTGTTTTCATAAGGAAACCATGTTCAGCTTCAGCGTAGCACTTGTGTTTAAAACAAGAGGGAAAAGGATCATTAGTCTTCCGCACAGCCAGCTGCATTACAGGATACTATCTTGTTTTGGTTGGACAAAGACAGCTTTCCTATCCCAAATGGGATGTGCTGGGATTCTCAAGGTTTCAATGTAATGTTGAAACAAAAAAAGAAAAATTTMAAATCCCTTGTATTTTGCGGGCCAGGTATACTGTTTCTAACCCAGCTCTGTTACTGGCTAATCTAGGAAATCATCCTCTGTTTAGTAAGAGAGGGCAAGCGCACAAACCTAGTACGGGTCATTTGTAAATCTCTCGTATTTTATAAGTTTGCATAGATAGAATACTGGTCCAGCAAGTTAGCTGCAAACCATTCACACAACAGAGAAATGTTGTATAACCTGCCATGCAGACATGTGGTTGACTTCAAAATAAATAAACAAAAATATACTAGCTGCCGTGGATATTGATTTGAGTTTAAGTGCATGAATTAGAGATTCTAGACAAGTGTTCCAGTCACTGAGTTACAAACTTAGTTAAAGAGTATTTTCAATCTGTGATCTGGTGTTTACTTCACATAGTAGCAGATACAAGAAGTTAGGCACATATGTCTATGTAATACCTACAAATGGTACATAAATGCATTTTTTCATGTAGCACTCTGTGTATTCATATTGTGTGTGCTTGTAAAGGCTTGTAATAAGAGTGCTTTTTTAATAACTTTGTTTTGGATGTCAAACAGAATTGACAAAAATAATCATTTCAGCTGATGACACGTTGTATTTTAAATGTTAAAGGATTTTTATCATATTGTAGGTATTCTTTCTTTTCATACACTCCCTCCCCTCCCCGTGATATTTGCTGCAAGAATGCCCATTGACTAAAGATCTTTTTCACCTTGCAGTGATGACAGGGAGATGAAGTGATCATCACACCTGGAAAGATCTGTCTGTCTGGTGTAACAATGGTAGCAGTGATCCAGAAGTGTAACCATATATATTCCAGGAATCTTAACCTATACTTAATTTTATGGTATTTAGCAGTGTAAGAGGAATAAAAATGTATAGATGACAATGAACCAAGAACRATATTAAAGTGCTTCTGACGTGCGTGTGCAAGAAGCAGTAATCCCAATAGGAAGTCAAATACCTTAAAAGCACATAATTTTTCTCTCTGCCACTTCATTCCACTTCTCCCTTAAAATTCTTTCTTTACGACCCGGCGATGCTGCCATTATGTCCGTTTCTTTTTGCTTCCTATGCTTTGTGCTTCCAGCTTTCTGTCTGCCTGCTTAGTTGTGCGTTCTCCCACCCTTTCAGCTCCATTGACAAGAATTTTCTTTCCTCTGCACAGAAGAAGGGAATTATGCTCGACCCCAGACTTTTCTTATTCTTATGCTCTGCTCGACCCCAGACTTTTCTTATTTATCCTTAAGTTCTTCCCTTTGTTTTTTCAGGTTGCTGAGCCAGATTCCTACCAGGCCTAAGTGAGCGTAACTTCCCTGGGGCTACGCTGACTTAGACCAGCTGAACTCTGACCTGAAGATTTCTTTTTCTTCCACTATTTTCAGTCTATTGTCCCATGACCTGCAGTTCCCTTTTGCTCTCCTGCACCCAGAAATATGATTTAATTCCTTTTTTCTTCCTTGTTAATGCTTGATTTGTGCTTTTTCCTTTTACTTTTCACTGAGGTATGCATCTTCTCCTAGCAGGGTTGTACCATGCTGGAAGTTTAAGATAGCAGCAGCAAGAGATACCACCCCTTTTAGAAGAAAATTTAATTCTTGTGCTGATTCTTTTACTCTGTTCTTAATTATTCAAGAGCTACATGGGCTCTCCTGTAGGAAGAGGAGGCATAAAAGTACAATTCCTAGCCAGCAAAAGCATTATGCAATAGCGAATGTCCTCCTCGGACATCGTTAGGTTATCGTTAGGTCATCAGTTTTGTGATTCATGTACTGTGTTAGTGTTCTTGTCTCAGTAATTAATCAGTTAGAATGGTGAATTTTTGCAAATTTCGAATAATTTCAAGTTTTCTTCTGGGACGAAGCCATTCTGTGTGCTTCAGGTATTTATTGCCTAGCAACATAGAGCTGGTATAGAATACAGCCGCAAGAAAATCTGCAACTTTGCATGAGTATCTGCTTTCTTGCTAACTTTTGCATACAGTGAATATCTGATTCGTACAAGCAAACTGACAGTATTTTATTGGGAACTGCTACCTTCTGAAGTACTGATCTTCTTAGTAAAAGTGCCCTGAAAAATACAAACACAAGCTGCCCGGTAGTAAGCGCAGATTAAATTTTCCCATGAATTTGAAGGGGTTTTTTTGGTTAAAAATAATCCCACCAAACAAACATTTGGTTTCAAGCCTTAAGGAAAAAAATACTGCAAAATATTGCAAACTATTTTTATTGTGTTATACTTTAGTTTCCTTAAGTCTTTACTTTTGTTCTGTCGCATGGGACACACAAACATATTTTCCTAGGTTGTCCCTTCTTTGAGTTGACTGTTTCAGAAAGTAGGCCAAATTTTTCGCCTCACTTTAACCTTTCTCACCCTCTTAAGTATGCACAGTTGCTCAGGGAAAAAAATCTACCAATTGTACTAAAGCTGCAAGAGTAAGTGATACCRTAGTTAAAAATTGAAATAGCATTTGTTATGTGTTTCACT
The DNA here is from genome assembly GCA_030449065.1 of Oceanodroma leucorhoa. NCBI lineage: Eukaryota > Metazoa > Chordata > Aves > Procellariiformes > Oceanodroma > Oceanodroma leucorhoa. The sequence goes on from JASVER010000048.1 coordinate 1,524,108, forward strand.
ACTTTAGACGGCTTAAGGCTGCACTGCATTACAGGGCTTCCCAGAATTGTTCTTTCTGTGTACACACCCCTCCAGCAGATAAATGTGAATCAAATCAGATTATATCAAGGTTCTGTAATGTGAAGAAACATCTCTTAATAACCAAGCTGTCACCTCCATGATATTTCATTTGTTGCCTAAGGCAGTTTCAGTTTGCATCTTGTCTGATGAATGGCTACTGCAAAAATTCACRCTATTTTCTTCAAAAGGTAGCTGCCTGAATTAAACACAGAAATACAAGAAAATATGCCCACTGTGGCCAAGCTAAAGCATGAAGTACGCCTATTCCAGTCCTTCTTCCACTCCARAGATGTTTATACAGTACTTACCCTAGAAGTACTGACACTGATATCATTCAGTGTATTCTGATTTTATCACCATCACTGTTAGTAACTGTTCTTCATGTTATGTGATATCTAAACCAATCTGTTATTTTGTAAAGGAAATAAGGTAATGATGACACATGCAAGCTGTAACATTTAATTACTGTTTTCATCAGCCATAATGACAATTCAGCATGTCATTAACTTAATAGGCTGTAGTTAATATTTCTACTCAAAAACCTCGAAGCACCTCTGTATGAGGATAGTATCTTGCTGGCATAGTTTAACTCCTTATCTTGATGAAATAGTAATAAAAAAMMCCCTTAGGATGAARCTTCAAATTAAGTGAGAATTGATTGTAAGTTATTACATAGTTTTTATTATTTAACCKAATTATATCAAAACCTAAATATTATATTTTTTGACACAAAGCTCACTTAAAGGTACTGTAARGCCCAGATGACAGTCCTTTTAGAAGTATGCATTGCGAATGACGTACACACATAGAAACATCCTAAATGTAAATATGGTTGGATAAATATTCCCCTCACCCCCGCCACAAATARAAAGGTAAAATATAAATCTTTGGTATAGGAAAACTTTTGACATTTTTAGAAAATGCACCATTTTCCATTTCGCATTTTATTGGTAGAATAAGAATATTTAATATTTAAGACTATTTAAAATACGTTCAGTACTTCAAGAAAGATGTAGTGTCACAGACCAGTCCCTCTGAGACTACAAGAGCTAATGGCTTGTGATGGTTATRGGAACAGCAACTGGAAACAATGGAGCAGAAAAATTTGAATCTATGTTTTTCTTATCAAAATATCTTGTGTTGCAATTTCCCTTTAAGATCAGGGACAAATTAGAAGAGTCAGCCATGATCCTTCTGTTCTTGCAGACAATTAGTATCTACATTTCCCTCTAGGAGATATGGATTCCAGTGCTTCAGAAAAGGAAAAAAGCAACTGTCCAGGAGGAGGACAGTTAATTGAAGACAGAATTATAGACCCAAGTATATTGCKAAGAGCTTTTACTATAGATAACATGCCAATATTCAATTATATGCAATTAGAAATTTTTAATTCCCATTCCCCAGAATTAGGAGATTTTTATAAATGATATATAGAGACTGAAATGAGGATAGCGAACCCTGGAGTCTCCAAAGGACTYATTTCAAAGTTACACAGTAAATTTATTAAATGTGATATGGAAGGCAGAGGTAATTACATGCAGATACGGGAAATACTCTAGATAAGGTTCCCTTAGAGCACTAGTCATGTACCSGTTTAGGTATGTCATAGCTGCTAAGCAGTGAATCCCAGCCCTGTCGTTTACGTGGAGCCAATACTGCYGATCAGCTGCAGAATATGTAGAACAGAGAATGTCTTTGTTGATGGTTAGTGGGGATGTCCCATGCCTGGAAATACTGATGAAGAGTTCTTCGTCTGACAGATCTCAGGTGGAAGGGCTTACCACATTGGGTAACTGTTATATTAMCAGTGTTGGCTACTGACAGTGTTTACCAGTGGTGCTATTTGCTGTTTATCCTTGTCTGCAACCATTTTTTATCCATTGCTTCTGCAGAGGCCATTGGTTTAATCCCAAAAGCCTGCCTGGGAAACCTGCTTTGTGGGTGGTTCTATAGTGTGAGCTATAGTTTTTGAAATGACATTGAATGCAACTTGATGTTGTTTATACTTGTGACCAAAGAGGCCACCCCCATTTTCGGTTTGGCAGTTCTTGTTGTTGCCTGTCCTACTTGCCATCAACATTTTGAGAGTGATTATTTAGTAACAACTGTCTCCTAATACCAGAAATGTGTGTTTCCTTGTGAAAGCATTTGTCAGTGTTCCTCCACCTTGTCCAGCTTTGTCAGCTGTTTGCATCTTCTTACCGTGTCTTTTTCTTACTGTGGACTTTGTATTAATGAGCCCCTGCCAGCCGTCACCATTTGAGACTAACTCCTAAAGATTTTTAAAATACATTTAGCTGTAGGAAGAATAAACTTTTGCAGGCTAGTAGAGGTTAGTAGATAGGGGGGTAGTATGGCATAAGATATGATTTCATTCCCACTTAATARCTTTCTGATTGTTTTCTCAAGGATGTCTGTTCTTTGTGATAATCCCTTGTATTTGCTATTGTTTCATTTCCTGCTAGTCTCCCTCTTACAGCCTTTTTCACTTTAATTTCTGTGCCTTCCAGCAGGATGATATCACACAGGTAAACTGTTGTTTATAAACACCTCCCCCCCCAATACGTGTATCTTTGGTGTCTGTTTTGCCACTCATTTTCAGCRTTGGTCACACAGAGTTCGTTGCCATGATTTGTATTCACAGTAAAGGTTCTTGAAAGGGATGCAGATGATTCTACTGTTAAACTGAACTGCATCTAAACATCAGGTCTTTTCCTTCTTGAACCACAGCCTCTTCTACCCTGTGTAAAACCTTTCCCTTCTGTCACATCCCACAAAATGTCTGCTGATAGTTCACTCACTGTAAAAGCGCTATGTGTTTAATTGCCTTCTTCTGAGGGAGTGCCAGGAGCATCACTCCCTACATATGGATGAATGAAACAAGCTCCAGGGAACTCGAGAACTGAGGGGTGGAGCGACATGTTCTCCGGTGCAAACCAAAGCTTGGGTTCCATGGCAGTATGTGGAAATAGTCTGGGCGAAGGTAAAGAAAGTTGTAAAAGAAAATTATTTAGTTTCCAGGCTGTAAAAATTACCCAAATTATTAACTCTGCTAGGAAAATGAGTGTAGTCCTGAGTTTGGTGGAATCAAGTAGGGTACAAAATGTGAGCCAGAGTATACAGRTATTTGTCTTCATTATGATAAATTTTTATACAGTTTTTAGGTCACTAAGTTGAAGTTTGTTTTGCTTCCTATTTTCCTAAAAGATTCTTCAATGTATCTGGGATGGTAGCAGACTGATGAATGCTGATGATTGTATCACTTAGGGCAAAAGTTTGGTGTTTAATAGTTAATGTAATGTTACAGTTTGGGAAATGGCTGTTGAAAGATCAGGTGAATTTAGACCGAATGACWGCAAAAATGTAGTTTTATTCTGTAAGACAAACCTGTAGAAATGTCTGATAGTACCCAGGATAACAGCATCACATCTCACATGAAAAAGAGTGCTTAACAGCATCAGACATTTTACGTAACGAAGAGTAAATGAAGTACATGTCATGTCTTTTATTCCTGTACCATCTGTAGACTACAATGGCWGAAAGTCATTGATTGGGTGTAAGATACAATGATATAACATATTCTGCAGAGGAGGTTCTTTATTTAATAGTTACTTGTGAAAATAGAGAGCCGTTTAGTAAACAACTAATAGTTCATTTTCACAAACAATTGAAATTGGTCCTGCTAACCCTCTGTTGTATTGCATTATTACAGCTTTGACCTTTGAAACAACAYACATAGAGTGTGTTTAGTAGAATTAAGATGTAACTCAACCTTTTAAATACCGAAGACCAATATCATTTCTATGGTAATATAAATTCAGCATAACCGCACCAGGTTAAATTTGAAAAAGTGAAAAATATAAAACTGTGACATTAAAAATTAAGGTAATTTAGTTTCTACCTGCTGGATCTTCTAAGCATAAGCATTTTCCCTTTTATTTCACTGCTTCTTAGGTCTTTATCATGGTTTTAAACAAATAATAATGTAATGAGACAACAGTACAAAGGCATATATTCTCTTGTTCCAGTATAAAAAAGAAATGTGCCTTCAGCAAATTTTCCTAGCTCACTTGTTTTAAAAGGCAAGAGCTAAAGACCAAGTCATCTACTGATCCAAGAAAAGTGATACGACAGCAGAAGCTTGCCTGGAGAAGAAAGATTCTTCTGTGGTTTTGGATTGTCTTTTGATACCCTTTTATCCACGGGGACCATATAAAGCCAGGTCAAGGTGGCCGGGTTCCGTGTGATCTGCAGAACGGTCCATGTTTGGTCTTGAAGTAGTTCAAGCCTTTGCTAGAAGACTTGTTAAGTTACAGTGTTTCTGATACGGAAGGTATCAGAATGGCTTCTTGATATCACTGCTATGCTAGAAGCTGATGAGGTTCCTGTCACAAATGTTGACGGTAGTTCTCAGTATTATTACTTTTTATTATTCAGTGTAGTTATTTTCTTTTGGTTTTGAGATGTTTATATGGAATAAATGTTTTTCTTACTTTCATACCAGTATTTAAAACCTTTATACCACATTTATGTGTGCACTGTCTGTATCACCAAACCACAAATGGGTATCAGAATATTTTATTTTACAGGAATAATAAAGAATAGTTATGGCCCTTTTTTTGGAAGTGAAAAATAGGTGGGATATTTGTAGTTGTCTTATTCAAAATTTAATGAATATGTAGTAGCTTGTTTCTAGTTTGTTTTATTTGGGTTTTTTTTGGGGGGTGGGGTTGGGTTTTTTCTCTATAAGCACCAGGCATTTCAGATTGGAAACAAAAATATGCAAATAGTTATTTTAGTAGTTGTATCTGTTGTTCATCACGTATTAAAATGCAGCTGATTATGTAGTGCTATAATAAAACTGTATGACAAGGTAGAAGTATTTCTTGAAAAGCTATTTAATTTTAAATGTCTATGTTCTGCATCCTATGACTAACTTTGAGGACTCTCTCTGTCTTTAGTAAAACCTTGTGTTGTATTTTGGCAGTTTGACTCGCACTCCTCACTGATCTCAAGTACTGTTATGCTTCCAGGAGTGTCCCTTTCATTTCAGTATGGATATCAATGAAATTGGGTATTGGTCAGGGTTGCTAATACTGATCTTTTATTAAAATTTTTGTTATTGGTGATGATGTTTCTACCATCTGAAGGAACTTGACCTGTTCATTTTCAGTTTCTGCCACAGAGGCCACATTCAACCAATCCTGACTGCATGACTCCACATGGAACTATACTGCATCAAACCTTGGATTTTGATGAGTTCATACCACCAATACCACCTCCACCCTACTACCCACCAGAATATACCTGCACACCAGTGATAGAGGCGCAGAGGTGATTCTTCTTCCCTGTAGTTACAGCTATCGCATAGTTCTGAGCTACAGACTATGAAGCTCTTTCAAAGAATATGAAGCCAAATAATGTCCTTCACTTACATTAGCTGTTTCTTTTGCAGAGAGATTACGTACATTTTTTGCAAACTTGTTAGGATGCACCTGGAAATATTTGTGTTAAAGCACTGTGGTAATAGAGAAGTGATTGAAYTTAGCTAAGACAAGGATAACAATATCTGAACTTAAAGCAGAGATCAGCTTATAGGTAATCCTTTCACAGTTGTTAACATTATACACTTGAAGTTGAATAAGAGATTTAATTTTCTAAGGAAGTCATTGCAGTTAATGTGTATTATTGTGGAGTAGTGAAGGACATTAATGACTGTAAAACAAGCTGGTACAAATGGGTGGCATCCAAAATGAAATTTTTAAAGCTACCCTGTGAACGAGGGCTTCCTTTTGGTTGTCGAATAAATTTCTTCAATATAATTCTCTGTAATATATTGGCTTTGAATTCAGAAAATGCTCCTCATCACTGTGATGTAGGTAATAGTTTACCAAATAAATCCAATGCAATTTCTTAATAATTACATTTGCTTGTTTGTGTTTTTAAACAGAGGTCTCCATTTGGACTTTCCTCATTCCCCATTCAGTGCTTTATATGAAGTAACCATTAACAGCCCGGGAATGCTGTATCCAACTGAGCTGCCCCCTCCTTATGAGGCAGTGATTGGAGAGACGCCTGCCAGTCAGGTAAGGAAAGCCAGAGGAAATTCTTTACATAGTCTTCAGATTTTCACGATGTGAAACAATTTTAGATAAATTTAATGATCTAAAATAATTTAGGAGTTAATTGTACTTTGGAGGAACAACCATTAGAAAATATTTATATTCTTTAAACACATTTTTCAGACCATTCTCTTGACTAACAAATTTTACTTAATGTGTATTCTTCTTATGTTCTTGTGAATGGTTGGGAAATTGCTTATGCGAGTAGTAATATTTCAGCTGTTATGCTCTGTTAAAAAAGTAGTATGATACTGGACTGTCCATAACAAAAACCTAGAAAAATGGATTGGAATCACCGAAGCATAGTGTTTTTCCTTATTTGAAAAGGATAATGATGTTTTAAAATGAGATTACATTTCTTACTTTCTATAGGTAATAAGGAATTAGGAAGTAGGTTTATTTTCTTAAAAACCCCTACAGCTGTAAAATATTTTTTATTCCAACTACTGATGATAGTGGATTTGCCTCACTTTAGTATACTACTTTTAGTTGGAGCTCAGTACAACAGTGTAGGTTTAATAAGGAAAAAGATAACTSTGTGTCTGTGACATGTAATGATAATAACTTCTGTATGTTTGTGTATGTGTGTATATAGCATAGAGCTCATGGGACATTTGGTTTTGCTCTGCATGTGACCTGAGCCAAGATAATTATGAATTCCCATTTTAAACTCTATGTGTAGGTAGAACATGTACGTGAAAATTACCAACAAAAATCTCTGTACATAACCTCAGATTAACAAAGTTAAAAATACACATTTGCAGTCCTCCACTTATGTCAAATTTCAGATTATGTTCTTGAAAAGTACTGCGAGCATCTTGTAATAGTATAGGTTCTTATAATGGTGTGCTCTGGTCTTGACAGGATGCCTTGAACTCAGTGCCAAATTTATGCTTTAGTAGTTGTAAGATGCAGCCTCCGTAAGGAGGCTCCTGTCAGGCACCGGAGTACTAGAAACTGATTCCTGCCTCAGTGTTACATTAGCTGATAAGAAACCGTATGGAGCAAAGTTTTTAATGATAAAAGGATACGGACGTGTTCTTCCTATGAAATAGGAATGAGTGGTTCTCTATTGCTTATACTTCTGGCTGTTACAGCTTTTAATAGCTTCTGCTGAAGCAGTTACTCCTGAGCGTGCGTAACACCTTTATTCTGAACTTTGAGAAAGGATCCAGTATACTTCAGACAAATATTTACATTACACGTTTTGCCTTATTTTTTACTATACAGTGTCAGCTCAACTGAAACTAGAATTATAATGTATCTGCATGTACAGCCAAAGCTAATTTGAGCAAAGTTTTGCTTGAAGCAATTTGTGATAATTGAATCAGCTGTCACAAATGGGAAAATACTTAAACTTGCTTTTAGAAACTGTAATTTCTTGCAGGCTTCAGTAAAAACTCAAGGAGTCAAACATTCTAGATACTGGTTATCAGTTCTTAATAGCRCACAGTGGAAATACGTGTGTTTAGGTTGCCGAATTGCACCCACATTACAGAGGGGAGTACTTTGCATTTCCCCAAAATATACCATTGAAAAGTTTGCTAGTGATTTTTTTTCACAYTGGGGGAAACCACAACCAGAGCCACAAAACTAAAGGAATTATATAAATTTTTACTATTATACACAAGAAGATTATTAAGACAAGTGTCTGAGAAAAAAAGAACGTTGAGATGCACAGTCCCTGACAAAAATGCAATTAAAAAACTCCAAGATATGCCTAACTTTGCAGCTTCTATGACTGACAAAGCAGCTTCTGACAACTCTTCTAATCCTTGCCTTGTATCATACCCTCCACCACGTGCCACAATAAACAGGCCAAACGTTGCACTACCTTTCATTTATTTGGCTATAATAAAATGAAACGGTATAAACTGCTTGTGACTGAAGTTCTTTTCTGAACAGTAAAATTGGAGTTTCCAAGGCCATCTCCTTTCTAAAATATTTTTTATCCAAGTTCCATCCTTTTTCCTTTTCAGTAACTCAGAGGAACCTGCAAGCCCTGAAGGAGTTGATATTTTTCAGTGATTAAAAAAAAGAAAAAGAGCAAAAGCAATATGAATTATGCACGGTTTGGGGGGAAAGAGAAGGATCATATCTGTGATAAGAATTCGTATGTACTACCAAGTAAGATTTAGAAAAGTATCTGTATATACTTAAGCACAAAATCACTTTGAGCACTCTTGTAATTGGGATTACACTTTGCATGAGCATTGACATCCAGCAGCACAATAGCACCAGCATATAACAAAAGTATAATTTAACAAGATGTAATTTAAAGCAGCAAAATCATGCTCTTGCAAGAAGAGCATGAGCTTTAATAATTAGATGTATTGACTGTTATTTTTGGGGGTCAGTGTCAGTGCCTTGCCTATTCATCTCTGGCCACCTGGGTTCCAGAAGTGTTTGTTCTAATAACAAGTGAAAATGAGTGGTGATTTTTAATTTCTAAATGGTGATAATTATATAGTTTCTTACCAGGAGTGAGTTTATATATGCCTGGTTGTTGCTGGTTCAGAGAGCTTGGAGGAGCAAAATAATAGCAGGTGCTGTGTATCAGAAGTGAAGTACATTGGCAATGCTAACTAAAGCCCGCACAGCGACTTCGTAGCCATATACTTTTCTTGACAACAAAAGCCGTAACGTATTTTTTTGCAGTCAGTGTCCCAGTCGATCTGTAAATGGAGGAATGGAGCCAAAGTCTAAGGCAGTTTTAGGTCTACAAGAGGAACAAAATGGAGTCCTAAATTCTTACATGATGCAAATGCTCCCATATAATATGCACCAAGCCACAGTACAGTATGAACCGAAATAACTAGATTTATAAATCCCTCAAAGGCAGACTTTGCAATGGAAATCATGGCAGAGCTTTAATTACAGAAGTGCTTCTGGAAACCATTATGTAATAATGTCATAATTGTAAAACCTCTTACTGAGCATCAAGCAATAGGTTTTGTTTGTTTTTAAATGGATTGAGGTCCTTAGAATTTTATTAAATTGTATCACATTAGACTCAATGTGTCATGCATTTCATGGACAACAAATGTCAGTGCTAATTTAAGTGGTTGCATCTAAGTAAAAATTGCTGTTGTCATCTGTACTGATTAGGAATTCCCATTTTAGGACTATGAAAAAAAGTGTTTTTCACAATGTTTTCCATGCRAAGTATTGACTAGGATATAGACAAGACAAGAACAAACAGATYAGGGTTCTGGGTGAATTATACCAGTGACTGTTTTATAAGGTTTACTAACCTGTAGGCTGTGCAGGCTTGTCAAAAGCATGGGTTTTCTTTCCTTGTCCTGTTGATAGCTTAGTGACTGTTTTTACCAGCTTTATGTCTGAGGATGTGCAAGTCAATAAGGTTTTGTTACCCTAGGATGTGCAGGAACCTGTATGAAACCACGTGCCATCCCTAAGTGAACCAAAACTCTGACCTGACTAAAAATTGTCAATGTTATCTCCCGCAATTTAAACCATGGTTCTCCTTCCCCGAAGCAAGAAGGTTAATCAATTCCCAATGCATATGAAATACATTCAGCAATTATTCTTGTGAATGGAGAAAGAACGAGGGAAGGAAAAGGAAAAATGAACACATTTATCAGATAAGTTTAAATGGCTTATGTTTTGCAARTTCTGGCTAAATACTGAAAAAAGTAGGAGAAGAAACCAAAATTAAAATTATATCCCTGAATTCTTCTGCATGCCCAAAGTCTTGAAATCTCTTGTTTTCCCACTATCAAGGATGCTAGTTATCAATGAGGGCCTTAAAAGATAAACCTAACAGATGATGAGTACTTTTCTGTATGTGGCAAATTTTATATAGAGGGGAATATTCACAGTCTTCCATTTGGTCTCAAGAAGCAATTTCTGTGTGTGTAAATTTGTCCCATCTATTTGTCATATTGTTGGGGTTTGGCTGTGGGCTTTGTTGGGTTTTTTTGTGGTTTTATTTTTTTTTTCCTAAGTTCCAGCAGTTGTAATTAGAGAAAACTATAATATAATATAGTCTGCATCCAGCAGTTAAGCTGAGAGGCCGTGTCCTTTGATTCGCATAGTAACGAGTCACCTCTAAGAATGTTACCTGTTTATGCAGCCCCATGTCTTCAGGCATGTTGCTGCAAGGTTTTCAGCCTCTGTAGGAGCCTCTGAGATTGAGGCAGAGCCWGAGAAGGGATGTGGTGTGCGGTGGATGAGCTTTTGTGTCCCTCTAAATTCCAAAGGATGTGAAAGGCTGATACAAATCTCATTGCGTGGTGGAGAGTGCCGAGAACAGTTCCCCTGGGTAGTTTCCCTGAGTAAAACATGAGCCCTCACCCTGGGTGAGCTGAGGGACTCTCAACACGAGCACCTAACCGCAAGGTAAAATAGTTTGTCTCCCACCCGAGTTGGAACACACCTTGGGTCCATGGTGTGTTCTGTGCAAGCTCTGTTGCAACAGGAYGTCGAAGCAGAGTACTGATAGCTGTTCTGTGGCTTGTCTCAGATGAGCTTAGTTGTCTTATTCCCAGGTCAAAAAATTCTGTCAACGCTGTAATTGTTCCCTTTGGCAAACTAAGCAGAGAATAAAAAAAAAAAAAGGACATGAAGATTGAACTGTCGTAATCTAGAAATGTTTGTGTAATAGGAAAGTAAGGTACGCAAATACCATGTATGTATTTCTTCTGCCTGTAAAATAGTGTATTTTTTTTGAGATGCAGTATTTTGATTTCAAGAATTGCTAAGCCAGCTTTTTTCACAAGCCTTAAGTTTGCTTTATATGGTGTTAATCATGTTATTATTTTAAATTTACTAGATCAAATCTACAGATGGTTCTTTTTCATTAGTACAGGTTTGCCAGAACCTCAGCCTTGCATGTAACTCATTTTATCGGTATTAGGCCATTTCATAGGTACTAGACAATGTCACTACAGCTGCCAGGTGACTGGGAGAATGTAGAAGGTCAGTAAATGTTTCAGCACAAATATCCAGCAGATATTTTCCTGTCAATGATTGAGAATTTGTGAAACCACCTAGACTTAAAAAGAACTCCTGGATTTTTAAAAGGAAACAAACACACTTAAAACATTGTATTATTTCTTCCAAAATGTAGTTAGTYTGATTGAATTTTCTCCAGCAACAAAGAGCATTTGAGAACGCTTCTTTTCCAGTTAGTTCCCAGCAGTTCCACAGTTCATTCCCAGGAATGGTCTGCAACTTCGAGTGACACGCAATTTTTTTTTTTTTATCACAGATGCGATATTCTGCTTCAATAAAGAAAGATCCTTTAAGAAATTTCCAAGCAAATTGTTTAAAAATATGAGTGATTTCACCTTTGCTTCTCAGTCCTCTATCCATCTGTTGCTGAGTTAAAGTATTTCTGGTACTGTTCTTTGTTTAGAGTTGTATTTGCTAACCCTTAGACTTCAGATCACTTTTAAAAACTAAATTTTTATCAGAAAAAGTTTCCTGATCACTTGATCATAGTAAGCTATGGATAGACAGATATAAAAAAAAAAATCAGTGAGCAGTAAGTTATGTATATATATGTGTGCATTAATCTACACTGGCATGTGCAGTGGAAGCTCTTTCCTTAGTAGCTTCAGAGTAATAGTGTCACATTCAATTTTTTAGAAGGCCAGATACAAATTAAGCTCCTGACAAAAAGGTTTTCACAGAGGTGACTGATGGTTATTTCTAGACTCTGTACCAACCGTAATAAGCTTTTACTAGTCAATTATGGCCCTACAGACAGAAGCAGATATCATGCTTTCTGCTAAAGATGGTATCAATCTCATTYCCTTTGACTTTTCTTTTTATATTTTTCTCATTTATTGTTACCAGCTATTTATTGGAATCATTTTTTTAATAATCATGACCCCAAAGAACTGCTAAAAATCTAATGAGATTGGCAACAAGGTCCAATCCAAAGTCTATTAAAACCAGTAGAAAGAAGATTTCCTAAATTTCAGGTTTATGGATCAAGTCTTTCCAGCAGGAGTGCTTCTGTGTTTTGTTCACATGATTCTCAAAAGTGAAGTTACCCACTTAGCTCCATCCTTTCAGAAAAAAGCTGAGTCCTAGTATTATCTCCCTTCAGCAATCTCTGATAGGCTGGAGAGCACCTTGCATCGGCCACGTTAGCTGGCAATGATGTTATTTAAAAATACATTAGGTGTTAACATCTTAGCAAATAACCAAAGGAAAATACTGCTCTTGTGCTTGGTTTTATGGTTTCTGTTGTTCTCTATCCTATTTTAGGGTGATACAATATGGTGGGGAAAAAGTATAATATAGAAAAATACAGACTGTAGAAAAAGAGATTGCGTGTAATAAAACCATTAGTTTTAAGCATTGCAGACATTAAGTTTTGCAATGTAGGCTTGCAGTCCCAGCTGYGTGTGAATTCAAGATGAATTTAGCTTGTAGATTCTGGAAAAATGAAAAAGTGCTTTAAGCATGTTCCTTTGCCCCGCATTTGTTCCTGACCCAAAGACATTGTAAAATACTATCTCTTTAAATAGCTTTCAGTCTGAATAGCAGCTTCTATGATAGTTATTTCACATTGTCAGGTGTGTTCTTAAGATCATCAGCGCTATACTTTGTTGTGGTAAATTGCAGATTAAGGTGCTGTTTCATTAAACAATTTTCATTCAGGTCACTGGTACTGATCAGCAAGTATCTGAATCAAGCGTGGGTGAGGGGAACATGACCCTGGACTTCAGCACACAAGGTAATCATAGCGTTGTGTTTGTCTACTTGAGAAAGATGTAGTAGGTTTTTTGAGTGGACTTTTCCTTCTCTTCTGCCCTTCCCAATGGAGAAGGARGTATTTGCTTTCAGATTGTTCATGGCAAGAAGAACCTTTTCAGTCATAAACTGATGTGACTGGTAATGCAGAGGAGAGTTATGCTCAGCAAAGCGTGCTCTATAAAGCCCTGTGAGGCAGATATGGCAACTGTCATTTCTCTTGGAAGAGTCATGCACAGAACGGGCAGTTTGTTTCTCATTATCAGCAACCATGGGTGCCTTCCTGATGGTCCACATGCCTTCTCCATATAGTAGCTCCCTCCAGGCTTCCAGAAGCCTGAATAGGAAGCTTGCTGCCTGAAGCGTCAATGTTGTGAATGCAAGCAGAYGAGTAGCAGCACAGAGCCTGTTTGTTTGAAGTTTAAAAGTTACTAGAATGGGCCTCCTTACTGTGCCTGTTGATTTGGAGGGCTTTTTAAACATTACAGCCTCAGTGGATCATGAGATGTTGAGCAGTTTGTATGAAATAATTATTTTAGTAAAACTTCCATTAAATACTTYTTCCACATCATATAGATACCGTATTAATGAATAGACTAGCAGGTGTTCTCAGTTAGTACACTTACGGGCAGAGAGGTGGTGGCAGAGTGGTCCAAGAAACAGAAACAGTCCTCTCTCACCGAGCATCCAGAATGGGACTGACAGCCTAACAGGTAAGTGAGGAGCATCTGTTCTGTGAAGAAGGATTTCAGTTTCCAGAGCCACCAGTGGTCACCTTTAACTACTGCTAAATATTCATTTTTTTTTTAAACCCTGGTGTTTGACAACCGCAATGGAGCGTGGCAGCTGAAGGTGACTAGTTTTTATGTGCTGCTGTTAACAAGGGCTGTGTCTACAGAGCTAGTTCCCAAAGTTCTTAAGTACATTTGTAAGTACTTCACATCCACATATGAAAGTCTAAATTTTAAGGCCAGTTGCTAGAGTTTTGACCATTGGGAAGCAGTGGGCCAGCTCTCAAGCCAGGGTTTTGATGTTCCATATTGTGCTGTGAGCACATGAAAGGGAACTAGGAAGGTCCTCAGGCATGTTTTAGTCATGTAAAATCAGTCAGGTGTCACCATTCCATGTCTTTTGAACAAGGATTGCTTCTCACTGCTTCAGGCCCCTCCTCCTGCTCTCTCTGTATTACCAGAAAAAMCATGCCAGGGGAAGAGTAGAATAGTAAGAAGCTGTAAATACAGCTTAAGGCCCTTGAGTCCAGGTAGCAAATGGTACAACCAACCACACTCTACTTATCGATTAAATCGAATCAAAACAGAGAGAGTTTGGACAGTGAAGATCTGTGCTCTGAAGACAGGCACAAACTGGATGCTTTCATTTATCCAAACAAACTTTATAGATAGTTCAAAGCCTGAGTTAAGGGAATATGTTGCAAAGAATCATCTAAATAGGTAAAAAATGTTTGAGGACTCATCACAAATATAAATGGTCTAATAAACCACTGCAGCTTTGCACCTAACACATATTAAGTGGTCCATATTATGCATTTTTAGCATAATGTAGATATATAGATGTATTTCCATTATTGACTGCCTTTCTGGCAGTCTTATGATTGCCTTTTAAGTGTTACAAATTTATTTTCTGGAAGCCCCAAAAGAAAACAGTTGTTGTGATTAATTTTATGTAAGAAGAAAATGTCCTTCATAAAATCCAACCTCATGAATATTTGATTTTCATTTTGATAGTTAATTTCCCTGTACTGTAGAAAGCTTTCTGCTTCCTAGACCCCAAAACATTGCAGCACTTAACAAACATTCTCTAATTCACTAAAAGATCCCATTTTTCTATTCCTGAACAAAACAGTTAAAATACACTTGTCTCATCAATATGGTTAGCAACAGCTGTTATGCAAAGAAGGGCATCAGAGGCTGTTGAGATGAATAGAATTGTATGATTTGTATTTTGTAAATATTTTCATTTTAGATGTAGGACTGTAAGGAATTCCAGTCTGATATAGGAASAGTGTTTTCTGTATTATTGGAGCCTGGAGGCTGGATTCTCTAGCTTTATTTTCTTTATTTTTGTCATGACTTTGGGAATAATGGAAAGCCAAATACTTATTTTCATACAAGTGGCCATTTTCATCCATAACATACATTTGTAGACATGACAGAGGAAGTGATAACAATCTYAATTTTTAACACAAAGGCCTTCAAAGATGATGTGACCTTGCATAGAATGTTTAGCTTCTATCTGAAGTGTGTGTGTCACACATTTTGTGTGCCAGAGATGATGTACGATGGTGAATTCTCATTTGTAAAGAACTTCGATACATGCTTCAGGGAAATGATGATTGATTAGAAAGTGTTAGGTGCAAAGCTAGTAGTGACAGTAGTGATAAGTTTAGAAGTGATCAGAGCCATGTTTTTTCAGCATTTGTGTACAGTTTTACCTTTTCTACCACAGGCAATCTCTCACTGTTTACCAGAGAAGCCAGTAGTGAAAAAGCTGTTCCTGTCCAAATGTAGTTACAGATAATACTTTGGTATCAGTGTTCAAAGTACGCCTATTAGTTGAAGAAAGTACTTGAGGACAGCACAAATTATCTTTGCTGAAGGATACTAGAAACAAGTAAATGACTTCAGACTTTTTTGCTTTGGCATTCTATCATCTGAAAGCTTTTGAKTAATTATTGATGTACTTGCCAATTACTAAATTTAAATCAGTATATTGAAATCAGGGCCGGGGGGGGGGGGGGGGGGGGAATGGGAGAGGGGCAAGAAGTCTTTATTTCTCTCTGAATCTCTTGTTTTGCAGTTTGTGTTGAGAGCACCTCTTTGGTCTCTGAGGCTGTTGATATCCTAGACCGTAGCTGCTCCTCTGAAGATCTTTGTTCGCTGGAAGTTCAAAGATCTCTCCATTCTGCAGACCTTTCTCCCTACTGTACAACCCCCAAAGGGGCTACGGACCAGAGCTGCAGCACGCTGGGTTACAGCCCCCGCTGCAGGTTCCACAGAACTCGCTCAGAGGGTTTTCCTGACGAGGATGACAGCTCTCACAGCCGAGCCTCTACAGACATGTCTCAAGGACAAGAAAAGAACTGTGCCCACAGCAGGTCCTTGGACTGTTCCTTAGAGAATTTCAGCCCCTCAGAAAGAGAACTGCAGAGTTCTGCTCGAGACAGCAATGCCACACCGCCTTTGAAGCAAAAGAAAATCTGCTGTGCGGTCTTTAGCCAGCCTCCTGTCCCTTCCCAGACCTCTCCCTGTTTTGGGCCCACAAATACTTCATCGTACACAAGCGGCCACGAGAGCGCTGTCCGGCAGCATCACATTACAAAATACCGACTTTCAAATATAGTCCGATCAACTAGTGACCCTGTATCATGTTCGTCTTATACAGAAGGTAGGTGTAGTACCACAAGGCTGATGGAGCATGGAACAAATGAGCGGTACGTGATTTATGCRGCAATTGGTGCTGCTGGAAATTATATGAAATGTTCCAATGAGGGTTGACCTGTGTGTGAAGGCTTCAGTTCCATGCATTTTCTAGATCTGAACATTTTTAAGAATGGAAATGGGAAAAGTGACAGTGAAATTAATTTTGGCTTTTCTAAATTGTAACAGCCTTTCTGCAGTGCTCAGAAAACCATCTCTTGAGTAGATGGTTCCACCTCCCTATCACTGTTATATTGAGAAGCTAAACTAAGAAGTTGAACGGTAGCTGGGGTCTCTTTAGGAAATGATTAACTGAGCTGTAACGCTTGTCCTACAGCAGGTTGTGCTTCCTGAAGGTGACACTGACATTGACAGTATTGGTGCACGTCAGAGGCAGGCAGTGTGACTGTGTAGTGGCAAGCTGGGCTGTACGGTGAAAAGTTTTAAAGGACAAAGAAATGAAGATGAGGCATATGACAAGATGATAAATGAAAAGGAAAGCTTTTGACTGTTGTGGATAAGCATCTTCTGATATGAATCTCCTTTTAGACAAGTAGGGAAGAAGAGAGGAGACGTCGTTAGCTGAGCAGTGTATCTTCATAAAAATATGCTTGTTAGTGGTAAAGAAGTGTTTGCTTTAGTAGAGAGTGGCTTGATCAAATAATAGCAGGAATGTAGAACTGTCTAAACCATTTGAAAAGTTCAGGTTTTACAAAAGGATGCAAGCTGTTTAGAGAGATTCAAAGAGGGTAACCTGGAGAAGTGGTTTGAAAGTAAAGGTTAAAGCCTTTGTAAGATGTCATAGGTTGTGCTGTTACAGATGCGTTCACTGGGCTTTCTAAGGGATCTAGAGGAAGAATCACGTGACTAGCTCAAAACAAAAGTAGAGAAAATGCTGAAATAACTGGTTTCATTTAGGAAGATGATGTGTTGGTTCTATTACACGTTTTGCATCATTATTCTGTTTCCATGAATATCAGAGACCTCTGATACTTAGCTCAAGAATTGAATGTCTTTTACCTTTAGAAATCTAGCCTCAGCATCCTATCCAGGAAAAGTGAATCTTTAATCTAGATGGCTGCATTTATTTTATGAAATTTACTCCGCTAGGATATACGTGCTATGAAGCTGCAGTGCAGACAGTAAGTAGGAATTTCTGAATCCTTTCTACTGTGCCAAAGACAGGAAGAACAGCCCTTTCTCTCCTGGGTCACACTCTGCAAGTTTTCCATATTGTGCTCCATATGCTCTTCGAGTGGCGTTTGAGAGAGAGATTACTGTAGGCAGCCGTATCTGCATGTTCTAGCTGACTGCTGGGACACCTGGTAGAACAGATGCTCTGCCTTCATTTTTAACGTCCTAAATACATCCATCATCTTTTCTGGAGAAGTGGCATTCTGGGAATTATTTTGACTAATTTCTAAGTTC
This sequence comes from Oceanodroma leucorhoa, assembly GCA_030449065.1. Taxonomy (NCBI): domain Eukaryota; kingdom Metazoa; phylum Chordata; class Aves; order Procellariiformes; genus Oceanodroma; species Oceanodroma leucorhoa. The sequence continues at coordinate 1,541,884 of JASVER010000048.1, forward strand.
TTAGCCCTACATGAGTGGAGGGACAGGGGTTGAACACTACTGAGATGTAACTGGGCTTAGCAGGGATCGTAATAAAGGAGCAAAAGATGGTTCTAGGGATGCTGATACACACACAGCAGAGAGGGGAGCAAGAGAAGAAGTGACTCAGAGGGAATGTGTTTGTGCTGACCTAGTTTGCCGTTCTTTTGCTGCCTACAGAAGACTCTCTAAAATGAAATCTTTAAGAGATGCACTGGAGTCTAGATGTGCATATTTCTTTCATTTATATGTTTGGCAAACTACAGTTTGCAAAATTTTACTCTGTGAAGGTTTTCACAACTTCACATCACTTCCTCTTCCGCTACTTTTTGTTGAACTTTATTTGGAAATCATACATCGGTTAGAAGCAGCACAATTCTAGTAACATGTACCGGCTGTTTGTAGCAGCCCTGAAGCTTATTTTTGCTAAGCTGTGACACACAGCTGAAGTTCTTTATAGTCTTTATAACTTCAAAAAGGCATTTGATCTAGATTTTTCATGCCTGGCTATTGGTATATAGATCTCACTGCAGAATTTTAAAATACATCCACAGAATTGAACAATAGGCAAAGATAAAGGGAACCAGCTGAGCTCCATCAACTAACCAGCCCAGAAGAAGTAGTGTTTGGGGTTTTTCTTCAGTAACATACACTTATTTTTTTTAAATTGTCCTGGAGTAGAAGAACTGGTCAAATAGACTGACCATATGAAAGACAGAGCTGTAACTACGTATTGTCAATACTAATAACTTATGTAAGAGACATACTGCGGGTTTTGGAGAACTGAAGGGTGGGGGAGCTTCAGGCACGTTCACAAATGAGAAAATACAGTGGTAAGATTGGTAAGTGGGATTTGGTTTTGTCTTAGGATCCTGTCTTTCTACTTTRAGAAAAATGATTAATTTATCTTCTGATTAACCTCCCTATACAAGTCAATGTGAAGAGATTTAGAAGCGCAACCTTGAAATTTACTGCGTAGAGTTTGTTAAATGGGTCTTGAATGTTACTGTGATTGCACTGTACATGGTTTGGAACATAAATTATTTTACACAGGGATGTTGCATGTGTGCAACAGCATAGTGACACAACAGCAATGAGATCTAATAAATTAGTAATCTGGGAATTTTAACGCTGGCATAAAACTCTGGGCTTTTAGGTCAATAAAACACATTTCATGTGCTTCAAGCACACTTTGACATGATGGGGTCTTTATGGTATGTATAGTCAGTAACTCTCCCATTAATCCTTTCGTGCTGCAAGTGAGCTTGTTTATTTGTTTGGAAATATCTGTCATTCCTAGTAGAGAAATTATAGATGAGTTTAGCTTAATGGGTGCCTTTATAGTCACTGTGTAGTCCCTGGACAATGTAAGTATGGTGGCTTCACATATAATCTCTGTTAAGAAATAGTTCCCTTTTAAAAAAAACTACTTACAAATGAGTAGTTCGCACATTTTTCTGTCTTTTTCCCATAAAGTTTATCATAGCAAAGGAGGCCAAAATCAACTTCTAGCACTGATGTTTGTTACAATAAACTTAATCTATAATCAAATATGATAGACTATGTGGCTATGTCAGTTAAGTGCCTGAGTGATTATTGTAGTGTCTGTTTTCCAAATAATTCAGGATAATGTCTAGTGGTGTAGTTCTGACTGTGCCGCAAGTACGTTAAGCAGTATAATAATGGATGGGAAGACAGAAACTCTAAAGTGTCTCCTCTTAATAAGCATGCCATGATTCATGTGTTGCAGCACTTCAGCATAATAAAGCAAATTAAAGACAGAATAGAAGCCGTCTCTTTTGATTTCTTACAGATTTTCGATGTTTGTATCATCTTACCTTTGTTTTCCTTCATTTAATTATTCACTACCAGAGAGGATTATACCAGCTTTTCATTATAAACATTCCCTGAAGATATGGAAGACAACCTCTTCTAATCTACCTAGAAGTTCAAAATAGTTGTCAGTCTTGGAAACAGACGTAAACAGCCTTACGATAAATGTGAGGGTTTATTCCATCTTGACTGTCACAAGCTTGAAATCAAAAAGACTGCATTGGTAATTACTGTATAGTGTGATCTCATCATCATTGATCCTTGTGCTGGCGTCCCAGAAACTCTGTTATTAGAAGGCAACTATGTCTAGAGCTGTTTGTAGATGCTCTGCAACCACTTGTTATTGATTGGATCATCAGTAACCACAGTGGTCACCTACCCATTAATTTCATCAGTGGTGGATAGCATTCGTCCTGTAAAGAATGAGGATCTATAAGAAAAGGAGGTAGAAATATTGCATAAAATGCTGGTTTTGTAGAAATAAGAGGGATTCATCTTTCTTGTTTTTCCCATTTTCTAAGATAAACTCTGCCAAGGAAATACAGGAAAGTCTGAGGTGTGCCCCTAGCAGGGAGCCTTCCATAGCTTCAGTGCTTAGGCCTGCAGTATTYACGATTTGATAGCTGTATAACAGAGAGGAAACCATCAAGCAGGAACTGTATCTTTCTATTTGTATTTATTTAACAGCTTRTAGTCTATAGTAGCTTCTCTTTATGAATGGACATCTTGAAAATAGTATTTCTTCTGAGTAGTTTCATCCTGTAAAGGAGATAATAAAAGATTCCAATGTATTTTTCCTTGCTTTGGGCAGAGGATAGCAGGGGTTGATTGTGCTCTTTCTGTCTCTCTCCCTTTGGTTAAAGGTGGTAATTGTGCCTGGACCTCTATATGTAGCCAGCGTCAAGATGCAGGATTATCTCCAGCTACATTAGAAACAGGTGAGGATTTCTCAGTTTTCTAAAGCAGGATCATAARGGTTTTCTTCTTTTGTTTTAAAAATAATTAAAAGCTTCTGATGGGGAAAGAAGCTCTAGGAAATTTGGGGCAGAAAAATCACTAACAGCATACATATATGATGTACAATGCTGATGGAACCAGCCTTTGAGTGAAAATACATGCTGCGACTGAAGTCCTCTGATTTAATTTAGCATTTTTGCTTTCTCTGTATTTCTTACTAATCCCTCTTGTATTATTCACTGCTTATAATTTTCGAGGCCTAGAAATAAGGGGAACTTTATCCTTAATTTGGGGGGRGCAGGCCTAAAACAGTACCAGTTACATCTGTAACACCGAGTAGCTGGTGTTTCCCCTTACCGTTAATGTCAGCTGAAGTCCCTGCAAGTAGAGATAACAAAAATGCCTGTGATTTATGAAGTACTTTAATCACCCACCCACTCATTCTAAATACAGTCCTTCTTGGTCATAGGAAAGAGTCTTACTCTTGACCCCTGGTTAAATACCACTTTGCAATGTTTCCTTGATTGCATGTTTTTGTTATTCTTCAGAAAAAACAGACATTTTATGACAAAGTAAAAACTTGTGTGACAATATTTGTTTTGCCATTTTTTTTCTTTCTTTTTTTTAACTCATTACTTTAAAGATTTTTTTCCCCCCCCTTTTTTAGTTCCTGTTTCTGGTTCTCATATGGCTGCCTCTGCTTGTCAGCATTCTTCGAGCAGTTTCCTACCAACTGGAAAACAGAGGGATACAAGGAAAACTGATCTACACCTAAAGCCAAAGGCTTTGCACAGAGTCTCAAAAGAGCGGCCACACTCTTTAGTGGACCTTAAGGCCTATAAAGACACAAAAATTCTAGTGGCAAAATTTTTGGAACATTCAAACTGTAATCTCCCTCCAGAAGTACGTCATGTAGTGAACAGCATACGATCAGTAATAAAATCTGATGAGAGACACATGGAAGAAGCCATCTTCAGTGCCAATATTATAGACCAGGTAGGCCATTTAAGTTCTAAAGATTGGTTCAACCATGATAGACCCATCCCTTATTTAAATGTTTTTACAGTTTTAAATAGTTCAGACAATTCCTACAAAAGTTCTTTTATAGTAGCATGGCTTTAGTAAGAAATAATTAATATTTATTGGGCAGCAATGCATTTTACACTGAAGCACTCATAAATGCATTTAAAATTCTTCAGCTGGACTCGGCAATATCCTAGGAGATCTATAGGGAACTGATATTTACACATTGATAATCATCCTCTCTTATTTCCAACATCTTTCTGCACCTGTGACCGTTCCATACACGAATTAGTGTTTATATATGGAGATACACAGAACTGACCTGGAYCTGTTGTTTTTTCAGGCAAATGTATTCGTACAGCAGAAGCTACTAGCTGAAAAGAATGGGTAGATACACAAGCAGGGCCACGATCTATCAGAACAGAACAGTGCAGTTACCCTTACTCCTGGCTACAAGAATGATAATGACCCTTGCTATTTTTAAGAAAAAGAACTGAGAAATTGTGCTTTTCCAAATGAAGGAATAATGCATCTTCTCACCTTGAGTGAGAATAAAACAGACACAAGGCTTGGAAGGCATCTTATGAAACAAAGGAATTAGTAGTGGCAGCAACTTTTGTTATCTAATGCACGTTTAACAATAAATCTTTTTTGCGTGAAGAAAGGTGATGAATCACCACTTGCTAGTACCGTTACCAGAATACTAGCTATAGAAGTGAAGTTCCTTTTATGCTGTCAGATCTGAAAAGCAGAATGCTCTTAGCACTGACTAACCACGTTCAGGTTGCCTGTAGGGTTTCCCCAGAGCTGGGCAGATGATTAAGGATGCACGCTTGGGGGCTGTTTGTCCCCCTTCTGAGATGCTGTAATTCCCATGGTATTAGTCTGCTGATCCCTAAGTGAGGGAAACTGGCTAAGTATTAAAATAGGATGTAATAACACTTGAACAGCATGTGAGAGAGTGTGATGATAGCAGGAAACAGCATTTCATAAAGCTTGCTGCAAGGTTGATTTTGCTAACTACGAAGTAGAACAAAGAAGTAGCACCGCATCAGTTACCTCTGTAGTCACACGAAAAAGCAGGGTGGAAAAGCACGACTATCAGGACAGACTTAGCAGAGCGTCAGTATGGAATTGCATTTTAACATTTTTATTGCTTTACAAAATTTATAGGTTATTAAATCCCCAAGGTTAGAAAGTTGAAAACAATTTTCTTTAAGTGAAAAAACAATAGTTTCTTACAAAAGAGTATAAAAAAATTTGACTGTTTATGTAGATCATAAAACCAGAAACCAAATGCCCAATTTTTATCCTGTATGGATTTCTTAGATCCAGGGAGACACACGTTTTTTTCACATTAAAGAAATAATTTCAGTAGGGKTTTTTTTCAGACAAAACCCGTTATTAATTAGTGAAAGTCCAGGGCATCCCAGCAATCTACTTAAGAAGTCACAGAATTTTTGGTAAAATAGCTGTATAATTTAGATTTGTGAAGTAGCYTGACAGTTCTATTAACACCAAATGTTTGTTTACGAGGCTTGCAAGGTTTTAGTTCTCTTCCACCCTCAGCAAAGCTAGTGAAGCATCTCTTTCTCCTAACAGAAACAAATGAGTTTAATTTGCTCCAGACAGATTTGTCAATTTTAAGGCAGAGCTGCCGCCGTTTCCACAGGTTTCCTTTTCGTTCATATAGAGAGAACCAAATACTTGTTTGCGCCTGTGTTGATTCAACGCTACAGTACAGATACGAGGCCTGATGTCTTTCAAGCCTGACTGTCCCTCCCAGTAGCCGGTACTCAACCCTGACCAGTTGTAAGAGCAGGAGGAGCAGGAGGGTCTCTGGATGGCTGCATAAGGACACATCTCCTCTGGGAGAGCTCCATCATTAGATAACTTAAATGAAGTGATATTCAGGGACTGAACCTTTTAAATGAAAACATTTCTTACCCTGTTTTCTCCGTTTTTCCTTCTCCGTTCCTGCCCTTTTAAACAGGTGATTACGAGTTCCCAGCAGAATGTGAGTATCTCTAGAAAGCGACTTCAAGAAGATCTTCATCTGCAGAGCTGTGGTGCTCTGAGCTCTCCAGTTGCCTTCTTACATAGGTCCCACATCACTCGCAGTTTAGAGCGGGACAGGCCTCACAGTTTAATTGGAGTTTGCCGGGAGACCATCCTTTGATAATATTYGCAGGTATGTGATTCCAGCAAAGAGAATTAAGGAAGAAACCAGGACTGGGAGAAATACAAGTAGTGGATGACCTAAAAAGGAAAAAGTGTCTTCCTTTGGAATTCCACTTTTTTCCAACAGCAGGAGGAGAACACCTGTTTTTCTGAATGTAAATTTCAGCCCTGATTTTTGCAAAATTTTAACTGATTTATTAGTAAAGTCATAACAAATGTTTTCCCAACCAGAAATGCGTTTATTTCACTGTACTTACAGAAGTGCTACTGATGCTGCCTAGCATTTCTTGAAAACCATTGCAAAACTGCCAGAGAATGGCTGTACAACTTAAAAGTTGTATTTATTTAATGTACCTCAAAGTGTTTTAACTATGATCAGTGTTTTAATAAAAAGTATTTCTGGACTTTGATTTTTCAACAACTTGATTTGGATAGAAATGTAAAGGTGATTCATACGCACATACAGTGCTGCTTCTAATCCATTTTTTCCAGTGTCTTTCATGCCAGGCTAACTGATCTGTCCTATTAAAACTGCCCTCCACCCCCCCAATATGTTGCGCTTTTAATTATAGTAAAGGCTGCAGTGTGGTTTATTTATTTTTGCTTTGTTMTGAATGCTCATGAATTTATTAAGAGAGTAGCGTATACTATTGAAAACTGACRTTTAAATACTCTGCAGATTGTGACCAAAAGATGCATTAGGGAAGAAGCCTTTAAAATTCTGCATTTCCAAAAAGCAGATTTCACCAACTTTTACAAATGCGAACTGATAGGAAGTTAGATGAATTTTTATCTAGCAGAGCCCTGAACATTCTTTCAMAAAGAATCGTTATTCCAATTCGTAGTTTTGACAACTGTATCACTAAAACATGTCCTTGTGGTTCTGCTGCATTTATGATTTATTTAACATTGATCTTAAAAAAAAAAAATCAAAAAGTAAATATCATTGACACTAATTTGATTACCAGCATAAACACAGGTCTGCCAGCAACGTCTTCCAGTGCAAGCTTCATCCTGGCTCTCAGAGGAAATTGGAAAGGCCTTAAACACAAGGTTCTCATAAAGAACCTACCACAGGTTGATGTTTCAGGGGTTTAATTTTTTTGCAGCAGTGCTTGTCAGTAGCGTTAGTTTCCATTTGAGGTTTAATCATACACTGGTTTCATTTGTGTCACTCTGAGCTGGGCAGATGTCCTGTGAAAAGGTCACAAAGGAATGTAGCTGAAGATGGGTAGTTTAAGTTTTACACAATCATCCATTTTAATGTATTTAATTATAGCATGCTTCTGTATTGAATGTGAAGTCACAGTGACATCCAGTGGCAACAAGGTACGCTAACTGAAAGCATCTACTCTCAAGATAATAATGATACACAAATTCCAAATTCAAGAGATAAATTCCTTTTTAAAAAAAATAATCTGTGACCCTTGCAACTGCACTTAGATGAAGAATTAAATGATCTTCTACTTGGATTTTTTTATTACGTAAACTTACACAACAAACAAAATAAGCAAGCTTTCTTTATTATTTCAGATTTATTAGTGATAGTMGGTTAATTCTTTCCTAAGGTCAGTTGCATGCAACACACTACTCCTTGAAGTACAGTCATCTAAAGCTCTTTAGTTACTGCATGGTAAGGCTTCTTAAGTCACAGTGTATTTTCTTCAAGGCCTTGGCCAAAAAAAAAAAATCTAGACAAAAAGTTACACCAATTAACATTTATCTCATAAGGAATACAACTTTACTACTAGGTTTTTTATCTACACACATTCTAATACTGCTGATGGTGCTAGGTTATTTGTCAAAACAATTTACATTCAGAACACATTGCCTTAGGAATAAGAACGCTTTATAAAAGACAGAAACAGGTAAGCATGGCTTTCCCATTTTCAGCTAATATTAACAAAAAGGTAATATGCAAAAATTAAAGGAAAAAAAAAMCCCAGCCCAACACATACATTACACAACCTGTGCAATAAGTTATCCATGAAATAACTCTGTTAAATCATAAAAATCACAAGCATTAAAAATAAATATGTATCTAAATAAATATTTTGATTTTAATCTTGTGGCAATTATTCTTTATTTAGCTTATGAAACACTTGTTACATGTTTATGTTCACACCTTGCCAAACAGGTTACACTTGTCATAACAATACCAAGTACTACAGTGGTTTTCTTTACATTAGAATCTAAAAGTTTTAACTGCATACATTCCTTTCCACTGAAATACCATCTATTCGGCACCAGTTTTAAAATTATGCAAAGCCATCAGTATTGGACCACTTTATGGGACTGGGATTTTTTTTTTTAACTTGAGGCAGCCATAACTTTCTCTAATTGCTTCTCTTTCCCATTTCTTGCAGTCTCATTCATCAAATATTCACATTCACCGTGTTATCAAACAAGACAGACATACATACATCACTCCACATAAAGGTTACAAATAAATATGTTTTAAGTTTTATGAGAAAAGAGTTTAGAAGATGCTGCAAAATACTTAAATGTTTTACAAAGATTTTTGTCAGTGATTATTGTCCTTGACCATCCTTCTCATCACTTTTTGGCAAAGAAATAAAAAGGAAGGAGAGAAAAAGGCAGAGACACCTGTCTGTTCCTTGTTTCGGAGTCCTCAGGTCAGCTTCAAACCCTTTCATTCATACAAAATACAAAATTCTCTTCAGCTATGAGGGCTTCAGCTTTGATGGAATTACTGAGTTACTTTGCTGCAAGAGTCGCATGCTAGATGTATAGGGGTGTCTCTTGTCCAGTTAGAAGCCTGAACATGGCCGCTGGCATAGTCTTCATGTGAATCTGTCAAGTGATTTACACAGAAATTAACAGAATTGTTACTAGTTTAAAATAATCCATAAGGCCCAATCTGTCTCTCCCTGTGGTGTAAGTGCGTTTATTGTCCTGGTTTCTATRGATGTGAATGTTACCAAGTTTCTAGTTCAAAGTTCTCTGGTTCTGACAAGCTGGTTTGCTGTCTTTGCTTTTTTTGTGCGTGTTTTTTTTTTTTTTTTTAAATTACAATGACAGGATGCAACATCATATAGCTAAAAAGACACCTAAACACTTTCTATTGTTATACCTTACTCCAATTACAGCCCTTAAAGAAGCAGCACAAACCTCTGAAAATTCATTCTGCTGTTCTGGTATTAAGTGAACTTCTTAGATTTTTCTTCTATCTTCCTTCCCTGTGGGACTGTCATTTTGTACGTATTTTCTCCTAATTGGAGTATGATCCTCTGAACACAAAACCTGGACTTTGAATGCCAGTCAAGTTTGGTGGAACAGTTTCTCTCATGGCTAGTGTATTTAAGTTCTTTCTACAAGGAGTACTGTGATAGTGTCAGAAGAATTTTACAGACCAACAGGGTTAAAGGCATCAGGTAATCAGAGTTGCATCAGAAATGTAGTAAGAGCTGTAAGTACCTGTCAGACAACACAAGAGGAAGGACGGTAAACTTTACTAACTGATAATACAGACCCTCACCAGCCATACGCTGCCTTCATATCTTGGTCTCTTCATGCTGAAAAAAAAGTTTCATACTGTCCTCATATGCTTAGTGAGATGTTATGCAGCAAAGAGGTACCAGAAAGGCATGGGGGTTCTACTGAAATCTACAGCATTGTTCCTGTCCACGTGCACGTACTCTGGATTAATTTTCAAGTATCGTTTTCCACAGGAAAACAGGTTATCTTTGATTTTTGGCAAAGGAACTAGTGGAAGATCTGGCCAGGGTTGTGTATGATACTACCACTAAATTCAGTAGGGATTTTGATAAACTGGAGGATCTTGTTCATTCATTGCTGATTTCTCTAAAAGTACTGGAAAGAAATGTCTTAACTTATTCCCAAGGTAAGTTGGAAATGTTCAGTGCAAAGGAAATTATTAAAGCATGTATCAATTTGAACCTCTCACCTCTTTGAATATTAATTTATTTCTATGGCAGATGCTGTAGTGATAAGCCAAGAGACATTTTCATAGCTAACGTGCTTGTGCTATTTATTCTTCAAACAGTAGGTTGAAGGTTCAGAATCATGCCAGGAACTCTTGAAAATGAGCGGGGAAAATGCAGTGAATGTGCATCCAATTGTTCAAAAAAATGTTCTGTTGTTATTAGTGCTCAACTCCAATTTACTGAGGTGGTGGTTTTAATACTATGTTAAGACACTCTTTTCAACTGAAAAATATATTCTTTCAACAGTTTTAATTCCTGATAAAGTATTTAATTGTTTTCTTACCTCTCCCACTGAATTAGACAATGCTTGTACTATCTTCTCATGAGCAGTAGCAACAACACTTTGTCCATTGATCTCAATAATACGATGTCCTACTCTTACCCCTCCCCTCTCAGCTATTCCACCTCGCATCAAGCTGCAAATCTGCGAAGAGAAAGCAAAGTTTATTAAAGTTTAGAAATGTCATAATGTAGCAGTTACTAGGATTTAATACATAATAATGAGTGGTGACACAAGATACTTGTCGAAAGTATTAAGCAATACTGTGAGGTTTTAAATGTTGGTTTGGATTTTTTCAAAATCTCTGCAAATTACAGTTTTTCTTTTCATTCTCATGGGCTGGGAACATCTGAATACCTAACACAGTCATACAGGTAGCAGCCATGCAAAAGAGTGGAGTCAGGGGGAAGAGAGAAATTTTATGTACTGTTGGGATAGGAGAAGAAAGTGATTTTTAAATATTTCTGACTGTGCTACCTGAACTCTTTCTGCAAGCTACCACATTATTCTTTCTGAATAACAGGAAATATAAAAAGTGTTAAAGTAAAAATTAATCTACAACAGCAATTTTTTCACATACATGGAAAAAAATAATATAAAGCTTAATCCTTAACCCTGCACAAACACTCGTTTAGGCTGAAGGAAAGGATGATGCCATACAGATATTCTATTTTGAAAGCTGGCTGTCACAGAGATATGAAGGAAAGATCTACCTCAAAGATGTAAGGAAGAAATTTGTTATGATGAGGGTGGTGAGACACTGGAACAGCTTGCCCTGTGAGAAACTGGAGGCCCCATCCCTAGAAGTGTGTCAGGTCAGGTTGGACGGGGCTTTGAGCAACCTGACCTAGTGGAYGATGGCCCTGCCCCTGGTAGGGAGGTTGGACTCGATGATCTTTAAAGGTCTCTTCCACCCACCCCATTCTCTGAGTCTATGAAATGTGCAAATTCTGTTTCTCTTTACAGGCTGTTCTCAGCATAGCGAAGTGTGACAGCTTGTTTCCTGCGCCTCTGCAGGCTGGAAAAGGGCACTCTGCTCCCCAGAGCCGCTGCATTTCCCCATGCTGGCCACAGGGAGCTTAGGGTGAAGAAGGCAAGTCAGGCCACTGTTTCAACCGGCAGCTGCAGGTACCAGTAAAGAACTAGGCACAAGTTTTGACTTTCATGCCCCCTACAATAGGGGAATAATTCTTCAAGAAGAGTTACATTCACCAGGCATAGTCCCAGCAGACACTACTACTTAAAATTGTTCTGAGGTTGCAACATGCATGGTGTACAGGCAGAAAGAAAAATCTCAATCCGGTATGGGGAATTGAAAAGAATTGTTTCCTCCTCAGCAACAGTATTTGTGTTACGGCAGGCCCTCCCTGACAGACTAGACAGCTGTATTGTAGAAATTGTTGGTAAATTATTTCAGGAGACTAAGGTCATGCAGCACATAAGGCAGATAATGTATAGCTTGAATCTCTGAAACCGAGCAGAGCTTATCAATGCTGAGAGTTACCTTTTGTTTACTGCGAAAAACCTGTTCTTGGAGGGAAAGAAATGAGTGCTAGAGCATCCAGTGATGGCTGTTTCAGCAGTTACTGTCAATGGTTAGAATCATATGCCAAGAATTATTATTTTCTGAGATCTGGTAATTTGCTCAGAGCTACATACAAGTATGATAAGATGTGGCTTGTGTCCCAGTAAGTTTGTAATCTAATTCAGAAATATAGTATGTGGGGAGATGGCCAAGCTGGAATATATTGAAGGTGAAACATTGTCTGTGGTTGACCAGAATCTTTTCTGTATGACACTAGCAGTTTCCTTTAAATTCCTCTTCACAAATAACGCTATAAAAAATGAAATCGCTTCTTACTCAAAGTTCAGGTTGTCTGATACGAGGAGTGAAAATATATCGTTATTCTTTGTTTATAAAAGGCCTTTCTCAGCTTTCTGAAAAAAGACTTTCTCCTGCAGTGAGACTTATCTTCCACCGTGCTATCATTAGTGGCTGAGTTTTGCCTACTGTGGTTCATAAACAAACTATTTCTGATGGACTTTTATGGATAGAGGCACCATCAGGACCCTTCACAGAATTGTGTCTTGAATTTCAGTCATGTACAATATATTGTTTTGCAGGTAGTCTACCTTCTAATCATACAGCTGACAAGATAAGCTGTACTATATAGATCTTCTCTTTTATAGAAAGCGTCTCAATTCAACTCGCTGTTAGAATAACAGTTTGCTCCTGCTGTTGGGGATTGTATGCAGTAATCTGAAAGGACAAAAAGCAGAATGTGCCAAAAGAAACSCTGTAAATATATTTTTCACAGTATAAAAGAAAATATAGAGACAGTACAGCTGGCTGAAATAAAACTTTTCAGAGCAAATGGAAATGTGACCTCTCACCCCACTGGCATAAAGGAAAAGATAACGGCTTGCATAGCTATCCAGAGCACCTTCACTGTGTGGCTCTCAAGGCACTTCTCATACCATCAGTGAATTTCTTCTTTCTAACAGCCTCAGACATAGAAAACTGTCTCATCTTCATTCAAGAACGTGATCCAGGGAAGGGAGTCAGCTTCCTTTTTGTGAGCATTAACTATTTTAACAAGGTAGAGAGAGAGACACAGCCCAAGTGGCTCTGCCTAGCCTCACAGATCCTGTTAAGCTAGACAGAGTGCAGATGTAAAGAAACATACTGTACTTAAAGCACACGTTTACGTGGCTCCTGTATTTGCAAGCGGCTGACTCAAAGCAGCCTTAAGACTTTTGTCTCCAGCCAGTGCAGCTATGGCAGATTAGGCTGGCAAGTTTAAGCTGAGCAGTACCACTAAATATGATTCTATTCAGCCAGGATTGTTTAGCCTGCTATACTTGTTGAACATGGTGACAGCTGTAATGTTATCAAATAAAGCATGATGGATCTGGATCTCCTTGTAAGCAAGAGTGTATACTCTATTTACTTTATAAACTGAAGGAAGGTGTAAACCATACTGATTCAATCCATTCAGCTGTTACAGATTCTGAAATGTCTTAGACAAGCTGCAGTGCATCAGGTGTGAAACTTCAGTAGCTTCACAATCAGTTTTACTGCAGCTGCCCATTGTGTAGCAAAACATTAAGGATAGAACAGTGCAAGGCAAACTAACTGTTTATTCTGTGTAAATGCCTTAAATATAACCTATTAAACCAGGTTTCTCCTTGGCTCACTCCTATATTACTCTATTTAAACCCTGTATATTTTTTTCCCAGACAGTGTAAATAAATATAAACACAGGCAAGGAAGAAAAAACAAACTGTCTGTTCTGTTAAGTCTTACCTAGCTTCACTGTATTTTTAGATAGAATTGTGCTAGGCTAGGGATGGGGTAGATTCACTTCTCAGAGAAAGTGTCTGAGCTCTGAGATCCAGACTGAGAAGTGGTGCATTATCAGCAGTAAAAATACAACTGGTAATACACAGATTTTTCATAATTTAGCAAACAAGATAATGATGCGATATGAGAGGACCACTTATATTTAAATGTCGTAATTTTAAAAGAAGTGTAGCATAGTGATTTTCAGAAGGTGGCTGACAGGTCACCTTATGTTCACCTCCCCATCGCACAACATTCATACTTGTTTCACATGTATGCACAGTATTTCTTTTTTTTTCTTAATGTTTTACAGTTCAAATTTTAGATTCCTTTTATAAATATGCAATGAAACTACATCAGTAGCTTTCAAGAGCCACGAAGAATATCTGCATCATTAGTGCAAGAGGAATATTGCAAAATTAACACTCTGATGTATGCCGTTGTGCTGTTCCCTAACTAAAACTTCCAAAAGCTGGCTCTACGAGTGCTCCATGAAGCACAACTTCAGGCTTTGCATTAATTAAACTATACAGAATACACTGAACAGTCACCTGCAGCAGCCCAGTCTCTGCATCTTCCTGATACCCTATATGCAAGCAAAACCCAGCTCAGATTGTATTTCTGTATGTCCAGGTTGTTCATGGGCTATTCGCTAATGTAATAGCTGTACATCCTGCACAGAGGGGATAGGCAGAGTGAAAAGGAACCACGGCAAAACTGCTGTCAGAAGAGGCACAGAAACAAGTACCAGCTGCACACATGATGAGGCAATGGCAGAGCAGTAGGAGACATTTAATTACACCCGTTCTGGCAAGCCATTTATTTCTTCACTGTGTTAATACTGAGCCAGCAAAGAATAAGGATGTTATTTCTGAATCCTGTCATAATTTATAACAATTGCTGGTCATTACAAAACTGCTTTCAGTTCAGTGTCAAACTACCAGAGAGACRTACTTTGCATATTTTCAAATGTTAAGTGAAGTAAGAGAGAATTTATCTGAGGAAAGACTTAACAGGCCCAGAAGCTTGTCTATATAGCAGCCTAACAATCTCTCCTCTTTGTTCATTGGCTTTCATATTCAAACACAGACTCTTTATAAATGAAATGTCTTACAAGGCTTTCTTTTTTTGTTATCTGAGAAGGATTGTTATGCTGAATTTGGTAAACTTKATATTGGATGTCATCTAAATGTTGCTCATTTAACTGAAATGAATTATGACCATCCAGTGTGGTGAATATGGCAAATGACCAGTAGATGGTGGAGTGAGCACGCTATGAACGAAAACCACCACAGTCTGCAGAATATACTAAACTAAGGCTCCAATTATGTAGGAGATGATTAGCTGGAACGAGGTGAATAGATTGTCTCACAGACTCCATAACTGCCTCTGTCCATGTGAGGATATGATACGCTGCTTCTAATCCACCAGCCCTGACCCAACCCCCACCAATGCTGTRACAGGCCTCCTAAGAGAGTTGATAAACACACCATAGTATTGCTCCTTGTTCCTTAAATATATTTTCCTCTTTTTATCATAGCACCAGCTGAACATACCAGATTTGCAAAGGATAGCAATTAGGAAATAAACCAAAGCGCCATACAGGGTTATATGCTGTTCTCRGCACCCTCTGTGAGATCTTGTAAAACCAGTTCCCATCCCTTTCATCCTTTTTATACCAAAACTTGGGATTTGCTAACAGAGTGAACTACTAGCAATAACCGTACCTACTTAACGTACACATACATGTATGTGAAAGGGGATTAAGCACAGGCATAGRAGGACAGAAATATACCACACACCTGATTTTTCTGTATTTTTTTACAGACCTCTCTCTACTCAAGTGTCAGAGCATTAATCACAAACATGACAAATACTTTAAACCTCTGCTTCTAAAGGATGTCAGCCTGGGGTAGGTATCACTTCAGAGTGCTTCCAGCTGGACCGAGGCTTGTAGTGGTGGTCTTTGTACCAGTCTCTGCTGTAATCACAACRTGGTACGTGATCTTAGGTAGGAAAACTTAAAACTTAGGTCCATTAATAACTTCGAGATGGCTAGCAGAGCTGAAAATCCACTAATGAGCCACCTGTTTGCTAAAGCACAGTAAAGCCCATAAACTATATCCTATAGAGTTACCTGCTACTCTTCCAAGGGTGGCAAACAGAAATCTGGCAACTTCAGTTGATGAGTTTCACAGAACAGGGGACCAGAGCCCACAGTCCTTTGTGATGTGGTTTTCTGTGTGAGCAGCCTGATTGTTTTTTTTTCCTAGACTGGAGGAAGAGGAGATGGTGACGGTCCTGCACTACAGACAGTCCCTAATGGTAGTATCAGCCCCCAGAAAGGCCAGGTGACTACCTGAGCTAGTTGTGTTGGGAGTTCGCTTTGGAAAGGTGTTGGAGAATGGCTTGGGAAGGAAGAACTACCAGAGGAAGACCCTGAGCTGCACTGGGTAAGTGTTACCTGCCGCATTCATTCTCCTGTTTGCTGCTGTTATTACAGAGAAACTGCAGCATGCAGAGAAGGGATACCTGGGCCACAACCTATACAATTATTTGTAGTGAGAGGTGTTTAGTTTTAACCAGAGGAGGTCACAATTACATTCCCTTGCCCACTACATGTGATCCAAATAAATTATGCACAGCGGAAGAAAAATGAAAAGTCTTAGTGAGTGTGTGCTGAAATKTAAAAAAGAGAAACAGGATCGGAGCTGAGATTAGAATGTTGTAATTGTAAAAACCTGTTTCAGCATAACTGTTTTCCTTGCAACTCTGGCACACTAATGACAGAGTAATACCTGAATTAGCTGATCCAAACATTGCACCAAAAAGTCCGGATTATAAATCTTGTGGCTGTATCATGTAGGAAAATCCCTCAAGAATGGCAGTACTTGTTCCCCTGGTGTTGTCCATTTGCATTATATTACTCATAGATGTGATTATAAGGTTTTGATTAATTAAGGGATCACACAAGTACAAAAAGTGAGGTCATGTGCAAGGATTTTTTCAGTACTTCAGTGTGTTTCTTGAAAGAAAAAAAAAAAAAGAAAAAAAACCAAAACCAAACAATCACTGAACACAGAAACTTACAATTCCATTCTGTACACTGAAGCCCAGCTGGTATTTTAAGTCTGGCCGTTTTATGAGGACAGTAGTAACAGGAGGACAGCTGACAATGTTCAGTTTGACTTGCGTCTGATTCTTGAGACCCTGTAAGATATTCCAGAAGTTAATATTTCTGAAATGGATCTTAATTTGCTCTTTCATTAGTGGTTTCCTAATTGCAAGAGTGTAAAGCAGCTGATCTGAGAAAGAACAGCTAGAGTTAATAGAAATCTGTTGTTGACTTAGAGATACATTTCTCTGTTTCATTTATTTCCCAAGCTGTTTGGCCCAAAAAAACATATCAAAACTTTGCCTTTAATTACTATAGAAACTTCAAGAAAGTTTTCAAGAAAAACCAAAACTGACTACTATTTGCCCTTTACCAGTATTTGACTAATTAATCTCCTGCTGCTGCTGCTCTTGGTAAATCTGCACAGACATTAGATTTAGTCTCAGCGRTTAAAGATAATGCATTCTGAGATTCCATCGTGTCTGGGGAATCTTCATGTACACACTTGATCTGTCCTGCAGTCTACCAGCCTCCATCCATTTCATCTACATGGAGCCCAAAGCAGCATAGTAGATTTTAATCCTCAGATTTCAATTCAGAGGCTGTGGGGAAGCCTGAAACTTTGAAGATAGCCAAGTAACTTAGTTTAGGCAAGTTTTTCAGACCTGGCCTCAGTTGTTATAGTCCAGTAACAAAGCTGCAGTCAAATTCTCCAGCCCTCAATTTCTGTACTTTATCACCCCTGAATCTCTGTTTCTAATTCTACTTTTTGTTAACGACAGATTACTTTTTTTTTTTTGTTTTTGCAGTGATATGAAAAATCATTTCATCATAGATGAAAAATCTACAGGGTCGCTTGTCAGAATATTACATCTCTGCTGGCTTACAATCTACAGCATATAGTGTAAGTTTGGGSTACCTTTATGATCCCTTGGCATGTTGCAAGAGGTAGACCAACCAAACTGGTCCCATTAATGGACATAATTTGGTCTCCAATGCTTAGTTTTCCCGAACGGGCTGCAGGGCCTCCATTCATCATGTTAGCCAGGATAACAGTGGGTAGAATGGATCCCCATCCAGATTCCACAATCACTACCCCAAGAATTTCTCCCTTCTGTTTTTCTAGCTGGAGCTGCAATTAAAAAGAAAAAAAAAATGGTTTTTTGCTTTGATTAGTCTAAATTTGAGCAGTAGCATCTCAGTTGTTCCTGAATAACACATACAAATTACAAAAAGAATTCTATTATTTGCCATTAGGTAGTAGCACGACTTCAAAAACGGTGTTAAAACTGTGTAACACATACCTATGTATTTTCAGGGATATCCTCCACTTGTTTGCCGAAGGTCATATAGGTCCTTATAATAAGCAAAAACCTAACACATTGGTTAACTCTATAGAAAGTGGTGGAACTGAATACCAAATGAATGAACGCCAAAGGAGTTTTTATCTTTCTTGGAACCTGGCAGCTAGGGGAGGCTGTAACATTTTGTGGCTAAGGCAATGCCTGGAACACAGGCTTGAGTTCAGTTCCACTTCTGCCATCACTGCTCAGGTTGTCTCTTGATCTCAGGGTTGTCTGTCCTTATTTTCAGGCAAGGATCTCCTGATTATTATTGTTGTTAGTATTATTATTATTAACATTATTATTATTAACAATATTGAATATACTTGTGCCTAGCATTCTAAGATCCCTGATGTGCTGATGTAATGTAAATGATGACTTCTCCTCAAATATGGTGATGTTAACTGTTCAGTTATCATAGCATATCTAACTTTTACACAAKAGGAGTAAGAGTTTAAGTAGAGAATGTACTCTTTGACAAAATACTGGGAATTATTTTCTTTCAAATGTGGAAGGACAGGGACATCCGTACTTACGGGAATCACAAAGGCCAGCTGACTTTTGTTGAAGCTATCTATCAAGGCTTTGAACCAACCAGTATGCCACAACTCTGTCATTGTTCAAACGTTCATAAACCAATTAGAAACAAAGGTGCCACAAAAATAACAACCTTTTAAATCACTTTGAAATGTGACACATTTGTATTTTTCTGTTCCAATTCTAAGTTAAGCCAAGATTTTTGAATTTTCCCTTGTTTGCTCCAAGGGAAATACTTTGTCATGCTTATATGCACATGAAAACACTTTACTGATACCTAATGACTGCAGACATATAAARCTACACATCAAATCATAACCTTTCTATCTGCAGGTATAGGTGAAAAATGCTCCCTTCCCAAGAACACACACGCTGTACAAAAGAGCCTGTAATGCTAGAAAAAATGAGTGTAAGTAGGAAAGCTGTGACAGAAGGATTAAGCAATTTGCAGTTCATCTCAAAGTAAGACTGCTTTAGGGCTCAGCATAGAAACTCTGACCTTTGGAACATGGGTCAAATCCCTATCGCACTGCAGCAATATAAGCCAAAGCAGAATCTGGGTGCAACTGCACTCGCCACATTCTGATTTGGAGTGCCCAGTATTACACTGACTTTTGTATGAAATGTAAAATGTGAAATATATGGCTGTGGCACAGAAAGAAGCCATTACATCCAAAATCAAATGTAAATAGTCACACTTCTGTAATTTGGGGCACTTAAGGGAAGTTCTTGCCTTTTCATGTATTATGAGTGTGAAACTCCATTTCACGTGGCAGTTTTGCTGGTGTTCTAACAGGGGAAGAGAAATTGGCCTGCTCAGTGCCACAGCATCCTGGATTCGTGGTCCTTGTATCTATTAAGTAAGAAACCACTTACAACGTGCATTAAAATGGATTGTCCTCTCTCTCTCTGTTTCAATACATTGGTAAAACATAAAACCACCTTACACTGTGTACTGTGAATAGCACAGATGTAAATGTACTTTATTACTGTTTTGATCAATGGAAGCAGAAAGACCCTGAAAATGAAAAGAAGAAATTCCAAAAACTTATAAAGCTGCTTTTAGTAGCACAGTATTGATGAAGCAACACATCTTGAGATGTAAAGTCATCCTTAAAATGCTGAAAGGTATTTCCATGAGAACTACATTCCTTTGAAAAAATGGATCAATCTGAAATGGAATTCCAAAAGTTTACCTCTTTGCAGTTTTCTGAATTGGAAAAGTGTATGAGATCATCATTGTACATCTCTTGGGTATTGATGATGTCACTGTATTCTTTCTGACTGAGATCCTCTGGGTTAATTCCATTGGCTCTTAAAAACTCTTGGTAAGCCACACTGAAAGCCTGACCAATTGACTGAGCTATCAGCTGTGCCTAGAATGTAGAACAAAACACAGCTCAGAGAAAGGAGTGATAACCAGTTTACCCCTGAAACCATAAGAAATAACAGAGACTGAATTTTAAGAGAGTCAAAATAAAGGATCCTGCAAAGTTGCTATGTTAGTATGGACATAAAGTCACTTTAAGGTCAGTTGTACAGAAAGACATTACATCCAAAATCAAACTGCAAACTCCATTTAAAAACCCTGCTGATCTCCTTTCATCAGTACGTTGCAGTAGCAAGCAGCCATATGCTATTTATGTACTCGTTCCAATAAACACTGGTGAGTACTGGCTTTGTACCAATATGGAACGGAGCTTGCAGAAAGACTGTCACAAACCCTGCTTCTGATCACAGAATATTTGCAGGAGTGATGAGAGAACGGAAGCTCTGCTTGCACTTGCCTTCACAGACACGTATGCACTGATGATTTTGGTTGTCGTGTGACCTGCTGCTTCTCCACCTTGGTTTTACAGGACTGAAAACATTGCTTCAACAAAACCATCTGCTCTCCTATTACTGCCATGATACCGGTCTCTCATTTCCAGCAAATCAGTAATAAACCTACTTACCCATTGCGCATCTGCAATAGCTATTCCCATTAACACCTTGACTAGCAATGTCAGGGATGCTTCCAAGAGTGCAGCCAGAGCCATGACTACAGCTTGTTAATGTTAAGAGCAACTCTTCAAAATCCCCTGTGTCTTTATTAATTTTTGGAGCACTTAGCTGCACATGCATTTTACTATACAGTAGGCAATAAAAGGTGACTTCCCATTACAGTAGGCYGTATAGTGAGTACAGTTAATGAAGTGTTACAGTGACTGGTATTTGGATTTGTCAGAAATATGTATACATTAGAAAGAAACCTACAGAAACTGGCGATGATGATTATGATAATACTAACAACTTTGCACATTCAGCACACTGCAAGTCAACTAATTAAAGAATTATTGAACTGCTGTAAAATTTATTTTCTTATTCCACTAGATGGCACTGGAACACAGAGAAACAGAGGTAGAGATCAGTAAAAGGAATTTGTAGTCAACTTTTTCTACACTTGATTTTTTTTTTATTTTCCTATTCTGAGTTTACTGCAGCTCACAGGAGAATGCCATGTTGAGTTTCGTACATTTGTGGTTTTCAGCTACTGTTTTCTGTCAGACGATATGAGTAACTCCCAATGATCTGAGGAGGGGTTAATTGCATCTTACAAGGTAACTCCCTAAAAATATCACTAATCAAACCTATAAAACTATTCTGGAAATGCAACACACTTTTTTAGACAGTAGGTACATGCTAAATGTATTACGAATGCATAGGGTTTTCTGGATAACATTGTAAATCTAAATCTTCCTGCAATCTACCATTCAGATACACAGTGTTTTCTTTGATGCTAAAAGGTGGTTTTCTTATTTCATTTGTGCTGCAGTACACAAAAACACCAATCTGCTTGACTGGAAAATGATTTTAGAAAATCAAGGACGAAATTAGCCTTGCCAGTCACAAATCATTCCTTCATATTTAAAAATGTCTTTTCAAATCTTATCAATATACCAAGAGGTTTGTGGTAGTACGGTAGTACAGCAGTCATTAAGAACGTTTTTATATTGTTCCATTATTAAAGTTTATCACCAGTCCTTATTGACTTCTTTCTTCGATCTCCAGTGCCATTGCTGTCTCTGTACTTAGTCCTTTGCTTTCGCCTCCATTCTACATTCTCAAAACAAACATGTCTAGATGTCATATTTTATTCTATTACTGCTAGTAACAGCCAGTTCTCACATCTTAATTTCATCTGTATCTCCAAGTTTTTATGAATGTTTATGACAGTCTCCAGCATTATGTACAACTTAGAGATAATATAATTAAGTTGCTTGAAAAGGTCACCCCAGCAAAGCAGTGGCAGAGCTGAGATACTGTGTCTGAGAACAATCCCAGTCTAGCACTCTAACCTTTAGACAATGCCACTTCTCCTTCCTAGGCTTAATTGCTTTAAAATAATGAAAATGATTGCTTAGCTCAAGAAATATGCAACCTGTGAGTTATGACTGAACTGAAGAACTCAATTCTTTTTTTAATTGGTATGACAGAAATTATATTTAAAGCTGTTCCTATATAGCAACGGTCAGAAATGTTTAGTGCTGTCTGTTACTAATATCTGTATCTCAACTGTCAAGTTAGAAACAGACAACACATTTTGCTTTTTCYGTTTTACCAGCTTGGTATTTTTTTCCATAAATGTTTTAGGTTGAAGTCCCCTGGTCTGCCACTTCAGACACAAATACCTATTTCGTTACAAACACAAACCTGGATGTACCACAGCAGTAAAGCAAGGTTATCTTCCTTTGCCACAAGAGGTACAGGCATGGCACGCCAGCACTTTTCACAGGGGTGAAACAGGATGCAGCAGAGATACATGGAACTCTTCTGCAACCGCTACTTCTGCAATCCTATTTCGAGAATGGCTCCAAGATCTTTCATCTTTTGGTATTTCTGATGAAAGTGAAAATTAGAACCTAAATTCTGAAGTGGTCACTCCTTTTTTAAATGGAATTTTAACAAAAAGTGGTTTAGGGCTAGTATGGTATTAGGTCTCAGAGTATCTTATGGCATAAAATGACTGAAATTATGCTTTCTGTTGTATAGATGTTCTGAGAGAGTAGTGAGAGTGAGTTCTTCCTAGCCTTTTACTTAAGAATTGCTAAACTCTTCTGGCTGTGAAGAAAAATTTCTATAAATGTAGAGAACTAAACTTTCTTAGCTCTATTGCATTTATATAAAAATTCTAATTCATAATCTTTGCTAGGGATGAAAAAAGAGAACTGAAAAATGAACAGCTGAATGTGTTCTTAAACATCAAGGGATCAAGTCGCATGTTTGAGAGTACGCATACCAACTACAGGTAAGTAAGCCGTAAGGGAGTAAGGACTGGGTAGAGGGCAACCTTGTGCCAGGCCCGCCAAGTTGCTTGATGTTCTCAGCAACTTGGCTTCAGTTTGAAAGAGGTCCAGAACGGTTCCACCTCATTGCCAAGTGTCTGGAGGCTCATGTGTGTCATTATGTGCCAACCTGCTGAACTAAAGGATCCAATCCAGGATGAATGATCAATTTGATATCCCATAAATTAATTTTGGCCATGAATGGCCACCAACTTCCAGACAACTCCAAATAATTAGGTACTAAAGCATTTGGGGAAGCATTGTTGAAAGAACACAAATTATTCTATAACACATGAGACAAAGAGTGGATATTTTGGGACTGAGGAGGACACATGAATTTGCAACACGAATTTGTGGAGACAGAAAAGAGATACCAATATGGACAAACAACTGGCTAACGTTTCCAGAGATTACCTGTAGCTTCAATCAGAAAAGATTATTGACAGCAAAAATTCATTCAAGAAATTAGATGTCATTTCAGAGACTCTCTAAATGACATACAGTGTTTAAATAAATTTAATTCCATTTACTTACATCCTCTGATTCAAAGACATGGCATATCATTTTGTACTGCTTTTTTCCTTCCTGTGCACCAGGTGTTGTTTCAATACAGTCTTGAGAAGCTGATCTTGGCATGCGGCGTCGCGCCATTAAAACCACAATGTTACCAATATCGGCAATATATGAGATTGTGCGCAGCGCGTGATCCATCATTGTTTCCTACATAAAACAAAGAGAAATGAAGTCATTCTTCATGCCTGCTGTTATTCTACAAATGGTGCATCTTGCCCTCTCCTTCATGGCCTATTGCTTGAGAATGAGAAAAGCTACAGATGCACTGTCTGTGGGCCCAGATGTGACATTTCCTACGCAGGGCCCGAACTCCAACCGAAGGCATAGTGGCTGTTCAAGAAATTGGCTTCAATGGAAGTGTTGCCTGAGCAAATACAACATGGTTGCTACTGTAAAGCAATAATTAAGATCTAAACTAATGTTTTATAAACATTTTCATGTTGGAAAATTATGTTTCCCTTTTGTATTGGTTTTGCTGAATGAAGCAGATGCGTTTCACAATGACAGAACAAGTTTTAGGGTAGTCATATGTATATGAGAAAATGTTATAATTTCCTGATTTTTTTTTTTAATCATGTCCTATAATTGCAATAATATCTAAGGTAACATTTCCTCTTATACATCAAAGCGATACTTACTTTCTTTGTGAAGAGCTATGAAGGCTAGGTGTTTCACCTTCTCTGTAGGCAGAATTTTTAATACTTTTTTCTGGCGACCTACCTATSTCAGATTAGTTTGGAGGGAACTGGTCTAGTGTCTGGGCTCACAGTCAAAATCCTATTCCAGTCAATGTCATTAGGCTGCCAGTTCAGTTGTGCTGGGAGAACTCAACTCAGAAGAGCTGTTGCCTGTGAAAATGATTTTAAGTGGAAACCTGTCCAAGCTTCATCCTAATGAACATTTCTTAAGTAAGAACACCATGAAGAGTACTAAATATAAAAAGTGTTGAAACTTCCTGCCTCTATCTCAAATCCCTGAGCTCTGCACCCTTTTAATTACTTTAGCCTTTTAAACTCTTATTTTACTTTCTGCTATTAGCAGGGAAATCCCAACCTACTACTTCCAAATGTTTTTCCCACAAGAATATATCATTATTCAGTGGCTTTGATTAAGTGTTGAGTTGCCTTGGACAAATGAAAACTGAGTGCGTATTTGTAGTCATTCTGTTGTCACTAAACTTGTCTTATTTCAGGTAGTACCATTTTATCTTTTGTTTTCATCTCCAGTTCATCTATCAATTGTTTCTTATATAAAAGAGCAATGAGGTCTCAGAAGGAAGAACCTGCAAGGACATTTTATAACAGTGTCCTGGTTTCAGCTGGGATAGAATTAAATCTCTTCCTAGTGCTTTGTTTTGGATTTAGTGTGAGACGAATGTTGGTAACACACCGATGTTCCAGTTGTTGCTAAGTAGTGCTTRCATTAGCCAAGGACCTTTCAGCTTCCCATGCTCTGCCGGGTGCATGAGAAGCTGTGAGGGAGCACAGCCAGGACAGCTGACCCAACTGACCAACGGGGTATTCCATACCATATGATGTCATGCTCAGTATATAAATGGGGGGCATGCTCCAGGAAGTAGCGATCGCTGCTTGGGTATCAGTCAGCAGGTGGTGAGCAATTCCATTGTGCATCACTCATTTTGTATATTCTGTTATTGTTATTATTATTATTATTATTTTCCCTTCCATTTCTGTTCTATTAAATTGTCTTTATCTCAATCCACGAATTTTACTTTTTTTTTTTGATTCTCTCCCCCATCCCACTGGGGGAGCCGGGGGAGTGAGCGAGCGGCTGTGTGGTGTTTGCCTGCCTGCCGGGTTAAACCACAACAAACAGTTTCTGTGCACCACCTAAGTATGAATTTGTAGTAAGTTTTATTATTTCTGAGCTCAGCATTAAGTATGAATAAATTAATGTAGCTCAACAGCTAGCAGTCTCATTTTCATTAAAAGGTTTCTGTATGTAAAATAATGTTATTTTAATAAAACAATGTATATGACATTGCTACAGCGATAATTTCAAAGGATTTTGATATATTTAGGACTGCAAAGACAAACAATGATATACTTGTTTACACTAATGTTTCAGACATTTATTTGTACCTTCATACAGGTTTTATTCAAGATACTATACAAGCAACCTGATTTCTCTTTTGGTTTTTTTTTTTTTAATGAAAATAAATGAAAAGCTACAACTTCTCTAAGTTCCCAGAAAGGCGTGTTGCTATGGAAGATGTTCCATAATGGTAAGAACCTTTTAGGTTTAAGATGAGAGTTTTAGGAATGCTCATGCAATCAAGTAATTTGATTGACTGTACTTCCTTTAAGTGCCCTGAAAAAATCACTAATACTGAAGTCTGTGCATAATTATGGAAGAAGATAAATTCTTAGGAAAAAAAAAAAAGGTAATATAACTTATGTTAGTAGTGCTTATCTGGCAGATATTTTGACAATTTAGACAAAATATTAGAAAAAGCCTCCTAGCTATAAGGACCCATAGAAGCCGTAAAACAATATTTTAAGGCAGTGATGATTTACATTTTTTCCTGAGGAGACATTCAAGGACTATATGTTGCCCTTCACTATGTGACTGTGCTGTCCCTCCTCACCCCGCTACTGCCCACATGTCAGCGTCTGACTTGAGGTGCTCGTCCTCTGCCTTTGGAGCAGTCAGCCTTTGCTCCTTCTCAGTTTCACACAAAGCCAGACTCTACTTTGCCGACATGCGAGTACAACGCCTCTGTCCTGTTACAGTGGTCATACGATGTGTGCACTTCTTGTGTGACAAAGAGGAGGCTGCAGGAGGCTCATGAGAGGGAATTTCAGTATCAGGCTGCCAGGGTAATTAGTCTAGCTCTCAGGCGTGGCTGGTGTGCTGTACTGAATCCCATCTGTTGCCATTGGCTGAACATCCTTGTTTTAAGGCAAAAAAGAGTCCAAATCCTATTTTTATGGGACATTTCAAACCTGAGCTTTATAGGTTTCTTAAACTGGATGCTGCTTACTTTAAAACCATATGCTAAGTACTGATTTTAATTAAGATAAAGCTTTCTATTGAAATAAAGACCAAGAAAGTGCCTCCAAACCATGCTTTGTTAGCTTTGTTTTCCATCATTTCTTCACGTATTTTGCCATTGTAGAGATGAACTGTTCTCCTCTTTAAGAAACAGAAAGGGCCCATCTGAAAATTCCTTCTTGCTGGGGTCATTGGTCAGTTTGGAGGGTTTTCCAGACTTTTATTTATTGCTCAAACTGGGAACAACCAGAAGCATAATAGTTTTATTGATCAAACTATCTGAGGATGTCCCCTTCCCCACCCGAACAGCTAAAACCAGCCACCAAATTCTGCCTGAATTGGAATAAAAAAACCCTTATTATTGAATCAATTTGTTTCACTTTATTTTGTGATCTCTATTAGTTTTAAGTCAATAAATTGCTTTCTGGTGTCTAATATATCTTTGGTTCTTTGCCGAGACTGAGGTTGTATCTGCTACTTTTGGCATCTGCTTGGATACATATATGGATATTTCTAATGTGAAAAAAAGAAAAATTGACTACAGGCTTGTTGTTTGTTTTGTTGTGTTTTTTTTTTTTTTACTGTTTGCTAGTGGCTCTTGATATGTATCAGAATATCCCACTAAGCAGCATGAGGTCCTTTTTTTTTTTTTTTTTTAATTATTTGCTAGTGGCTCTTGATATGTATCAGAATATCCCACTAAGCAGCATGAGGTCAGTTTTCATCTAACATAATCGTATTAGATGACTGAGATACCTTCCTTGCTGTGTCTGTAGTGGCAGGGTTTCCCTTGATATCTGATCTTCAAAAAAAACCCTATAATGTGGTATGAGATAATACAGGATTTTCATTATTTATATAAGCAGCAGCATCCTTTATATAAACAGCTAGGTATTAGTTTACCATTAGTTGAACAAATCTCTAAGGCCTAAGAGAGATTGTTCCTCAAGTCGACAAGAGTAATTGTTTTAAGAATTTCAGTACAATTTAACTTGACAGAGAGAGAAAAATATAAATAATCATTGTTTCTTAGAACCACCTGTCTTACTGAAGAGAATCACTACCCATAAAGTTATTGTAATGATTCTTCTCAGGCTTGAAATGAAATGTTCTATGCTTATCCCTAAACTATGAAAAGTGATAATGGTTAAGAGATGGTTTGGGGGTGTCTCTAAGGGTTGTAGGGGCTCAGTAGGATTTATAGCACTTCTCTCAGTATGGAAAAATGTTTTATAATGGACATCTCTCAGCAGGATCTTGGGAGCTCTGCAGAGATAATTGCTTTTCTRCAGAGATAATTGTTTTTCAGCAGTGTGCATTAAGTATTCTGTAAGGGTGTAATCATACATGCAGTGTGCACGAGAGTGAATGGACTGGGAAAATGAATGCATTTAATCTCACCTGCCAAGAAAGTCTTTTTGTGCTTATCATCACACAGAAGTTACTCAAAGTTTTTTTTTATTATTTTCCCCTTGTAGGGGTGAAAGCAGTCATTCCCCCACTCCCACCTTTTTCCTGTCTAATGCAATTACAGTTAGGAATAAGGCAAATAATATACAGTGACTGTAAACATGTCTTTACTTTTGACTTAATCGTGACTTGACTTTTTCCTTTCTCACTCCATATTCCATTCCACTCTATTTTCCATTACCATTATCTCATTTTCACCCTCTCKCCTCCTTTGTTACTTTCCCATGAATCCCTCCATCTCTGCCCATCTGCTTCTCTATTCTTTCCCTCATCCCATCCATTCCATCCTTGTTATCCTTATATTTGTCCTTAGAAGTTCAGCCTCTCTCTTGGCCTTTTTCAAAACCCCTGTTCTATCCTCTCCTGTCCAGATTCCCCTTTCTCAGGATCTCCCTTCCTTTCTAAGGAACTCTCTTAGAATCCTGTTTGTTGTCCCTCTTGAAACCCAAAGAACACCTGAAGGAGGAAAACCTAAGCATTTGCCAAGCTTTCAAGTGATGTAGTCCTGCGGGAGTGTGAATTAGACAGCCTAACAAGTCAGAAGATTTTATGGAACCAACCATCTACCAGAGGGCTCTGCACGTACACATTTGTGACCTCTATATCTATTTTTTTCTCTGCTGGGTTTCCCAGTTGCTTCACTCCCAGCTTCTCTTCACTGGATGGGCAAGAAGATAGGAGAGGCTGCTGTGGTATTTTGGCTGTTTTCGTGCGCTGACTGCAAGCCTGTAAAGCTGCGGCAGTCAGGGACAAACTGCTCTTGTATGAAGCAGGCATGTGGCCAAACCTAAGGTTGCTTCTACCACATATACTAAATAGGTGGTCAACTTGGGCTGAATGTATTCAGTAACTAAATGCGTAAGCATCTAAAAAGTGGCAGGAGTGCCATTTCCTAGTGTTGCTGAGGGCAACAGAATCACCAGAGCTGGCTCTGTTCCAGTGTGGCAATACACCTTACTGGTGCTACTCAGCAATTTGAACCCTGATGCATGTAATTTTTTAACCGAGAATTTTACGTTTTAAATCAGCTACTACTTCATGTGAGCTATACAACACTACAGATGGATTAAAACATGGATAGCACACTGCAGAAATAGGTTTTATATAATTGATAAAGCTATGAAAGGACAGGTTGACTCTGCCAGCTGCCACACCAGCTGAAATAGAGCTACGGTGATTACAGCAGTCAGGACCCTTCATTGGCACTGAAAAATAATACCAAGCCAAAAATGCAAAAGCATGCCGACAGCAATGCTAAAAAGCCATGGGAATAAGTCTCTTACAGCTCTCTGAAAGACCCATGGTTAGAAAAAACAAACCAAAACAAAACAGGGCAAACACCAGAGAACTTGTAATAAAAATAATTTCCAATATTGCTATTTTCATCTAGTTGAACAGCTCATACTAGACACTATTCCTCATGGTGCCTTGCATTTTATATCACTAGAAAACTCACAGGAATCAGGAGAATAAGATAACAGTTACTTTGACTAAGTGTTTCTGGTCTTT
Source organism: Oceanodroma leucorhoa (assembly GCA_030449065.1). Taxonomy (NCBI): domain Eukaryota; kingdom Metazoa; phylum Chordata; class Aves; order Procellariiformes; genus Oceanodroma; species Oceanodroma leucorhoa. The sequence goes on from JASVER010000048.1 coordinate 1,571,374, forward strand.
TTTAGTTTTATAAGGGTTGGTGTTCAGCTGAAATGCTGAACTATTTAAAGAAGGGAAAGAGTGACTTCCACTAAGACTAATCCATACTCAAGAAAGAGAACTTACCTATTTACTGCCATACATTCCAACTATAAACTGTAGCTGTTCATTTATCAGTAATTGTAGTCATCTTTACACTGGTAATTACTACCATTTTGTTTTCTGCTAATGCAAAAAGTAGTCATAAGCTTTGATAATATACTCTGCATGATGCATGTTTACCATGAGATCAAAAAAAGGCTGAGCCATAACAAATAGTGGTATTGGTTATCATGGATGAAATGCAGTATCAGGACGATTTATGGATGTCAGATTGTAAATACTGCTGCCAATGTTAGATGGGATATTCTACTCCTCATTTGGCTCCATCTCTTGGGAGTTCTAGTGGCATGTTAAGGACATCTGCTTATGTTAAAAGAAAAATAATCCATTTCCTGGAGATACTATCATTGCCCTCACATTAAAAGATAGTAATGCTCTCTTAAATTTCAGGAAGAAGTAAGTGCCTCATGGTTTGCATTGTTAAAAAAACCAAATTATATACTAATTGAAAACAAAATGAAATCCTACATGTAGAGTGCTACATTTGTCTTTACTGAAATATCTTCTATAGTTTCAGCTTATTTCTTCAGTTAGCCATGGTATTTCTGAACTCTGATCTTATACACCAAGATACAAGTTCAGTGACCTTTTTCTCTTTTCATCTTCCAAGTTGTTTATGAAAATATTGAACAGTACTACATCAAAGAAACATGCTTGTGAGTCTCCCTCTGCTCTTTATCTCTTTATATTGCCATCTATATGGCAATATATCATAAATAAGTACAATCTCAGAAATTTTTTTAGCCTCCTTGTACCTCTTGTGTCTAGATCATCTAATCTAGAAAATATTATATGAGATAAAAGCCTTATTTAAGTCAATAGGTGATGTGTGCTGCTTGTGTGCCATGGACAAATACATTCCCCGTCATTAAAGAAAATGATTGATTTGACATTATTTACTTTTGACAAATCTGTGCTGAATTTGCTCATCTCTACTCACAAAACTGCCTACAAAGGGTTTGTTTGTTTTGGTATCTTTCTGACAGTTAAACTTACCTATAACCCTTGATCTGTTCTGCTACTAAAAAAAAAAAAAGACTAAGTATTACCTTCATAAGTTCTGGAAGAGTATCATTGAAAGGATAGCATAAGGTCGCTCCAACCATTTTTCCAAATACTACAAGATGAATTTTTCTAGTTTGGCTATATCTAGCTTAACTAAGCACTTTCTAAATGGTTTGTTCTTTAATGTAACTTGAGGTCTTACCATTTTTCAAATGCTGTTAGCATTAGTGAAAACTAAAGCAAAATGTCACTAAAATTTTCCTTTTCAAAGCCTCTCCTAAGAATGAAAATTTAAAGACCTTCTGTACTTATGATCGAAGTCTAAGAGATGTTGTGAGATTATTATACTAGATGTTGGGATCCATGTACAATTATATGTAAGTAATTGTAAATTCCTTAAAAAAAAATCCTTCTTATGAAGATCGCCTCTTATTGATTATTATATGTATTCCTAGAAGATGAGGCTGATTATTGCTGTGGTCGCCATCTGCTTCTTTAATATGAATAATTTACCTTAGGCAAAGAAGATGGTAGCTCAGATGTGATTTATGGAAAAATTGGAGGTTAAATGTTAAAAATTGCAAGATACGAATAGCTTAGTCAAAGCGGCAAATAACTTCCCTGTTAGACCATAAATTTGGGTACTGAAACTGTTTCAGAGAAACAGAGTATATGCATTCTGAAAGACTTTTGAATCCTTTCATAAATTGAATTATAGATCTCAGTAACATGCAGACATTTTCCAATACATCAAATAAGCAAAACTGGTGTCAGTATTACTATATTGGCRAATGGCAAGTGTTACAACAATAGCAGATCTAACACTGCTCTTTCTGAATATTCTCACAACAGAGAGAGATATATCCAATATATCCCAAAAATATCCTGCATCTGGGTCAGGGCAACCCCCGGTGTCAATACAGGCTGGGGGATGCAGGAATTGAGAGCAGCCCTGCCGAGAAGGACTTGGGGGTACTAGGGGATGAAGAGCTGGACATGAGCCGACAATGTGCTCTCGCAGCCCAGAAGGCCAACCGTACCCTGGGCCGCATCACCAGCAGCGTGGCCAGCAGGTCGAGGGAGGGGATTCTGCCCCTCTGCTCTGCTCTGCTCTGGTGAGACCCCCCCTGCAGTGCTGCGTCCAGCTCTGGAGCCCTCAGCACAAGACAGACATGGACCTGTTGGAGCGGGTCCAGAGGAGGGCCACGAAAATGGTCAGGGGGATGGAACGCCCCTCCTGTGAAGAAAGGCTGAGAGAGTTGGGGTTGTTCAGCCTGGGGAACAGAAGGCTCCGGGGAGACCTTACTGCGGCCTTTCAGTACTTAAAGGGGGCTTATAAGAAAGATGGGGACAAACTTTTTAGCAGGGCCTGTTGCAACAGGACAAGGGGAATGGTTTTAAACTAAAAGAGGGTAGATTTAGACTAGCTATAAGGAAGAAATTTTTTCCAGTGAGGGTGGTGAGACACTGGCACAGGTTGCCCAGAGAGGTGGTAGATGCCCCATCCCTGGGAACATTCAAGGTCAGGTTGGACGGGGCTCGGAGCAACCTGATCTAGTTGAAGATGTCCCTGCCCACGGTAGGGAGGTTGGACTAGATGGCCTTTAAAGGTCCCCTCCAACCCAACCTGTTCTATGATTCTATGAAATTTAGTAAAGTTTCCCACTAATAGTGTAAGAGCACAAACTAATGCAACATTATTCTTGAAGAGTATTAATCGTAACTTACCTGTGTGTCTGCATTTAACACTTTGATTCTCTGTGTGGAGATGAACAGATCCACTTCAGTCAAGGCCTGGGAATCGCCCTCTGAAGTCTATAAGACAGATGCTTTGTTACAAGGGGAATTTTAATTTCCTCTTTAGAATAAGAAATTCACTGATTGGTTCAGGCATAATGTGATGTGAGGCAATCGCACTGTTAAACCACTACGAAGACGGCTATTCAAAGGTGTTTCTAAATACATGCAAAGAATTCATTTATTGCATAGAAAGAGTGAAGCATACTCTGATTTTGTGGGTAAGAGTGAATTTTCGGAGCCCGTGGGACTGACAGCTCAAGTATTAAAATTCGCTATTTACAGCCAGAACAGGAGAAAGAGCATGGCTGTTTCTTCCCCACTGTCTGATCGATGCACTTCAGTACTTGAGGCACTAGAAGTGAGAAAGTAGGAGAACTGAGAAAGTGACCTACTCCCCATCGGCTACTTAGCCCTTGCCATTTTCAGTGAGCTCACCACAAAAAGTGCAAGCTGTTGCTCAGTACTGTGGTGGGATTTAGGGGTTTTTTAGATTTTTAGTTTAGTTTTTTTCTAGAAAATGAAGACCTGAATGCTGAACTAATATTTCTCTCATATCACAGAAAGCCATCAGCTGACTTTTAGACCTCAACTTCTGAGCACTGCTCACTAGGGAAACAGTTCCATACCCCATTAGAAAACATGGTCACAGAGCAAGTGAGATTACAGTGTAATGCCACATGGTTTCCTAAGTGTGAGTCTTGGCTCTGCCCACATGAGAAAACAGGAGAGGAAGTGGCAAAGCAGCTGCTACCTCTCATGCAAGTGTCATCCAAGAGCTTACCTAACACTCTGAGTTCCAGCAGGAACCTGTTGATTCCTCCAGGCTACTTGCCCACAGTGCACTATTGCAACTGGTATTTAGCAGCACCCTATGTAGCAGCCTCAGAATAAAATGGCCACAGACAGTATCACCCTGTGTTAAAGGCAGGCATCAGTCTCCAGGTCAGAGACTGATTCGTTGATGAAACAGTGCAAGGAAGAATGATGTATTTGCTGCTCTTTTCTGTAGTTATAAAGGCTTACCTATGCCTATAATTCGTTCAGATTAATTTTATTTGAATTAAGTCTCATCCAGCAAAATACAAAGCAAGCACATACTTTGGCAGAGATTACTTGCATTGCTTTCATCCAAGATCATCAAGAAGAGCAAGATTAATTTTAGTGATATTTTTGTCAATTGTATTTAGTTAACTGAAGTATAGTTTTTAACTGAGTGAAATGTCTCCTGTATGAATTGTTCCAGCTACTACCTGGTAAATTTATTTTATTTGTTTTTAAATATCAACAATAATTTAATAAATATATACAGTAAGTCACAGGCACAGGAAATATATCTTACTGCTTTGGTTAGTAAAATAAAAATGTGTGTTGCATTAAAAAAAAAATCTCCTGGATAACACTGGCTGTATATCTGGACTAAACAAATCACAGGTATTCAACAGAAGAAAAGCAGCAGACGCACTCCAGCAAATGAACAATGAAGAAAATGAGTTCATTTTATTCCATCCAATGTTCTAATTAACAAAGAAGAAACCCAAATGACAACTTTATGAGGACCCATAATGAAAGACACAACAGTCCATGGAGAACAAGTACAACAAAAATGTAAGTAAACATTAGCATTCAAGAAAAACAGTTTACACACCGCTTTTTTCTTGATTTTAGCCGCCTTTTGCATCCTCTGAGGAGTAGCATAAAAAAAGAATGGGGACAGATGTACACAGAAAGAAAGAGAAAAGACAGTGTGGGAAGTCAGGGAAACCTTTTGACTATGAATCCAGACTATTAAAATTACAAATCTGGGGGCAGTGGGAGAAGGATGTGCAAGAGAGAAAGATTTGTTTATATCTTCATATGCAGTTCTCAAGCATAATTGGATTTAATGGCATTATGCATGTTGTTGACTGATTATAAAAAAATTGGTACCAGGGTGTTGTCAGTTAACAGCTGCTCGTAACATTTATCCTGCTACATATACAGCAGCCTAAAATGACAGTATATGCACTATTTTAAACTCAAGGTTTTCTATCCATATTAATCATATGTCTACATGTAATTGTTGAACAAAATGTAACTCAAGCTCTCCTCCATGACTATCTAAATTAGTCAAGTATCCCTGACAGATTAGGATTGCTATTAACACATGAAACAGTTTTTAGGGAGTTAATTGCAATAACACTTACTGCTTGAGACATCACAATATGCTAAATAGAAATTCAAAGGTTTGGAGAGTTTAAAGAACTGGACCTTTCTTGCCTTCCATCTATTTATAAATGCCAAATCATTCATCAATCATAACGGTCTCTAAGTAAATGATTTTCCCAAACTGGTTTCCTTCAAAAACGTGCAATTTTTGCCAATTAAATATTTTATTGACTAAGCATATAATTTTTCTATTAGCATTTAAACCTACCTCTTTCTAACCATGTGTTTATTTAGATGAAGTATTTACAGCAGATCCACAAAAAATTGTAAAAGAAAAATCTCCTACTTTTGGATTATTAACCAAAAAAAGCATTTTTTTACACGCTGTATGAAGCAGTCTATGCAACATTATTTACACAGAAATTGTTCACTGTAAATAACACCAAATCCAAACACAATAGTAATGAATATTCTTGTCCTAAAAAAGTAATAATTCGGTATACTGAGAGTAATCTTCACAGTTTGTAGTAAGTTAAAGGAATTAATGACATAAGAGGAAAACAACAGTCAAACAAATATCCTGTGCTTTGCCATTGGAATATTTCCTAATTGCAGTCTGCAATTTGTCTTTAATACTTGAATTCTTCATACAGCTTCCAAACAATTTTGAATAGACTCTGGAATAATTTATATTTTGTTCCTCAGAGACACTGTATGTATTTTCATAATAAGCACTGGAAACTAATCGTATTTACAGTACTAGATCTATACTCACGTAAGTGCACTTCAGAATAGGTTTGAAGCTGCAGATCCTGTACTGTTTAGCAATCAGCTGTCAAAGCATCAGAGAGCATTCTACAAACCATAAAAATCCCCTACCTTAACACGGCTCACTGCTTCTTGGGCCTGCATCATTCTTATGTTTTTGGAAGGGTTGCGCTCAGAGAGCAGCTGTGTAGAGCCCAGGTAATTGGCTGCAAAGATGATTCCATCAATGAGGTCTTCAGGTTCACAAGGTCCTGGAACTGACATGAGACGTTTACAGTTACTGCCTTTCAAAAGAGGGTAGAGAGATGAAAAATTGAATAAAGGATATCGAGGCTTGAACAACCTTTTTAATACCTTTTCTAATATGAAACAGGTGAAGAAACCCAGTGCAAAATAAATGATGTTTTTCCCTATAATTATTTCCCCAAAAAACATATTAACCAAACATACAGTATTTAAAACATTGCATAATGGTTTGATTGTGGAATTCTAGAGGAAAATCACTGGAAGATTTTTGCTGTGCTGCACTGATAAACACGTTGGAATTATTTGCAAGTTTCAGAAATGCTGATAGGTTCCTTTATCGTAACTTTCTTACTGTTTATATGTATGACTGTTACAGTGCATGAGCTAAACTTCTGCTTGAATATAGATTTGTGTTTCCACATTTTTTGGTGATGTTTGTAGAAGTACACAGTCCCCAAACATTATCTCTGGCAAAAATACTGATGAACAATGGGCACAAAGGTGTGCTTTGCTTCAGCAAAAGTCCACCAGGAAACTTAACAATTAAGAAAGTTTAGGAAACAAGAAAAGTAGGCATCTTGATGCTGTTTAGTCATGTGTAAGGCCTGAATTCAGAGACTGACAGAAAATACAGTTCCCAGGCTGGTACAGATGGTATAAACTGAGAGTTGGAGAAACATGCTTCAGTAGAGGAGTTCAATAAAACGTTCACGGTCTAATCAATGGTATCTGTACAACAGGTCATACAGCCTTCTCCTCTGAAAGCAGGGAATTCACAGAAGGTAGTTATGGAAAAGGAGCACATGGAAAGAGTATGAAAAATTTCATGTTAAAAAAGAGAGAGAAATAGTGGAACTTAAAAACATCTTGATATTTTTTAAATTCTAGCCTTCATTCAACAAAATGACTTTGCATACACTTAGTATTAATTACATAGTGACTTCTGTGAGATTCTAACATTTACTTGTTTTTTGCAAGTTGTTTCTTTCCAAGGATGAAAAAGAGGGGGCAGGGAGAAGAGAATAGATAGTATTTATATCATAATGGGACTATGCTCATCATCCTCTTTATTCAGCTGTTAAGCTTTACATCTAGCTTGATTAGATCAACAGTAAAGAACAGTCATTCCAGAGTTTGGCTGAAATCTCTTGACAGTGAATATTTTCTATTCCTCAACAGTTTTATAAACGAAATTTGCGTTGAGCTGTATCAACTTGCCAAGCTGCTAACACGTTTTTTTTGAAGTACATCAATCTCATGTGTGAGGAGAAAAATGACACTGAAGAGAGATGCTAATTTAAAAAAAAGGTTTCATTTAGAGTGGATTAGTTCAATTTATTTATAATCAATTAAATGTGGAAGATTAATATGTAGAGAAGGAAAAATATACAGCATGCTATGCTGATGAAATTTACTGAAATAGTGGTTTGCACATATATCTTTTAGTGAGCATTCCTATGCCTTATTTCCCCATTCTAATTTAGAAAAAGTCTTCCAACAGAAAATAAACTTGATTAAAAGAAGTTACTTTCTTCTTCAAGCAATGTTGCTGACACCCATACTTCTGTGCAGACCTCACATGCGCCTGCTGGAAATGTCAACCCCCAGCAAAACCCCCCCAGCCTTTGTAATTCAGTAATCAAAGTATATAAACACACATACGTATTCACACCAGTCCTGCACTCTTCAGAGACCTGATACCCACTAACAAYGCTCACACAGAATGGAGCTATATGTTTTGCAAACACCATAGTTTAAAGCTTCGAAAGGATAATTATATAGCACAGGAGGACACACTTTTCTTTAGATCACAGCTGTACAAATCCAGTAATGGTTTGGATCTTCATTATAACTCAGAATAGAATTCTCTGGAATTTAAAATTCTCAAAGTATTGGGAAAGAATAAAAAAAAATCATGACAATCTCCACTGAAAGTGTGAAAACCCTCAGTGAAATCCTTGGGAAGCTACTAATTTAAAAAGTCACTGAAACTCTTCACGAAGGCCTAATCTTTCAGTACCTCAAAAAATGATCCTTGTTCCTGCAGCACCAATTCACTGAATGGAATCAAAGAAAATGAAAATGACATCTTTGCACCATTACATTTTTCAGCAGATAGATGATATATTTTATATGGTATCTCTTCTGATTATATTATTCATACATCTTTTCAGGCCTAAAACTTAGTCTCATGCATCTGTACTTCCTTCAGCATGCAACAAAATATTAATGTTGCATCATATTGACATCTTGTTTCAAGGGTAGCAAAAGGAAGATTAATTAAAGATGTGAATTCAATGTTAAGTTAGCAAAATTTCATTAGATACCTGCATCAACACGCTCATTCAAAATTAAAGTGGCTTTAATTTTGTTTTCTTTCATTCACTTCAGGCTAAGTAAATCAGGCTAAATTGAATCAAGGTTGCTTTAACTCTGATATGTGAGGGGTGAATTTTCTGTTTTAAAGCCCTACTCACGCTGGCCTCCCTTTATAGTTGTCCATTATACAATCAGTAGATGCTTATCACAAAGTATCAGCTTGCTTTCTTGTCTCCGCCATCTTTGGGGAATGCAATTAATTCACCTCTGTTTAGGGCCTGTTAGCCAGTACATGCCAAGTGTTACATGTAATTTCCTTCAGATGTCAATCTGTGTAAAAGGGGCAATCTTTGAACTCTCCATTTGCTCTAGCTCTTCAAGGAAACGACTATAAACAGAAGTTGCTAGTCAAGCTGATGAGATCAGGGAATAGAAGAAAAATGTGTTGAACATTCTAATATTATTCTAAATCAGAGTAAGTTTTCCCTGAGTTGAGAATGGCATTAGAAATCAAGGAAACCATTCATTTATGGTTTCCATTGTAGGGACAAGTGTGTTCATGGCAGATCTAAGGGGTCAAATCCTTAGAAGTTTCCTACTGTTTTTTCTCACTTTATAGTGTAGACATTTACTTTGCAGGAAGAGCTGTATGCATTTTCCCCATACAAAGTTCTTCAGTTGCCTGTGAATCAGAGAATGATAATGTTTTTCAGTATAATCCCATTTCATCTCTGTCCACCTTCTTGTGTTAATAAATTGACTTACTTTTCTCCAAACAGAAAATACGTAATAGCAGTGCAAAGGAGGTTGAAGAAACACATGAAAGCATGGTTCTCCTAAACAGAGGMTTGGATTACCAATTTTTTGTCAGACCAGGAGAACCTTTCCGTTTGTGCCGACACCTGAGACTCCCAGAGTGCAGTAACRGGCATCACATCAAAGTGATACAGGGGCTGCTCTGAACAGTTAAATGACTCCTTCCTCTGCACAAGGCCATGAAGAACAGGGTGCTCTTATACCTTCATAAATTTCCACCCTTCTGGAGCCCACTGTTACCACCTTTTTTACCCGCTTCCAGATTTGTAGCTGTCTCCATCTTCACCCTAATCCTTCTGAGCTCTATCTACTCCTTTTTACCACCACCAGGGTCCAATTGCCACGGAGGGGGATGATGATGTTAAATACTTCAATACTTAAACTTTTCAGCTGTATTCTCTTGAGTTTGACTGGTTTTTAGAACTGTGATCTTTAAAATATATTAAAGCATTTGCTTCCGTTTTATCCTACTTTAACTATGGATGATGGAAAACTTACCATCAACAAAACTTGGAAATGAAGACACTTTCTTTGTCTGTTGAGAAATAAAAATGGTATAGCTGTAACAAAATCATTTTCACAAACTGAAGTGAATTCATATTATATTTAAACAGCTGAACATTGTTTATAAAAAATCAAATTTCTCTGTATAACTTCTCCATAGCCACTACTTAGCACAGTGAAACACATTACACCACAGTAATTAACTGTTACACAGTGCTGTTTACCTGGAATCTCAAAGCATTTTAAGCAGATCCCATCACACAAAAAAATAAGATAGAGTGGGGGAAAGAACATGAAAATGACCTAGGAAATCAGGTGTCAAATGAGCAATACAAACCAGCAATTACCAGTCCAGTAGTTTGTCCACTAGATCAAATTGTCCATTAATGATATCCCAAATTTCCAATTAAGAACAATTAACAATATTTTACAAAGCAAGATTCTGAGTCAGTGAATAAAAATAACTGTCCCTGATTGCACAGTACATAGCATTACACTTAATCTCAGAAGGGGCCACAACAGTGCTCTTTTTATGCTACTGTCTCTATTCTCAGTAAACAGATACAGTCCTTCCATTTGCTTGTCATTTGCCAGCCTCCTCAGGCATTCCTGTTTCCAGGAAAGAGGCCGATTTCTCCATTACGGGAAAAGGCTTTAGAAATGTGCCTCTTCATTAATGTAACAGGCTACAGGCTAAACATGTTACATGTTTTTGAGATAACAGACTTCTGCTTTCAAGTCTGAATTTCATTTATTGTGTCTAGCCTCAAGCATAACCTCATTCTGCATTCTCAGATGTCGTCTTTGCTCCAGCCTTCAGTGACAAGAGCAGGTCTGCCTATCACTGCGTCTTTTTCACAGCTGACTGAGCCAGGACACATCTTACCACGGAGGCCACTCAAAAAAGATGTGAATCCTTTGAGCCCTCAGCACTGAATGATGTGCTTGATATTAGGGGGTTATTTAAAGAGAATTATTCCTGTGGGAATTAAGCAGTCCTTTGGTTTCAAAGACTGACATTTGGGGGGGAAGAGGGGAGTGAAGAAAGAAAAAAAGCAGAAGCCAATTTCTTTTTGATGCTACTTTTGCTCTCCAATAATCCAAAAAGAGAATTACTGAAGCATTCTTCCTGTTCTGTATGTCATCAGAAAATTTTAGGCTTGAGTACACGCCATGGACAGTTACATAAAATGAATGTGGCAGCAACAGATTCACGGGTATAGTTCAAACACTTTTTGGAATACGCAGATGCGGTATTTATTGTCAGTTCAGGAAAAGAAGCAGAGCCTAAGTATGTGTGTGTGAGAGGGAGAAAGCTGACAATTCAGTGCCTGCTCTCCCTCGTGGAAGCCTGACCGCAGGAAGATGGGCAGCAACATGGCCTAACAGCCTAAGGTACCTACCTCGGGTGTATTATTATTGTCAACTGGTCCATTGAGGTCTGAACGCTGTTGCTTCCTTGGCTGCTCTAAACCATTGCACATCTGTAAGAAAAAAGGAAGGATTTCAAATCCTTTTGTCTTCTGAAAAGCTTCAAAACAAAGTAGAGATTTCAGCAGAAGTCCATGGTGCAAAGATAGTCAGAAAGCTTTCACCAGATTAAATTACATTCAGAAAATTTTAATAAAAATTCATAAAACATTAACATATGAAACTGTATTTAGCATGTTCTCCATTATTTTACAACAGTCATTGGTCATGAAGCTGTTCTGTGTTGTTATTTGTATGTAGTTATTTATATGTATCTAAATGTATTTATGTGCAATCAATATTCATTACTGATACTGAAATATCATAACGTGATATAATAGTTGGAATTTCCTAGTGTAATTTAGCAAATATGAGATTCATATAAAAATGTTGAGCTGTTTAATTAAAATAAAAGATCTACTTTGATGTAAATAATAAGACACTTCCATTATCATTAATGCTACTGATTTAAATTTAAACTATTTTATTTCAATGCAAATTTTTCACATGAAATTAAGCCAAATGTTGACATGTTCACATGGTTCAGAAACTAAAGTCAGAATTTTTAAATGTGTTTATGCTCAGTACTGGACAAAACCAACCACCTCTGATCTGAAAAACAGAATCCTAGCTCTTAATATAGAATTCTCTGTTCATGGGAGATACCTCATGGCATCTCCCTCCTTTTGGGCCACGCAAATCTACAGGATGCTGGCAGCACAGCTTCAGGCTTCTGAAGAAATGTAAAAAGGAAAATATAAAACCTTACATAAGGAAAATACTAAGTCTTTTAAACGATGGAACATTCTTTTTCTTCTAAGTTCCAATATTGTCAGGGGCAGAATGTCTTCTCCAGACTTGACGCAAGTCACAGAACACCAGCACCCGGCACAAGGAGCACCCATGTCCCATACGTACCAAGAAAGTGAAGTTTTCATGACTCAGAGTTTCAGTGTTAGAAATCTGGAAAACCAAGGTGATTTCTGGAACAAATTTTTATAGTTTAGGATATTTCACTTTCCTTTTTTCTCAGTTTCCCCATTATACATACAAAAGAGTGCCTTAATGCCACTGTCATTGTAAGGCTTCACAAATAAGAACTTGTATCAACAATGGTGTAAATGGAAAACATTGAGCCAGTATTATTTCAAAGGGTCAGCCTGAATGTTACATGTGAACATAACTCCTTGTCTTCTGACTTTCAAATGCAATATATAGCTGTAATCAAAGAAAGTCTGCATGTTCATCTCTAGACAAGTTACTCCCTATGAGTAATATTTAGTCAGCTGAACGAAATGGGCTAATGAGGCAGGCATATTAGAGCTATTAGTTCAGTAATGCTAATTCTCAGGTAAAACAACATATACAAAGCAAAAATTCACCCAAGTAGTAAGCAGGATTTTAGGAAAGAAAAGACTATCTGACATACACAGAGATGTCACAGGGACTTGGGGACCCACTGACTAGTGCGCTGTCTACACAGCTGTAGTAGCTAAGAAGCTTACCATATCCCTGCTCATAAATGTTATTCTGTTTGAGACAAGACAAATCTAATTATATTGCATAGCTAAGCTAACATCGAGCAGTATGTGTTGATGTGCAGTGAAATATATTAATGAGGTAAACAAATATCTAGAGGGCTTTAATAAAACAAGCATAATAATCATACATTATTCCCTAAAATAGTAGGATTAGATCAAGTATGCTTTAAGCCAGGAAAATGACATGGCCACAATGAAGATACATTAAACTGTAAACAGTGACAGCAAATTATTAACTCCAGTATGTACAACAGCATGTTAATACTGTTAAAGCTTTGTCAGTTCTGATTACCACACACTTGACTGAACTGAAAATGCACCCGCATATAAAGAAAGAATTGGTTGACTGGTTTAGTAAGCATACCCTGGGTGCCATAAACGTTATTGAAACACGTCTCTGTCACAAATCTTACATGTTGATGGACTTATTCAGCCCTGGGGATCATAATACCAATCATGCTTTTTGGTAATAGTTGCATATATAATTCCATGTAGTCTTAATATAAAATATGACTGAACACTTGGATTACATTTTGGTTTTGATTTACACATAGCTGTAATTCACTGGAGTTCCGATTTTCAGGATTTTAGGAATATAAACAAGCCTTGCTTGTTTATTGTTTCCTAGTCACATACATAGTATATATGTGTCACATATGTAGTATATATGTTGTTACTGTGTATTGGCTGGTTCCAAAGAGAAGTCTGTGCAGAATACATGACGAGTTGGGATCAATCACATCACCTCTACAGGGAATATAATAAATGTTTTTTACTTACTATTTGGTGTCTGTACATGAAGGCCAATTTTTTTTTTTCCTAGTGTTTTGCCTATGTGTTTAGGAGCCCAGGTCTAATTAGGCAGAATCTCAGGTACAAAGAATTCTTCCATTTCTTTTATGCACATCTGTGCACACAGTATGTTCCACCTCTGGCTGATCTATTAACACTTTGTTATTTAAAAGTGGTGTGATAGGGAGGGGAGGGTGTCACTGTGGAAACTTCCTCCAAACAAAGCTGAGTGTAATATCACATTCTTGAGATCTTCTCAGCTTTGGAGTGTAGCACACCCTATGTCCCTTCATCAGCAGCATGAAATATCGAGTAGTCAGTAAGGGGAGCTGTGCCTGTCTGAGATTTTCTATGCCCAAATTTGCCTGCAAATATGTGGGCTGTTACAATGACCCTTTACAAAATAAGGGCTGAGATCTTCATGCTAAAGAAATGTTTGTTAACATGGTATCCCAGAAGGAACGGGCAGAATTAGAAGTACAGGGAGAAGGGCTTCCCTTTCCTTCCATAAGACTTCAGCATCAAAGGAGAGAACTATGCAGAGTAGGCATAGCTGTATCTCCCACACACAGTTACAAACCATGTAGTCTTCTACATATGGAAGGAGATGCTTCTAGACCAAGGATGAAGGGACTGTTTTGCAGCTTCTTTATGGAATCATTTTCAGAAAACATAAATTCTGCTACTGAGTGTGGGCTGGAAGTTGATTCATGCTCCCAGGTGATCTGACCAATGTCAAATAAATTATCATACTCGATACTTGGTTTCTTCATGTTTCTTACTAAGTTTCCAATTTATATTGTTGTTTTAAGTGTTATGAGAGCTAGAAAAATCACATTTGAGGGAAACACTTATAAGCTATTATAAATACTTTATACTCTGACTTGCAGTTTAGAATAGGACCTAAAGCTAAACTGGAAATCTGGAATTGACTGCACACTAACGCAGAGGTAGAGCTGTGTTAGAAGTCTCTTCTCCTAGCATAAGATTCTGATAAGAGGACAGATTCTGCAAAGTAAATATATAAAAATATTAAAAGTGTAGTGTTATTAATACTTTTGCCTCTGAGCAAGTACTGAGGCTGCGTCCAGTGTCACGTGAAGGAGCATGAGCTAGCAGAAAATGCCATCTTTAGGCTGAGAGGAAAACCAGACTCTACTTACTGAGGTCACTGAAGCATCTATGCACATCTTTCAGAAATAAGCTTGCAGCTCTACCCATACCCTGGCTAGCCCTGTCCTGATGGCTAATTGCCAGGCCTGGGGCCACCTGAGCCTCCCTCCGCCCACCAATCTTGCAGGGCCCCTCCCAGCCAGCCAGGCCCCCTTCATAACCACCCCTTCCTGAAGTACAGAGCCCCCCTTAGCTGGAGATGAGGGCTGGTAATGTTTGAGTTCTGCTATTTCTTAACACTGCTGGTTGTTTACTCCAGCGTAAGCTGTTCAGCTTTTCAGACAAAAGCTCATCTCAGCAATATGGTCCTCCTCAAAGTTGCTACCTGTGATCCTGAATGCTGCCGTGGTGCTCAGCGCTGATGAAGCACTTTCCTGGTGGAGAACATTCTGCTGGAAACCAGCAGGTTAGTCCCTTTCTTGATTTATTCAGAGGAATAATTTGTCTGAGAGAGGAATGAAAGGTTAGGTTTTTCAGAATTGTTAACCYGTTTTGTAAAGAGTTGGTAAGCAAGCACTGAGTGCATCTCAAAGGTGTAGTAAGGCTTTATTACTATGTTTAAACATTTGAATAAYGAGGCTTATGATCCATACCTGCCAATCTCTTTACTAGCAATACTGTTCAAATATTATCAAATACTGTGTTCAAAAACAAATGTACTGGCTTATGTATTTTGAAACTCATCTTGAAGACTACTAAACTTCTTGGAAAAGAGATGTTTTGTGGTAGTTTCCAATTGAAAAAGGTTCCTTGTGGTARACTCCAAGAAGAAAAAACCTAGATTATTAAGTTACCTGTTGCACAAGTAAACCAACAGATCTAATTGGCTTTTCATCCAGGTTTGTTGTCTCTCTCTAGAACAAAGGTAAAGCAGATGGGTATTGTTATGTTTGTCACTTAAGGACAAAACTTCAGTTTCTAGTTTCAACTTCTGTGATTTTCTGTTGGTTTCTGAAGGCAGTTTATCATTGGGYGATGTGTCCTGATATTGAAACACTACTTTGTTTACAGAAACACATCAAGGTGCATCTAAAACATCTTTTTGAATCGATAGATGGTAACCTAGTAACAAGTCTATTATGGTGGTAGTATTCCTATTAAACTAGATGACTGAAATAACTTATAGATGCTGGTGATGTGCAGTGGGAATAGCTTAATGTACCCTTACTGAGCTGCTGCATTAGTTATTGTAACATCAGTAACATGCTACTGTCAGTAGGAGCAATTTGATCCAGCAGGATACACTTACAAAGACAGAATCTGAACGAGGCAGTTCTTGACTAGCTGAAGGATTTCTGATTTTGATCACAGAAAAAAAGGCCAGACTTCACACTCTATTCCCTCACAGATTCCATTACTTATGTGCTAATTTAGAGGTGGTGCTAGCACATGTCAGAAGTGAAGAGGAAAGGAGTAGTTCCAAGTAAGCAAGTGAAGTACAGAGCTGGCCTTATGAAAAGAGGAGTCGAAATAAGTTTAGAGACCTAAGCATTCCACARAAGAATTTCAATACTCTATCCAATTTCAATAAACATTAAAATAATCACCAATTGATTTTTATCATCTTAAAGAACTAAGAGTTTTCTTGTCCTTGCATATATTTAAAATTGAGAGCCAGCCATGATAAGAGTTTCAGAGAAATAGCTGTGCTGAATGGTGCATTTTTATGTAGATGTAATTTGGAGTGCATGCTGCCTTATGCTTTAAACTTCCCAGAGAAGGCTGTCATCTTTTAGTAAGAGACATTGATTTTGGTGTCTCCTGGTGTTGGGAGTTTATTGCTAAAAAGCCATGACTCAGCCAATTAGTACAGAGAAACTGTTTTTTTTGAGAATGTCTGGACTGTTTAGCACTTTTCAGTAAGTACTTAACACTTGCTAAGTTTGGGAACTGTCACTCAGTAATAGCTATTTAATATTTCTGCCCCACAGCTGCTTAGAACACATGGGAGAATACAGCAAGCTTTTTTAATACTCTCTATTTACACCCATTTGTGTTTTCCACAAATTCTATCAAATGCATCCCATAATACTCAGACTGAATTCCAGTAAGACATTCCTAAGATATAGGTTTTCTAAAATTTCTATCATCTTAGCTGCTTCAAGCTGTTCTAAGGGTGAGATCTTTTATGGACAAAAGAGACTTGGATGTGGGCTCTTTGCAGCAGAAGAGCAGTGTGCCTGTRCCAAGAGAAGGGAATAAACCTCAAATATTTTTGTCAATACCGAGCTCTTCTAGTACAGGTAAACAAAACACAGTAGCAGCATTGATGTGCACAAAGCTGTTGGAGAGCAAACTGAGACAAAAAAGATGACTTTAAAATTTTCTTTCACAAATTTTTTGTTAGTGATATTTGATCTATCTCTGAATGTCCATGTTGAAAAAGTATAAGGGCATAGCCTGTATGAAAGTTGTGAAATGAGACTAACACTGCAGAAGCTCATGGGGTCCCTACCAGGGCAGTTTGTATGACCATATTTCGTTAGGTTCTCAAACGTATGTCGGTGATACGAAAGTATGATTGAGAAATGAGAAGCAATAGGATTCATGTGTCACCGGCAGCATTATTAAAAAGTAGACTTCCCTCTAAGGTCCTCCTTCTTAATGGTGATAATGGCAAATCCCTGTTTCTTCAAAAGGGTATAGGTGAAAGCAGGGTGTTGGTGCTGTTAAAAACTTTATCTTTTATTGCTGGGAAATAGATCTGTTTGAATAGGGTAGGACAGAATAAGCATACTCAGGAGTCTGCAGTCTGAAATCGAAGTAGATGAGACATGAAGAACAAAGGGCTGATCAGACCGTCAATGTTCAAGTGTTGAGTCCCATAGTCATCTTTAATCCCCACTCATCAGAAGTAGCYCTCAGGCCATGCCAAGGCCAGTATKTMAATAGAAGTATGACTCTAGCTGGGATGAAAAGAGTAAACTCTGYCACATACGAAGTTCCAGAGAGGAGCAATTATTTAATTATGAGTCCTATTAGTGCAAAATACATCTTCCATCAGTATTATTTCAGCTGCTGTCGAATGTTTTGCTAACTTTTTTCTTGACTGCTTCTACCATTCTTTAATTATGCTACCTGAGTGTAGAGTTAGCATTAACTTAGCATTAGTAAAATAACAGGCAATGCCATCATTCTCTGCAGATGTCTTACAGGTGCAGAGCAGAAACTAAAGTTCCAAATGCTGTCAGGGAGCAGCAGGATGGGCTTGGGACTGCTCCATACCATACTGCTTTGTGGGAAGGAAGCAGGACAGGATATCTTGCAGTGAACTGATGTGGAGACAAGCTTTTTGTGGTTCAAGCTTTAGTTTAGACCAGGCCCTTGTTCATATTTTGTGCAGTACAAGCACTCATCTGCAACAGGAGACTACTCATTTTCCACCTAGTAAACCTGTTCCTAGGTTGATTATTACTGTGCCAAACAACAATAATCTAGCTAAACTTGAAGCTATGCAAATGTAATAGCATTCTAAAAAGAAAAAAACTTCAAGTCAACAGCAACTACTTTTGCACAGGAACACAATACCGATTTAAAATTTCTGGTCATACTGTACACTAGTATCAGTTGAACTGAACGGCTCATTCTTCTTCCTCCTTACTCCACCCAAAGATATACCTAGGTCAGTTAATTCATGTTTATTTGACAATGAAAACTGTGATAATTCAGCAGAATTACATCAATAGGGTGTCTGACTATATTTGACTTCTCAGCATGAAGCTGAAACATATAAAATGAAATTATAAGCAAAAAAATAAAATTTCTTTGTTAGATACATTAACAATTGGCTCAGTCTGAGATGACTAAGATGTCAAATAGGGGTGGGGGAAACTCCTAGCTTGAGGAAGTTGCTAAATTTGAGTTGTGTCATAAAATGCCTGCAATATTCAGTTTCAACTTCATAGATGTAGTGCCTGCCTTAAATAACGTAAGCATGGCAAACCTGCAAGAAATAAAACGTGCTAAGCAGTGAGTTAGAGAAAATACACACTCTAAATGTATGCTAGGTTTCTCTCAGGCTTGTCTAGTGCAAATGCTCTTCTGCACTTCCCTAGAGGTATTTACAAATAAAGGCTCATATGAGCAAGCTCATATATCCCCAAAGTTTTCAAGGGGCATATATGTTTAGGACTGGAGACTGACCTACACTGAAAGTAAAATAAGATGCTTACTTTGTTTTCCATTCTCTGTAGGTTGTTGTGTCTTTCTTAGAAGTGACTATTGTTCTCTGGTGATTAACTGCTGAAAACAAACCTAGCAAGTGGAATCTTTAAAATAGCATTTGTCTATTAGTTATTTAACATTTTGTATGCAAGACAATTGCTAGCATTTATCATAGGCTAAAAATTAATAACTATATATTTTTAAAGGGTATGGAAAAGCATTGTGTCAGTTACTGTTAACTAACCTGAAATTTTGTGCAGCAGTATTACTACCTATGGGAGGCAAGAAAGGAGGAGAGGAACAGAAACATAAAGCTAAGGACAGTACAGTATGTGCATAAAACCACAAAATGCACATTCYTGTTTGCTTATTTTTTTACAAAAACTGACATACACACAGTATCTTGGTTTAACTTAAAAGCATTCAAATCTATATTTCCTTAAAGAATTGGGGCAAAACAGTGTTCCATATGCAATATGTATGCTTCTGTGCCATCCCTCTCACCATGGTATTTTGTACTGTGTGATGCACACTTACAATAACTGAAATCTTTTAGTAAGATGACAAAACCAAGGATCCTCTATGCAAATTCTCTGCAAACAATAACTTTGGCACACAAATCTACTGACAAYGGCCTTGGGTTTTTCTCCTTTCACTATGTAAGAACTTTAATTATTGTAATTAAAATAATGACTACCTCAGTTTCACAAATGAGACAGAGGTTTGTTTTGACAATACACTAATTGCATTTTATAGTAAATATTAAAAGAATTGAATGCCCCAGAAGAAAAACAGAAAATCCTCTGCGCTTTATGTCAATTCTTTGAGGTCCAGTATCTGTGTGAAAGGTCCAGCCACATCTCATGTTAAGGACATTTAAGGACCTATTAAGAATAAAACTCACTTTGGCAGAAATGGATACTGTACTCTTATTCTAATGCCCTCACAATTTTTAGAGCCTGATTTTTAGATAAAGCTGAGGATGATAAGCAACCTGCAGTAGGTGAACAGAAGATAAGACCAGTCTTGCTATGATTAAGACATTCAAGTAATGCTTGCCCAAGGTTATTTAACTCGCTTTTTAATCTTTCTTTTCTATCCCTGGAGGCTTGGGATGGGGGAGGGGAGAATCTCCTCATGTCTCAATTTGTGAGCCTGTGTATCTCTGTATGAAATGCTGCTTCACACCTGTATGCCTTGGAGGCCTATGTGCTCTTCTCTTCAGTGAAGGTGCCCACAGCAGCTTTGTCCTGTCTCCTTTCTTGCAAATTAAATGCATGTCTTGTCACCCAGTTTGTCTATCCCTTCATGCTGAACTGAAATGGATACCTGTACTTCTGTATCTCTGGCTGAGAAACTACTCTCCTTTCTCTCTTCATATTTGAAGGAATGAAATACTGTGTATTGTTTAATGCTCTATTCATTGGACAATAGTTTGTCGTTTTTATGAAGAGTGATGGTAGAAACACACTGGCTATGTGCCAGCCAGTGGCTACCTATCACAGYAGCACTTCCTCCATTATTAAAAGAGATTAAGGCTTTGGTCCAAGGCTGACTGGAARTAACAATTAAAGCTCAGACAGGCAACTCAGAAATGCTTAGGTCCCTTTGTTTATTTTCACACCAGTGGCAGTTATATCAGTATTCTGGTGTTACAAAACCCCCAGTTGTTAGCAGTCTGGCAAGAATAATAGAGATACAATGCAATTCAGCTCAACCTCTGCTAAATAAACTTTGAAAGAATACATAAAGATGTTGAAATGGAAGTCTATTTTGAATTCTGTTTTGAATTAGCAATCATTCAGGGGAAAAAAACCCAACAACTTCTTATTCAAGCATATAGAAGAATTCACTAACTTTCTTACACAAGAGCTCCTCTTYTCTTCTGCAAATACTTTCAAAACTTACAAGCAGCAACACTCCCAGTAGCAACTTCTGGTGTACTGTGCCAGAAAGACCCAGCTCACCATTAGTCTAAAACATGCTAATTATAATTCCCTGCTCCTAGCCAATACCTAGTAACTATTCAAACTGTTCAAGATCATCAAGCTTATTCACACAACCTAGAACTCTTGTGCTGGCACTAAGGCACTGAATATAGTTAAGTTACACAATTTTGTTCTAATTACACTTCTGAAATTAGAATGTAGAAATTAATATTAAAAGCATGCTGTAGAAATGGGAAATCTGAAAATATCCCCCTAAGATATTTTTTTTGTTCACAATTATAATGAAGGTCAACCTGTTTCATCAGCATATACTTAAACATTTGATTTCCTTCTACTGTTTTTCAGAGGAGTTCACATATTTTAATGTCTGGTTTTAATGGAATCATCTAGGTTAAACTGTTCAACTGTGGGGCACTTAACTATAGAAAGTCATAATATTTATAGATTTTATAAAGCTGAAACAGGAAACTTATACCTCTGAAGTTTAATAAAGCATTTTAATTAAAGATAAAGCAAAATAATTCACTTATCCTTACTAGTCTGTCATCTAAATACATGTTASGTTTTACCTCTCTTAGGTAAATCTCTGTTCATTGAAGAGGATAACTAATATTCAGCTGCATATAACTTCAGAGATGCAAAGTCAAAGCTTTAAACTGASCTTAGAGCAAAAGGGAATTAGGTATGTCCCTCTATAAGGAAGTAAGCACATTCAAATTGAAACTTGAAAAAACTAAAACCTCACACCTCTGTTCCTCTAGAAAAGCTTGAGCTTCATTCCCAGATTCTTTTTTCTGGCGCTCAACGTTAGAACAAGAAAAGATCGTCCATGGTTTAAATTAACATCTACACCATTCTTGTGATAAAACTGCTTAACAGGATTTTTGGTACAAATAAAGCTCCTATTTTGTCCTTCTTGCCAAGGTCAAGATATGTCCAGCTAGTACAAAAACACAGCAATATGCAGGCACTTCTTGCAGTTTTAGCATATGCAGTATCTAGCCTTGGCATACGTTCTATTGAAAACAAAAGAAATTAAAAGTAATCACCCCCAAAGGCAATGGAACAGGAGCCCTTAATGGAAAAAACCCTTCAACTATTTCAATGCTGACCCCAGTTTTAAGTTTATCTAGTGTGTCACTGCAGAATAAAACTAGCTTTGCCCCATGCATCTGGACTACCTTGTTTCACTTACAATTGTCTGTTCTCTGTAAACTTTTTTCCTAGTTCTCTACCTAAGTTGACTACATTAAGCACCTTTTTCTAATCATACAATGTGATTATGTAGCTGTGAATGCAATACAGAATAACAAAGTAAAAAATATTGCTCTCTAATTCTGTTTGGAATAAATAACTAACATAACATTTGCATAATGCCTCTGACAGTCTGGTTAAACAGAGAACCTCATACCTCTTCTTGTGGCCACTTCTGTCTGTCCTCTGGGGTTCTTGACTTTGCTTTAAAACCTCTAGGCACATCTCCACTGTGCTTAGAGGCAGACGGGATATTCAGTGACTTTGGCCTCCCCTCATGCCTGTTAGCACTGTGAACAGCTTCTCCCTTTGAACAAGTCTCTTTATAGTCATGTGCCGTGTTTTCAGTCCCAGTGTGCTCTGGACTCATTTCTGTTGTACTATTAATACTGCTCATGCTCATACTCATTTTGATTTCTGCTACAATCTGGTCAATGTCCTCTTCCTGCTCTTCCAGCTCTGCATCCTCTTTTCTAGAATGGTATGGTGATATTCCCTGCGAGTTTCCATTAGCCTCTGCCGGGTAATAGTCCTGATATCCACCTTCACTTTGACAATACTGTATGTTTTCTTCTTGGTCTTGAATCTCCAAAGGTGACACTTCATCCTCCAAAATCTGAACACCATTATCTTGACCTTCCTGCCACTCTTGTCTGTCTGTCACCTCATTTTCATCTTGGTGCTGAATTTTACCTTCAGCCCATTCTTCTACAGCTTCCTGACATTCATCTGTTTCAACATGGTGTTCCTCATGGGGAGCATATTCCTCCCCATTGCAGTCCATTCCTTCCAGGTAACTGTCATCCTCTGGACAGTATCTAATGTAGTATGTGATCCCCTCCTCTTCTTCTGGCAAGCCTTCATCATAGTCCTCCTCCTCAGAGGTGTTATTCACGTAGTCAGAGCTGGAGTCACCATCTCCACTATGATCATTGCACTCATGTTCCACAGGTGTAGGACTACCTTGTCTGACAGTTGCTAGTTCTGCCTCCTTTGCTGCATAATCTTCAATAGGAAGGTCACTTTCTTCATTTTCAGGCTCCCTGTTGTGAGATGAAGTAGGGCAAGCTCTCACTCTGTGATCCAGCATGCTGGCTGCAGTGCTTTGACGTTTCCTGTTTGCCATAGCCAACTCCTTATATGACAATCATTTCTAAGCAATTACTGCAGGGAAGATGRAAAAACACACATTCAGGAAAAGGTCATCAGTAGAGATCAGTGATGTTAACAGGAAACAAACTGATAGATTTATTTGGTAAAAAGGATGTCTGTAGATATTTAAACCAGATTCACAGACAGCTAACTCTTAAAATGCTCATGTTACAGAACCATGAAATCAAAGTAATAGCTAGCACACTGAAAGGAACAGATAAAAAGAARATTCTACATTTATGCTACAAGTATTCTGGTGTAGGATTTCTTCTGTCAATTTGACAGAAAATTAATCATGAACCTTGAAATTAGTTTTCAATTTATTTTTCTTGCCAGTAAGGTGTCATGCTTTGATGGCTATGCAGTAAACAGGAGCTCTTTTCAATTTTCAGCTTAGGCATTTCTTTAATGTGTACTGAAAGCACACATTTAGAATATGTCCTGCTCTTACCAAAACTAAAGGAAAATAATTCTATTAACTTGGCAGTCACATAGGGCAATAAAGGATAATGCACTGCTATTAAAGAAGTAATTAAAAAAAAAAATCACTCACTGGCTTATTAGCTAGATGCCATTAAGTATCTCCCACTGTTAAACCAAATATTGTTTTTAGAATAGAATAGGCTATTTCAGTTGGAAGGGACCTACAATGATCATATAATCCAACTGCCTGACCAATTCAGGGCTGACCAAGCTAAAGCATGTTATTAAGGGCATTGTCCAAATGCCTCTTAAACACTTGACAGGCTTGGGGCATTGATCACCTCTCTAGAAAGCCTGTTCCAGTGTTTGACCACCCTCTTGGTAAAGAAATGCTTCCTAACATCCAGTCTAAATGTCCCCTGGTGCAGCTTTGAACCATTCCCATGCATCCTATCACTGGATACCAGGGAGAAGAGATCAGCACCTCCCTCTCCCCCTCTCCTCCTCAGGAAGCTGTAGAGAGCAATGAGGTTGCCCCTCAGTCTCCTTTTCTCCAAATTAAAGCCCAAAGTCCTTCGCTGCTCCTCACAGGACATGCCTTCCAGCCCTTCCACCAGCTTTGTTGCCCTCCTCCGGACACATACAAGGACCTTCACATCCCTCTCAAATTGTGAGGCCCAGAACTACACGCAGTACCCCAGGTGAGGCTGCCCCAACGCTGAATACAGCGGCATAGTCGCCCCTTTTGACCGGCTGGTTATACTGTGTTTGATGCACCCCAGGATGCGGTTTGCCCTCTGGGCTGCCAGGGCACACYGCTGGCTCATATTGAGCCTGCTGCCAACCAGCACCCCTAGATCCCTTTCTGCAGAGCTGCTCTCCAGCCACTTCTCTCCCAGTTTAYACTTGTGTATACYTACGCTGTCCCAGGTGCAGAATCTGGCATTTCAACTTGTTAAATTTCATCCCATTAATCATAGCCCAATGCTCCMATCTATCTAGATCCATCTGCAAGACTGTTTTTCAAACAACCTAATCTATATGCCAGGAAAAAAGACACATTTATGATAAAAGCTCATTAATTCTTCCCACTAAATACCTGTGCTACTTTAAATTACATATTTTTGTCTAAATACTAGATTTTAAATAAATAAGCAGAGATTATATGAACTGTATCAGAAATAGTCAAAGAAAACAGCTAATTCTAGACAGGCTTGACAACTGTGATCTGCTGTGTGTGATTTGGAAAACAATGCTTTCAGTAGGTATGTTTCTCTATGCATTTCACTGTTGTATGCTCATCATAAGTTTGACCTGTGCACGCACTTAATCGGTGTCAACTGAGCTCAGACACAGGCTTCTGAAATGCACCACACAACTGCATGCTTTACTATATGCAGATAACAAAAGCATGTCAGCCAACCACATGATTATTCTGACATAATCAGTTTCCCAAGCCTTGTGTGCACACATAGAGCAATGAAGCCAGCATGGAGCTAGAGGATTAGAGGAGCTATATAGAGATCAATTTCCTAGGCATTATGAATTTATCAAAAATATCCTGTCACTGTAACCTAAAACCTCATAGATATTCCTGCAGAATTTCTGATATCACAAGGAAAACCCCAAACCTTAGTTTGTGATAAATCCAGGAATCTGCTGCATTTATGGATTAGTGCAATGGCACCACATGGCAAATCTAAGCTCTCCCTGAAACAGGGATTCTAGATTCTGGGATACAAAGAAGGGATGCATGTTAGTCACAGGAGGAGACATGAAAGGAACCCAGTATGCGAAGCTCTGTTTAGTTATTGATACCTTGCAGAATTAGTCTTGACAGAAAGCTTTGAAGTAAATAGTATATCTGAAGCAAAGTTTTAAACGAGAAAATCAGAGCAAAAGGCAAAACTTTCCCAGTGATTACTAGCACCTTCTCACTATTAGAAGAACTAGCAGACTTACAAGACTTTCTCAGTATGATCTGTATGCCCACTATGATCCCTTTAATAAATTATCAATTCTTACTTTGGAGTCAATTATAAGAAACTCAGAACACCAAGCCATCTGTCCACTACTGTTGCCTCTGATTTAGTTAGATCTACTTACTGCAAACTAAGGATGTTTCTATACTGTCATTGCAGTATAAACAAAACTTATTTTACATTGGATTAAAATAGCAATCTAGTCACAACACTGCAATGCTCTGCACAACCTGCAAAAAACTGCCCACAAGCAAGATAAATTGCTTGTTTGACCAGATCAGGAATGGGTAAGCACACTATGCAAACATGTCTAAAACAAGTTAAGACTGAGTGCTACAAAAAAGATAYTTTTGAATGGCAATGCAAGAAAGAACTACAGACACATCATCTGTCTTGACCCTAAGTTATTTCTTGTCAAGAACAGAACAAATTAGTATCTCTTAGGGAAAGAACTGTTCTCAATGCAGTGGCCTCAGTCTACTAGTCATTGGAAAATTTCTCCATATTAAGTAGTACTTAGAGATTTACAGCACAGTAGACCCTGCCCACAAGTCACTACAGCGTAGCTGAAGATAAAGAAGCACAAAGCATGTAACACAAGCACAGTTTGAAACTCATGACTCAGATTTTCCTAAAGCATATGGAGATGAGAACCCTTTTTTAGCCACAGTATAATGGAGTTTTTCCACCCACATCTAAGAATCTTTCTTTAGTATCCAKGCCTTGAAACTGCCCTAAGTGATATCACTGCAGTGATATCCTTTTATAGATTCCAGCAGTTGAATGTTCA
This sequence comes from Oceanodroma leucorhoa, assembly GCA_030449065.1. Taxonomy (NCBI): domain Eukaryota; kingdom Metazoa; phylum Chordata; class Aves; order Procellariiformes; genus Oceanodroma; species Oceanodroma leucorhoa. The sequence goes on from JASVER010000048.1 coordinate 1,597,808, forward strand.
TAGATGTAACTTACCTGCAAGAAAATGTGCTGCACGCTAGATATTGTATAACAGTGCAGGTCAGAGAAAGCCATTCATACGTACTCCGAGAGCCAAAAGCCAGTGGCAAGGCAGAGCATGGGACCAGCAAGGGAGGGACGGCTGATGCATGGCAGCTACACCAGCTGTGRGGAAACAGCCAGGTGAGGGGCTCCGAGGGCTCTGAGAAAGTGGCTACCAGCTGGGCAGCATTAGTGACAGCAGCTGCCGCTCTCCCCAGCAGTGGCATGGGAACGTGCAGCATATGCACTATGGGAGGGACTGTGAAGGAAGAACTTCAAGTAAGTAGTGGCAGACTGGAAACATTTTAGAGCATAGGTGATAAGAAATAGAGAAAAGAATTCCTCTCAAGCATGTCTAGCACTGACATACTAGAAGGGCATAGGAAACTAGTTTTCAGTTAATTCTATCTGAGGCCATGACTGAAGACAGTGCTTTACCCTGTATGCTGAAATTGAGGCACGTGTTCCCAATGGAGGTAAAATAAGCCTGATATTTCAGTAAGAGGCAAGGCTGATCTTAATGCTGTGGAAACTGAAGCTGCAAAGCAATCTCTGCACAACAATTACAATTTTGGTTGGCCTCCTTACCTTCGCCATCTTCTCAGTCAGGCACTACTTTTTAGGAAACCAAGTACTGATCACGTTAAAATAAAAAGGCAGAATTTATTATTCTCAGCCTCTGTATTGCAGACTGAATGTGTACTGATTATACCATCTTCAACTATGAAATGTAACTTCTACAACTGTACCGACACATCTGAATTACTAAACTGAGTTTTCAAACACAAGTCTGAGAATTGCTCTTTATGGAACTGCACRTACATTTCTGTCAAGGAAACAAACATCTGTATTTTAACTCAAATATTAAAACAGCCAAGATAGCCTAGTTTTCTTCCATGGTTTCAAAATACCTCTCAGGCTTCCTAGAAAAATACTTTAGTCTTATAGTAGGTTTAGCATAACCTGAATCTTTTAAAACCTAAAATCGTTATAGGCTTTTTCTAAGTTGTCTCATGTCACACAGGTGCTAGACATGTCATGCAAGGTGCTAGGTTCCTGATGGCCACAGGTCCAAACTCTTCCATCTTCTCACCTATAGAGATGTTGGTTTATCTATGTGGATGACAATTAACTGAACCCAATGTATCTGGATTTTAAAAGAACAAAACCAGAACTTGGGTTTTTTTGAGAAATGCAATAGATACTGAATTTTTACCATGCGTTCTGCTATTCGGTATGCAGTGCAGAAGCCTTGGGAGTCACCTACTGCAGGGATTAATATTTTTCCTAATTTTTTCAAGAAATCTATGGTGTTAGAAGGWTACATAGCTAATATTCACATATCAGTTACTACGAATGCTCTTGAAATTGGAGAAAATACTGGATTTCTATCTAGCACTATTCCAGTGTCCTCTGAAGTGAAGATAGGGGTAATGATTTGGTGGATCCAGAGCCACTTCATTCACAAAGGTTTCAATTGAGTCAACAGGTCATTTCCCCTGCTTGGTGTAAGACTCCCTCCTTGATAGTGGAGAGTTACGTCAAACTTCTGTATCGTTCCAAGTGCATTTTTCAACTTCTGACTGCAGGGAAAAGAAGTGTTCCTGAGAACATGGGGGGTCAGTGCTGTACCCTTCTTTACTCTCCTCAGGATTCAGTAATTTCATGTTGCTGAGACAAGCAAGTACTGATTTGTGTTATACAGTGCACCACTGAAGCTCCATTAGTGTTGTCAAGATCAGTGATTAAGGGGCCAAGTTACATAGGGTTCTCAAGAAAAATGTTTTGCTTTCAATAATGGTTTTGCTTTATTTTTCTGAAGTTTCCCTGCCTCAGCTCAATGATGAGAGGAAAAGGAAACCAACCTCCAGAAAACACATGCTGCATTTCTATGTGGCAGTAAAAAGGAGTATGCATAGGGGAACCAATATCTTCTGCTCTTAGGAACAGGACTATTGGCTTACAGCTGGAATTTCTTCTAATCAATGCTCATTATAGAGTCATTAGCTTTGTCCTGAATTCCTTGCACCTAATCCCAGACAGCTGCAGAGAGGGTTTATGGAACTTACCACTTCTACATCTTTTCACCTGTGTAGAAAGATACCTTCACTACTTTCTTCCCATGAAGAGAGACCACTTAAATTAGCATTAAAAATGGGAAATGGTACACAGTTGTAAACATGGTGATAAAGTGAAATACCCAGTATAATATTCCTGGCTGTTTAAGGAACTGCTTTACATATGTACTTGATTCACAAGCTGAATAGCATTCTAGTGGGAGCAAAACAAGATCTCTGACAGTTTTTCATTTAACATGCATAGTGAACTGAGGGGATTGTGCGTTGGGGGGTGTTGTTAGCTGCTTTTGGCAACAACTAGTATCGCATGCTTATCTACAGCCGAATGATCTTTTGAGCCCTGCTTTTGCAACCTACAGGTGAACCTAAGAGTTTTACTGGCCTCAATTTGATATACTTGCTTTATTTTGCAAGGCCATTTTCCTGCACTTACTCCTTTCCAGGTTCTGTTCTTCACCTACTTATCAGTCTTTCTCCCACAGTTCAAATATCTGTACCCTTTGTCAGTTTTGACAAAATTGCCATGCAAGTTTTGCTTCACTGAAATTGTTCAATACCTCCTATTTTCCTCAAATATCCAGTACAATCTATCTGCTCTTAAATTGGTTCTAAAAAGATGTAACTCTCTGCCCTTTACAAGTCATCTTTAGATRTAAGTGGAACATAAGCATTGCAACACAATTTACTGTCAGGCTAGATTATAGCACGTATGGCCTACAGGCTTGCTTCTCTGCTGCTGTGTTTTCAATGCACTACTGACTTAAGCTACTCCGTATGTTAGCCCTATACATTCATAATCAATAAATGCTGTAAAAAAACCACTCAACCCTTTCACACAGACATATGTTTAAAATGGCTATATTTATCAAGTTACTCAGTTCAACTGTAACTGAGATAATATTTTTTCAACAGAACTGCATCAGAAAATTCATGATTGCAGCACTTTACACTAATTATACCAGTCTCTTTTCCAATAAGCAGATAAGTTAAAGTGGAAAAAATCTAACTTCAATTTCTTCAAAACAACTTTAATATTAAACTAATAGTATTTCTCAGTAGGCTTTCTTTACAGAAGACTTAATAGACTCCCACCTGCTAAGTCAGCCAAGATGAATTGTGACTGATCCTAGACTGGAAACTAGAATTTTTAATAAGCAGATAACAGAACATGAGCCTGCTATGACTATGTCATATGATGCAGTCATGTGATTCCCCAAGGCCAAACTGCATTAACTTAATGTTCATTTTTCAGTAGATCTGACTCTACAGACCATGAGAATTCATCATGCAGAGCTCCAGAAGCAGAGTGCAGGATATCCTGCCAACTCTTCTGATCCACCTGTGTAACTCACAGCAGATGTGTGGACACTGATTTCAGAAGGAGCATGGTATATCTAATGAAGGAAAGGTAGAAGAGTATATAGCAGATGAGGACGGGGGATGCTGGTCCCCCCATACGTAGAGTGAGCCTCTGTAACACTGATCTTCTAGCATCTGCATACGGAAACAGTAAGACTGTCCTACAATCAGAACTACCACAACGTAATGAAATTAGGGTCATGTTGTGCTGTTCTGAGTGGCACCTTGATTTTATTAAAATTAAGTGTTTCTCTGAGGAAGACCGGCACAGCCTGACAGTAATTATTAGCCAGGCCTGTCAAAAATATCTAGCCTTTTTCTCTAAAGCCTTTGAATTTAAAACAAAAAAACTCTACAAAACCAGAACGTTTTATTTCAGGGAGGGGRAAAACCTAGGACAGAAGTTTCAGTTCTTTACTAGGACATAAGCAGAACTAGTACTTTTATGACAGGATGTTAGATCTGCAYGTGCAGTAAATACATGCAAATATAGTCAAATATATGCATGTCTTTTACTCAATGCATGCTCAGCAGGTCCAGCATATCCCAAAATGCCTGTTTCTCTGGGATTTTTGTGGCCATAGGGATTCAGGGGTGATGTTTGAACCTGCAGTTCCTAGAGACAGCCAATTTCCTCAGCGCGCCCCCCCCCCCCAAACCCCAAACCTTTTTGGAGGGGRAAAAAAATATCACCTAAGACACCTGAGAAATCTAGACATGTGGTAGTGCTAAGCTCTAGTCTCCATGACTTGATGTCTCACTTGGAGTTGGTTTGTTATTTATAAACCAATGAAATGGCTTCATTCACCTATTTGTGAAAATATACCATAAAGAATACTTTCAAGTAAGGAAGTGTCTGGGTACAAAAATCATTCATTTTTAGCAGCTTAGATCTGATTTTTCTACTGTGAAACTTGAGATTGAAAATTGGACTGATGTCTAGCATTTGTGTACAGAACTCCAATCTGAGTACCGACAGCCTAAGCCAGCAGTTAAGTTGGTCTTGTGAATGCCACTTATGCCTTTTACAGTGTATGCCAGCTATCCTTTCTCAGAAAGCTTTCTACATACTTTATTAAAACTCTTTATGAATACAAGTACTAGGTAAACCACACTAATGCAGCCTTGCAGACATATGTCACTGTTCAACAGTGCTATTGACACTATTTAAAAAAAACATCAGGCAAACTAAAATAGAATTAGAGAGGACACTGAATTTATGGGGAGTGTATTTCTTTCTATGACTTGTCATGCATAAACAACAGATTGGATGAGGAATCTTTAAATTACTAAGATGACTTTTTGCAGAAAAGCCTGACTGAAAAAAGTGAGAAGCCATTTAGAAAATAAACTTCAATAAATAAATAGTGTATATGAATAAATCTAAAATGTTTTGTCAGTGCTGTTGACAATTTAGGACATTTCCAGAAGTTTAAAGCTTAACTAGATATGCATTTCCAGCTTCTGTTGGCTCTTGCTAAACGCCCTAAACAATCCTTTCTGTTTCCTCTTCCTTCCAAGAGAATTTTCATCACAACCCACAACAGGAATGAGAGGGCTAACAGAAGCCAAACAAGTCTTAAGTGAGCTCTTTTGCTATTTATTTTAAGATATTTCTACTCTCATATACTTGACCCCTTCTAGATAGTGGTCTAACAGTAAGAGTTGCAAACATAAAAATGTGGATAGAATTAGCAGCACCTTGCTCTTTAGATTTTCCATCTTTTTCCTTCATTTAAAATAAAATCCAGCAAATTTCAAATAAGAAACTACATTTTAAAGCCCCGTTGTTCGCAGCAAGCAGAAACCTCCTGGGCTTTAGAAATGCATTTTCTTTTGTCCTGTGAAATTCAGTTCAAAATTACCCTATTTTAATCTGACTCCTCTTTTCCATGAGTGCCTTTAGAAAATGTTGACAGTCTGTCAAAAAATTTTTACAAAATCAACACTGTAGTTGTCTTTCAATATTTTTTCTTAGCCTCTTCTATCAAGACCTAGTTTCCGACCTCCCTGCTGGGCAGATACAAGGCTGGGGTTCCCTTAGGTCCAAAGGAAAGGAAGTACATTACACCCTCTGAATAGACAAGCCAGAAAACCACCAAACATATCTTCTGAAGAGAAGAGAGAGTCTATGTTCCCCCAYGCCTCTAGCTCATACAATAACTGCTGTGAGTTTGGTAGCTCAATTGCAGAGGCTGAGTGGTGGTGCTGAGAGCAGCTGGGGCTCATATGACACTGATGGCGTGTCCAGGTGCACACAATCCCTTGTTTTCAGTAAGGACAAAAATAAAGTAGGAAGTTACAAATGAAAAATATCATCAGAAGTTATTTAGATTTGTTAATTGTAGCAGCAACATGTTAAGTTCCAGATTCATGATCTTCCTTTTAACCTTAACTCCTCACCCTCACACACTGTACGTACGTTTTACAGTTTTATGATTACATATTGTTTTATACCACCTGCCTTCTGCTTTGTTCAAAGCACAGCTGGGATAGTCCAGGAGGAAGAACAGCTAAAGGCAACTATAAATTTGGTGCTATTTAGTGTTTCAGAGCTTCAATTTATCATCTAAATATTATTTTAATATGCTTAACATAATTGAAACATAGAATTAGAAAACAGCAAGAGATGTGCATGAAAAGCACAGAGAAAGAATGATTTTTAAAGAAATGAGGAAAATGTGTGGGGAAGTGAAAATGAGCAGCATCTAAAAATAGATGGCATTAAAATACATGACTTGCTAGTTATCTCAAGAGTAGCCACTATGGTCTTCCTGTGTAGCTAAGGAAAAAAAAAAAAAAAAAAAAAATCTCTTATCATTCACTGGTTACTCAATTGTGTCTACTGTGAATCTGAGGTAGTCACAAAAGATATTACTTTGGAAAAAAAATCACTGAACAGGCAAACAGGAAAGAAAATTATATATGCATTATTGCTCACCATTATGCTTACTTTATTAGTTTAACAACTGACAGTAGAGTGAGAAATTAAAGTTCTGAAATAACAAATGCATGTTTCTGTATGCTAGGATTATTTCAGTTCCAGTCTTGAAGAAATTCTGCTTAAAGCTACAACAGCTGAGGTATACTAGATACCTCAACAGCCTAGGATTTCCAAAATACACATCCCTGTTTCCATAGGCAATGCTTTTAAAATGGAGCAGACTGTCCTGAGTTATACCTTGCTATAACAAAAATTTGTCAGCGAGCAGGTTGCATTCTGAGTAGAATATGAAATGTGTATGCACATATTGAAGAAATTAATACTGACCAGACATATCAAATGCACACCTCCTCCTCACCCTGAAACCAAAGAGAAACAACAGATAATTTACAATGGAATGTCTTTTGCTCCTGTTAAACCACGTCAACATGATCCCTCAGTATATTTGAAATGTTTCATTACCTCACATGGAAGTGAAATCTTCACAATTACTTTTCTATAGATCACACAACCTTCCTTTCATACTATTCACCAGATGGTATCAAGAGGTTTCTGAGATGACTTAAYTATTTTTCATATTTTTAAGATTGTACGTTCTGAACTGTGTTCTTGCATTTCTTTTCATGGTATATAATATTTGCTCTGTTTGGTTTAATCTAATAAGCCCTTAAAATGCAGTAATTACCTTGTAAATGGCATTCTAAAAGTCCTCTATAATTAGAACCCACCAACAGAAATTAAAAGTAGAACAGAGACAAAGATATGCTAAAGACAGTGTAAAATCTTATGGCATTGCAGAAATGGTATTCTTGAACATATATCCCAAGTAATGTAGCTTTTCTAATTAAAAAGATTAGCTATTTCCTGCTGAAGTAATAAAAATATGTAATCACATATTTAATTATCATTTATTGTTGATGTGGCTTAATAATTTTTTAGGGTTTAATTCCACAGCTCAAAGAGGGGTACTAAACCTGTAGTGCCACATCCATATAGTTGCTTGAGTAAAGATCTTGGGACTAGCATCAATTTTGCAGTGTTATGCCTGCTATACAAAAAAAAAAAAAAAAACCACCCAAAAATATAACCTCATTACAGATATCTTAAACTGGGACAGAAGCAGAATATTTTTATTCAACAGAACAAGATGAGCCTCTAAAAGTGAGGCAATGAGATTTTACAGCCTATCCTTGTGGTTGCCCTGCTCCAAGAGATACTCTTTCATTATTTGAAACTGATCCCTYGTGTTTTAACTGCACACAAATGCTCCATCGATAGCTATGCAGAAGCTTCAACTTTAAAATTTATTTCATAGTAAATATAAATTTTAGTATCTTCTCCTGATTATTTTAAGTATTTCCTAATTCACTGGGAATAAGGGAGAMGTACAGGATGTATAGGAATAAGGGAAGGAAATACAGGAACAAGAGAAAAGTAAAGTATGTATTAACTTTATCATGCATAAAGAATATATGCCAATTCAATTAAAACACATTCTGGCCACGGTGAGACAACCTGCAATCCATCCAGAGCCCTGGTAGAATTTTTAGGCTGTCCTAGAATGGATTATACAAAGTTGCAAAATGCTTTAGAGTACCTTTCTGCTGACTATGGAGGCTACTCAGAAGTCTGGCAATCTTTCTATCTACTGCTAATCTGTATGCTTTTCATGTTCATCTTGCAATTTCCTGGGTAATATTTTATCTCAATAACAGGTCGGTTTCCATACTGACTTAGCACTAAATTATAACAGATCACTGTAAGTGTAACATGAGCCAGTGCTAATGTAACTAGGGGAGGCCATGTGGCTGAAAGTCAAACAAGACAGAACAGATGCTAAACTTGGAGGYAGCTATGTTTGTCTGTGGGAAAACTGCTGAGGTCAGAAGGGCCAATTGTACAAATCCGTAATAAAAAAATCTGGCCTTGCACAATTGACATGCAAAAACAACACCTACTGCACTGTCTTCAAACTTTTAAGTCTAACACAGTATTTTTTGTCAACTTAAAATGTTTAATAAAAAACAGTCAACAGAACTAAATTTCCTTCTTATCTCTACATACTGGTATACTTTTCAAAAGATTGTTCACTGGAAAATCACTAAATGAAAACTTATTCATTTGGCCCCTAATGAAGATTTAACCACCTCTTCAGTAATAAAACCAAATTATTCCACCTAAAGTGTCTGTTAATAAATGGAATCCTTCCTCTGTGTCTACAACAATGCAGTGTTTTGAAATGGATTGAACAATGACTGGAAGGTGTACAGTGCAGTCAGAAATGTTGTACAAGGGTGAGATAAAATCTATTTTGGCTAGAACATGGAAAAAATATTAATCCACCATGGCAAATTCCTAGAAGATCCTTTCAAGCCATCAAACCTATACAGTGACTAGTGACTTCAGGGTATGAGCAAAAGGTGAGACAGGATTTGGGGATTTCCTCAAAGGTGAGGGATTAGCACTTTTGACAAGATGTGTAAATTCTCAATTTCCATGTTGTTAGAGGAAAATAATGATCTTGCAAAAAGAYGGTCTTCAGAATAAGAAGAAACAAAATCTGTTGGTTCCATGAGATTCTATTCCACAAGAATACAAATCCAAGATGTATATTTGATCATTTCTTGTTAGTAGAAAACTCCCTCTTGTTGTGGTGCAGGCCACACAGACTGACTGCCCTCTGAAGCCTGGTAATCTGAGATACTCCTTGCACTGAGTTCCAGACTCCTGATCGTACTAAACTAGACCTGAGATCACTGTCAGCTACAATGAAAACAGGTTTTATTGAACCTGACATGCAGTAAGAAAAGAAAGAAAATTGGTTAAAGTTTTTAGAGCAAGCTTTGCACTCTGTTGCTATCACRTAGATATAAAAGAACTCCATGGGTGTTACCTAAATAGGTATACACACATGCAAGGATAATTTTAGCTTATCACAACTTAGAAACCTTTACTTTTGGAAACTGGGTGTCAAACACCCAGTTTAACCCTCCCATTTTCTTCAGATGCAAATAAGGCTTCCCTAAGAGGTCATGCACGTTATACTTGCTTGTGTATTTGTTGTGTATCTCTTACATACATAGGTATAGGTGCTAATATCTACATAGGTGTAAGTAGTAAATTTATAACTTTCTCTTTCAGTCCCTGCTTCAACTAGGAAAAGGACTAGGAAATCTCTCTAGAAAAGTTATTCTGATCTTAAAATAATTTGGAAAGATGACTTAGTTCATCAGAGAAATTGATTTTTTTTTCTGTTTTTAAGGAATGCAAAGACACTAATGTCCCAACCAGTCAGTGAGAATATTGGCCCCCACACCAAATTATATTTCTAATAAGATCTCAGCATAATAGTGATGCAATTCCAGTCACTTTTTGTGCCCATATTCTTTTCGTCAAAAATTGTGATCTTGCCATTTAAATGTTATCATTTAAGTACTCTGAGTATTTATATAATGGAATACACTTATCTGTTAACAATATCAGATAACTAGAAGGTGTTAGTTAATTCAACCTCATCGTTAAATATACATAATAAAAATGTTCCATTTGGTTGCATCCAGTTCCACCTGAAATACAGCAACCACATATATTCCTGAGATTTGTGTATCTGAAATCAGTTTTTTCTTTACAGCTGTTGTGGTTTAACCCCAGCTGGCAACTAAGCACCACACAGCTGCTGGCTCACTCCCTGCCCTGGCGGGATGGGGAAGAGAATCAGAAGAATAGGYTGAGATAAAGACAGTTTAATAGGTAAAGCAAAAGCCRYGCACGCAAGCAAAGCAAAACAAGGAATTCCTTCACTCCTTCCCATGGGCAGGCAGGTGTTCAGCCATCCCCAGGAAAGCAGGGCTCCATCACGCGTAACGGTGACTTGGGAAGACAAACGCCATCRCTCCGAACGTCCCCCACTTCCTCCTTCTTCCCCCAGTTTTATGTGCTGAGCATGACGCCATATGGTGTGGGATGTCCCTGGGGTCAGCTGTCCAGCTGTGTCCCCTCCCAGCTTCTTGTGTCCCCCCCAGCCTACTCACTGGTGGGGTGGGGTGAGGAGCAGAAAAGGCCCTGACCTTGTGTCAGCACTGCTCAGCAGGAACTAAAACATCCCTGTGTTATCAAGGCTGTTTCCAGCACAAATCCAAAACATAGCCCCATACTAGCTACTATGAAGAAAAGTAACTTTATCCCAACCAAAACCAGCTATGGCTATTTAAAAATCAGCTCTTCAGAGTAGACGCATGGCTTTTAAGAGCTGTTAGCTGTTGCATATTCATTTCCATGTGCACAAGAAAGCACACCRCACTTCGTGCATGTGAACTACACAGTAATAAAACAAAGCACTCCTACCAATACAACTGTATTCCACTCCATTTATTCTTTGCGAAAGTGTTGTGGTTTCACTGAACAACTACTGCTAACTCTCATCCTGGCTCAATTTCATTTACAGAGAGGCTACTTTATTGTTATTTTAATATTATAGAATTATGCCTTTAATAGGCCTTTAACTTTTTTGCTTTTATTGCCATCAACTTTCTTCTTTGAAATAAATGTCCTTAGAAAAGTCCATGTTTTAGTGTATCCCTTCATGCAAAAAGGTGGTGTCATATTAATGAAAAGCATAATAGCACAGGAAAAAATATGGGGCCATTTTAGCATGCCATTATTTTAAAATTACGTGTCCTTTTGCCATTCCAAAGGAAGATAAATTCTTAAACTTGATACTTATTTAAAAATACATGATGTACAAGCAATTAATGTTTCAGAACTTACTTGGTTAGCATTTTATGCTTTAGTTTACAATTTACCAAGCAAAGATTCTTTGAAATGTTTTGGCATGATGCATCTGTTCAAATTTTTAACACAATAAAATTGGAAATACTTACCACAGGCAATTAATTAATCATTGCAACATTGTTTCATGTACATGCTTCCCCAGCCTYGTGCAAAAAAAGATAGCTTTCTTTCCATGAATACTAATTTCAGGTTATAGGCAGAGATAAATAAAGTACACTATTTGAATAATAATGTAGAAGGGAATAGAAGGACAAGATAGGTCACTTTAAATGAAACCCAGAGATTCAGCAAAACATTTCAAACTGTACCATTTAGGAACAATAAGCCAAACATTCTCAACCTTACTCCAAGAGCATCCATTCAATGAATGGGTAGATGGCTGGAGGGGAAGGTGGTAGGAATATTGAGACTGTCAACTTACAACAGCTGTGGAGGTAGGTCATTGGAAAGGCCTCATTTGTAAAAGAAAACGGAGATGCTTAACTTTCTAATAACTCAGGGATTAACTATCAGGTTAGCAGTTCACACCCAACCATTTACACCAAATTTTACAGCTTCTTGATTCTCAGTGTATAGTAACTCTTTAAAAAGACTTCTTTTTATCACTATTGACCTTGAAGTCCTGTGGATGGTTTCATGGGTGCTCACTTAACATTATCATAGGAAAAAATGAAATTTTCTCTAAAAGGTTACAGGAAAGGATTGACAGCAACATTTTAATGAGTCAAACCTCAAAAGAAATTGGATTTGCAGGCATTAACAAAYGACACATTCCCCATAAGCAGTATTTACTAAGACATAACAGTTAAGTATTGCTATTAATCTATAGACTTTTAATATTACCTATTCTTCCAACTAGGTAGCTGGGAACAGGTAGCTCTAATTCGTCAAAAATGAATTGTTAACCACAGGCCAAAAAGTAAAAAATRATTTAATACATGGCCATTTATTCACCACATTTGGGTGTTTAAGTCTCACCAAAAAAACCCTGAAGAGCTGCAGGAATTCCTTTTAGGAGTTTACTGTATTCAGACCATTTTCCTGGTGGAAGTACAGTCAAGAATAGATATCACTGAGTATTATTTGCAGTGAAACTACAGAAGAGTAGTCTAGAAATTGCATGAAGTTCTTCCCAGTGATAAAACCTCTAAAATCTTGCTGAAAGCCATTAACACCTTCCACATTCAATCAGCATAAGAGGATTAGGTTGTATTTTTCTCCTGTTAGCAGAACATTGTCTCTTCCAAACTCATCCAAATACTTGTGCTGCTGGCAGGTTTAGTAAATAAATAAAAAAATCTTTTGAAATAATAAAATAAGGGTAAAGACTATTGTGTTAATTCTTTTCAAGATAAAATAGTCTGCCTTTGTTAAGCAGAATGAGCAAATTGCAAGGTTAAATTATGAGACATTTTACAAAATAAAGATTTAATAAGAATAGTAGATAATGAAGATAATCGGAGGTTTTGTTAGCAGTGAATTATGTCATGTGATTTTGCATTTCCAACCTTTGAATAAATATCTGTAGCTTGCAGCTGGTTGTGTTTCAGGCACACCGCTCCGTAGCGGATGATGACCTCATTTGAAAAGCAAGATTAGAAAGATTTTTCCTTCTGTGTCTAAGGCATAAATTGCATAATGCACATCAGTAAAATCCTCTACAATTTACAACAAATGGTTAGAAGATAAATACTCTGTCAATCACTTTAGCAGATACTCAAGATGGCTTGAAACCTTTACACCCACCAGCTTTTCCATCAGATGTCAGCAGAAAATTTGTACATGTACATCTTATGAAAATAAAACCTTTCCTCTTAAATAAGTATTTTGAATGTAAAATTGTTTCGATGTGCTCCGAATAACACTGTTATAGCTCAGCAGGCTTACACATAAATAGCTACTGAAAACAAAGCACTGACCACAATGCTTTAAACTATTATTTGCTATTAGAATTAGAGACACCCAGTGACCTGACGTACATACTAGATAGATGCTATGTGAGCACACAGAGGATGTGTACTCTACACTAAGAAGTCTGCAACTTGAATGGATATTGACAAATGAGTTATTGTTACCTTCTTTTGTCAGCTCTCCATTCCCTATGGCTATGGGGACTAGGACGTGCTGCATAAAGGGAAAAGAAATGATACTTTGGCACCTATACTTGATTTCCACTAAGTCACTGCAGGTCCAGCAGGGCCACCTCTAAGGCCAACTTACTAAATACCACACTCATTGCCTTCAAGCAGGTTCAAGAAGCAGCATGCTTACTGGACCTCAGTTACTCTATCTGGCAGAACTAAGCCTCGTACCTCTGTGTGTTGCACAGCTTACCTGAAAGGCTATTTCAGCCCTTGTACAGCAAAGTACATACACAATCATTTASTTCTGAGAACGGGAGCAGTTCATCAGCATGTAAGACCCATATCCTTATAATATGGAGCTGCCTTTCTTATTTCAGAAATGCACACTTACCATCCATTGAGGACCCAGGCTAAAGTACCTAAAATATGTGAACTCGTCCTATATTTTCTGGTTCCCAAACTAGCACCATAGCCACAAACATCTTATTTCTATTACGTTACAGGCAGTAAGTTGGAAAAAACATAACTAAATATAACATCTAAAAATGCAGACCAGACTTAACCTTACGGGAAACAGAGCATACTCAGCAAACAAGACCTAGCTTGAAATGTCTCTTAGTAAAACAGAATAAACTTGCATCTTTTTCCTGTACAGTAAGTCTCACTTATTTGTGAGGTTCATTTAAAGTCTCTTTTGAAAATGAAGGATTTGACAGCAATCCTGTCTCCTTGCTCCAAAAAAATGATGTCCTAAGCAAAAAGCAATTAAAAAAGAGTCCCAAACTCATAGAAACAGGGAGACAGTTCTGGGGAAGTCTCATCAGATATTACTCTGTTCTTATCTTCCCTAAGCATCTGCTTTTGGACGCTCTGGGAGATGGGATACTGGGCCTGATGACCTTTCCTCTAAGCCAGCACAGCACGCTACCTAAGTCAAACTCTGCCATTGAATAGCTGTAAGATAGTCCTACCCTTTCAGATAAGTTAAGGTGATGTATGTGGAGGCATGTATTAGTTCTAGATATCGATTTCTATTCACACAAATTCAGGAATTATTGCTAGGACTATTTAAAAAATCAATTATTTATATAAATTTGAATTTTGATTGATACAAAATTAAAGTTCATATGCATCAGTTTTCCAAACATTTAGGTCAAAATTAGCTCTTTTAATCAACACTACAGAGAATCTGATCTCTTATCTCCAGAGATCCACAATTTAGATTAAAGAGGATTTTGTCCACAGAAGATAGCTATTTGTCACTCAAAATATTCATTAAAATTCAAAAATGCCAGATATAAAAACCATCACTGCTGTTATTAGGACATACCAGGCAAAGTCACTGCACAAAATCACCACATATATCAGGAGGTCATATTATTTGGATGAAAATTAGTATTCAAAGACAAAATTAACCTGAGGCACTTCTGAGCAAGGATGCGTTCCACAAAATTCTGGTATCTCTAAAGAGAGAAGTAATAGGTGTTTACAGAGTCAAGCTGCTGAAAGCAATCTTTCTGAAATTCAGTGGTGGTTTTTTTTGTTTTTTTTTTTTTTTTTTTTAAACAGGTTAAGAGTAGTGTGCTTTCTACAACGTTAATACCTTATGAGAAAAACATTGAACGCAGTGCTGCCCTTCAATCGCAGAGTACTGTGGAATTTGGTTACCAAGTGTTAAGGCCCTAGAGAAGTTAGTGTCAGCTACAGCAATTCTTTGTTATTGCTCAGTAAAGCACAACATAGAAGAGATCTTTATATTGATTCAGGATTTCATGTCCTTTTGCATAAGCAGTGTTTCTTTAACATGCCTCCTCTCCAAGAAACATTCAACCAAGGAAAAATAAAATGCTCCTCAGGGAGAAGTCCTGCATCTACTACCTTAATTACAGGTAGACCGTCTCTTCCTTATTAACTATGATTGACTACCTAACCAGAAAAATAAGCAGGCTTAATTTTTTATTAAAAACAAACAAACTTTTCAAGAGTTTCATAGCAGTACCATTTGCTAGCTTACAGATACCCAATTTCATGTCTGCATTAATCTCATCAGTATGTAGCAGAACTTAGAAAACTTTAAAGACACTTTCCAGATAAAAGCTAAAGACTATGGTCATTGTATGGCAAGCTAACAGTCATCTTACATCTTAAAACAATTATCTCCATGTATGAAGACTGCTGTCTGAAAAAAAAGGTTTACTTCAAGTGCTTGTACTAGATCTATGTTGTGGATGTCTAGAGTATTTCAGTCTCCAGGCTACTGCACCACGAGCCTTTCAAAAGCAATGTAATTCCATTCCATCAACAGATGACACATGAATCTAAACAATCTCAGTGCAAATCCTTTCTCATGTTCACATTTTCTTCTCTGAATTAATAACTTGGAAAAGGGGAGTATGTTTTTTCCACATTGTAAAGATAAAATAGAAATGTAGCATTGTCACACTTATTTTATTCTTTTACTAGAACATTTTTAAACTTCTCCCATCCTTCATTCCATTCCTGTCATTGTCAAATTCATTACCAAGCCATACAAGTGTGTCTCACTGCAAAATAATTGAACTCTCTGAATGCTGGGATTATGAATGCTATACCATATCTTTCTTGCTTAAGAGTAGTGTGCTGCTAATCTGTGTTATGGACTAGATGTTTTTAAATTTCAGATTTTAGATTTCCACATCTTATTATATCACACATCTTCCTTTTCTTCGGTTTCTTATAATTTCAACAGTTGTCCAAAATGCTAAAGTTAAGTCTCTGTATCAAAATATAATTCTCCAAAACAAGGACCATCTTTCTTTCTTTTCACATGATTAAGCTATGCATGCTATTCAAAACAGTCCTCAAGCCAGTGATTTAACATTTGGTAACACAAAGATAATGAGATTCCTTGGCTTAAAGTAAATAATAGCTGTTGCACATCTTGACTATCTTGTGCCTGGATGCTTAATTTAGGGATCAGAACCATTCATCTATAATGCATCTATGAATTCATAGAATGTTGTACCAATGGATAAAATTTGTCCCTTACTCACTTAGAAAATGAGTTTACTAATTCATTTATCTTAAGTGGCAAAGCAGCAAAGGCATTCAGGGTATACTGTCTGTTGATGAGAGACAGGAATGCCTGAAAGAAATGTTACAACTCAGCTTTCACAAAGCAGATGGTTTTTTTTATGACGTTATTTAGAAGGATTTCAATTTAAAAAAAAAAAAATCTATGGCTATTACAACTTCCACCAAAAAGGATTAGCAAAAATTATTTCTCCAGTGGGTTTAGTTTATCTTTGCAGCTTTGTGTCTGTTCAACTTCATTATTTCCAGAGCATATGCAATTTCTGCTTGGCCTTTCATACAGTTGCTAAGAAGAGAATATCATTGGGGAAAAAAAAAAAAGGCAGCTACATGTTCAAAACTAGGAAGTTGACAAAGGGAAATAAGAATCAACTCAATTACTTTAAGCTAATTTTAATTTTTTTAATTAGCTATCAAGCTTCTTTCCTTTTAAAGTTTTCTAAATATTTTCCAAACATGTATCCAAATATCCTATTTTTTTCTCTATATACTTTCAGTGGTAATCTTGCTCAGGATATCAGTCCTGCTYAGTCATAAACACTCCCCTAGACTGCTGAAAAAGATTAGAATTTCACCAGCTAAATAAAACACATGGAAGTATTCTCAGAGCATGTACTACTGAATGAAATTTACACATTCATCTAAAAAAACATAACTAAAAAGAAATTAGAAATAAAAATAAAATCAGAAATATTTATTTAAGATTCAGCTGAAATTCCAGTTTAATATTTTAGCCACAGAAGCAAATTTCCATGTACTTGGATTTATAAAATATCCATAAACACACACTACTACTGTGACCCTCCTTGAATTATCACTGAAAGGGCTGGTGAGAAAAATGCACTTTTAATTTAATTTTGTTTCTCAATTTGTATTATCAAAATCCTACTTGACCCATTTAATAGTCATGGTCTCTGTGCATGAGCGTGTGCCTATGATACAGTAAGCTGGAGACACCCATGATAAGTCTTTAAGAGTAGTTCAAGCATAAGCGTTCTGCTATGGCAGCTCACACCCACAGCACAGGGTTTGCGAGCTACGCTACGCCACTTTCGTACCTCCTTGCTTGGGTTATCTGCAATAGAGAGTCAGAAAATGGTCAGCAATTAATGTGCATGTATATTGAATAGATTGTTGTTCACATACAATGTTTAATATGTGCATTATTAGCCTGAATTGAAAGAACAACACAGAATACTGTGTGAGAATCAGATGTCTCGCACAATTCATCCATGAAGCTGATCATCCAACATAATACAAATAAGAAGTTAAATAAGATCCATCACATTCCAGTAGATATCCTGAGCCCTTTCACTATTTTTTTCTGAACAAAAGAGCAGAATTTCTCATCTGCCTTGCAAAGTACAGTAAGAAATAACACTAAAATGCTCAATACTAGGGAAAAAAAAAGCTAAACCTAGAAATCACAGTATTTCTCTTTCATTTGATCAGTTTTTAAATAAGATGATTATTCAAGGCAATAAAAGGGAACAATTATTTGTAATAAATGAACAGAGTGAGAATCCATACCCAGATTGTACATATTTTGGGGAGCAAGTAAGAGTTGGTCTGGGGGAGCAAATTACACTTCATAAACAGACATGAGGGCCTAGCTATCAAATTGCCTAACACATCTTGTAGGTGTAATCATTCAATAGCACATGGAAGGAAATTCATACTGATTCTTTTTCACCATTTGCCAAGCAATGTGGAAACCATAGGGCCTGGGGGCTTTTTTCCTTGGTGAGGAGTGTGAGGATGGAGCAGGGAGAATTAAATGAGCTTCCTGTCTACCTGAATTGTCAGGTAAACAATTCTGATCCTAACTGATACATGTTAGTCTCCAATGAACAATAAATACTGTTATTAATGTTAAAATAATATAAAACAACCTGCATGCAGAACTAACCAGTACTTTGAAACAATATGTCTAAAATATATCAACTAAAAAAGTCTATACTTTCTCTGCAAGCTATACATTTAAAAGGAATCCTGATTATTTTGCTTCCAAACCCTCCCCGAGTATTGACATGCATTCTCAAAAGCTCTTCCAGCTTCTTAAGTGTTGAAGATAATGTACTATGC
Source organism: Oceanodroma leucorhoa (assembly GCA_030449065.1). NCBI lineage: Eukaryota > Metazoa > Chordata > Aves > Procellariiformes > Oceanodroma > Oceanodroma leucorhoa. Next base: position 1,616,262 of record JASVER010000048.1, read on the forward strand.
CTCTGCAGTAACTCTTTAAACTCTGAAAAACTCATTAAAATAAATTTTAATATTTAGTTAGGATGTCCTKAATTTATTTTACTGATGCAAATATAAATGCTTTTAATTTGAATGCTATCTACAAATAAATCAAAGGAAATAAAATTTTCCTTCAGTGTTAATGTAAAAAAACCCCACCTGCTTTTATCTCTTATTTCCTTTAATTCATACATATCCATAGCAAAGACTTTTTTTTTTTTTAAGCTCATGCAGAATACATGCATAATGTCTTTAAAGCTTTGTTATTCCTTATAGCTATTAAATGGTTTAATTTAGTCTTATTGCTGTAACGCCAACCAGGAGACACCACTGACAACTAGGAAAGGAGGCACTTTACCAATCAATGTGTGCTCTAATAGAGTTTGGTTCTGACATTCTTCCTGGCCAATTTTAACCATCTGTAGTCACAGTCCTTGGTCTTACACAGGTTGGCTGGCAGCCACAGTATTTCTGAGAGCAGCACTTTATTTTCCACTTTTTAAATTTTCATTATTTGCAAAGGCTACTTGAAAACATGTGCAAGAAGAAAAGAATTGGAGAAGCATGTTCCTATTGTAGGAGGTAGGAGAATGGGCTTATTTTCCTCTAGCTCATGAACTTGCAGCTATGAGGCTAGTTAATACAAACTACAGAAAAATGCATGCTGACAAACAAGTAGTACTTGTTAAATGAGAATCTTTGTATAAAAAAAACACTAAATCAAAGCTGCTCCTTTATTCTATTTATTGCAGTCATCTATAAATGTTGTATAGTCCTACTGAGGACTTTYGAGGAGAACAGGGAAAAATATTTTCTGCATTTATAAGCTGCCATGGTATCACTTTAAATGTTACAGTCACAAATGGTGCTAAGCACACACTGAATGCCTTCTACTTCTGTTTTTTCCACATCAAAAGAATTTTTTCATGCTGACACAACAAAGCTGACAACATGCTACAGCAATGAATGCTATAGGTGTCTCAGACGAACACAAGCAATGCGGCCTTAAAATGACTGCAGATATGCTGTTAGTAATAGGCTGTCCTGAATAACCTAAAGAGCAGCAAACATACAGCCATACAGCACCTCCAGATCACCTTCTGCCTGAAAATTTCAGCCATGTCTTTGGGCGGTATGACAGAATGTAGTATCACTGACTTCAGAAAATCAATATAAAAACACACCAGGGAAAAATCTGTCCTTACTAGTTATTTCAAGTCAATGAAAGCATAAACTGTCTCTTTCTCCTAATAACATTTAATTTTTATCTTTGCTAACAATCTGCATCAGACACCTACAACTTTATGAATTGAGACAGGGAACAAAAAGCACACAAGGTAAATTAGGTTATGTTTGAACAACAGTCAGTTTAATATTATGTGACTAGCAAATTGACCTGCTAACATAGCACACTGACAGCAGACTTTTTTTCTAGTGACTGTTGTAATTAAAAGAGTCTGTACAAAAAAGAATACTGCATARTGTCTCCAAGAGAATTAAGGAACTCCAGATCACTGAGGACAATGAAAAGCGGGAAAATAAAGACATTCCAAGTATTGACCCATCTTAGAATGGATTTTGCTTCATAATTGTACTGGATTTGGATATACTTAAACGTGTATTCCCCAAACTTTTATATTACAGGTCTCATTTAAGCAGTTTCATAATTGCCAGCATAAATACACAAGATACTTTAGAAAAGCGAATACAATTCCTTTTCTCAATGTTTATATAATTTTATCTCAATGACACAAGAACATATTTCCACATGTACTCACATATACGAACACACACATACAGTCTCTATATCAAAACTTAGACTGTGCCCAAAATTTAACTTTAAATTTCTTATTCAWTTTTTTGTCTACCAGTCTCCTTTTTTCTTTTTAAAATAARATTCATAGAATTTAATGTAATTAATACCTAGTGACTCTAAGGAAAAGAATGTAACTGTTTTTCTTGTGAAACCAGGATATTTTAAATAGTGCTGTAAGAAAATGGAAAGTTTTTACCTAGGGACAGTTAGAATAGACAAGTAATTTCTACTGCTTCTAAATGTCTTAACTTTCACTTTATCTTTAAATCCTTTATCCTCAGTTAAAATTAAAATATCCAGCAGGAATACAAGGAAGAGAAAACTGATGGCAAGCAATCCACGGTATTTGTGACCAGCTGTTTCTGCTCACATCCATATGAAAAAATATGTAATGTTTTCAGACTTATGGAGTTATATGTACTGGTTAGCTGTTTAAATTACTGAGGATGGAGGAAAAAAAATGTTTCATACAATCTCTGAGGAGCACACAGAACAATCTTTTCATAAGACTTAGTTTCACATAAACCCCTAAATTATATACCAAAAGGTAGGAGCCTATACTGTGCCAAAATTTAAAGTAACCTAGACTTCCGCATAAAGTGTACTTATTGTGAGGGGGTTTTCTCCACTGAAAATGTTTGTATTTTTGTGTGTAAAATTATGGAGAGTAAAGGAAAAGGCTGTATGTGCATTGGTTGARCTATGACTTACTTGAGTCCCAATTCAGCCCCTGTTGATATTGGGGAACATTATTCCATTGCCTTCAATTGACACTGGATTCCTTTTCCATCATACTTTTTACTGTCAGATGTACTCACATACATAGGAGTCCTTTTGGACAGTTTCCTGTATGCCCACAGAGACATAGTCCCATACACATATGTCCATGCATAAGTATACATGAAATTGAAAGATGAATGCATTATTCTTTCTTTCTTTTTAGATAGCGGGCGTATGTTCATTGTCAACAGCTACAGAATATAAAGTTTCAACTACAGAATAGTTCAGGTTTCAGCTAAAAGAGAAAAAAAATACATTCAACAAGCTCAAAGACTAGTTTTCTACAATTAAAAAAAATTGAGTCTGCAAAATAGAAGTCTAGACTGAAAGTCCTGAACTTAAGCAGGTTAGGATGTCATGTCAGGCTGTCTGCAGAACCAAATTCTAGCCATCTGAAGAAACAAATAGGTTATGCTTCCTTCAAATCAAAATTATTTTTAAGGCCATTTCCTGACATTTTCTGTAAAGCTGATGTTTTTACAGGGTATTGGGGCATTTTATTTAGATGCCTGTGTGGGTAAGGAAAGAATTTTTCCACAGGTTAGAATGACAAAGGATTTCTGCTCCCCTTCTGATTTCATAGGAAAGAATCCACTTCCTGGCATCACCTTTCTCCTTTCATTTATAAAATTCTCTAGGATGCTGGCAATCCCTTTGATTTCTCCTGCTCTCTTAGCAGCACTTTATAATCRAAATCTCTTGATTATTTTGTCCTATAAGCTTTACGCTGTTACAAAAAATTAGTTTGTGGCTGCTAGTACAGGGTCAGTCTCTAGATGGTTGCCAAAAAAATGCCTGTATCCAGTTGACTTGTTGCAGAGGACTAAGTGAAAAAGGTGGYCCCTCCCACCCTATTCAGGAACAAAGATTGTATTCCAAAAGAAAAGTTCAGATCCTTCTTCATAAGGTTCCAGTGCTCTGCCAAGTTTCTTTCTGTTGTTCAGCCTCAGCAAACTATGCAATATCAATTACACTTTTTCCAGTTAATTTTCCTATTAATTTTCTTATTTTCTCTACTGTATTACTAGATTTCCTGTGCTTTTCAGACTATCTGGATGATAGCTGTACTCCTTTAACACAAGTCTTACACTCTGATCATTCCTCTGTTTCTCACTAGGATTCTTCTTCATCACACAACTACCATGCTTACCACTTTCAAGGCCAAGCAAGTATTAAGGGCTAAATTGCTAAACCAAAACAAGGCCTGGTGTATCAAGACTAAATGGGAAGATTTTTCTATTTTATTTTCCTTAAGTGCAGGACAGAGGATGGCACAATCCACAGTACCAAATGTCACGTGGTATGTAGAATCATACTAGTTAACACAATGCTAACGCTTTATCTTGTGTGTTGAACACAGTTCCAGCTAGCAGAGCCTTGCAGCTGACGAAGGTGCAGAGATGTCTCATGCAGGGAGAACGGTTCAGGGTTCTCTCTCGTACTGTACACTAATTACATCTACAGGATGAAATTCTAAGCTAGTATCAATTCCCTTCAAACTCCTTTGCTTCTCTCACATAATCACTAATAAACTTCACCTGCAGTGTTTTTGTTGTTGTTTCAGGTGGCCTTCGACTTGATCATGTGAGCATTATAAATTGCTCCATTTTTCTTTCTTAAATAGCTGCTCCCCTTCACCTTCCCCAGTGATAACAATGTGCACCTCTGCTATGAAGTGGTGCATTATAACAGGAAGGGTACATTATAACCCCACTTAAAGCAACTGCTGTAGTAGGCACTATACACACACACACACACACACACACAGAGCATACACACCATCTAAAGAGGACAAGGGGAACAAAATGCAAGAAAGCAGAGAAAAATATCCTTGTCCAAAGTCTGCTCGATCTTTAGCAAGTCATTATGTGACTTGGTTTCTCTGTTTCTTCTGTCCTTCCCTGAAGTTACACATATATACTGAGAACCAACTCAAGGGTCTAGACCTTAAACCATCACCAACTTTATCCCTCCACTGCAAGTTAGAGGCCCCTATCTGATYACTGTGATAGCAAAGTATTTAAGAGTACTTCACTCAAATTGATTTTTAAAACTTTTTAATTTTTTTGTATCTGTTTTTAAATTTTCCCTGAAGTAATGAAATTTTATATAAATACAGAACATATTCAGTACATGATTAGCGATATAAGCAAAGATATCTGCTAGATATTTCTGTGAATTAACAGAAAATAGATTTTATTTAAGAAGCTATGAAATTATTCAAAAATTTTGTTCACCCTGTGACCAAAAAAAAAAAATATCAATTCTTAAAAGCATGATTTTTGTAAAACATCGAGCACCTGAGTAATTGTGCTTAGTTTTAATTATGACAACCATATGAAAAACTAGAAAAATGTATATAAAATATACATTTGTATTCGGGATTAATATGGAATACAAATGTTTGCCTCCAAGAAGCTATTACCAAAACAAAAAGCTTTCATTCTCCCACCTATTTTTCTTTAAAAATACCTTTTACATTAAATACTCTCCCACTGAAACAGTTATTGAAAAATACCTTTTACCAAGAAGTTCAATTTCAGATGTGAGCAGCTTGCTCTGAATTGCGTAGGCAGTATGAGAACACTGCAGAAGTGTTAATGTAGAAGTAACATATAAGTGCATGAATAATGTCGTCTTACTGATTTAACTGTGAAATATGTTCTTTTGGCATTTATAATTRGGGGCAGAGCAGATGGTGAAAGCTTAATATGTCCATTAAAATAAATTATGCTGCCAGTGTTTCTTTAGTCTATAAAACTTTGATTGGCTTGGCTATTTCAGGTTGATGTTTTTTGTTCTCCTTGGAGTAGTTCCTGTGCATATGCTGGAGACTATTTTGTATTGCAACTGCAGCAGAAAAAAAACAGGAAAGGGATGGTGAATTCTGTCCAAGAGTAACAATACTTATAAATGGGAGAACTCCGATTTCATTTTCTCCTCCCTCCCTAGCAATCTTTTTCTCTACTGGAAGAAGGCCAAGTTATACTCTCCTTACTCTTTCACTTTGTCCTGGTTTTGGCTGGGATAGAGTTAATTTTCTTTCTAGGAGCTGGTGTGGTGCTGTGCTTTGGGTTTGGTGTGAGAGGAATGTTGATGGCACACTGATGTTTTAGTTGTTGCTAAGTAGTGCTTACACTGGTCAAGGACTTTTCGGTTTCCCATTCTCTGCCAGGTGCATGAGAAGATGGGAGGGAGCACAGCCAGGACAGCTAACTCAACCGGCCAACGGGGTATTCCATACCATATGACGTCATGCTCAGTATATAAACTAGGAGRCGTGGTCCGGGAAGGGGAATTCGCGGCTCTGGGGACAGGCTGGGCATCGGTCGGCGGGTGGTGAGCAGTTGCATTGTGCATTGCCTGCTTTGTATATTCTATTATTGTTGTTATTATTATTACTACTGTTCTACTTYGTATTATTAAACTTTTTACCTCAACCCATGAGTTTTCCCACTTTTGCCCTCCTGATTCTCTCCCCCATCCAACTGGAAGGGGGTGGTAAGCAAGCRGCTGTGTGGTGTTCAGTTGCTGGCTGGGGTTAAACCACRACACACTTTCAGTGTGTTAAAGCCTCAGAGACAATGCATGTTTCTTTGTTTCCTTCTTTAAACGATCAGCAAAACCAATGGTCTGTTATATGTATTGAATTGCATCTATGAAGTACAGCATGTAAATTTTGTGATTCATTGTGATTCATGTGATTCAAACATGCATTAACTGTTTGTAGGAAAAACTACTGCTATTGTTGGCCATAGCTTTTTGTCATGGAACAGAAGACAAGAAAGGCATTTTATTTTTAGTGTGCTCCCACAAGCAGTTAAGAGTCACAGTTAATCAGCTGGCTTAATAGCAGAGAGTACAACACCATCTCATGTTGAGCACTGAGGTTTAGGATTCACCTCAGGACACATTCATAGAAGAAGTCTTTCCCTTGTGAAGAGAGGCATGGTATTACCTGCATTTCTTTTCAGAGTACTCATTACCAACAGAATATGTAGCACTCATGGTTATCTGTGAGCAAACTTCATGGCTTGTTTTAGGCAGAAACGGAATTGCTGCAATTCAAGATCAATGGGTAAACTGCAATAAACCCAGAGCAGAGATGATGAAGTAGCACAAAACTCCTTGGCTGGTATACATTGATAGGAATGTAGTTAAAACACTGATTGGTCATGGGATTTGAAATGTTCCACTTCCATCATTACTGTTCCAGAGGAAACATACTGATAGTGTAGAAAGACTTAATGCTCAGGTAAGTCTGTGAAAGACCATTTATCAACATAGGGAGTGGGGCTGCATTCAAAGCCTCCTGGAGGCTAGCCTTTGCTGCTCTTCTCCTCCCCACAATGGGCTTCTCTTATCAAAATACTCCCTATATTAAGCTAATAGATGCAATTGAATCTTATTGTTGAGAATGTAATAAAACTCCATTCCTGCTGCCCGATAACATCAGAGACTTCAGACACCTTCAGCTACCCACAAAAACTGTATTACAACTCAATTTCAGAGTGAAAACTACAATTTGAAAACTACAATTTGAAAACTACAATTTGAAAACTACAATTTGAAAACTACNTGAAAACTACAATTTGAAAACTACAATTTGAAAACTACAATTTGAAAACTACAATTTGAAAACTACGAGAATCTCATTTCGTTATGCAGTTTTCTTAAAAACATGCTGTATTGGAGAAAAATTTAGTTTGATTTCAATCAAATGTTGTCTAGGTTAGTATTTGCAAGATCCAAAATATTTACTTATTTATTAAAAACCAATAATTGATTAAATAAAATAAATATATGTTGTAATATTTAGAGTATTTTAATATATAATATTCTGAAATAAAATAATAGAAATAATATCAGAATATGAGGTTGCAACTGACTCCTCTCTATATCCAGAGACAACTTAGAAGAATTCAGAGCACTTTTTGAATATGCAATAAATTATTCTGCAAAGAAATCAGTAGGGACTGAAAATGGCTTTGAAACCTGAGCCCAGCYGGTAGCCTGGTTCAAGGCAGCTGGAAAGCTAGCTTAAACGCCAAGCTTAGCATTTCCCTGAGCAGTGGGATCCAGGGACAGCTAAGTTGCAGTGTCTCCTGTTCTGTTGCACCTGAACCAAACAGGGGAAAGAGAGGTGGCTAGAGAAAAGATATTGCTGCTATGTTTGATTTCTTCTTGATTTCCAGAAGAACCTTTCAGGGTAGAAATATGGACAGTCACAGATTGGGACAAACTTTTTAAAATAGAGTAAAACTCTGAAAGTCACAAATCAGCACAGCTTCACCACAGGATCTTCATTAACACCGTTCTTCAGGCTGACCTCCATTGTCATTGAAAAAAATCTACAATTTTAATTTTGGTTTTTTGTTATGTGTAATATAAACAGCAGGCATGTCTGAGATTTAGAGAAGATAGGGTACACTTTAAATACATAAATGAAGTCAGATGTGTCAACTGCCATTTCTAGCTTTGAAAATCTTCCTTCAGTCTTTGCCCTCTGTACCCTTTTTCCACTGCCTGGAGACCTGCTGCTCTTCTTATCTCTTTACAGGCCTGTGTTGTGCCTGATAAAGGATTCTGCTGTGTGAAGTGCAGATTAGTTCACTGCTTGCATTAATAGTAGCCATCCCTGGTAACTACATTCTAAAATAACCTTTCCCAGGAAAACCAACTAGGGAAAATACTTCTACACACAAAACATTAATATCGTACTTTRAATATAAGATATATTAAAAAATAGACTATAACTTACTAAATTATATTACATATTCAAAACGGAAATACTAGATATATATTAAAAAAGAGTAAAATAAACCCTCCTAAATTAAAAAAAAATAAATATCAAGTGTTGTTACATTTCAACAGACACTGCGCCAGTAGATGTGTAGGAATCAAGAACTGAGGTTGGAATAAAGTCCTTAAAAGCAGCTATGTGATTGCTGTGAGCAACAACCCTTTTCTGTACTAGAATCTCCATACAAGAGGAGTTAGTTCCATCACTGCAGAAGGAACTGTAAGAGATTTCTCTGTTATCGGGAAAGCAATAACTAATTACAGACTGTAACATCTTCCAAAACTCTTTTCAAATCTCGTAGCTTAGACTAATTAAAATTGCCATTCAAAGCCACTTCTTCAGTAAGGGGACAATAGGTAGACAGTGAGACTTTTACTAGGAGGTTGCAAATTCAAATTTAAACTACTGTTGATTCTGGGAGACGAATCGACAGTAATGGGAAATGGCAAATGGGAAAATGAGAGTACAGTATCCACAGGAGTTGAAGAAGAGGGGATGTAGTCCATTTGCATTGCACAGCCACTGACTATGAGTCTGTGCATCTTCTGGAGTTATTTCAAAGAGTAGGAATATTTTAGTGATTAAGGGCTCTATCTTAGACACCAAATTGAAAGGGGCTCAGTTTCCATCTCCACCCTAGACCTTCTTTACACTCTTGAGCTCCTATCCATTAATAACCTTCAGATATACAGAGGTAGAGCTTCAGTTTTCAAAAAAAAGGGCAAGCAATTTTATACAAATGTATGAGAAATAGCACAGGAAGCTGGATCTTGATAAAGTTTTTATTATCTCTTCAACACACCCATTAATTTTTACACTACTGCTAACTGGAAAACTGTAGCAGAGAAACCAAGGCAGAAGTACCACAAACTGAACTCTTTCTAGAGAGGCAGAAGGAAAATTGAGCAGTGGGAAGCCAGAATTGTTTGTACTATAMATTATCCTAGAGTTATAAACTACTTCATTTCCAGAGTACCCATGTACGATCACTCACAGATGAAGATACTTATTCAAATTGTTACTTCAGTAAAAGTTTTCTGCACAGTTAAATTTGAATTCTAATCTTACACTGAATACAGGAAGAATCTCATAGCTGCAGATCAAAGCATTCCTGCTGCTTTAGGTTTGGTTTTAGGCTGCATTATTACACTATGCAAACAAATTTTTGTCACTATTACAACATATCACTGTGAAGATAGTGTAATTCACATCAGTTTGGTATCCCCAGGCAGCCACTGCAGCTGGGAAACCATTAGTTTTCTTAACTAAGGAAAAACATGAKTTCACAAATCAAGCCAATTAGTATAGGCAAATTTTAATCTCAGCATATTTCATAAAGCAGCATTTATTAARCAGAATACCACTCCCCTTCTCCATCAACCTATTAACAAAAGCATGTCTCTAACTACTTCCATTATATGGTCATTATGTTTTAGAACAAAGCAACAGGACATGTACTTTAGGAGATGCACTGCAGGCAGAAAATGAGACAAGAGAATGTTCTCGGATATCTCTTTGCATCTCTGCCTAAATAGGACCTGAATCATTCAGAATAGTTATAGCTATGTACGATATGGTTTTCCACATATGTTAATTTCAATAAAAGTTAAATGTTAATAATAAATGCATTAAGGTGAAACATTCACTTCTGTCTCAAAGAAAAAAAAAAAACACTGAAATTTTGAAGTCTACAACTAATTAATGAAAAACAAGCAGGTACTTTGAAGCAAGTTCAATTTTTTGCTCCTATGTCTCAAGAAATAATCAGTACACTACTCCTTAATTTACTATTGATTTGTCTAGTGAAAGGAAATCTGCTTCAGAAAACATGACACCTTCTGAACTGCAGGCCTCTCAGAATCCTACAATATCTGAAAAGTGGTATATTGATGTATTTCAGAAATTTAATCATCCTATAATTTTCTATTACATTAACTTGTGCATTTTAAAGAAATTAGGGAAAAAGAACGAACGCCACCCTTGCAATATCTGAAGACTTGTAAGAAAGCTGCTAAACTTCAAAGACTTCTTTTAGAGGGCTTGCAGTTAAGTGCAGACATAGGTGGCAGGGGACGTCCTCAAAATGTGGCACTTGATAAATGAGAGAAAACGGAGAAAGGGAGTAGAGACTGGCAAAGCAGAAAGAAAATGCTTAAGAAGGATCAGCAGCTAGACAAAGAATAGTGATAGATACTGATGAGAAAACCCACTCATGCAGCTGAGACAAGAATGTCACCATTAAAGAATATGCTGTTGAAACTAATGATAGGAGGCCTAGAAGATTAATTTTAGTGTGTCAGGTGATCTAAGACTATGCCAAAGTATTCTTCTGTTCTCGTCCTTAGGCTTATGCTAGCAAAACTCACAAATTCAACCCCCAGAGTTAAGAACACTATAAATTGTCCTAAATTATCATTTATGTACTGTAGTATCTTTAGAAAATCTGCCTGTTATCTGTTCAGCAGAGTAAAGCCATGACACACTGTGCATTTCCAAGATGGAAAATAAACATCCATGCTGTATTTCTAACCTCACTCTTGGGTGTCAGTGCTGTGTTTGGGGCTGGCAGGCTCAAGCTGTTAAAATTCTAACTACAAACCTACAGTATCAGTGACTGTTCTGGTATACAGGACTGTTGCACAAGTCCTGCAGGCATAATTAAAGTGATAGAAAACTGTACTGAAATGCCACAGTGCACAAATCATACTGACGCTCAGAAAGCAGCTAGAATGCACTGTGCTCTTATCTCTGAATCAGGCACGAGGGGTCCACCAACAGCATCTGTGGTTTGTATTTCGTCATCAGACCATACCCCTATACACTTAGGGCATTCTGCACAGACTCCTAGTGTCTGTCCAGACATGTATAACCTACATGTTGATTCAGTTATGGGCCGATTATAAGTTCCTGTATCTTATGTTTGCAGATTAATTGGCAGGAAGTTACAGTTTATATAAGCAGAAATGTTAGAAAAGCAGGATGAACACAACTTGGATTGACCTCAAACAAATTAGGATTCTGGTGAAGTGTTTTTAACCTGGACAGTTTAGGGGCAGCAGTATTCCTATTTTGTATTGTAAGCTTTTCCAGCATCTCTTACTTATATTATTGTTATGACTATTTGATTAGCACAATTATAACAGAACTCCCCATCTACTGCTTACTGTTACATATTTTCCTTCTCAGCAGGTTACCTTCTGACCTACCCMAGTTTAAGGAATTGTTTGCTTTCCATTAAACAAAATATGAAGGTCTCCTCCACAGGCATGTTCAGCTCAGAGTATTAGGATCACAAGTGTGGCTACTGTTCTAGCTGTGTCAAGCAGCCTTAGTGCCTGCTGCTCTGAGTTTGCACAGAGAGGAAACATTTATTAGATGTTATTTAAAGTTTCCTAGGACAGAAAACTCGACCAGACTGACAGAGTTGGGAAGAGACTGTACACCTTTCGAGAGCATAGGCCTGAAATGATCAATTGCTATAGAAATTCCTATTTCTAGTGATAATAATGGGAAACTTGTTTTTTGAACTGCCAAATTCTGCAATCCATACTCAGGAAGAGCTTCCACTTGATGAGATGCTTCAGAAAGCTTTAGGCAAATCTGCAGAAGTGGAAACTAAAGGCATCCCAATGGCTGCCTTCTCCATTCCAAGCCAGTTCGGGTCATACCACTTATTGTGGACTCTCTTTGAGAAGTGTCTCCTCTGTGAGAAAAACAATTCAAAATGATCATTATGTTGAGTTATGGTAGTTTGTTAATCAACAGAGTATGTTAAAGAGGAAAATGTTCTCAATTTGTGTCTGGAAAAACTGAGTCATTGAGGTCTCTCCTTTCAGAAGCTGTTGGGAATTTTGGTTTCCAGTGCCTACTTTGACCCTGCTTTATTTTATTTTTTAAAGCAGATTTTATGTACYCACAGCTTCCTAATTACATTCAACAGAACGTATTTAGCTGAAAAATAAGTCCAAAACACCTCAAAAGACACTGATACCTACCTATTATCCACAGAAAATGACCACAGAAATATCTTTACAGACTTACTAATAATTAATATACTCTACTGCAATCTTTCTTGAGTTTCTTTGAAAGAATGGGAATAAAAGGCAACATAAACAGAAGTAGTGCTTGACGGTAAAAAATGAATGTCATTTTCAAACATCTTTCTCCTGAATTGGAAGAATTCCATCAAATTAGTGATTTTTAATCAGTGAAAATCTTGGATTACATACAATCTGCTTAGTAGCTCTTGTCCATTACAAGGTGAGAAACCTACATGAAATTTGAAGTATCCATAAGTAAAAATATTTCTGTATTAAGAACAGCTATGCCAATTATGTTTTGACAATTCCTAGCATAATGTGACTCATTGGGCTTTTGGACCTCGTGTAATACATGCATATCCAAAAAAACTGGCGTTTGCCCATTTTTAAGGAAGGTAAGGGCTCACTCATAGATGGTCACAAACACACCAAAAAAAAGCTTTTTGCTTGTTCTCTCATTTAACCCACAATAGCCAAAAGAACACGAGTCCGTCACACAACCATTCAATGTTCACAGAAAAGTCAGACCAAATCTGTTGCAATAGATTCGAACTAGTCAGAAACAACGAGCTMAGACTAACAATCAGTCTGCACGCTAACAGTGAGAACCTCACAGTGCGGGAGTGACCCGGCTGGACAAGCATACTCAGAAGGACTCAGAAGTACAGAAGGACCTAAGGAATCAAAGGCAAGGGCAGACAAGGCACTCGCTATAGAAGAAAATGTGTGCATTAGGAGAAGCCGGGGTAGACAAGGGATAGGATATCAACACGCAAGAGGRTATCAACATGCTTCTTTTTTTACAGGGTTTGTAGAATTAGTAGCCTTTGACTTTTCATGGATCTGTTGTCTATTTATTTGCCGCAGGGCACGTCTATTACTGTATGCTTATCAAATCCTGTACCTGTAAGATTTTAAAGGTTTTAGTATTATTCTATGGTCATTTTTCAACAGTGTTTTCTCATTCTTCGACTGTGTTTTCACACCTCAGCTGAAATTTGTCCAAACAGCTGAGCACAAAACGTATCCAAGAACAGGAAAAAACAAAGTACACAGTAATTTCCTTCAAATGTCTCCTCAGCTTTACAGGAACTTTAAAATTACAGAAAACTATGAACTAGCAATAATTTATTTGAAATAACAATATATATAGGAAGTGACCTTAAGCAATTTCTGTTGCACTGTTTTTGCACAAGTGTAGCTTCATGTTAATTTATGTTGGTAATGTGTATTAGATCATGCTTGGAGTTTTTATAGTAAGATGATCCTCCATAGTATTATTTCACAAATGAAAGAAATGCATATTTATCCATTACTTCAGAGGCCTAAAGTCTTCCCAGGAGTGTCACAAAACGAACATAATGTTCCAAGAGCTGGCTTTTGCTTTCAGATCGCTGGTTGAGCTGATGGATGTGAAAACTCATGTAGCTAGATAGTAARCTATTGGCTACAGTTCTAAGGAGGGAATAAATAATTTTAAGCTTAGTAGTAATTTATACTCACAAAATGAGTAAGGGTACCATCTGTTCAAGTACAGACAATATGAAATTCTTTTAATTTGGTGTTAAATTGCTCACTTTTGACACAGCTGTGTCACTGGTGAATASTCCTTACATTGAAATCATACAGAAGCAGAAATCTACCTTTTCTGAACAATGGCAGGAAATCACTTAGGCCTATAAGCAAGGTAGATGTCAGGACTTGCAAAAGTAATAAATAATTTTGGATTAATATGTGGGGGGGAAATTTGAACTCTTAATGGGGGGGAAAAATGAGAAAGAAGGAAGAATTTTAGTAAAACCACTTGGGAGTTTTAGATAGTTTCAAATTATCTCACCTGTTCTCCAGAAGTGTTAAAACTTAGAACAAGCAAGGTGTCCCACACCAGGAAACACAGGCACTCTCTACGCTCAACTTATTTAATTTCCATGTTTCTAATAAAAGCCATGACTAACTTCTGAGGACTGATTTCTCATTCATCTCCCTAGAGATCATACAGTCATTCCTCCAAAGTAATTTTAAATAGGTTAAGGTAATGGACGTGACATGCATACAGAAGCTGAAAATTTGCAGTAGAATCCAATTATTTTTTAATATATTTTTTATTTTATAGCTTATCTATGGTATTATCTAAAAAGAATTAATTTGTGCCTTCTTCTAGAGAAAGTGAGATAATTTCCTATAATCTATAAACATTTTTAATACAAGTTAAGTTTAAATTACATTATCGTATTGGACAAAAGAAATTATTAGTGTAATAAAAACTGAGAATGACCTGAAGTAGATTTGGTAAAGAGCAAAGCAAAACAAGGAATTCAKTCACTGCTTCCCATGGGCAGGCAGGTGTTCAGCCATCCCCAGGAAAGCAGGGCTCCATCACGCGTAACGGTGACTTGGGAAGACAAACGCCATCACCCCGAACGTCCCCCACTTCCTCCTTCTTCCCCCAGCTCTATATGCTGATCATGACGCCATATGGTGTGGGATGTCCCTTTGGTCATTGGGGTCAGCTGTCCCAGCYGTGTCCCCTCCCAACTCCTTGTGCCCCCCCAGCCTRCTCGCTGGTGGGGTGGGGTGAGGAGCAGAAAAGGCCTTGACCCTGTGTCAGCACTGCTCAGCAGTAATGAAAATATCCCTGTGTTATCAAGGCTGTTTCCAGCACAAATCCAAAACATAGCCCCATACTAGCTACTATGAAGAAAATTAACTCTACCCCAGCCAAAACCAGCACAACAATATGCCATTTAAACTTCACTGTACATTATTATACTATTACCTTATTTTATTATAATGTCCTTGAGATCTACAGTTAGAGATCAGTTAATTTTCTCAAGTCCTTTACACAGTAGGGCTTAAAAGTACTGCAAAACTTGGCTGCGATAAGATTCAATCCTTGGGATCAATGCCAAAAGGTGGCAGTGAGCTGATGTACCACTGCACCATACTGCAGCAATTTTCTAAGTCCAACCCACAGAACCATGTATGCACTCTGAATGAATAAGAAGCATTGCAATGCAAGCATTTACAGAAATACTGCCAGGTTTCCTAGCAAATCTGACCTGATGAACAACCCCACAAATTTCAGTCAAATAAAGCTTTAGCAAGTATGTATTTTAAAGGTCAAGGAAGGAATAACTTCCTTTYTGGAATAAGATGAGCCTGTGCTGTACTCTGCTGTGTTAGCAGAAAAGAACTGTTCATCCTCATGTTGAGGCATGAAGCTGTAAAGGAACCACCAAAATCGAGGACTAATGCTCGGGCAAATAGAGGCTACTATGCCAAGATGTTGCACAAAGGACATATTCTCCAAAACGACTAAAAAGAACTGTGCCTAATGGATGGTGAGGATAATGAGTATGTGGGGKTTTTTCTTAAAAAAAAAATTTCTTCAGAGCTTTCTACAGCAGTCCTGCGTAACCTAGAACTCGTACAACAAATACATAAGTCAAGTTGATTATGAGTAATAAATTATGGGTTTATTATCATGAGTAATTTGGGGAGCAGAGGGCTTCAGGGAGAGTTAACTTGTTGCTTAGTTATTCTATAGAAAGAGCAGACATTTTATTTCTGATCAGTTATTCCACTGGAGTTGAGAGATGGATCAGAAAAAAAAAGTATACTTTTAAAACCTTAGGAATTACAGGAGTCCTGAGTTGGTCCCTGGAATATTCTCATACTGCTCCCAAATAAACAAACRTACCTGTTTTCCTATTTCAATTCATCTTAAAGTATTTCAAGGTTTTCATGAGATTTTGCCTGTCTTAGGGCAGTATGTGGACTTTACTCAAAAGAATTATCAAGAGAACTAAATAAAGTTTCTCCTGAAGGAATTATGCTTGGTATTACATAAATTGCATTGATGGTGTAAGGAGCTAAATGCCTTAAGTACTGTCATGTTATCTTTAAGGGAAGTATTTAATAATGTCTCCAATAAGCAGAGATATGTACTCTTTCTTACAAAATAAACAGGCTCTACTCTCCTTGCATTTGGGCAGGGGGAAATGCACATAATGCAGTGTGAAGACAGCCTTTATCCCTCTGTTCATTTACAGAATTTTAAATGATGCTTGCTCTGTAGTCCAAAGCCAGATTATAAATGGCACATAAATTATTCTTCCTTACAATGCTCTGTATTTTTGGCAGTGGCTAAAACCTCCCTTAGTATAATTCTCTATGAACCACTAAAATCCCATGCTAGTAAATTACTTGTCCATGTACATATAAAATAAAACCTGAATATACGTTTGACAGTGCCGATTTATTAATTTTTACTTKACATATGAGATGTTTTATGTCAGCTTAAATTCAGAAGATTTTTTTCTTAAAGAAAGAGCTCAGGTCTTGTAATTATCACCTTAAAACTTTGTTCAGTTCCTGTATATAAAACCAGACAGACTTCATTCAGTTACTCATATTTGGGACATGAACAGACTTTTTCCTGCTTGTGCCAGCAATTTAACATCAACTCATTTCTTTGATTCCTGAAGAAACTGTTTGGAGAAACTCAGAATGCCAGACTGGCTTAATTTATATGCTAATATATGACAATTTCATTGAAGTACTGCGCTCTGAGGTCCCAGATGCTGAATAAAACAGAACATCAAAATTYTGGTTGTGCAAAATTGAAGTATTCTCTTTTTTTTTTTCCAAAAAAAGAATAAAATGTTTCAGATAAGTGAAAATGAGGATAATAGTTACCCATTTTGCAACAGTGCTGGGGTGATTAATTAACCAGTATCTGTACAGTGCTGTGAAGATGAAGAACCCCTAGTCTTATCATCACCATATGCTTTCATCCATTTTGTTAGCTGCAGCATGGAGAACAAAATCAACAGACTGTACAGTATCTAAGCGCTTAGGACTTCAGCAAATAAAACACTTAAAATGTGAAAAGTGAAATAAGACCCCTACAAAAAAAGCTACAGATGCATGGAACAATTCCTAGAAAGAGTTTATCCTTATTCCACCATTGGTATATTTACTCCTG
Source organism: Oceanodroma leucorhoa (assembly GCA_030449065.1). Lineage (NCBI taxonomy): Eukaryota > Metazoa > Chordata > Aves > Procellariiformes > Oceanodroma > Oceanodroma leucorhoa. The sequence goes on from JASVER010000048.1 coordinate 1,633,706, forward strand.
GGTGATGAGGACTAATTTTCTCCAAGTTATTAGTGAAATTACTGGACTTAATTTGAATTTACAGTGAATGAGTATATGGCTCATTCATTAAGTTCCCAGTTGTAGTTTCTTTTTCATTTCACTGCAGTTTTTTGAGATACATTTCAGCAGGGACTCAGTCACAAAAAAATGTATCGCCAAGCAAGGCGCACATAGGAACAAAGGAAACAAAAATGAACTTATAATATTCTGACACTGACTGTGTCTACTAGATTACATGCTGGTARTGATAACCTGTATTTTACCTATTGTTAGGAAAAGCAATTTACATCCATTCTATGTAGTAAATTAATGTAAATTTTAACTGTACACAGATCCTGATCAATCTCTAAATTTCTCTGATACTACGCTTGGATATTTGTTACACTACTGGAGAACACATCTAGTAGAAAATGGCACTTCCTCATTAAACTGCTATTTCCCTTTAGACAATGTCTGGAGACTGTCAAGAATGTCCTGCTTTTATAATAACATAACTATTATATTCTCTGAACTAGGAAGATTCTTAAAAATACCAACAGCATAAAAACATTTGAGGGAGTATGTATTTTGCCATAATCTCTTTTCTTACTTGAACATTTCTAATTTTATAATCACAAAACTTAATTTCAAAGTGACATAGTTGGAACATTAAGTATACTTCAAGCTCTTTAGGGATCACATTTATCTAGCTAGTGACACTTACTACAGTTTACAACCTGCTTTATTCTCACTTTCCAAATGCCTTAATATTTTTCTTACAAAACCATGGACCCCACTTCCCATCGTTAGCACAGCAGTCTGGTACAGAGATCCTTGTCTGCACCTGAGACCTCATGATTCAGTTTTCCTAGGGCAATTTGTACAATCTATCCCTTTATCATCAGTTTTTTAACAGTTAGAGTTGCTGAAAAACATACACACACAAAATTATATAAAGGATACTTAAAGTTAACATATAATTGAACTTAAATGAAATTTTAAGATAAATGAATTAGTCTGCTTATTATTTTCCAGAAATCAATTATTTCATAAATGATGCTAGGGGTATGGATTTGAAGTTTAGTTCAAGAGAAAGGGATGGATGTGAAGTAACACACCTTAGAGAGGGACCTTAGAAATAAACTGAAATAAGAAATAAACCTTCCTATACATCATGCAAGTGTCAGCAAGTAAATGATGCCTATGTACATTATGTGTAGTAACAGATATTAAACTGTAAAATCTCAAATACATGTAATTCTCTTCTATGAGTTCTAAGTAGCTCTGAATATATCATCAGTTGTTTTGTAGCCTATTAGGATTATGATGAAATGTCTCTCAAAATTCCTTCCAAAATGTTCCTATTTGCCTCTAATCCACATTACTGTAGTCACTGCAGATTTTAAACAGCTTGGCAAAGATAATTCAGTTTCATCAGTTCAACTTCAAACCATAATGACAAGAGCTATCTATTTTTATTATTTTCATTTTCTTATTCTGCTCCAGCTGTAGCCCAAAAACATCATCGTAAACTGAGAAGCAGAAGCCTGGGGAACAAACATTTCATAGGTCTGCACAAAAGGACAAGAGCACCTTATTAAAAATGAATGTTAGTGCTTCGGTAATGAAAAAGCCCAATCCTGCAAAACCTTAATAGTATGAATAGTGCCACCTTTCCTATACAAGCAGTAAAACTGAAGACTCTAAAATTGCTCAAGAGGCTGAGGATTAGCTACCTAACTAGGGCCTAAACTATCAAACCCGGTGTTTTCTATTCTTGAATTGTTAGTTGCCATCTTGAGAAAGATTTTCTTTACATCCAGAAACACAATTATGGCAAGTAGTTGGAAGAAAATAAAACAGCTGCTGCTCTGCATAGAAAATCACTGCATGGCACTAGTTACAGACAATAAATGAAACACTGGCAAAAATCCACTACATTATATCCCAAACTGCTCCTGTTTACACTCTATGCAGCATAAAAATAAGTGTTGATGTCTTATCACTGTAGTGCAGGTCTGCAAATCTGCATCAGATTTGATTATACTGCATGACAAATGAGAATGCTCTTTCCAATTCTCAGCCAGCCTGATAGACTACAACCACACTCTTGCAAAACTGCAGCCTCTAGGCAGTGTATCTTGTTTGTTCAGGACAAACCTGATCTAACTGAGATTTTTTTTTCTGTACTTTTTCACCTTTCATTTAAGCTCAAGTGAATTTAAGCCTTTCCCTCAAAATCCTTTATCACTGAAGTCCTGATGCAGAGGAATTAGCTGAATAACCCTGTAAAGACACTTTTTAGCATGACTGCTATTTTTTACATCTGTACAGAGCGCTGAGGTCTGGGTGAAGTTAAGGAAGCAGGCTTAGAGCAACTGATTAAAGGGACAAAAATGGAGCATATGTATAAAGCAGCATATCAGGAACAAGCAAAACAGACAGCTATGTACCTTTAAAACGTATTTGCAACAGATCAGTTAAGGAATGAATGTTTTTTGTGGAATTAGGAAGCAAGGATGACTAACGAGAAAATTATAGGACACAAAAAGATAAATACACTATTAAAAAACAGCACTACAAAGTACCAATGTGCAAAGCAAATGAAAAAAATATATTCCAAAACAGGAGCATACACTGCAGGCACCTAACTCCTATCTTACTAKAAGATCAAAGTGTATGTTGAGGAAATCTGTAATTAGCAGTGTCTTCTAAATGAAAATACAGTAAATGAAAGCTAGCCAGAAGAATGGGAAGCAAAAGATGGTAGCTCTTGTCCACTTTCAAACATTAAGGATAATCAATATGTTCCCATTCCAAAGCAGTAAGAGCTGTTTATTTAAGGTAAAGGGAGATGCAAAATCATGTGGGAGATTCCACAGCCCCCCTCTTGTCTCTCTGAAAAGCATTACTCTCTTCATTTAAACGTAAAGGTGTTTCTATAATAACAATACTAAATGCTGTAGCATTAGCTGRTCTGAACCCACTGATCAACACAGTAAATCCTAACTGGTGGAACAATGACAAAAGAAAAGTCCAATTTGCACAGTGTTTTGTAAATCAACACCCASTACGGCATTTTATCCCTTCTGAGATTACACGGGGCAGGCCAAGAGCCTCTTCCTTTCACAAGCACTGCTCACCTGGATAGGGTTTCAGTTTAGTACTCCTAAATCACTGAATTYCTAAATCATTTGATATACTGTTTTTTATTACTACTCTTGATAGCACTTTTCCCACAGGTAGACAACTCCAAGAATAGTTTTGACTAAAGATGGTGGCAGTGAAATTGGATTACAGGACTGGGTGAAAAAATGTCAGTTTTTTCTGCCATGATCTCTATTAGATCCAAAATGTCTGACAGATAGAGGTTTTTAGAATTATCTACTGGCCCTGCCCATGCGTCATCCTGAAGCTAACAGTCAGTCCTAATCAGCGTTGTCCTTAACAGAACTGTACGTCTTTGCCACAGACATCAATTAAGGATGACATATTTCACATCAGGCTATATATGGCCCTGTGACACTGCACAAGAATTCATGAGGAAGACTGAAAAGTCTAATATTTTTCTTTTTAAATTATAATTGTTTTAAAATAAAACCTAAAACCTAGAAAGAGTTTTAATGCAGAGTAGCCATGTTTTCACAAACATAATTGGACATATACCTGGGGCAGAGACATCTGAAGCCCAGGTGAAGAGGCTCAAGAGCATCTCTTTTCCTTGTACACACACAAATAGAAGAGATTTGTTTTTTCATTTTTTGTCTATGTGTGCTTAAGAGGCCATATTCTTGTGTTTATCTAAATTTCATTTGATAACTACATATCAGGTGATTTTGTAATTCATTAATATTTCCTTATGGTATTTTTTTGAAGCTTATTCCCACGTGGCAAGACCTAATTATTTTTAGGATGATCATTGGATGCAAATGCTCCAAACAGTCACTGACAGCAATCATAGTATTATTTCAGATGTACTTGCTGGCTGCAGTTACTGGGCTCTATTTTCTCTCCTTTCTAGTGAAGAATAAATTATAAGTTTGTTTTCTTTTAAATCAGAGAGAGTTGGAAACAGCATARTAAGATATGAAAGGTTATAGCAAAAGTCAACTCTTGAGAATTCTTTTATTTCCCCATGCCAAACTTGAAGATGCCATAAACTCAAATCCTCTATGCCAGTCATAAAATTTTAATAAGTTAACCTAAAAATACTGGTACTATTTACCACTGTTCTTACTTGCTTCTTAAACTGCTAGATTTAACACTACTAAAATAGATTGCAGATTGCAAAAGGCCATCACTAGTATATTAATACTCCGCTTCAGCATACACGTGAGCATTCTGTTCAGCTTGATTATAATTAATCAGTAATTTAGTCTCTTGTTTCTCACTGACAAATGATAAATTAACTACTAGCTACATTCATGGATGGAATATTAATTTATACAATGCCTTAGGGGTACTTCTGTATGTAGTACAAGACGCCTCACAAACAGATCTCATTCAAAGCTTTAGTAGAACTATGAAACAAAACTGAGTAAATCTAGTCAGGATCAACTGCAACTATATTAAAACTGGAGATACCTGTATAAGCAATTTTAGTAAGCACCACTAAGATGTATAAGAAATTAAATTTAGACATCGCATGGAAGAATGAATTCCTCTTTTAAATGCACAAAATCAAGTACCTTTCCAGGGAAAGAGTTAGTATTTTGTGGAAGTTTGTGGAAAACATTCTGACTTTTTCAAGGTCAAATTATGTTCTCCGAGTACAGCACTGCATGTGTGTTGTGTAATGGGGGAATTTGCCAGTTCTAGAAGGGAAGTTATTTTTTTTCCCCTAGTTGCTCTGCAGTACCTACTGAAGCTTCCACCACACGCGTGAGGACAGCAGAGGGATCCAGAGGTTCTGCCTCCGGCCTTGCCAGTTTTGTCATTCCTTATATGCTGCAGGCTTCATCTTGCAGCAGCATCTTTTGGCTTTCTAGTGCATGAAAATGACCTTTGCACAGGTGCAGAAATGATAAGCAACTATTTGCCTCTTCCATAGTCTTCTTACTGGTTTCTTTGCGTTCTTCTAGCCTTTGAATGTCAGACAAGACAGAGAAAGTCTTATTTTTTAATACAGGGGGAAGGAGTTTCCATGAAATATTAATAATCTTGTGGCACTTGGCAGTACCAAAATATGCTTAAGATGTATTATATATGCAAAATTACAGTATAACAGAATACACATTTCTGATTTAGTAGCACTGAAAACATAATAAAACTTGAAAGGGGAAATTCTGTCCTCTGTCAGTTTTTCATAGTCCAAAGAAAACTGAAYACAGCATGAGCTCTTGGTAAGACCATAGAGGGGGACTGCAGCCTCTTTATAAAATGCTAGAYTGTATTTTGGTAGCTCACAGCATCCCAGCCCAGACTGATCAAATCAAGGCATCTTGTCATTTGACTACAAACTGCTTGAGTTTTGAGCCTATCAGCAATCCAGAATGGCTCTCATAGCACAAGAAATACAGCATAGGAAAATGCTTGCCAAGAATAGGATGAAAACCACTGAGAGAGAAACAGGGTTATTTTCAAATTTCTAACATAATATTACTAATTATTATGAAGCTTCCTCTCACAGGAATTTTTAAAATTCGTTCTCATTCTGAAATCAATCACTGCAGCATACATAAAATAATTTCAAGCTTTAATTATAAAAGAATAGGCAATGTACTTTGAAAGCAGCATAAAGATTTAGCTAACTCAGACATTTCAAGCAAGACTCACATTTTGATTTCACCTTCTGTTCTTGCATTTTAATGTTTTAAGCATCCTCCTTTATGAGAAGGTTATCACTTATTGCACGGCAAGTCTCAGAGAGCTCCTGTTCCCTCTGGACCTGACAGTTCTGTCTTCGGTACCATCTGATAGGAAATAGCTGAGCCGATGTGAAGCCTAGCAACAAACGGGGGTAGGGGAAAGCAGCTACGAGCACTGACTGCTAGACCTATGCAACTGAAGAATATTGCTTAGAAGGGAAGTGACAGAATCCCATCAGTTGACAGCTTAAATCTAGGCTACTACAGGGAATAAAGTACTTATACATCAAAGCGTATTGCATGGAGCTGCCCCTACAGGAATATGAATAGCTTGTTTGCACAGAGTGCAAGACCTCRTAAGCTACTGCAACCTATTTACAGTCACTTATCTTAGGTATCATGAGGCTTTGATGTAAGACTCAGTCACATCTTTGTTTACAACCTTTGCCAAGGCTTGGGGTCTCATTAGGCACACAAAGCACAAGTCTGACTTCTTCACACCAGATGCAAAGTTTTTGGAAGGAAGAAGCATTGGATATGTGCTTGTGAGCTTCAGCTGTTGTCCTTTCGGAAGGCTAATCACCAAATTTATCAGTAGAGAGCACAAAAAAACAGCATCCCTCATCAAACATGCATAAAACTATCGGAGAGCTCCCAAGGTGACTCCTCAACAAGCCACTAGGTTAGCATTATCTACTCCATTTAAATTTAAAAAGAAAACAAACAACCCTGGACCTATCATATATAAAGCATATATAATGTTGCTTGAATAAAYGCTATTAGTTCATTTGAGATAAAATTCACGATATTACTAACTGCAGGATGTTTCAAACATTCAGCTATCTGAAAACCTGAATGTCTGAAGATGAGGATTTATAAATTGCAAATGAAAGAACTAGTCCCTAGTGATATCAGGCAAATGAACAGCATGTTGGTAGATATTAAATCCTAAAGCATAAATAATCTCCTTAAACCTACATCTGTGAAACCTAACAGTGAACTTACAAAAATATCTGTCCCCTACGCTCAATAGAAAATAATAGAAGCAAACAAAGGATGAAAAATAGGGTAGCCAAAATACTCTTCACTATTGGGTTGTTGGATACACGGACCTTGGTGGAATTGACTTGATTCAGTTGTAAAGAAAAATGGCCCACCATCCTACAATTTGCAATGCAAATTTCAGCACCTTATTTAATGCAGTTAAAAAAAAGCAATCAGCTATGGGTGGATCATCCACAGTAACTAGTATGTTGTAAGTGAGGATATCATCTTTTAYCCTAAATTAGGGTAGGTAGAGTTTTACGTTTAGGATGTTGTAGTTCTTTTGAACTCTCCTTCTCTGCAGCTTAGTTTGTATGTTGTACAGACAGATCTTTCAGTTTCCAAAAAGTACCAAGCACTTACACAAATGTTTAAGTCTTCCATCACAGCTGTAGATGCTCTGTACATCGAAGGTCCAGGATCTTATAACTCCATTGGGAAGAGTTAATTAGTTAAGGTTAATATTTAGAGAAAGACTACTTCCAATTGTATTCAAGGACCTATTTCCAAATRTTACTGTAGTATCACATTAGGGAAGATGTAAATTGGGTTGATCCAGACTGAGTTTTCTGAGCTGTAAAGTGTCTCTACTATTGTATTATCAATGCAAAGAATGACACTTGGAAAAAGTCTTCTCTTCACCAAGTCAGTCAAAAACACTTGAYGCAAAATTTGGTACCTAATTTGCCTATTTCATTCTTAGTTGTTTGTAACAATCTGTATTTGTTTTTATGTGATTTATCTATATTTGTGTACTCACATCTTTCTCCCAAATCAATCTCCCTCTGTCTTTCTGTTTTAAAGGAACCAAATAGGTTCCTGTTATATGCTTCATATTCTGGTATATTTATATCCACAGATGTATGACATCAAGAGTCTTTTTTTCCAGCTATCTAGTTGAAGAGCAAGAATACATTTATGTATGTATGTATGTTCACATAGATCCAGGCATGTAGCTACATATATGTGCAAAGCAGTTAACCTGCTTCTTGCTTACTCAGATCCTTCACCAATGATTGCCTATAATTTACAGACAGAAGATGACAAAGTGTCAATTATGTAAAAGCTTTGAGCAGATAAACAAATGACTACTGTAAGCAGATTTCTATCCATGAAATTGCAATACCAAAGACAGCAATTTTTTTTTTTTGGAGGATGGAGCTATGTTTTACTTTTTACTTTTTTTTTTTCTCACTCAGGAAAAAAAAATCTTTATTGCCTAAACAGAAGATTTCAAAGTTTTATTTCTTTTCTGATGCCACATAAAGAACAAACAGCATTCCTCTTTCAGTGAATACACACTTTGAAGTCCCTGMTAACTTCCAAAACATGCCACTGTGTCTCTTTGGGGAGCAATGAAGCTGAGTGGAAGGGCAGAGGGACAGCTGGTGGTGCTTTATAGATTCTGACAGTAATCTTGGGTAAGGAGACAGAGTCAGCTCTAAGTACCAGTTTCAGTAAAGTCTTGAGGTTTCAAAGAGACAACTCATCACTCGAGTGCTCTGCAAATAGTAGTGATTGGTATAAAAGACCACTCTGCAGTTTGGAAAATAATGAAATACCTGCATGAATGGTTCAAAATGGAGGGTGTGAAATAACATCAAGGGTGAAGCACAGTTTTTAAAAGTATTTTCATCCTTTGGGATATTAGGGAACATTGTCTTCAAATTCAACACATACAATGTATGTGGATGAAATAAAATATGCAATTAGCCTGCAGTTAAAGGATTCTTTGAAAAAATGTGACGAGATCCTTTTCAAGAAATCTGCAGGCAAAGTTCAAGTGAAATCCTTGACTGAACACTTTTCTGTGCTGAAACTGTAGGTGTTAACTCTGTTGTTTAAAAGGCTACACTTAAAGCCAGGGAGTCAGACATCATTAGCTGCCTAGGCTCTGATGCACAAGTCTTATCCCATCAGATCCTTGTAAAGGAGAAGGGAGGCATGTGGATCTTGTCTAGCTGAAGTTGTTGAAAATTTAAGAACTAAGCTTCCTCAGACAAAGCAGGGCAACAAGGCGCTGTTTTACTCGTGATCTTGGGTGGCTCTGGTAAGAAGAGGAAGGGATTGAATATTTATTAAAGTCTCTGGCCATCTTTGGAAAAAGGCATCTTGGTTTTTATGTGATTTCTGTAGCAACCAATGGAATCTTTATGATTCAAGGAAAAATYAAGCAAGTCTGCTGCTGGGAGATGAAACCCCAATAGATGAATCACTTCCGAGCATAGTTCCCCTTAYAACATCAGCCTGCTGAAAGTCTGAGGAAGAATTTATTTCACTTTAGACCTTCATGATGAGAAATGAATGTTTATCTCACTTTTGCCAAGTCATTATAGGGAGAGCAACTGCTTCAAACACTGGAAACTAGATCCTGCCCTCTACAGGTCTGTGATAAAGCTGAATATTGTCATTATGAAAATAAAACTAAACACAAATATTAGAGCAGAAATTGTACATCAAATTGGTGTGAGCCTTTGGCAGTTCATACTACGCTCTTTATATCTTTTTAGACTACACGTCTTGAACAGTCTTTGACTGTATGTATGTCATTCCTCTAGGCTCAAGAACTACTTCAAAAAAGTACAGGAGACTATAGCTGGCTATGTCTCCGTTGTCTTCTCGCCATCCTGTGCTCTGCTAGAGATGGTAACATTGAGAGTTGTAGTGATTTATCAAAATCCTAACTATTTGGGACTTTAAGCCTGGGGTTTGGGTTGATTTTTTTTCTTTTTCTTCACATACATGTAGATAGACTTTCCCTATCAGTAACTGACAGGTTAAGTAGGCAACAATGCAGCACAGAACAGGAAGAAGGCTGAAAACTCACTGTTCTGAAACATTCCAAAAAGTATTAATACAGCTTCAGCCATTCTCATTAGTAAGCATACCCCGCGGTTGAATAAGATTCAGTGTCAGCAGGGTTAATTAGATCTACAGTTGGCCTAAACAAGAGATTTGTTTTGGACTGCAGCTGGCCTAACTGCAGCATGTCAAATAATGGTATCACATGGAAAAAATCATATGTAACAGATCTATCAGATAAAAGGCATTAATCCTGCAGTGCAAGGTTGCTGTACCCCAGTACAAGGGAAGGTTATAGCTGGGCAGCAGTATGGAAGACACCTACATACAGGAAGTCTCATGCTCCATATCTGCCTATTACCTTACTTGTGTCACATTGGCTCTCAAAGGACGAGGGGAATATTAATGAAGCTTTAGAGATAGATATAAAAGCTAGTATGAAAACAAGAATTTCCCCTGCATTTTATATTCTGTTCTGCTTAATGCATTTAAATAAACAATACATTTCCTAGGCTCTCAGTAAATGTAGCTATGCACTTGGATAACACTTTTGAGAATTAATGTTTTTCTTTTCAAAATGAAATAGTTGACAGATCACTGAAACATCTTACCTGAGACATCACATTAGTACATTGGGGGTCAGTCTACTTTGTATTTATCTATGAATTTTCCAATTCAGTACTCTGCATCTCTCATCACTAAACATGCAGTAAGTAGCTACTAAGGCAAGAATGTAAATGGCAATATGAGTCTTGCTAATACTTATTCTTCAGTGTTTTGATTATTTGTTCATAAATAGATTGGTTCGTCTTCAACTGATGCTCAGGACAGTCTGTGTATAAATTTTGGTTATCAGGTTTAGAATAAATAATGTCTTGTCTACAGTTACATATATATATAGCACAAGTATTATGGCTGGCAGAATATGATCCTTAAAGAATATTACATATTATATAATTGTGTTCATTGGGAAAGTCAAATGTACACTAATTCCCCTAACAATTTGAAAAAATCTTATTTTTCTATCTTTGAGTCAACTAGGGTTCACCTTTCTAAGCTTAACTATTACGGTCTGAACAACTACACCACGGCAGCCTCCTAGTGGTAACCAGAACTTCCTACGTTACAGAGAGACGTACAGCTATAGTCCTGCTGGGGCTGRTGGGACCAGAGCACTGCAGGGAAGTCTGTAGATTGTAGCAAAACTGAAGTCTTGAAATACTGTTGAGCTGCACCCAGTTCAAATCAAAGGTTAATTTCCAGCCACTTAAATTGCAAAGATACGACACAGTCCCTTACAATTGTAAAACAACTCAACACTGTGCAGACCTTTCCAGGGCTTTCTCAGTGGGTTTTGGCAGGTACCTAGATGGCTTCCCTGCAGGATACAACTTTGTACCATTATATGTAGCCTCGCATTGCAAGGCTATAACCAACTTCTGTGCCCTTTGATATCTCTCTATCAGATTCAAGCCCTGAACAGTCACATAGTATTTTCCTTTCCATTTAATTCTTCATCTTGTATTTGCTACAGTAACAACTGTCAGCTGGGGGCAGTTATGTGTGTTGTGGGAAAGTCCACTAACCAAGATTTCATTACGTTAAGTATTCTGCAGACATTCCTGCCACAAAGAGCTTAAAAATCTRTAAGTCATCTATAAGATGAATGAAGCGGACTTTGGGGAGTTTGTTTAAAAAACACACCCACACCCCACACATTGACACAGTACTGGTCAAGAACAACAACAATAGTGTTGTTGCAAAGTTGGAAATAGTTTAATTGCAAAGCCATCCTTTTATAGTCTCCACAGCAGAGAACTTTTTTCCTACATGCTATACATATTTACATAGGCAAATTATTTAATACATTAATTTATAAAGGTAATTATTTTCATCTTCATAGTTTAAGCCAGCAAGAAGGTGTCCTGGTTTTGGCTGGGATAGAATTAATTTTCTTTCTAGYAGTTGGTATAGTGCTATGTTTTGGATTTAGTATAAGAAGAATGTTGATAACACACTGATGTCTTTAGTTGTTGCTAGGTAGTCTACTTCTCAAGGACTTTTCAGCTTCACATGCTCTGTGAAGTGCACAAGAAGCTGGGAGGGAGCATAGCCRGGACAGCCAGCCCAGCTGGCCAATGGGGTATTCCATACCATATGACATCATGCTCAGCACATAAGGCTGGGGGAAGCAGAAGGAAGTGGGGGACGTTTGGAGTGATGGCGTTTGTCTTCCCAAGTCACCGTTACGCGTGACGGAGCCCTGCTTTCCTGGGGATGGCTCAACATCTGCCTGCCCATGGGAAGTAGTGAAGAAATTCCTTGTTTTGCTTTGCTGGCATGCGCAGCTTTTGCTTTACCTATTAAACTGTCTTTATCTCAACCCACGAGTTTTCTCACTTTTACCCTTCCGATTCTCTCCCCCATCCCACCCCGGRGGAGAGTGAGCGAGTGGCTGTGTGGGGCTTAGTTGCCAGCTGGGGTTAAACCACGACAAAATTCAACTAAACAGCAAAACCAAATGAAGATTTTCCAATTAAGTACATTTAAGCTACTTTAACTGRCAATTATAGACATACCTATAATTCCAAGTTTTCAGTAAATGTTTAGTCTGTGTTATTGATTAAATCCAGTGTTTCACACCGTATCTCTACCATAATATGAGGTTATATTGGCTCTGTACCATGTTTTTACACTCTTGCGATATTCTTTTCCTCTATGAGATAAATGTAAACAGAAGATACCAAACCATCGAGTCTATTTAGATAGGTCAGTCTTTTGAGCAATGACAGTCTACTGCTGTCTTTGTAAATGCCTATCACAAAGGGGTCCTGTACACTTAGTTGGCTTGTAGGCTCCACTACAATAAAGATTCTTAATTTTTTTTCGAGCACCTCCATTTCATTCAGGATGCTACGATGTTGTTTAGTTTAGTTCCACATGTATGGTAAACTTCAAGCTTTACTGTTTAAAAATTCCTGTTTGAATKTCCCCCATCGCTTGTCCTTATGATATGTGAGGGTCTCTGCAGTCTTCAGCATTCATCCTGTGACATGGAGCCTGGCCTGCAGCTCAGCAAGAGAAACTACTCCTGCTGAGCCYCACAGGCCTCACAGGATGGTCTGGAGAGGAGGAGGAAGAACTACTACCTGTCCAGCCTGAGGACATGACAGGCATTGTGCTGATGGGACCAACATGTTTACAAGTTGTCAACCAGTCATCTAGGGTCAACCTCAGTTGTCAGCCCCAGTTAGAGTCACAAGTTCATCTGATGATGAGAGAGATATCATCTTAAAGGCAAGACGGATTTCATCCTGTCAAAAGACAAGATTCATTGTGCCAGAGCATGGGGAGGGTGGGAAACTTAGAGCAGCAGTATACAGATTTCATGTTTCCCAAYGTTGCGATGGTATTTACCAGGACTGTAGTAGGTTACTACATTACCTTAATTACTACACTGATTTAATTAGGATTATCATTACATAGATGAAAATATGTAACAACATGGACTATTTACTGATAAAACAGCTGGTTCCGAAACTCTGGATGGCATTTGGCTTGTTTATGTTTATTATGAATGGTTATAAAAATGTTAAGTACCATCAGAAAGAAACCMAATAACTCAAGCTTGTATCACTCAAACAGATGCTGGTTAATAGTAAGGAAATCACTTCCACTACAACTGCTATAGCACTGCCAATCACAAGAATTCCAAAATTATTTGAAGGTATCATATTGTCCGCAGATGTTTACCAAAGTACACATTCACAGTTTCTTCATTCCTGGAGCCTGTGCGAGTAGGAACTCAAAGCTGCGATTCTCACACACCAACAGCTGGAGCCTTAACTAAACCATGAAATATTGTAAGACTCCCAGTGTTAACAAATCTAAGTTAAATCAATGTTGGCTCAAGAATAAGCCAGAGATTTTACTAAATTGTAATTTAAAATCTCCAAAACAAATATAGGGATAGGCACAGGAAAAAAAAATACTAATACTGTCACAAAGGGCTAGTAGGGCTGTAATAAATAAACCCCCCACAATACTCAGTTTTCTCTCACTCCAATCTTTAGGAAGCAAAGCATAGATTACTAAGGTTYTTTACTATGTTTCATACAAAGTACCTTCTCATGAAGCAAATCATTCTTGTTGTACCAAAATGTGAGAAAGATGTTTGTATGACAGAAAGCAGATCAGCTAAACAGCACTTCTCCTAAATGCTACTGTACAAAGCAAGAACCAGGTTAAGGTAGTACTGTGGATAAACCTTYAGGCAACTATTCCAGAAATCTTAGTATTATTCCTGGTTCAGTCACCCAGCAGGGTGAATGATTCTGGGCAAGTCATTTCAGTGACTCCCTATCTATAAAACAGGGCCATCAAATTTATTTCCTTTGCTTTGACACCACCTGATAAGAAGTTCAAAAGCTAAATCTTACCTAGCATGACAGTACAAAAGAATTACAGTACCAATGTATACATCTTATGCTGCACTATATTCATCCCTAGAGTAATATAATCTTAACAGCATTTTTTTCCCCCCAAATCATTACTTCTAATTAGATCATCTGCCAGTTGGTGGGTCCAGTTATGATGCGTATAAGTTGAATAATAAATGGAGGACAAATATCAGATGAAACACATGCTGCAGAGATAATTTATTATCAGTGCAGATAGGTGTGGAATAGATGTGCTAAAAACCCTAAGGTGGTCTCTTTCCAAGTACTGAAAACAGCAAGTATCACAACAGACACTTTCTGTGCCTTTTACTGAGGAAGAACAGAGGGAGATTTCCACCTACCATTGAAAACACAAAGAAAAACCCTTTATTAATAAAAAAAAAAAMMMAAAACAAAAAACCACCAACACAACTGACTTAAAGGCACACTCCTGATACCACACTGGTATTTTCATGGCAAGCCTTCCATCAAGAAAGCAGGCAGTCATCTACCAGGAATGAAGAATTCTGCCACCAACAACCTTCATAATACTGGAATCGGAAATGCAATGCAGATCAGTATTTACTAGGAAGCATTCCCCTCCACTGCTCATTTTATGCCTCTGATGCAGCACTGAGCATGGAATTTCTAGTCACCAACCGAATTCCTTCCCTTTCTCTCTACCATCCAGTATGCGACAGCTCTTATCTCCTGGGCCATAATATGTCAAATACTTCTACATAATTAAAGCCACACTGATTCACTGGCTAAGAATATCACAGGGATAAGTTTCTTTTTAAAGCTGCCTTATCTCTAATCAAGAGTTGTCTTCCAGTAACACAAGATTTTGTGCCTTAAGGACGTATTTTTTATATATACACACACACAGAGATATATATATAAAAATAACATCCCTTTCTCCTCCACAACCCAGCAATAACAAGAAAATATCATTATACTCTGATTTCCCTTTGTAGTGCTAAATCAGTGACTATGAAGGATGGCAACTGAGGTAGGCAGAATACACATTTTCCTTAAGTATTGAAACTATAATTTATATTCCTCCCTTGATATAAACCTTTATTGCACTACCAAACAGAACYTTTCCATATTTCATTGGTTCGTTCATCTCTGAGATTTGTTATTATGGTGGGGTTTATTTAGGAAAGAAAATAAAAATTTGTAGAGGTCAAAAATACATGAACAAATTGGTGACAAGGCTTATGTCTTGTCAGGTTATTTTATATTTTAATGTACTGTTAACAGTTCATTCTTTTTAAATGCAAATCTGTTAAGGGTAAATTTAAATATCAAGGCAAGCAATTCTGGTAGCATGGCAACAACATGCTATGCTGCATAGTAAGAATTTGGAACCGAGGCAAGTCTTTGCTTCTTTCTCATACTCGATCAGTTTATGTGTAGAAATATTTGTGTTCTTTGTGTAACTGCCTTTATGGCTATTCCTACATTAGTAGTTGTAGTGGTCTTTGAAACTCAAGAGAGTTTCACAGCAACCCTGTGAAACCTGGTAGCAGTCAGGATGGCCATCCTTAATAGACAGAAAAGCTACAGATTAGAAGAAAACATTAAAAGAAAAAAGGATATGCTTAGTAACAGTGTTTAATACAAGATTTCATTCCCAGGAGAGAGATTTGGTGTGGATTTGAGGAGTATAGCAGCTCTGAAGCAATCTAACTTCTGGACGAGAAACAAGCAATCCCATCTCCACACACTCTCCCTGATACGTTGAAAAGGCATCTCTCTTGGCTTTTAGAGTATAAGTTTTGAGGCCTATTTTAAGATTTGACTAAACCAAAAGTGTGCATTTGCCCTTGCACTGAAATKATATTTTTGTGGTAGCTGGTATCAGTGATTCTAGAGAGTAATGTCAATTGCTTGATGTCATTTCACTCTTGGTGCTAGGGAAAAAAAAAATTAAAATCCTATGTCATTCCAGAACAGAAACTGGTCTGTGCAACACTCATTCTCTTCAGTTGCTCCATCTGCTTCAGTAACCAGGCACTCAGGAATGTATCACCATTTTGCTGGGGCAGGAAAAGGCAAAGTTAACTAGTTTCTGAGACTCCCTAGAAAGACAGGCTAACCAGTAAAGTATAGCAGACGATCTTTTGATTTTGAAGGGTACAGTGGGTGACAGAAAATCCACCCAAGTACCTTTGTTTCTGTCTAGTGCATGAAGGCAGTAAATATGTGGAGGGCTGTGTGGGAATCTTATTTTCTTTATTATTCTTTCTCTCACATAAAGATCAGCTATTTCACTGAACCTGAACACTGAATGCCAAACACAGCTACTCCTTCTGGGAGGTTCTTGTAATACTGTTTTGATAGGTGCTGTCCTTCTGGAACTTGGGCTTCTCACCCTATGTTATAGCTTCTATAGAGGGGAAAAAAATGCTGTTTTAGAAATACTTGTCTAAATGTTTTTGGAATAATTGAGCACTAAAAAAAGACAGACACAGAGCCTGAATTTTTTGTTCCTTTGTAGTTGTTTGTCCTGGTTTAATGCAGACAACACACTGATGACTTCATAGTCTTATGTTTCATACAATTTGAGGCAAATGTCACCTTGATTTTGGAATTGCAGCTAATGTTTCATCCAGGCTCCCTACTTCTACCTAAACATTCACTCTTCTGGAGCCTACACTTCAAAAATTCCTGTCACTTCCTCTTCCTCCTCAGGGAATATTCATATACAGGCATACCACTATCACCACCAACAATACAGATGTTGTCTTGTTTCCCCTCCTCTTTCTTTCCTTCCTTCCTCTCATGTTCTCTTGCTTTCCGATACGCTAATTTTATTTCTCTAATCAGTTTAGACCTCCTAAAGTAAGTCAGCACTCAGTCAGGTCTACAGGTCTCTCCCTTATGTAGAAGATGAGCTTTCTCCAAGTTTTATTACCATAACCACTTCAAAAGTGCCTGCCCTGCCACAAATGCTTTGTGRTAACAAGAGCTGGTCCCACCTGGCTTTTGATGCACTCCGTTTCTTCCTTAGTATGAAATGGTGTAATGGCTTAATCTTCCCTGTGATTGAGGATTTCTGGGTGCTACAGGTCACTTTGCATGAGAACAGTGGTCTTTTGCATGGCAGGATGCCTAAGGAGTCCCTTCCAGAGGCCCTTAAGAGATCTGTCCATGTGATTCTCCCAAAGATAGGCACAGTATGTTTGTGGAGAATTGAGGTGACATTGTCACTGCTGTCTGTTGCTAGTTTGTAGTGCAACTAAGGTTTACATGAACTGTTAGAACCCCAAGATATGTAAGGTCTTCTACATTTATTCCTATGCTTCCTTCTTCAGCAGCTTAACCAGAGGAGTAGACCACACAGCGATCCCAGGGGATCATTCTGATGTTATTCCTAAAATCTCAATTGAATGAAGCTCCTTCTGTGGATTCAGGCTCTTAACACTGTGAGATGGAATGATGAAAGTCTATATATAAGAATATGAATTCTCCACCTCTGTTTATCTGCTAAAATATGAATTTTCTGTTCAATTTTTACTGGAATTACTATCTTACTAAATCCCCCAGAGAACCCTGCAGTGTCATGCTAAGATAATCACTTGGCTGTCACTCACAACAAATCCAAAGTGGAACAACGGGAAAGCAGAGATGACTCTTCTACAGTCACTGCAAGAAAAATACCTTACTGGAAAAAAATGGAAATGAACCCAAAAAGCCTTACGTTCCCATCTTAGACATCATCACTTGGCATTTGGGACTACAGTGGTCAAGCATCCAGACCTGCACACCCACTAGAACAGTGTCACCAATCATGGTTAGTGTTACAAAACTATTATGTTGGGTTGTGAGCTGTTTGTTTGTTGAGTTTTTTTAAGAAGATGTTGCTATACTCGTGACAGTAAGAAGTAACTTGCCTGCTATGACCACTTTACAAAACCTTAGCTAAATCTAACTACTGTACTCAGGTGAAAGAATTTCACTAAATTCTTCAAGGATTAGATCCTSTGAACCCTTAACACACAAAAGTAGATGACATATAAAAGAAAAACTTGCAAGGTTAGGCTTCTCTCTTGTAGAAACGTTTTAGAAATAAAACCACCAGATTCCACTCTTTGCAAATGATCAGGGTTACGGTACAATTGACTTGGGGAGAGGAACTTCCACACAGGTTGTAGTTAACAAGTGCATCTGTGAGGGGGATCTCTCAGAAAGTAAAAGGAAAGACAGAAGTCTGGAAATAATGCTAGCTGGTGACACGCTCACAAATATTCCTAACATCAATGTACAAATCGAAGTTCAAAAACTACTTCACTCAATTAACAGAATGGAAATATTCAACCTGCCCCTTAAGTAATAAAACAATAACAAGTTATTCCTATGTGGCTGAATCTTCATTACTAAGTCTGTAACTAGAAGGGCTATTTTCTGAAGGAAACTTCATCTTAATAGTTCAAAACAGACAACTATCCCAAGATACTCCTCCGTGCAGCTCCCACTGGTAGTCCAGATGGGTATCAGCGGAAGTCTGCATTGCAGAAGTACTGCTATTTGAAAATCCTTATCTAAACTCCAAACCTCACACTGGTTATAATTGACATATTTCACCATTCCAAAACTTTTTGTATACCTTTTTGCCAACTTTCCTTTCCTCTTCATTTACTTCTATTTCTAAAGAAAATGATCCCTTCATGCACGAATATACTTCAGAGTATGCATCTCCAGCAGTATTTCATGCAACCTTATCATCTGAGAACAATGACACTTCTTCCTTGTCATCCCTACCTACAGGGCTTCTAGTTCTCCCTCTTTTGCTTAGGTGGAAGTACCTATTAATTCCAGAGTTTTCCATACCAGTCTCTGCTCAGTTCTAACTTACTCCTCTTGAAGTGCAAGTCACCCTCCTCTACTGCAGCAGGTGAATGAAGACAGTAAGTACTGCAACAAAAAAGGAAAGGAATGTCATGTACTCAAATGACAGTGCATTTACCTACCAGCATCAGAACCAAACAGTTCATTCTATATGTGTTTTTACCAGTTGTATAAGACCTTTCTTCTGGACAATAGTATCATTAGCCAAGATGAGACTTAAGTTCAGACAAAACTGAGAACTGGAATGAAAGCCCTCTTCTCATGGATGCCATGATAAAGCCTAAGTGCTGCATGTTCAGTTCCCGCAGGCAGCACAAGCCTAAAGCACTGACCACTTCAAGAAACACACGGTGCTTTCCTGAGCTGCTTTTCACACAGCTTTCAAGGCAAAATGGGTCCTCAGGAAAAACAAAARAAACCTTACATTTTAATGCTCTCTCCAGTAGACTAAAAGCATTTGCAGGTATCCAAAGTACTTATAATGAACATTTGACTCAGCAACTGCACGTTTTGTGGAGTGTCTAAAAACTAGTGAATTCTGATTCTGCTTTCAGCTCTTCCTAACTTGTGAAATGCATGTGACTGCATCAGTGCTTTATTTTCTCCAGCTATAAGAATTACCATTAAGTCTCTTGCACTAATGTTGCAAGGCTTTAACTGCCTCACAGGAGTGCCAAAAGACACTACATMGAAAGGTTCTTGCTTGCAAGAAATGTGTTCTTCCTTTTGTTGATATCTACATTAAAATAAAAATATTTCTTCCTTGGGAGGCTTATAGTAAGGTATTAATTTGTACTAATAGTAATGTACTATTACACAGGTAATAGAGGCCAATGTATCATACTGATATTATACTCCATCTTTRCTGAGATGCACGGATTAGCCCTAGAATGGAAGCTCTAGTTCTTTCTGAAAAAAAATCTTACTTCTGGAAACATGTCCGCTTCTTGTATCACGTACAGATAGGCACAAACATATAACTGTTCCTAGGTTTATAGAACAAKTCAGGTTGGAAAGAACGTCAGAGGTCTCTTGTCCAACAGCCTGCTCAAACCAGGGTCATCAGTGAGGCCTGATCAGGTTGCTCAGGGCATTATCCAGTCTGGTCTTAAAAACCTCCAAGCATGGAGACCACACAACCTCTCTGGGCTACCTGTTCCCATGTATGATTGTCCTTGTGGGGCAAAAGATTTTGTTTATAACCAGTCTGAACCTCTTGTTTCAACCTATGCCTATTGTCTCTCATTCTCTGCCACATACCACTGTGATGAGTCTGGCTTCACTTCCCTGACCTCCTTGTAAGTACTGGAAGGCTGCTGTTAGGTCCCCCCCAAAGCCTCCCCTTCTGCAGGCTGAGCAAGCCCCACTCCCTCACCCTCTCCTCACAGAGCCTGGCCTCCAGCCCCAACCACTTTGGTGGCCTCTGCTGAACTCCAGTTCATTAATATCTTTGTTGTACCAGGGGGGACCAAAACTGGATGCCGTCTATTGAATGATGAGCAGAGGGGGATAATTGCTTCCCTTGATCTACTACTGGCTGCATTCTTGTTCACACAGACCAGGATGCTCCTGGCCATCTTTGTTGCCAGGGTACATGGCTGGTGCACATGCAGCCTGCTGTCCACCAAGACCTCTGAGCCCTCTTGGCAGGGCTGCTCCCCAGCCTCTATCGTTGCAATGGCTTAAAGCATGAAAGCATTGCCTCGTTTATTTAAACACAGATTACAAGGGAAATCGATATAAAAAGTCTGCAAAAGCACCTAAAACTTGATGTGTTCAAAGGCTACAACCAAGATTTTGTTCTGGACAAAACCAGAGCTCTGTGAGCTGGTAGCCTACAACAGATCACTTCTGGCTAGATTTCTCAGCCTTCAGCACAGGAACATAATAACCTGGAAGAGGTTTAAACCATGGTATTTTAAAAAATTATTTCTTAGCAAATGCTCTTATCAGAACAGCTGGAGAGATGGTAGAACCATGCTTCTTAAAGTGGTTCCTCATGTTCACAGCCTTAAGCAAAGGCCACTTTTTAAAGACCTAGCTCTTGTTTAAATTCATGTCCAGTCTCCAACCTGAACTGGCATTAACCAAGTAACTGTACAAAAAATGCTTTTCGAGATTCTTCCTTAGAATCGTAAGTCTTTGACCAAAAGAGTTSAGCAGCTACAGCCTTTTCAAAAACGCAGAGGATCAAGGGGAAGCAATAATGCAGCTGTTGATTAGAGGCAACACTGCATTTTTAAAAATAGCTTTAGATATTTCCAAGTGCAGAGAAGGGCTAAACTATCGGAGAACTTAGGTTTAGGAAATCTGACAACCAAGGTTTACAAGAACAAGTCTGCAGCTGAAATCCTATGATCCCAAAGTGGAGTAAGGACAGTGGTTTCTCCTTTAGTAGTTTAGTACCCATAGAACAACATATGGAAAGAAAAGCTCTTTCATCCTTGTCTGTCCCATACAGAGGAGAATCTGGACTATACAGTGATAAATTGCAATCTTATGCTTTAACATAAACTTCAATCTTATGCTTTCCAACATACAGATAAACAGCACATACTGTATTTTTACTTAAGTGGCAATAAAGAATTACACTAAAATTCCTCCCTTTTAAAATTACCTTACGTGGAAATACTATTGCTTACACACAACCACATAAGACTACAATAGCAGTTGTTTCTCTTTTTCAGTTCTGCTGGTTAAGTAATGAGGGATTCTTGGGTAACAGGCAAAATACATGAAATACCTTTTCTGCAAACGGATTTCCCASCTCCTCCCGGGAGATTATAGGGTGGCCTTGACCAGGTAATACAACTGAAACACTACTTGCATTTTTTTACCCAAACTGGTCACAGTAATTTAAGACTTTTCTTAAACATCACTGCAATGCACGTTATCTCCGTGCTATGAATATTGTGTGATCTCTTGTCTTTTAAATTTATTTTCTTGTATGCCCTCACTAGCATGCAACAACCATCAAAATGACATTGAGGATGCAAAGCATGTAAATCTGAAAGCGCAGACTGCTAGTTGAGGCAAAATAAGCCAGTCTTTGCCTTTCCAAGACGCAGCTCCAAACGCAGCATTCCCTTCCTTTCCCCCACCCCCATTCCTTTTGTTATGGCAATACAACCCCCCCCCCCCGTATTCAAATAACTGTTCAAAAAGGGGAAAACAGACCGTGCTATATCGTCTCATGCTGTTTATCCCAACAAAAATCGAGTATTCTTAATAGAGCAGCTTTTTCCCTCCCGACCTCATGATGAAGGGAACGGGGAAAGAGTGGATCAAAAGCTCTGATCCATTTGCTACACTGGAAGCATGAAATCAGAAACAYACAAACTCTTAGCGGTGCTGCATTACGTGAGGGCTCCTCTCGCATTTCTTTTGACTCTATTAAGACAAACAGACTCTTACGCCTCCCGCCCTCCCACAAAACACAGACATTATGCGTACGTTGCATTGTCGGTCCCTGCACTACCGACAGCAGACGTTAAGGCACAGCGGAGGTGAGGCGGCGGGGATGGCGGGCTGAGCCGAAGCCTGCAGCCTCCCGAGCGGGAGCTGATCGCGCGTCGGCAGCGCGAGGCACCCGCGGTCCCCCCCGGCAGCCCGCCTCTGAGGAGACGCTGCCAGCTCTCCAACGGCTGACGGGATCCTCCGCCGCCGCCTCCCCGCCGCAGCGGGCAGAAGAGCGGCTCCGTGCCGGCGGGGACATGTGGGCGTGCGGCAGCCCCTTCTGTGCCGGAGCCCCCCGCCGCCGACCGCGACCACACCGGCGGCGACGCCATGCCGCAGGGGCTGCCCTTCACCCGGCTCCCCGTCCCCTTGCGGGTAGCTCGGTTGCCAGGGGATGGGGATGAGGGCGAGGCGGGGGCAGCGGCTCGCGGGGCGGGCAGCCCCCAGCCCCGATTTCGAGGAGAGGAACGTCCGCGCTCGCGCGGGGSCGGGGGTGGCCGCGGCGCCCCGACAGCGCCCGCCCGCCCCCGCGGGCTCCCCGCTCCCCTGAGGGGACCCGCAGGGATGCTGCCGCCCCACCTCCGGCGGAGCCGCCGGTCCCTGCGACGACACCGGCGGCCAGTTTCCCGCCCTGCATCCCCTCTCCTTACCCCTGCTGGCAGCGGCGGGGCCGGTCCCCACCCCGCGCCGCGGCGGGGACRCGGGGGCAGCTGCAGCCGCTCTTTTGTGTGCCTGCCTCAGCGCCGCACACCGAGACGGCTGGTGGGCCCGGGAAGCTGCGTGCGCGAATACCGCCGGCCGCCCGGGAACCTGCATGGCGCATAGCCCGGCCGCCGCGGTGCCTCGGGAGGGCCGGGCCGGCGCAGCGGGGCGGCCCGGAGCCTCCCGCCTCTCCTCAGCATCGCCTCAGCCCGCCCGCTCCGGCCCGCTGCCCCCCCGCTCGGTTGTCCCCGGCCCTGCCGGCCAGCCTTCGTGCCCCGAAGCGCGGGCGTCGCTCTCCGCTCGCAGCGTCCTGCTCGGCCTGCTCCCGGCGAGGTTGGAAGAGGCGCTGCCTCACCCAGGGCCGGTGAGGTGATGCCGTGTTTGTCCGCTCCTGAGTTTCTCACAAAATGGCACAAAAAGTGGGTGGCTTGCTGACACGGACTAACYTGCCAAATATGTTCCTCCACAGATACTGAAGGCTGGAGGCCCAGCCCTGCGCCAGCTTCATACGTGCCCGCKGAGGAGCTTGCCAAGACCTGGGTACTGAGAAGAGCCGGCTGCAGGGCGCGTCACTCCTGCACCCCCAGCCTGCCGGATGGAGCAACCTTGCGGCCAGGCTACCGTTCAGGAGCCCCTCAAGCAGCAGCGGTAGGCAGGTATGTTTGTTGGAGGCCTCCGGTCCTGCTGTGACGGATGGCGAGGCCACCCTGCACCAGCGGTCTGTACACCTAGGGACCCTGCTTCAGTGGTGGGCCATAGCARATGTTGTTTTCTGTGAGTCTTCCATACCATTTTTCTGTGAAGCRCACTCCTGAATGCTAGCTATGTAATCCTGCTAGTTGATGACTTCAGGTTTCCCTGGTGCTTGAAGTGCTCCAGTGCAACAAAAATCATATTAAACACCAAAAGTTTGAACATTACAGCAGGGGACAGCACTCAACTTAGTCACATTCCATTATACGACCATATTTATGAGATCAAATCATGATTTTTATGCCCTTGTGCAGATAATACATAGATCCTCCCCTAAACATTAAAAATGGAAGATGCGATGTGTAATATTTAAAAGCTCACGGAAGTGGGTTTCTCCAAGAACATTTCTTATGGTGAATGATAAACATAGTTGGTTCCTCAGGTCGTTTATTAGAAACTACTAGATCTTTCTACTGCAGCTAGGTGATGGTGATTACTTTGTATATAAAGGAACATATGTGAGATCAAGTGCTCTTGGGCCGATTATGACAGGACTTGCTCATAAGTATGCAAATCTGAGACTTGCAGCTATTCTTGAGTGTAGAAAGTAATCTTTCTCATGATAGCAAAAGTGAAAAGCTGTCTTAATGTAATTATATTGCATTCCAATCAGCTAGATATCAATGTTCAGTATAATAGCTGTGTGCCCAACTTGGTGTGCTTTTGTTTGCCCTGGGGTAGCTATACTAGTTGCTTAGCACCGAGTCAAATGCCACGTACATGCAAAGGCCCTTCATGGAAACACCATTTTGTGGTTTTTTTATTCTTGTATTTTGTTTAGTTGTTAAGATTTCTGTTAAGATTCACTAACTACAGAGTAACCATCTTCTACTACGAGGCTATTTTCTATCATGGTTTTCTATGGAGACTTTTCTCATCTGTCCCTTTCTATATCCTAATTACTTGACTGATTTTGGTTCTCTTTTGAAGATAATGAGAACTYAAACATTACAAAAACTGTAATGCATGTATGTTTTACACAGAACTACAGGAAATTATATACAATCTGTAAATGGGTTGTTTAAACATTTGGCAAGTTATGTTTTAATTCGTATTATTAATTCTCAAAATTGTTAACTTGATGAAATAGCCTCGTGTATATAAGGAAGTTTTCACTTTCTCAATCAATATACCAAAAGCAGTATTCCCAGCTTGATAGGGCAGGAATGTGTTTTCTTTTTGAAGTTACTGCAGCTGCAAGTATTGTACTACAGCTGACCTCTGAAAGACTGCAGAGGTCCCAAAGGGAGTGGGATATATTTTTTTAACTTCTTAAATTTAAGTTCCTAACAAACATTCTCCCTCCACCTGATTTTGGAGACAGTGACTCAGAAGGATGGTTATTATAGAAAATTACATGCCCAAATGGAAGGTAAAAATAAGGTGCATAATATCAGTCCAATAATGCACCTCTCTGCTACTCCTCAATTTCTGGAAATAATCTTCTCCATACAAACCAGCCACAGATGCAGAAATAGGATATTCCCCTTATTTAATGCAAACTGTGCATCGTCACATATGCCTTCAGAGTACCCACAGTTACTAGTTACTTCAGAACTTTTTTTTTTAAATCATGGTTTAAACCTATCTTTATTACTGAAAAAATGCAATGTTAAAAATAAGTAAAAATCTTCATTAAAGATCTATTTCATAGAAGATTTTAGTACCTATTTGCTATTTTTATGTTAACAAAGCATAACAGTTAAAAGATCACTTTAGATTACACTTTAGATTACACCTAAAAAAGTCATGAAGTGCTTCAAAATGTATCATTACTTTAAWATGTTTAAGAGAGAACTCTTCCTCACTTGTGAATCTATGCTATAAACTTTGCAGTTAACAATGCTGTTTAACAATATACAAGACAGTGCAAATGAACATGAAACTACATAGATGACATAATTTTATAGATATTTAAGGATTATACCATCCCGGGAGGCAAACCTCCCTCCTTCACAATAAGATAAATTTACCTTTCAAAAAATGTTCAAACTGGTTTGAAAATGCTTATCAAAGGTGACAGATTTTGCATTCCTAAGAAGGTGAGGTCTTCCATTTTAAAATGTCAGTATTGGGTCAATTAATTTATATATTGTTGTTAGTTTTCGTTTCCATGTTAATCTTACATGATTCGATGTTCCAAGTTTAAACTGTCGGTTACCTTTCTGTGTCTAGTGCCACCCAGCACCATTATGAGAAGCACCAGGGCTACCATTTTAGGGATTTCTTCTGTTTCACAGTCTAGTAATTTGGCCAACATGACAACTGCTTTGGTAAAAGAATGGAGTGTTTATTGAAACAATTAACTCCAACTTTTTTGCTTAATTAAGGGTTCTTGAGTCCAACAAACCCAAGTCAGATCACTACAGGAAGAATTTCTTGTAAGGAGAGAATCAAATGAAGCACCAAGGAAATCATTCAGAGCACCTACTGTAAGTACCTCAACTAGATATTGTAAACATCTCCATGTTTCCTGGTCTTTCTATGAGACTTCCTTGGTCACACCAACTTCCATTCATTTATCTTAGCAATAAAGTCCAAATCCAAGGACTGTCCTTAACAACAGACAGCAATGCTTCTGCATGTGCATAAAGAAAGTAAACTCTAGTCTCAGCATTAAACACAGAAGTATTATCCCCCCAGGAAGTGGTCTGCAGAAGCAAGTGCCATCTTCAGTTCCTCTTGTAATTCATTCACAGCTTGCTAAATTTTCAGTCTGTTAAGCACTGTAGCTGTGGCATCATGATAGAGTACATTCTTCCAAAACTTGTGATAAATTGGGTAAATATGGTAATCATGAAAGTTGAATTCAGAATGAAATACCCAATGTTTTTTTTTTAATTYAGGTAAATTAATTGCAGTATAAGCATGATGGGACCAGAGTTTTTGCAGATTTGCAAAACTGTAAGGTTAGCTTTTAAAAGGCATGCAGTTAGTTCTTTTCTCAGCTTTTTGAGTTTGCTTCTAGGTTTGTCTCATCATACGGAATAGGATTCATTCTGCAGCCTGTTCTCCTCCTCCCACCTAGCAAAGACTTGAGGGTTGCATAGAGGAAGTCAAAAAAGATATTTTGCATCAGACTTTTAGCTGCCTGAGTAATGTTGATGGAGTCCAGAAAAATGTGTCTTGTCTGCCTTAGGCAGCATAAAACGGGAACATGCTTGAGCTCAGGGGGGAAAAAAGGCACATRGAGAGACTGGAACAAGGAACTTGCACTTGAGAAATGACCCAAGCATGACAAAATTTACTTACAAAATATTAACACTTCATCTTCTGAAAACCTTGACATTGTCAGAAAAGGTGGTTTCACTGTACCTTTTGGAAAAAAAAAACCAGCAAATACCCACTGTCAAAGCCTAATTCCCTTCCGAGCTAATCAGGCTCCAGTTTTTTGAATCACTGTTGTTCTTTCCAGAAGTTGTATACTCACGCAACAGGGATGTATCATTAAGTGTCCCTCCACTGAAAGAAACAAATCACAGTTCTCTATTGCTCCAGTTTCCGTCCCTGAATTTCCACTGTTTTTCTTGATGTTACTCCCCTTTTATAATCATGGCAGTGACAAAAGGTAAGGCCCATATGTCTAACTCCCCCCCCCCAAACCCTTAGAAAGTCAGAACAAAGAATGACTTATGAAAGCTTTCTTGTTGAAGGTGAAGGACTAGAAGTTTGTTAGAAGTGTAGGGGCTGATCCTGTTCCCACTGAAGTCTATGGGAGTTAGGCTTATGAACAGGAAACTTCTCTCAATGCATCTTAGCTGTCTTCAGGTTCTTCAGCTGTCCACCTCTCTTGGCTATTCCTTCCAAGTCTAGAGCTCCAGAGGAGGAAATTCTCTTGTAGCGCATACCCAGACAAATACGGGGGTCTGATCCCACCAAATGGTAAGAGCTTGTAGTAAGCATGCCTCAGTTTTGGGTATTGACTAATTTTACAGGCCTAAACTATCTTTTTTGTTGTTTTTTTTGTTAATATCTTGACTTCCACCTTAGGAGGAGTCAGATGAAACGTATAAACTGTGAGTGAGATAAGAGCATGACTTAGTTATGACGAACAAAATACATCAGCTGACTTAGTGCTAGGCAACCCCACTGCAGTCAGTCAGGAAAATTGCTCGTTACTAGCTAAAAGCATTACAAGTCTCTTTCTGCTAATAAGATGGGGAGCACAATGAGGCAAGTGGAGTAAGTATTGTTTACTCAAAATCTCCATTCCCTAGTACTGTATCAAGC
The DNA here is from genome assembly GCA_030449065.1 of Oceanodroma leucorhoa. Lineage (NCBI taxonomy): Eukaryota > Metazoa > Chordata > Aves > Procellariiformes > Oceanodroma > Oceanodroma leucorhoa. The sequence goes on from JASVER010000048.1 coordinate 1,661,796, forward strand.
YACTACTCTGAGTGTATTGATAGATGTCGTACACAAAATTCCATCTCCTTCAGAGAGGATAAAGAAATGGGAGTGTGAACCTAGGGAGGACTGCCCTGTTTTCTCTTGCACCAAACTAAAGGTATTAGGTTCAAAGACTTCTGTTCAATTATCTTGACATGTAACCAGCGAGGCTTCCGATCTTGAGATTCCTWTGCTAGTTTTGCTGAAAAGATGCCTCCCCATCTTTGAAAGAACGGAAAGACAAAAGCAGCTTTGCTAATAGAATGTCTCCTAGAGTGGCAGAGTCATAATTCAGGAATATCAAATCATCCTGCTTTTCATCATGAGCCTTAGGATTTCTAAATTCAAACAATTTCGAATTTAGATCACAAACTATCCTCTAAACAGTGATTTGATGAAATGCAAGAACTCTGCRGAAGACTGTATTTTCCTTAAAATATGACAGAAGGAGGATTTATTTTGAGTACAAAATTATCTCATTTAAAAAAATGCATGGCTTTGCAGAGCTTTTTCAGAAGTAAAATTCATGAGGAAGTATCAATGTCTTTAAAGCCCTGTTTAAATTTCAGGTCAACATTATACTTGTATTTTGTTTAGCAAACATGACGCAGAACACAAATCCATTTCCATTATGTAAAAATTCTCCTAGACTAAATGAACTTACTTCCTATCAAGCTGAAACTATTCACTGTATATGCAGAGATGTAGGAAAATATAAAATTCAGATTGTGGTTTAGGTAGGAAAAAATATGACTTTTAAGGATTAAGAAAACTAGAGAGAGAAACAGCAAGTCTTCGATTTCCACAGCTGACACGTCAAAACAAACCTATAAAAGAAAGTATCAGGACAAACACTGCTTGCTTAAGGTACACCAATAAAGCAAAGTCTGTCCATGAATAAGTCAACAAACTGTGACTGCAGTCTATCAGAAACATAAGTATGCTGGCATGCTCTCTAATGTTAAAGATAGTGTACATAACCAAGACTTATGTGGCTTGTGTTTTCCACTGATTTTGTAAGTGCTTTTGCATAGGAAAACAATATTTATAAAGTAAATGAAAAGATTAATCACTGTTTGTTCAGGTCTCTCCCAGATATCTTCCTATGGATAAAGCTTAAAAAAAAAAAAATCAATACTGAAAAACTAAAATGTGACAAGTACATTACAGTCTGAAATACATTTCAGGTACTTTTCTCGCATTGGCTGCATATCCACAGAGTTCATAAAACAACTAAATTATGATTTATGCAGGGTAACTTCCTTGGCAGTAGTTGTTTTGCCAAGGAAAACTTATTTACTGATTGCAGATACCCATACAATAACGTAAGGATTTCTTTATTGCATGAACCAATCAATCAGTTTGAAGCACAGACGGTGAATGGTGAAAACAGAAAATACAATGTTCCTTTTTCCTTTGTTTCTAAAGGGACTATCTAAGCTATATTGTTGTCACCGAGAAGTGGGTCTCTGCTCTGAAATGTAGAACAAAATAATGTGGGATGACCTAGAAACTGTACAGTTTCTGTGGTTACAGAGCTAAAAGCATGCTGCAAACATGAGGCAACAGAACATAAATTACTATGTTACATATGTAACTTGGCTCATGTATTTGTCTTTAGAATCACAATTCAAGAAATGTCAACATACTAATTCTGAAAATCAGATCAACAGCAACAAAAAAAAGAAAACTACCCTAAATCTGTAGCACTATTTCAGTACTCAAAAGCTGTACTTCATCCACAGGAACTACAGTGAACTTGTAAAGACTGAATACCGCATCAATATTCCCAGCACCAGSTCAGTAACTTCACCACTAATCTGTTGTTTTATTTATGAATATTACAGCTCAAGCTTGCTCAAGTTCCACAAGGACTCCGTGGCAATCTTTAGGGTGAAGAAAAATCACAGGTTTGCCATGTGCACCTATTTTTGGCTCTTCACTCAATATTCTTATCTTTTTTTTCTTCAGTTCTGTCATAGCCGCTTTTATGTCATCAACCTTATGAAAGAAAAATACAGTTCACACAAATTAACATATTACACTGTATTATGCAGATTGTACATTTAGGAGCAATAATATAATTCCTTACTAAAATGTTATTTCTAAGTTCTAATATAATTCTGAAAATAAATTATAAAACAGTTTTAAAATATCTAGTCTTAAAAATAAAAATCCTATGGAAGTTTGCGTTTGTTATTTGAAGATTTTATAAAATATTGTTTAAATAGATTGTGCTATATTTAAGAAATTATTAAACAAAAATCACTCATGCACAAAGCCCATTGATTTTTTTTATGTTGTTACTTTATAAGGACTCCATAAATAATCTAAACTCTGCATTACTATTACTAAGAAGATCATACTGCTTTCAAACTATCAATAACTAAAGAAGAATGCCTCCCTGTCTAATTGATGACAGAACACTGACTCATTAGATGCTGGTGAAAAGGGARGGCAATGGGCAGAAGGTAAAAGGAAAGTCCCTTTTAGATTTATATATCCTCCTCCTGAGCAGGTTAAGCTTCATAAAGTTTCCTAAGAAAAACCTTGGAATTATCAGAAACATACCCAGAATATGACCTGGTTTTCCTATTGAACTTAATTATAATAATGGCTTTTAACATAATATTTCAGTACAGTTTCCTGCAGAAATATGTAATTAACATGTCTATGCTGTATAATGTGATCTAAAGTCTGATGTCACGTCATCAGATGAAATTTGAATTTTCCCAAACCTTAAATGCATCCATTCTTTGAAATAATAAAATTAGCACTCAGTTTAGCAATCCAATAGTGAATAATCAATAAAGACCTAGAATTAAAATAATAACATTGCTATTTTTCAAGACTGAGGTGTCTGGACATAACTTCGTATATAAACTTGCATGATGCCATTGTGGGGAAGAAGGAAATACCTAGCTTTAATTCAGAGGAACAGACATCAATTAATTCCTACTCATTTGCAGCAGTTTTGTTCATGGAAATTCTGAACTCACTACGGTTCTTCGTATATAAACTTGCATGATGCCATTGTAGGGAAGAAGGAAATACCTAGCTTTAATTCAGAGGAACAGACATCAATTAATTCCTACTCATTTGCAGCAGTTTTGTTCATGGAAATTCTGAACTCACTACGGTTCTTCCTACACACACCTACCAGTCTGTTAAAAAAAAAAAAAGAAGCGACYGTCAAGTTTTATCTAAAATAAAACAGCACACGTAATGTGTGCCATAGCCCCCTCCAGGTTGTTTCCCGAAGCAGAAAAGCCACTGCAGCTGCTGCTCCTGTCCTGCAGAGATGGCCAGAGCAGGGACTGTGTCTGGGCTCAGCTGGAAGAAATTACCGCATCCCCAAGGAAGCACTGAGAGTAAACAGAGGAAAGCCTGTGGGTGCATCCGTGTTAGGAGAGTGTCAGGCTCAGATTTCTCTCCTATTCTACCAAGTGTCCAGCATGCTTTTCATTGTAGGTATTAAATTCAATTATAGATGCTTGGGAATAATTTAATTTCTTCTTAAAATGCCTATTTTGTATGAAATAAATTCCCTGTCAAAACATCTGTCTAAAATTTTCCTTTGAATAATAAGACACAAGGAAGAAATGAAAAGCATTTTGATAAACTTGTCAGGCTTCCTCTCCAGAATGGAAAGAATTTTTACAATTCAGCTTTTTGCAATAAAATTTTTCATAGAAAGACATTTCTACAAAATATTTTTTAAACTTCAAGTGAACAATCAATTGACACTGAAGTTCTTCTGTAGTTTTTCTGAAAACTATTTTTGCTCAACTTCAGAAGATGACATATCTTTGAAATTGTAAGAGTTTCCATTCTGAGGAGAATGGAAAATTGGAGGAGGGAGGTTAATATATTTTTGATTGACTATGGTAGTGACCAAATCTGTTTTCAGTCCCACTTAAACAGCAGGTGAAMAATGGATTGCTTTTTTCTCCATGTAAATTAGTCTATCATCTTCCATTTGTTTTTATGTGGAGACAAAACATGAGGGATTTAGGACAAACTTTTTCTTAATTTTTTTTCTTTTTTTTTTGCATAGAGAATCTATTAGTGAGTTACAAGACTACATTTAGGAAAACCTGGCTGCAAGTAGCACTAGCTCACCCAATTAATGGAAATTAACCGCTAGATTATGACTCCCGGCTTGCTTGACCTACTGTATACAGTTATGAATTTTCTTTTTCAACACAACACTTCTATGTTGTCCAACATGGTAAAATTAGCATGTCCCATTCTTCTCAATTTTCATAATTAACAGTATGACTTCCCTTGACAGCCATCTTTGGTTTATCTGCAACAAGATCATCTCTCATACAAAACGGAGATCTACATAAAACAATTTCAGCTGGTAACAAATGTTTCGTGAAATGTCTTAAAAGGGATTACATATACTTGAAACCCTTGGGAGCTTTGAGCTCTTTTTTCAGAGAAATGCCTACAACTTCTTTCTCTTATACCTATAAGTAAGTACCACTGGTCTTACAGACAGCTGGAGGTTTTTTCAGTCTTACTGCAAATTACTTCTTTCTTCTACACCTCCCATTTCCTAAGTTCAGCTGAGCTCTTTCACATTTCTATAGCAGAACTGCCTAGGAATACAATTTAGGGTCAACTTAAACAATTAATTTTCTTATTCTTGAACATCTGCAAGTAGGCAAACAATGTAAGAAAAATTGCAGTGCCCGTGTGTATGCAAAATTTCTCAATTCTCAATGAAAGCATGCAACTGCAAACACTGGTCTTCATGTTGTATTCTGAAAACAATTTTTACTCACATCAGTAATCCCATTACTTTTTATTATTACATTTTGCATGAAATAATAAAGTTTGCAAGACTCAGATCTGTAAAATATTAAAAACATGTATCATAGGCAGCAGCATGAAATTTTGCATCAAACATCTACACTTAAGCATGAGTATATTAAAAAAGATAACTACTTTACCCAGCACCTTTACATCTTGTGTACTTCCAGACCAATCTCTCTTTGATGGACAAAGAAGAACAGGACAGAAGAAACTCTGGAGACTTTACTGCTGTTTGGTAAGCGTGACTGACAATCTGTTTTGACTTCTGTATACGATTATCAACTAAATGCCAAACAGGAGGAAACTTCTGAAAATCTAAACTATGCCTTAGCTTAAACTTACAACTCCATCTTTTTCCAGTGTATGTCCTTTCTGTGTCAGGGCGTTGGAACCTGTCCAACACTCTTCACAAGCCCTTGGGCTTGTCCACCTTCTGCACTGGATACTTAACCCTCCCCTCCCCAATTTAATTTTTATAGCATAAAAGAGGAAAAAATGATCACATAGCTCATGAAATTGAACTGTGATTTCCAAAACAGAAAAAAGGCACTTTTAAGACGTCTTCTTATGCAATATTCTCAAAAATATGACAGCCTCATATATTTGTTCTTGACACAGGGCCTATGAAAAAATTATGCATACTTTTATATCTCTTATTATATGATATATTGTGTTAAAGTACCTCAATGCAGATATGATGCATTCCTCCAGTCTTGTTTTTTTGCAGAAAGCTTGCAATGGGACTTTTCTCTCCTAAAGGATGTAGAAGTTCCAGCTTTGTGTTTCCCAGCTCCACAAAAACAGTGTAGACACCATGTTCGGGAAGAGCAACAGTCTCGCTCACCTGTGCTCCTAACACATCTTTATACAAGGACTGAGCTTTCTCCAAATCAGGTACTGCAATTGCTACATGGTTAAGTCGGCCCAGTTTCCACAAACAGCTTGGAATGTTTTGAGAAAAGGAATTCGATGATGATAGGGTTCGTATTGTGGGAGCTGAAGTCTGCAATCTGGTAAGAAGCCCTGAAAAAAGTGAATAGCACCAATATAATGCTTTTGAGAAAGTATCAATATCTGCTCTTTTCCCTTTTAATGAGGCCTATATAACTCCTGTGTCATAAGCACACCAGTGTGCAAAGCTGAAGGCAGACTGAGACCAAGGAAAGAATTATTCTGTAGTACTAACAGCTCAGTGAAAGTTATGTAACTATGTATGTAATTATTCAGAAGTATATAAAAAAAATCCCAAACACAAATTTGGTGTAAATGCTTACATATGCCTGTTAAAAAGAGGAATACATGGACAAATGTAACGGTCAACTGTATCATGTACTTAAAAGTGACTTCTGAATTTTTTAGAGCTTCTTACAAAATAGAGAAAGAAATGAGAATATGCCTATACATGCAGAAATTACAACAAACAAGAAAACCGAAACAAAACCTTGGACAGAACTGATACTGCAAGATCCAAAAGATAAAAGACTTGAGCTCTCAGCTGTCAGAACTAACTCCAGCAAGGAAAGAAATGTCATGTTGCATCTGAGGCTTAAGGAATCCTAAAATCTCTTGAGTTTGATTTCTTATTTTCTCTTTCTCCAATGATTAAGTCATTTGCCCTTCTTACTTTTCACATGCCTTACAGGTCTTATACTTCATTTCACTGATCTGTTTCAAGATGCTTAGAAATATTTCATTTCTAAATACAGTGAACAACATCATGTCCAGCTGACCAATAACAATTTAGAAGATCATCTTTAAATGGTCAAAATTATAATAGCTTTTTTTTATGCAACTAGTGCCACTGACTTCAGTGTAACTTACAAAAGAAAAATAATGAGTTGGCTCATCATAAACGAAAAGGTAATTATGAAAAAATATTGGATGACCATATGACACAAAGGTAAGGGCTAACATGTAGACAAAAGATGGAGAAGTCATGGAGAAACTCAGTGCCATGAAAAAGTGCCTAGATATCTACAGAATATCACAGACTGCTGAACTTTGCACTGTGTCAAATTGCTGTGTTGTTCACAAATAGTTCTAAGGTTGCCTTTTTTTTTTTWWAAATCACAAAAAAAAAAGATGTAAAATGAGGATATTTACACATGGATTACATTAAAAATTAATCTGTCAGAGTCGTAGAATCTGGAGAGGTTGGGGGAGAAATTGTGATCATATCAGTTGTTTCTAGCTCCAGAATTAGAATTAGATGAAGGGATATATTCATAAAAGCTGCATTTTAATTGCATGCCAGTTTGCTTTAGGCCACATCAGAGTTCCCAATGCCTCAAGGCCAAGCTAGAGGCATCTTAGCATTTTGGAAGTCTTTGAGGCATTCTTAGCTTTAAATTGACAAATGTGTTATTTTGCTAAGAGATTGTGCCAAGGATGCACTGAGATTCTGGATGCTTTGCAATACACTGAGGATAGCCTGGCTAGCATTTTTTCAGACTCTTTGTACTCTGTAAGGTTAGTCATAGCTGTAATTAATGAGCTAGCTTCACTGTATGAAACTGAGAACTACCATTTCACAGGAATTCAAGACTCTACAGCTATCAGTTAATTTTTCTTCAACGACAACTGATGCAGTCCTTAAATCTAAGCCTTTCTGAGCACTGTGCTGTGATGGAAGAAGTGTTTGTGTGTATTTGAGACTTAAAACTACAACGTGTAATGTACCTATTTCCAAAGGCATAGTATCACAAAAGTAAGTCTATTCAGAATCACTTGATAATACTAAATCAACATCCTACATTCATAATTTCCAGAAACTTGTCCAGTTCTGCAAGCAACTGCCCTGAAGTATTTCTTGTGAGCCTTTCACGCAGTACATCCTGTCGTCTCCTTCATCACAGCCAGAAGTTCTGGACAATTCTTTTTCACTTGTTACCTTTAGGCTATCATACCAGCATAGTAGAACAACTCGGTATTTCCAAGTACTTTTCAACTTTTTATATGTTAAAAAAAATCCCCTAGCAACTTCTACACAGAAGAAAAATTCTTGTTTTTCAAATGTCTATGCTGAAACTATTTTGTAGATAGACTTGCCATCTAAATGCAGCTGTATCAGGGGTGAACAAAGCAATCGCCTGAGGAAGCAATACTATGCAATACTTTATAATGTACAAAGGAAGAAACATGCAGTATCTAGTTGGCATAATTAGAGGCATGGATAATTAACTTGACCAGATCACCAGAGTAAATAATGGATTAAAAAATAAAAATAAAAAACCAAACAAAACACCCACCATACAGCCTTTTCTGTCCACCTAAGATTCTACCGAAGTAGCTCTGTTTCCTACAATAATTTCGTAACACGTGATTCAATTCTTGCTAAAGCAAGTCATACTTTTCCACTTAGAGGAGGTCAGTATTCTCCAAAAGAGAAAAATCCTTTGAAACATAAGGACCACTTACTATATAATTTGTTATGTTTTCTAGAGCCTTTTATTGTGTCATTTCTTCTTCCAAATATTAACAGTCCACAGTTCAGTAGAAATACTACTAATGTAGATTTTTCAAGCAATCTTTACTGATGGGAAAGGCTAGGATTTTTCCCATTCTTTTTGACATCTCCCATCTATAATTATTGCTGTACTTTACACATGGCATATGACTACATGGTTATTATAATTTAATTTGTATTTTGTCTATTTTCAAGTAAATTGACAGAAAGTAGAGTCACAGACTGTTACTCAGCTATTACTGAAGCAATACCAAAAAGAATAGAAAATGCTATTTCTCTTGGGTTCTGCCCAAGAAACATCTGATTTTTGTGGTGTTTCCTGGAAAGATAATAGATTGAAAAAGACAAGTATATTCCTAGGATTCTTGTAAAGTCAAAGATACTTAAATGCCCACTCATATGACARTATTATTAATGCATCTCTCCATTTTCTCCTCTCAGTGGATTGAGTGGTAGAAGTCTATATATTTTTCCTATGAATGTGTAGGGGCAGAGGACTCCTCAGTAGGTTTGGGGTTTTTTTTTACTTTATTCTATGAAGTCTTGTGAATTTATCCTAGCTCTAGTAATATGCATATAGAGGTTTAATTTTAAACCCATAATTACCAGTATGAATTGACTGAGATTAGACAAAAAGCATTTGTGTTTTTCTTGCATTCTATAGATCAGTAACTATATAGATTACTTAAAATTCTAATCTTCTTCTAACCCAGTAATCAAAAGATGACCCTGCAGTGAAAAAGAAGGCTTTTCAGCAAACTTCAGATTGAAACCCCATCACTTTCATGTTTCAGGAAAGAAACACTTATCTTGATGCATATATCACAAAATTAGGCCCATTAACTGTTGCAGCTAAATTCTTCAATCACAAAAGCATTTCTCTGCTGACTTACAGAATTACTCAAGTAATTCTTAACTTTCTCCAGTGTTAAAAAAAATTACTTTCTCTGCTTCTTTTGAAGCCAGTGGACACCGTGACTAAAATATCTATCCAAGTATCTGTCCTGCTTGAAAAACTTGCGTATGCTCACCAAATTCACAGGTGCAGTTGCTTGTCCTGGTATATACAGCATTTGCCCCTACTGTTTATTTTAAGACCTCATTTTTCAAACATTGACAACCAAGTCTGAATTTTTCTAGATATTTTGTCCTTTAGAGAAGATTCARCTGACCCTGCTCTCATGTATGATTGCTGGCTTCCTAGCCTCAGTGATATTGCAGAATGTATGTCACCTTATTCAGCTTCGTTTGAAGAATATTTTTAAATTGATCTATTCAGGTTTTATTCTATTAACGGTTGACTGATCTGCTAGTATTATGCACATCAGTTTAAACATGTGCAGTTGTACCAATTGAGGCTTACATTCTGTAACAGAGCAGGTTATGAAGTAACAAGTCTAAAGTACGCCACAAAATTAGATCCAAGTGTTTATTCATAGGCTTGTTGCTCCTTATGTGGGTTAGTGTTCATTGACTTACATGCCTAAGTAATCATACACAAGCCAAATCCAACTGAATTCAGTCGTGTTCTCTACGGGGAGGTTATACAGCTGTGGGTCGCAGTAAGAAGAACCTTGTCACTGCTCTATTGTCAACCATTTCAGGTTGAGAAAAACTCTCAAGTACGTRGAGGATGCCGTCACCACAGGGAGTTTGGCATACAGGGGCTATGTATTAGCTCTCTGGACCAAATGGAGAAAGGGCATAGCCTGGCCATTCTTAAATCCCAGCAATTTCAAGGTGCTGTTAGYATCTTGGAAACTTTGCCAGCCAGTAAGGCTTTGGTCATCCATAGTGCTGCTCTGCTCTGTGCTGGAGGTGGCTTTTGGGAATCACATGGGCTCCACCGTTGCTAGAAACTGAGTCTCACTTTGCTGCAGCTCTGGCTTCTTTCATCAAAGTGCAATTATGCAAAGGTGGTTTCATTCCCAGTAGCCCACTGCTCGATCACTGACAGCACCGAGTCCCTCATTCACTTTTCTCCTGCAGTCTATGCYACCAAGTTAAAATAGTGTGGTTTAGGTATGGTGAGCTTAACCTGCCCTTACTTACTACTAAGAGAGTGAACAGTCCAGATAATTATAATGAACAGGAATGATTTTGCATTTGACCTCCAAGTTGTACCTTAAAAAGACAAGCTCCTCCTTGCGCCTTAAGTATTAGGTTTGGAGTTTGCGGCCTACGTTTATTCTAAGCCAGATAATGTCAGTTGTTAATGTATCGGTCACCTGGATCAGAAGACCACCTTTCTATTTACAAAAGCAATCCTGTTTTGTTGTGACCTGCAAGGCTATCGCGGAGAGCCTCGGGCCCGCTCCCGCCCCTCCGGCCCCAGCACGAAGCGGGAGCGCCCGCCGCCGCGGGGCAGGGGCTCCAGCCGCAGCGGGCACCCTGGCCCGCGGCCGCGCCGGCCCTCACCGACCCCGCCGCCCGCCCAGCCCCCGCGTTACCGGCCGCTGCGTGCCCCAGGGAGGCCCCCATCTCGCCGCCCCGCCGCTCGCACCCAGCCCGGCCGCAGGCAGGCGGGGCCTGGTGGCGGGGGAGCGGCCGCCCTCCGCCGTCACCACGGCAGCGGCCGCCGCCCCCGCCGCGGCGGGGCCGAACCGGCCCCCGGCCGCCCAGAGCCTGGGCGGGGCCATCTTGGGCGCGGAGGCAGCCCGGGGCTGTGTGTCTAGGGCCGGCGCCACCGGAGCGCCTGGGCGCAACGCACCGGCGGTGGCCATGGGCGGGTCACGGCGAGGGGCGGGTGGGCCCCCGCTGGGGCGGGAGGGCGCGGCTGCCCGCTGCCTGCCCCAGAAGGAGGAAGCTGCGTCGGGCGGGGGCTGGGGGTGGGGGCCTGTGCTGGCTGCGGGGCGGTGGCTGGCTCTGCAGGGGCGGCTCTGGGCACTGTGTTTGAAAAAGAAAGTGCGAAAGAGGCCAGCTATGGCAAGGGACATCTGTAGCGGGAGACGGTCTTCTGACTACAGCGTTGTGCAAAMGAGAGTGGGGACAATGAGCGGGCTGTCTTCTGGTGCTCCGTTCCTGCTGAGTCAGGGGCACAGGACATTGCAAGTTGCTGTGATACATCCTAAATATATAAACAGCTTGTGCCATTTAAAATGTGCTAACATCTGAATAATTAAAAGTGCAGATAAAAATCAGAGGTCAAAATGAGTATTTAAAAGTCCCAGTATATGACACTTTATGCTTCCAACACAGGTTGTAAAGTGTCAGGTATGTTCATGATGTTCAGAGAAGCACAGGTACAGATCATACTCATGCCTCTGCTGGCTGGGCCCTGCTCCACACAATGTCTTTTTTGAGGGTGCAAAGTGCCAGTGAGAGGACACATAGAAGTTGCATAGCAGGGCTTTGTTCTCTGTGCACTGAAAAGACTTCTTTTTTTRTTAGGAAGGAAACATGAAAGCAGCAGAGGAACAGCAGAGGCAATAGCAAGAACAAAGTTAGAAGGTTGGTGACAGTTTTGGATCCAGGTGCTGGACGGCTGCGGATGGCTGGGGAGGCAGCAGGCAGGGTGAGTGCAGCCCGGGGCAGCCCCCACTAACGCATTTTGCAGCATGGAGGAGGAATGGGTGGTCTCCCCCAAGTGCAGCAGCAGCAGCTTTGCCAGGGCCTGTGGGTGTAGTGCTTAATTTGACTTTATAAAATAAACTTTAAGGAAACTATGTAATGTAAAGTAACAAAACAGTTGAACACTGGGCAGTGCTCACTAATTGCATAGGCATGTGAATGCATGCCTAGTTAGCTGGGGGCTCGGAGACACCGGATAAGAACAGGCATTTTGCTCACAGAATCAGCTGGAAATGTGTGGTTCCAAAATAGCCCTTGTATCTAGGTCAGAGAGACAAAACTGCAAAGTAAGATGACTGTAGCTTTACTACGTTTAGAGCGGGTTTTTCAGTGCTGATGAACATCCCAATCTAGAGCAGTATCACGCTCTGCCAAGGGGAGGAAGCAGCAGCCGTCAGTAGATGACTCTGCAATACGCTGCTCGCGGTTCAGTGCGAACGCGAGCAGGCCCACCTGAAGCAGCCGGCGTGGCAGGACTGAAGGAGGCGGTTCTGCGCGAAAAGCACGGGCTGGGGGGCAGAAGTGCCTTTGGCTCGGGAGGCAGGCCGGGCCGGGGCGGAACTCCTGTCTGCGGAACCTCGGCGCCGGTTGCGGGAGCCGTCCGGACCGCTCAGGCGGAGCCTCGGGGGGGCGGTGCCGGGTGGCCCCACGCGGCCCGGCCGGCGGAAAGATGGCGGCTGTGAAGGGGCTGGAGAGGTGCCTCAGGGTGGCGGGCGCCGCCGCGGCGCGCCCGGAGCGCTTCCTCAGGTACTGCGGGTTTCCCAGGGGCTGGGGAGCCCCCAGATGCCGGGCCGTGAGTGTGTGTGCGCACGTAGCGCTCTGCCATGTGTGCAGCCTCCGTGCTCGGGGAGGGAGGCCTCGGGCCGGCCGGCGCCCTCAGCTGCCCGCCGTGCCGCAGAGCTCTCCTCAGACGCGCTATGAACGGCATCGAGACCTGGCTGCCGCTTCTGCCGCGGTATCCTCGTTCTTTCTTCGGCCTTAGGGGATTGGCAAACGGAGGCTTCTGTTTCAGCCAGCTATGTTGAGGCACTGGTAGCGCTAGAGAAAAAAACTGGAAGAGACTACCCAAATATAAAAGCTGAGGAGTAAGGCAGTGGAGGAGGACAATTACCTTTTTAAAACTAAGGGTCTCTATCTTGGATGTTGGAGGTGTTTTGTGCTATACTGCTTACTTCCCCAGAACGTCTGGAGTGCTTAAATATGATCGAGATATTATAAGATGCAACTATAGAAGGGTAGAATATTCTGTCCAGCTGATACTTCATGCACAAAGTGTAATGAAGCTGAAAGGCTTAATAATTTTAATATCTTTATTTCTAGGAATGTTTAGTAGCAGTACTCCGAGAGATGTGTAGAAAGTTAAGCAACAGCAGTAATTGTTGAAAGGTGCTCTTCCTGTAGCACCAAAGTACCTAAGCAGATATAAAAAGAGCTGCTGTGTGACCATGTGATTAACTTAACGGAAGGTGTAAAATGAATGAAAGCTAGTAAATTCTGCAAAACAGAAAATGAAAAAAAAAATTAATATAAATTGTTGTGCTTTTTAAAGCTCTTAATTTTTTTTTTCTTCTCTTAGTGTGCAAGATGGACTGGCTGCTGACTTCAGAGCATTAACAAAGACTCTCTATGATTTGAGTAAAGCTCTGAGAAGTAATGTAGTTTGTGGGGGTCCGCTAAAAGAGCTGGTGATAGAAGATTTTGATGAAGAACAGATTTGGCAACAACTAGAGCTTGAGAACAATGCAGTTCTCGATTTCTTTAAGAAATCCATTGCAAGGGATGCCAAGGATGAAGATCTTTGCCTTCTGTCAGACCAGGAAGAGGATGCAGAGACCAGCAGCTCTGATGCAGAGACCAGCAGCGACAAGGAATTGGAAGACAACATAATGGAAGCAGAAACTGAACAGAAGAGTGTTTATACAAGAAATAAAACTACAGCTAAAGAAAAGCAAAGTAAACTCAGAGAAATGCAGAAATACAGTGATGAGGATTCTGATGTTGACTTTGATATTGAAGCACTGGAGCAACAAACTAAAACAGCCAAGGAAACCACATTGAAAAAAATGGGAAGAAAATCTGTAGTGGATGACAAGTTTTTCAAGCTGGCTGAGATGGAATCTTTTTTAGAACATGCAGAGAAGGAAAACAGGGAGGAGGAAGATGATATTAATTATTTTGAAGACATCATCTCAGATGATGAGGAAGAAGAGTCTGAAGAAGCTGAAGTCAAAGTAAGAATATCGGGAAATTAATTTTCTGATCTCTCTTTTCCTTTAAATCAAGATCTGATATCCGTTAGGGTGACTATAAATTGTTGAACTCTGGTAGAAACTACCAAGTTAAATTTGATTAGATGACTAATGATTACTTCTGAAGCTTTACTTTAATGATATATTTGACATGAATATCTGGTAACAAAACATCCTAGTGTAGAAGAACATACCGTCTTGCTATTCCAGTCTCTCTTTAGATGGGTGTTGGGTTTTTGCATGAATAAAGGGAGAGATAGTATGTCATAAGAAATAAGTGACCTTGCAGAATTGCTTAATAGGTGACCCAGCAAATGAAAAAGATGCATCACTCGGCATTGACATCTGGCAATTAGAGATCACTAAGGTGACTGATGGAGAACAAAGGGCTTTTGGCAGCTTCTTTTTCCAGGGACATGGCTTTGTAACTCTGGTTTAACTTAAGTTGCTGATTACCTGTTTGAAAAATAAATCTTTTATTATTTAATATTACCAGAGATTCTCACTAGCAAGTAACAACTGTTCCCAGGGTATAAGGGAATGTGTACGCATTCCAATAGTCGGCAAAGTCTACTGCTCTTTGACTTATGTATGTGTTGAAATTGGAAATTAATTTAAGTGGTAGAATATTTTAAATTCTTGTAAAAGAGCTTAGTTTTACTAAGATGCCCTACCACGGGTTAATGCTTCAGTAAACTGAATTACTGCTACACAAGTAGTGCTGTTCCCCAGGTGCTAAAGACTTTAAAAGACAGGATACCTTTAGACTTCTGTCAGTCTAACAGTTTTAGTTTTGTTTGGTTTTGTTTTTTTTTTTTTTTTCTCTCCCCTTCTTAGCCAGTTAAAAGTTCTAGAGACTTGATGTACAAAGATTTCTTTGATCCAGTTGATGACAATGATGATTTAGTAGCTAATGATGTTGAAGATGATCAGGAAGAGGAAGGAGACAGTGCTATTGAAGAGGAGAATGAAGAAAGCATGTCTGAGTAAGTATAAGCATTATTTGCAGTTAAAATGTCCTTGTAATTTTACATTGAAGTGAAGTAGAAAATAAAGTGTGAATTCCAGRCTCGCTTTGGTCATGGTTTGCCGTTCTCTGTTATCCGTTGTATGGTCATGGTTTGCATTGTCACCTTATTTAAAAAGTAGTTTATTTACTTATCTTTTGAGTATTGGCTCTTGATACTTATTTGACTAAATCATTTAATAACTGTAACTTCCATTTTTGAAAGTTACTTTTAATATATAGACGTTTCCCTAGTGTTGCCTGCCTTTAGATTTCAGTGAAAGCCTATTGTATTTCTTAACTGCGTGTTAGTTGTAACAGGTAAACATCTAATAGCTGAAATATCTTCATGTAAAAAAACAGAGGCTTTTCCACCTTTATTTTATATTAAATTTTAATGTTACAGGGTCGACGATATGAATGAAATGATGATGGAGAATATAAGAAGTAAAGAAGCCCCTAAAAAAGTTACTTTTAGTTTGCCAGATGACAGTGAAACAGAAGATGTTACTGGTATGCAGTTAGAGAAGGGCATCGATCCCAGTGAAATAAAGTCATCTTTTGAGAAGAGACAGGAAAAGGTAATTGTTGGTTTTTTTTTTTATTTTCCTAATACTTGGAAACAGTAGCCAATATATAACTTTTTGTTAAATGATGGTGTAATTTGTTCAGTCTGGCAAATATGAAGAGGCTATTTACAGATTAAGACAAAAAAAGTGGCTTATCTACATCAGATATATATACAATTATATATTCCCTTATCTTTATGTGAGGAGGATTTAGAGGTACCTGAAATAACTATTAATTTCTTGCCTTGAGTTTACTTGTGAGCTCTATGTTTTAAACTTTTTAAGAAATCATGTTTTTCAGATGAGCAAAAAAATAAAAAGTTTAGAAGAAGAGTTGTTAGCGGAGAAACCTTGGCAGCTTAAAGGAGAAGTGACTGGACAGAAACGACCTGAGAACAGCCTTTTGGAGGAAACAGTACTTTTTGACCATGCAGTCCGAATGGGTAAGTAGTGAGAGAGGGCTTTCCTGAAAGCGTGTTACGTACCATGTGGGTTTTCTTCCCTTTGACCTTGCTGAAAACACCTGTGACTCAAGAGCAGGGTAACAAAACACTTAAGTTACTTGGTGCGTTCTTGAGGTTGTGCATTTTCATGGTGGAAACTACAGGAAGCTATAGTCTTTTTCGTTCATTTTTAACTTAGCTGAAAGTTCATTAATTCAGTGGCAGATTTAGTCATTTACAAGCCTTACCCAATATGATTACTGTCTTCAAGATAGAGGAAAAAGTTATTTACTTACCTCACCTTCAATTACTACATTTTTGTTAAGGCTTTACTTTCTTGTTCTGTTGTTTCTGTCTTCATAGAACAAAAAGTATTTCTTGCTGGAGAAACATTAATCTTAAAATTCTTGTCTTTCTCCTCTCAGCACCTGTGATCACGGAAGAAACTACTTTTCAGCTTGAAGATATCATTAAACAGAGAATATTGGATGAGGTTAATATTATCTTACTTGTTCCTCCCTATTTTGTTCATAGACTTGATTCACAGGGCAGGTTCCAAGGATGAGTTTGAAGTTCTTAAAATGTTAGGTGTAGAGTTATCTTAATTAATTTCTGCAACTGGTTGTTTTATTCTTTTGCCTTGATCAATGTGTCCTTGGATTTCTAAGAAGCTCTATTTTTACATGCCTGTTATATGCTAGGTTTTGGTGCACTTCAAAAAAATGAGTGTTTGCAGATAAAACTATAAGGAGTTTATTTGGAATATAATGCCAGTCTGTAAATTTTGTCTATGATTGTAACTGTGGCACTCTGAGCATTCTGAATACTAACAAAAACTTGTTTTTCTTAAAAGCCATTGATAGAAGATTTGTATCCCACAGCTTGTTGAGGCTTATTGTTAGTTGAATAAAAAAAAATTGGTATATATGGGGGGAGAGTATTTAAGTACTTAAGCAAATCACACATTTGTTATTTGTTACACAATTTTTACCGCAATCCACTAAAAATAAGCACACAAGCTAGAGCTATAAGTCTTATTACTTTTTTTTTTTTTCAAATGAAAATGTGAAACTTAATGAGTTCCTGGGAAGCCACATGCATAAACTAGTTGATGTGTCAGATAAGTAATGTGGAAAATGTTCTAAATAAGCTGTAGCACCTGATACTTGACTGTAGTTGCATTTGGTCATTAATTCGTGACTTTCTCAGGCATGGGATGATGTAGTACCAAAAGAAAAACCAAAAGAGGAGGCTTTTGAATACAAAAAACGTATCGCTTTGGATCATGAAAAGAGTAAACTGAGCCTCGCTGAGATATATGAGCAAGAATACATGAAAGTTCACCAGGTAACGTAAGCAATGCCTTTCCTTTCGGTTTGAAATTCACATCACATAATCTCATATCTTCATTTGTACACTGCTAACTCTGCTTTCAGCTTTGTGAAAGTACTTCAATCTCTCCCTGAGTGTTCACCGGGGACATGGCTCCAAATTGTATATTGTGTTGTTACCAGTCTTGTTAAAATAAAATARCTTTATGAATGGTGTTGCACTAACATTGCATTATTAATGCAGCAAAAGACTGAAGAGGAGGAAAATCCAGAACACAAAGAAATTCAGGAAATGATGGATTCGCTCTTCCTGAAGTTGGATGCACTTTGTAACTTCCACTTCACACCCAAACCAGTAAGTACATAAGTTTCATAAAGTTGGAGTTTTCCCCCCCCTCTTTGAAACTGGATACTTCAAAATATGTTTGAGAAATGGAAAGTAAAGTAAACATTGAGTGCTATTGAGCTTGTTCTTATTTCATATTAAATGCACTATAATTGCCTCTAAACAGAACCAAACATTTAGGATCTTCAGTTAGCTGTAAGCTGCTGTGAGATAGTGTGCTCAGTCCTAAATATGTTTCCTCATTTCTAGCCTGTGCCAGAAGTTAAAATAGTTTCGAACCTTCCAGCTATAAGTATGGAGGAAGTAGCACCTGTTGCTGTTAGTGATGCTGCTCTCTTAGCACCAGAGGAGATCAAGGTAAATATAAATAAAAATCATGTAAGGATCTGGAGAGGATCTGTACTGTTGATAGAAGGGTGTACTGGCTGCCGGATCAATGGGAGAATTCTGACCCCTCCCACCCTGGGTTCCTTACCTTGTGGACCTTCTTACCTAGCATTTTAGATTTGGTTGGTTTGGGGATTTGGGGAGGGGGGGAAGGAGAGTGGTCATGCTGCTTCTTTTTCTTTTTTTTTTCCCGCTTCTTTTTCTTCTTTTTTCCCCACTTCTTTTTCTTCTTTTTTCCCTTCTTTTTTCATAACTGGAAGGAGGGGAAAGAGTTGATTTTATTTGGCTACACTAGGCCATAATATTATGCTTCATTTTTATTCTTGACTGTTATGTGATGGTAGTTATTTTCCCAACATATATATGTGTATTTGGAAGGGGAAAGCTAAATGACAATAGGGAAGAGCAATTAGTGTGTCTTTGATCAATTGTACAAATCTCACTTCCCAACTTTTGCCAGTTTTTGGCCTTTGCCTTAATGCGGCATTGTCCTGAGCTGGCTAAACACTTGAAATAATGGAARCACTAAGACAGATTTGAGTACTGTGAAGTGAGTCTTTTCTTTTGCATGCTTATGGATCTGGAGATCTTGTTCTCTTTAGGAAAAGAACAAAGCGGGTGATATAAAAACAGATGCAGAGAAGACTCTCACAGACAAAAAACGAGAACGAAGAAAGAAAAAGCTTCGTAAACGTATGAAGCTAAGAGAAAAGGAGAAACGTCAAAAGCTTCTTGAAAAGATGAAGCCAGAACAAGGCACAAAACTTAGCAAAAAAGCTGCTGCAGCAAAATTAAGGATGCTTACAAAAGAAGGCAAAGCATCTCTGCTCAAGGTAAGGCTCTGTTAAGTAGTCCACTGTAACTTGGAGCTTCCCAGCTAAAGAATATCAAAATCCCAAGGATAGACAATATTTATTTAGAGAGAGGAAAGGGAACTTTATCACAGAATTACAAAGTATAGGATTTGTTTCCCTCCCATCCCTCTTGGCACAGCTACGTCTCCTAATCTTTCTCCATCCCCTCAAACATTCTTGTACACAAGTAGTACATCTGCTTACCGCCCAAACCTCGTTACCTTATTTATGTCTGAGCAAATATAAAAGATAGAAGAGATGAAAAGGGCAGATGCATACGCTGTTTTTCTCCACCCCCCCGCCCTCGCTTTCCCCTGTATTCAAGACCTGCAGTTTTGGAAGGACTGTTCTAATCCATACTTGTAACTGTCTTATGCAAGGTAGTGTTGAATGCCTTTTTAGTCCTGGTTTTCCTGATTATCCTGACAGCATGATGTCAGTAGAGAGGCCTAAAAAAATACATCTCTGGTTGCACTTTGCAGTGACCCCCTTGTTTATAATGCATATTTATGTAGATGTTATTGCTTTAATTATGAATAAATCATACCTAAATGGTTGTTGGAACCTTTAGAAGCTTACTCAGAGTATGAAATATATTTGAATTGGTAAGCAACTTAATCTTTGGGTATGGAAAAATACAAAAACATTGTATGATACAGTTACTTTACATCAAAGTGTATTCACAAAGTAGAAATGATTGTTTGCATTAGGTACTACTTTTTGTTTATTTCAAAGTTCACAAGGTGGTGTTCCTGCAAATACTAATGCTCTTATTTCCTGCATTTGAACCGTTCCCTTGATTAAATGGGACTACTTGCATGCATAATTGAGGATGAGGTTTCTATTTAGTTCTTTCTAAACTTTGAGTAACTGAAGCTATTTCGAAATAGAATATTCCTATTTAACTTTCTGCTTCTTGTTGTGGAGCCTTCTCTGTAATCTCATCAGATTGATTTTTGTTTTGCATGCTATAAAACAGTAAACTTGTGTACCACCTATGATGCCTTATAAATTAAATTTTAAAAATCTCTGAAATTTTGAGGTATTAGAAGCTAATAGGAAAAATAACGTGATTACTTCTAAAACGTTTGTGCTTACCTTTTCAAAAGGAGAGCAGAACACAAACTATAGATGCACATCATGAGCTACAACTATGTAAGGATCTGTTCTTGATGCCTGTTCTTACCTGCTATGCTAATTGCTAATTAGAAAGGGAACATACTCATTATTTCTTTAGATAGCAGGAGTGGTATAAGAACGCAGTGAAAAATATCTTTTGAAAATCAATTACCAGATTTTTTTTTTAAGTCAAATACCTTTATATGTGAGGAACTAGTAAGTAGTATAATGGTACTGTTTGTACATTTCTTGCTAATAACAAATATTTTGTCCATCGACAGGACGAAGGTAAAGACAAGGTCCTGAAATCATCTCAGGCCTTCTTTTCTCAACTACAAGATCAAGTAAAAATGCAAATCAAAGATGCAAACAAAATAAAGAAGAAACAGAAGACGCAGAAAGCACTCTCTGTTCATAAACTGAAATTGTAATTTACCTTTTTACGTATGTTGCATCTTGTATATATTAAAATGTTTCTACGTGAATGCTGAGTTTGAGTAGGTTTTATTCTGTATCAATCTGTAAAATGTTGTGTGAACTTCTACGGTGATGTAAAGACACTTTCCTTTAGGTTTTACCTGTATTCCATAGGGCTCCAATTTTGTCTTTTTATTCTAAAAAGAAAGCTTCTTGCCATGGGCAGATACATAACCATGTAGAATACGTGGTATTTGTGCTTTAACTGTACAGTCCCTTTAATCTGTAGTCCATAGCTTTTGTATCTGCTGTTGTAACAGCTCTGTATGTATTGCAGGAATACCGGCATTTATTGAAGAACTTAAGATGTGTGCTGGCAGTATAAATTGGAAATTATCTTTTGAAAGGGAGGACACAGAAGCTTTTTAAGCCTGCAGGAACTCAGAGTAAGCAAATGGTGTCTTTTAACTTACAGGGTATTTCTCAAGGTGGAAATATTTCAGTATTTGCTCTTTTCTTGGCTGAACAAAAAAAAAGTTCCAGCTGGAGCCCCTCTGGTTCCCCTTTCTAAAGAGAGATCACAACTGTTTTTCACCATTTGTTGTTAACGGAAATTTTAAATACAAAGAGGGAAAGACGTTTAAAAGAAATGGGTCTTAACTGTTACGTTTTTATCAGGGTGCGGTACGCAGGCTCCGCAATCTGCTCCCCAGGCCTGCGGCCCGCTATCGGCGATGCATTGCGCTGGCCTGGCGCCGGACGAGAAGGCCTCTGCGTGCCGGGGGGCGGGGCCCGCTGCCGCGCGGGGCCCGGGGACCCGCCTCCCGGGGCGGCCTGCGCGCGTGCCGCTGAACAGCGCGCCTCGCGCCGCGGCCCCTCGCTCCCCCCTCACGGCCCCCGGGCCGCCGGCGGCGGCGAGAGACGGTGGGCGGCGGCGGCGGTGCGCGGGGAGAGGCAGGCGTGGCGGCGGCCTGCCGTCGGGCCCCTCGCGCGGCCCCGGCGAGGGGGGCGGCGGCCGGTCGGTGGGAGGGCCGGCGGTGGGGGCGGGCAGGCGGGAGGCGGGCACCTGCTGCCTGCCGGGCAGGAGCAGCAGTGGGGTGGGGAGCCGGGGGCGCACGGAGAGCGCGCGCGGAGCCCGCTGCCGCTCCCCTGCCGCTGCGCTGTGCAGCGCGGCGGGGCCCGCTCCGAGCAGGCCCGGGAGAGCGCAGCCCGGCCGGCGCCGTGGCCTTGGCGCTCTCGGGAGCGGCCCGAGGGCGGTCAGGTGTGCTGCGGGGCACCGCGCCGCGGCTTGGGGCGCGCACGCGCCCTGTGAAAGTGGGTAMCTGGCACCAAAACCAGCGTGCCTGTAAATAGCAAACAAGATAATGGCAGAAATCGGAGGACCCGACTATATCCTTACACCGAATTTTATCTCAAGTTTTCATTTACMTCAGCAAGTCAGCATGGCATTTCAATAGTCAAAGTGTGTAGTAGTATGTCCGTTTTTTAAACCGTTCTCGTGAAGCTGGCTGCGGTGCTCAGTGCGGCAGTCCTGGTGTGCTTGCTTGCCTGCCTCGTGAGAAGGTAAAGGGACATTTGCATTGTAGCAGTTAAGGATTGCTTGACTTTTCCACTTTTACAGTTTTATTTTTTCTTCTCCACTGTTCATCTTGGTTGCGTCTGGTACCTTAGAAGATCTTTCACTCGATATCTTTTTTTTTTTTTTCCTTGAAGGCAGGTCAGAGGATAATAGATGGAGAATGCAAAGCCAAGAAAAGTTTTTCTTTTTTCTTTTAAGTTTACCGAATAAGAAAATATGACCTGGATGAAGTTGCCTGTGCCATGTAAATGCTTTGAAGTTTTGTAATGGCAGAAGCTACGTCTTCAGAAATTAAAAGATCACGAATAAGTTTGTCACTCAGTAAAAATAAGAATAAAAAAGGAACAACAAAAAAAGTGGAAGGTAAAGGAACACCATCTATACCTTCAGCATCCTCCTCTATTACTTCCTTTTTTAACAATGTTCCCCCTGCCAAAATTACTTGTCCTGTGTGTGGGCAAATGGTGCCAAGATACRGAATAAATGAGCACATGGATGAAGCATGTCAGAGAAAGCACGGTGAGATTGGCATCATTGATTCAACACTCAACTCTTTTAGGAATGAGAGTCCCCCAGCTGCAAATGTGAACAATAATTCCAGCTCATATTTTTCAAAAAAACTCTTAAACCTAGAGACAAGTCCTTCCAAAAGCAATTTATTCAAAACAGAAGGGAGTGCAGCACAACAGATTAGTCCTTATTTTAGCAATAGTGGTTCAGTCTGTAGCGTTAACAATGAACCACAGGCTCAAACAGTTAAAATAGTCTTTTTAGGAAGCTTGTCATCTAAACTGTCCAGAAGACGTTGTATCCAGGGAAGAAAACAGATCGTGTATAAAGAGATCGACTCTTCACCTCCAGCTGTTCACAGTACGTGCAAAAGTGCTGCAGCACGGGATGATGATGATGAGATTCACGCTGGGCATAGTTCTCAGAAAGAAAATCAGCTTGCTCAGAGAGAGAGACAGGAACAAAATTTTTCAAAGAAGGAACCTGACTTTCAAACAGAAATAAACAAATGTAATGGAGAAGACCTTGTGGATATTGTTCAGGTATCATTACTGGCTGATAACGTTAATGGCAAAAGGTTACCAATTGGTACAAGGAGCACCAAAACAGAAAGTAGGTCTGAAAGTGTGATACTTAGTCCTGATAAATTTGAAACACATCTAGCCATTTGTGCTTCAGCAGAGCTGACCAATAGTTTGGAAGTCAAGACTCAGCCTCACACTCAGGTTTTTCCTTCTTCCAAGACAGAAGTGAACTGTGGTACTCAAAATTGCTCTAGCAAGGGCGATGTACAGGTACTTCCTGTGGAAGTTCATGAAGACTTTAAAGATGAGATTAATCATACTTTGTCAGAAACTGTGGAAAAGGTAGAATTTCAAAATTCCACTGGGGACATTTTAGACAAAATAAATGAGGTTAGCTCTGTGCCCAGCTCTCCTGCTCACCCATATTACCTCCAGAATTTTTTAGTGGTGCTGCGCGCAGTCTTGGAGAACGAAGATGATGTCAGACTCTTTGATGAGCAAGATATGAACATTATAACCAAATTCTGCAAATTATCAGGTATCTTTTTTTTTTTTTTTAATATATTGTCACATTACTTCTTGTAGAGAGAGCTGTACATTGTTTTGTGTGAAGAGTGCTATACCAATGGGCAACTTACCCTGATAAATTCCTTAAGGGAAGAAGCTCCTTTTTCTCAGGAGATGTATTCCTCAGTGGCTTCTTGTAGGTAAACTTTCCTAATGTTGCTTTAATGGAAGGTAATAATAAAGAGTGGACACTCGTAAGAAATAAGGAGAGAATGATTATGTCTATTTCTATTTTTTTGGAATACTTTTTACTGTTYTAATACTATTTTTTAGAATCTTAAGTCAACTTGCTGCTGCATTTAAACATGTTTCCAAGGAAGGAAACTCGTAGCACAGAAAAAGAGTTTCAGTTAACACCAAGCTTTTGATGATTATTATGTATGGGGTTATGAAGAGGCCTCTGCTGGATACATAGACCTTGAAAAAAATACTTCTGAAGTGGCATTTGTGAGCTTTGATTCAGCAGATTTACGTTCATGCTTGGTGTGAATCCCTATGATTATTCTCCAGTGTTCAGAATGCTAGTAACTAGGTTGCTAGCTACTAGTCATTTTCTTGTGGGTTGCTGAGTACTTTTAACTCTCATTAATTTCAGTTGGAGCCAGAATGGTGGGGATTTAAGCCCTCCATATTTAGACAAGATTCAATGCAGACATGTTGTCTGAAAAACTCATATAAGTTTTACAGTAAAAGCTTGGCAGAAGTGGTTCAAGTGGAAGAAAACTGTTGTAGCTGTTCAGAGCACTTAGTCCCTTAATGTTTGTTTCTATAAAATTCCAAATGATATTGTGGATTGACACCACAGGGCGTTACAGGAGAGAATATCAAGGGCATGACTTGTGATTAGCACTTATGTGAAATTTTTCCAAGGCCAATAGGAGACTTTCAGTAAGTGTTTTTCTAGTAACTTGTATAGATGTGGAGAATAACAGAGTGAGGTTAGGTTAGTGTGTATGACATCACAAGCTTTCTAATACAGGATACTGAGTGGCAAAAATGGAGAAGTGTTAGCTTGAGCTTTTTAGGAAGAAACTTCCTGTTTCTCTAGGAAGTACTTAAACTGTGGTGGAACAATTGCAGAAATGTCTTTTTTGACTTAAGATCTTCTTCCAAAGTTCAGCAGCTGGAAAGGACCATATGAACATTCTTCATTTGCCCTAGTGGAAGAGTCAGCTGGGCTGACTCAAACCACTTTAAGAGATGGTTGCTAAAAAGGTGAAGAAACTCCAGAGGAGGAAATAGGGCTCTAAACTTACACAGGTGTTTCTGCAGTGGTCACAGCTAAGCTCTTGCAGGTTATATTGTAATAATTACAGTTATGCAGTAACACCAAACATCAAAAAAATTAAAGAATAATAAGTTAAGAGAATATTAAGTAAGATGAGATCGTAACATAGGGCTGTATTTGTCAGGGAGCAGCAAGAGCAGACTACTCTGCGTGGGAAGATAAGCCAGGAGACAGGAGGGCAGGCAGGGGCCACATCCTCTCCTCACCTGCAAGGGCACAGGCCCGCCTTGCCCAAGGAAGAAGAGCAGAGCGGATCCAGTGCCGGTACTGCGGTCAGCCGTGCTCCACTGGTGGCGGGTCGTCAGGCAGGTCCGTAGTGGTGAGGCAGGTGCAAGGTRAAGCCAGGTCAGCAAGGTGTGTGTCTGGGCACTGGGTGCCACAGCAGAGCTCAGGCAAGAGTGCAGGCTGCCAGCCTGAGCTTACGTACAGCTCCCAAGTGGGGGGGGGCCTGGCACAGCCTTACCCAGCTCCTCCCAGCAGCCTGAGCCCGGCTTACACAGCCGCACTGTGCCAGGGCTGACCTTGAACACAGGCAGCCAGACCTGGGGGGGCCGCCATGGGATTGCAGAGCCTATTGGTGCACTTAAAAAAAAAATCCCCCAAACCTTCAAAGGTAGTGTACTGCAGAACAGGATGCTTAAGAAGCAGTGAATTACTTGTGCAATACCTTTTTATTCTTCTATTTGTCATTCAGATCCTTTAGAGAGGAAGCAGTGCTCTCATGCCTTTACTGGATTGCAGCCCTAGTTTGGTCAGTTTCCGTGGTCTGGAGAAAGGATGTTCATGTGTTACTTGACCTTTTTCCTTTTTCCAGAGTTCTAAAAACTGGAGACAGACTTCAAAGAAGTTACAGCCACACAGAGAAAATTACAAGCTTATGCGTCTGAATGTAGTTCTCTCAGTGACTTGGTCCTGGAAACATTCTATTAAAAAGAAGGCTGAAAAAGTCTTTTTAAGGACAGGAGAGCAGTTAAATAAGCATGTAGAAGTTAACTGCCATTTCTTAAATACATCTAGGTCTGGTAGTGTTTCAGTGTCTGTTTTTATTAATGATCAGTTTCAGTTAAGCAGCAGTGGACAGAGGTAAAAAATCAGAAGTTAATGAGGGATGAATTAAGTATTCAAAAGGGAGCTGAATGTAGTAACAGTAGCTAGACTATTTTCAGCTAAGATTTAATAAGCTATTTTGTTGAATTTCAGCATTATTAGTATTTTTAAAGTATTKTAAAAGGTATTCTAAGGGAGCACTTCCCTGATAAAAATCAAATCTATAGGAGGTTTTTTCCCCTTGTTTTCAGTAGGTATATTAGTAAAATTAAGCTTATCTTTGGAAAAATAAGAATCTGAAGACTACTACACAGAGAGGTATTGTGGGATTATGTCAGACTACAGCTTCTTTTGTTCCCCAGCATCAAATAGTTGGTTATTGAATGAGTGTTAAAGAAAGCAAAAAGACCTATTTAACATCACAATATGCAGAGTTTGAAAAATGAAGTTGTCTTTTCCTAGAAAACAAATTCTTACAGGGTAAGCATGTCTAAAATGCGTTTTAGCAATGTTCATTACCTACAAAATACATTGTAATAATTTTCTACCTACAAAACTTAAAAGATTCTAAGGAGCAATAATTACTTGGAAAGGTAAGTTCTGGTCATAGAATATGGGCAGATTTAAAATGTATTTTAGAGGATATCTGCATCATTTTGCTAGGTAAGGTAGTGATTATGCATAGTACTATGTTGTAGAGTTTAATGTTCTCTTTATCCTTCCCTGCTTTAAATAAAATTTGCAGTTGGTGGTCAGAAGTTATATGTGAGACTTTTTCAACGCAAACTGAACTGGTTAAAGGTGAACAAAATAGAGTATGAAGAGATAAGTATGGATTTGTCACCAATAATTGAAGAACTGGCTGAAGCCAGATTTCTGCAAACAGGTATGGCCAGCATTAATAAATGTTAAAAATACTACAAATAAAATCTGCAGTTGTGTCATGTTAGAGTTTAATACACTACATGCTTGTCCGTGCCTCGAGAAGAGGATTAGAGGAGCAGAATAAAGGTTTCAGGTAGATGAGTTGTGTTGTGTTACCTTAATAATGAAAGCAGTTAGTGCAAGTTAGGGAGTAGGGAGAGCTAAATAAATGTCAGGGCTATAGGTGCAGCAATAGGCCTTACTTGCCCTCACCAGCCTCCTCTCAGACCCTGGCCTGCGCAGCCTCTGAGCGTTGGTCCAATAGCTCCACTTAATATCCTTCAGTACCACCTTGAGCTGTCTTGCAGGCACCCTGTCCCTGGCCTCGTCCGTCCCTGCCTGGCTGGACCTCCGACCAAAGCTGCAGGTGTGTGTTTCCAGTCTTGGCTGTGGCCATGTACTGTGGACGGATCTCGGACGTAAATTGTAGTCTTGTCTCTAGGCTTATGTCTGGCTCGTCTCTTAGATCGACCCTGAACCTGATTCATCATTGTGCCTTTTCTGGGGCTGCCAGTGGAATCTGTTATGATCTGGCCATTCTGTTAATTTACGGTGGGACTGCACCAGGGTTGGTGAGGACACTGCCGGTGCTGTAGTCACTCTTGACTCCTTGCTCATTCCCCCTTGTCGAGCAGCTCTGCTCTTGCTGCTCCCTGGCAGCACTTTTTTTTTGCATTGGGCAAAGTTTTAATCATCAGGAAGACAAGTTTTTCTGAACAGCATTTTTTTGTAATTCAGCAGAATTTCTTCATATTTGCTTTTGTTTTGAAGTTGCAAAGGGATTTTTTTCTGATTATTCATTCCATTCCTTCAAACAGGACCTGTCAAGTGAATGAATTTCAAGCTGAACCAGCTAGCATCGATAATACGTGTTTGAAGAATCTAAATCATTAGATCAGTACCAGGTTATATGAATGCACTATACTTTGAGCTGTTGCTTGAGTGTGTATGTATAGCACATAATGAATATATGTGGATCATTTTACTTTTAGAATCTGAACTGGAAGACCTGTGTGAAGGGTTGGATTTGCTTTCAGCCCCTGAGCTAAAAACACTGGCAAAGATCTTTCACTTGCCAAACCCAAATGGTCAGAAGCAGCAACTTGTGGATGATTTTCTGAGGTTGGCAAAACAACGTTCAGTCTTCAGCAGGAGTCAGGCTGGTATTGGGACAGTGATTTTAAAAAGGTAACTCTGTTTATAGTTAAATTTTGCAGGTGAATGTAAGTTGTGCTTCAATGGACTCAATCTAGATGCCTCTTGAAGAGAGGAATGCATTTAGTAAATTTATGAATAAAAAAGGGGAGCATTGAATTTTGATTCACAGTGGGTCAAACAGAAGGGTAAATAGTAGACTTTTTTTTTAAACTATGTCATGCTTTTTGGCTGTGGGCATGATTGTCCATCTCCAAAGTTACTCAGTTATACAGAGAAACATTTCTGAATTATTTAAAGCAAAGTCAGTGCAGAAAAACATCTAGGAAGACATAGCGAAAGTCATTGCCTATTGAAGCAACTATCTGATGTTCGTTTGCTGGGTGAGCTCTTTCAGTAGAATTAGAGGGGAGCAATAATCTCTTTTTTTTGTGATCGACTTTGTACTTGAGCACAGAGCCTCCTTTTCAGCAATATTTTTAAAGGTAAGAGATTGTTTGCTTGACAAAGCGTTCTTTCTCTCCTGTGAATTTTTTCACTGTGGCTATCATAGCTGTGTATATCAGATGCCCTTGACTTCCAGCTTCTTCTGGGGTCCAGATTCAGGTTTAAGGTGTCATTCTGCCCTAATAGGAGTGATTACAGCATTACCATTCTTGGTGTTTAGGGCTTTATCTCTAGCTAGAACATCCACAAAAAGTCTAGGAATATGAACTACAGTAATAGCCAGGGTACTGGTGCTAGGGTACAAGTCAGTTCTGGAGTTTATGCAGTTACCTCTTTCAGTAACTAATACCAAAAAGTAACTGTGTGAATAATAATGCATATAAACAAAGGTTGCTTGTCTAGCCGTTAGCTTGTCTAGTAGGCTGGAGAACTAGGGTCTGAACTCACTAATTATGGAATCCTTTCTGTACAAAATGCAGGCTGGGTAGAAAGCTGACAGATRCCGGTATGTACTGCATTTGCTTCAATAACATAATTTGTCTTTCCTGTGGTATTCTTTTTCAAATGAGAGAGAGAAAGCTTTGTCAAATTTTGCATAGCTATGTTTATTGGACAAATATTCTCCCCTGAAATCTATCATGTGATTCTCCACAAAATTCCTTGTATTAAAAGGGGCCTAGTATTGGAAGAAGAACTTCAAAATTATCCCTCCATGAAGAATTATTATTATGTGAATCAGTAAGGTCTTCTTTCCTTACACCAAAAGAGAGGCCTATTGCTAGCTTAGTGGTGGGCTTGCAGAGCTTCACAGCTGGGATGTTTGCGTAGTATGGTTAGCTTCTTTAAAGTAGTTTTATTTGGTCTTTGTTGTTTTCAAAGTACAACAGGAGCTCTAATGGTTCCTATTCTGTTAAAAATAGTGTTTCACGCCAGTGCCATTGTCTCCAGTAGCATTGCACTTCATTTGGTCTGCAGGAAAACAGGTGAAGTGCTCATAGCCACAGCCATGATTATTTTGTGTGAGASGATGTTGGGACTTTGTGATAAGTAAGGATGTTTTAATTCAAGCAGTTGCAGCTGTTTCCTCATTCTAATCCAGGTGTAGAAACTTCARTATGAAAATACTTCGTATCACTTGACATTTAGTTTTTTCTCTTTGATACTAGATATTTGAACTACACGATGATGCATGATGCATAATTTGTATAAATATCTCTAACAAACAAAATTGTTTTCAGAATATTGTCTTAAACTATGCAAAGGAAGGCTAAAAAAAAAAATGTGTTCGGGAAGTGGAAAGGAACCTGGGAAAACGCGTTACATTCCAAAAAAGTCCTTGGCRTTGACTTACTCTTTACTCCAAGAAAAGCAGCTGATAGTCACTTGCTCAGCCCCATCAACTTTGGGAATGCAATGCTCTTTGCTGTAGTTGACAGCTGAAATACTAGTTACCCCATGAGATCAGAGAAAATCCTGTTTTAAATTTGTGCTGTCCTATGGACAAGTAACAGAAATCTTGTGTTGTGTGAAAAGGCTGGATGAAGATGTGCTAATGGAGATAGCCTAAAACAGGGGATCTCAAATTGTGGTCGTCTGTAAACATTGCCCTAGCAGCAAACCACATCTTGTGGCTTGTTGATACTGCCTGGCATAGCAACACGAGTGGCTGCACCCAAAGGGCAGTTAGTTCCGATTCTATTCTGCTTGAAGCTTAAACTTTTATTAGTTAATGCATTTCTTCAGCTTTTCACTAGAGGTTACATGCATTATATAGTTTCTCAAGCTGCTTCTTTCAAGKAAAATCAAGTTTACACATTAATTGGCTTGACAACAAAATTAKTCTCATGCTTCATTCAGTATATTTGAATTTTTATAAGTAATGGTAAAAAACATTTGTTACATTAATTTTATTTGTCCTTCCAGGGTGAAGGACCTGGCTGGAAAATCTGTCAGGGTCTGTAAAGGCCCTCGGGCTGTCTTTTCTCGAATTCTGCTGCTATTTTCACTGTCTGAGTCAATGGAGGATGAAGAAGCTGGTAGTGCTGGTCAAGGCCAGCTCTCCACAGTCCTTATGGTAAACATGGGGCGTATGGTATTCCCCAGTTACACTGTAAATAGGAAAACGCAGGTCTTCCAGGACAGAGAAGATCTTATCAGGTAGGGGGAGCTTTGGCAGTTTGGAAGTCTGTTTATTTCTGGAAAAGCTTTACTGCARTACTTGTGTAGGCAAATAAGAATTCATCATGTAGAACTCCAGATGTAAATAGATAGAAGTGCACTTTTGCAATTATTTTAAATGCATTTTTGTACCCAGGTAGGACTTGTAATTCACAGTGGTTTGCATTTTGAACCAMAGCAACGTATTTATTTGCTTCATGATCATCATCTGATGCAAGTTGTTTCTTTATTTGCTGTGAYGATTGTTAGAATGGACTCTGAACAAAACAAAAAATACATTCTCTAGTTTACAAGTAATTCTAAACATAACGTACCCTGCTAGCGTAAACTCTGCTGATCCTACAAGATTAAGAATAAAGTTGGCTGCATGGTTCAATGCCTTTGGAGACTGGAAGGGAGTTTTTAAAAGGTATTGTATGAAGGAATTGATTTCTTTTAACTATAAATGCTTTTTGAGCCTAATACTGTTACTATGTTTTTTTCCCTTAGGTATGCAACTGCTGCTCATCTGTCAAATGATATAGCCACTGCGATGGTAAATGGGAACTGGGAAGAAGCTAATAATCTATATATGTGTGCTAAAGAAACCTGGAACGAACTGAAATATCACCCCTCTTTGAGGTAGTAAACAGGAAACTAGCCTTGTGTTCATATGAAACTGTTAAGTGTATTATCTTACTTTTGGTACTTTTCCTTTTGAAAGAGGCTTATAGACTAGTGATATTATTTAAGCCTGATAAATTTAGAAGCTTTAATGTTCTTGAAAGCTTTGAACRTCCTGGTTGGTTGTTTAGCTTTTAAGTGATACGAAAAGGCCTTTTCTATAAAACCTTGGGAATGAATTGGTAGGCATGGATAAAGCACTAAAACATTTCTGTTCTATGTGCCAGTGCAGGAGAACAAGAGCCTTATTTTTCCCTTGTCGTAGTTTGTTTTTATGGCTTTTAGACCAATAGCAATAAGCAGAATTTAAAATTCACTGTGAACAAAAGAATGTTGCAAACGTTATGGGAAAACATTCCTCTCTTCAAACTTCCAAGTGGTTGTCATTCAGGAAACRTGACTAAAGATCTGAGAACTGAAATAACGTGTATTATTTTTGAAGCGTCCTTCATCAGTTTTTCTTTCAATTATTTTGTTTTCTGGCTTAATGATACGCCAAAAGGTAAAGCTTTATGTTTGGCACTATATTAATTTTCGTGGCATCTGATTTAAAATAATATTCATRGAGGGTCATTTGGAGGTCTGTTCCATTTCACACTGAAGACAGTGGAAAAACCTATTTTGATTTCAATAAGACATTCAAAAGACGTTGTCTTGAGACATAGAGGAGCCTACCCAAAAAACGTTAGTCGTCTTTTATGGCAGGAAATGCCTGTTCTAGCCTTTTTCTTTTGTTCAGCTGTGTTTCTAAAGTTARCCTGACTTACAAGAACAAGTTGGCYGTAACAAAACATGRTGTAATAAATTATTGTTTTGCATGTGGTGTAAAACGTATTAACTAATAATTCCACTRCTGTTGAAACCAAAATATGCTGTGCAAGTGCAGCTTGCACCTGCTACCTCAGCTAAACTATCTTCTTACCTTTGGGTTCTTGACTTTGCAGCTGGGATACTCATTTCAGTTCAATTTTGATATATAAGGCATTTAATTTTTGTAAATGTTTTAGGTATAAGTATTCTTAATAAGATAATTTTAAGAATTTAAAGTGCCATCATTAAATTGATCTGAGCTGCTGTTATCTTTCAGCTATCACAGAGTTTTACCTGAGTATCTGCGACATTTCACAGTTGGCTGGGTGTACACAAGAATCCTTTCTCAAGGTGTTGAAATTTTGCAGAGGCTTCACATGTATGAGGTAAAGTGGTGAAGTGAATAGGAATACGTGTTTAATGTGGCATTGTACATCAATTTACATTTCTGATGTGGCTGGAAAATCATGATAATGTTTGCCAGGACTTGCTACAGTTCTCTTAACAGGTTACTTTTAAGGAAGAAGAGCCTTTTTTTTTTTTTTTTTTTTTGCGTTAGAAAGTTTTAAATTGTTTTGATTTCTGCTTATGTTTTGGAGATTTACCATATGTAATATACCATAAGACTGTTGCTGAGACATTGCTGTTTCATTATTTAAAGATATCTGTGTTTCACTAGACTTGGTTACTGCTTTTAAATACAAAAATCTCGGAAGAAAAGTCTTCTATGAAGTCCCTGCCTCTTCACCTTAGGAGCTAACATCTCCAAAGGCCTCTGACTTATATATTAAAGCAAACCAGATTATTCTAAAAAAACTTTGCCTCTGCAAAAAGGCAATAAGTAATATTCAGGTCTTTTTCATATACAATAAGGAATACAGAAAGGACAAAAATAGTGTATTTTTGGCAGCTAACCTTTAAGTTTACATAAAAATATCTCTGTTCTAATAGAGTTTTTAAGATACAGCCACGCACCTGAATACATTGGGTGCAGGAGTAAAAATGGGGTTTGAATTGTGCAGAGACAAAGTTTTATAATACCCAGTAATTAGAAGSGAAAGTGGCAAGCTAATGATATAATGAAAATTCAACTTGGTTTTCTAGCTCAATTAGTAAAGCTATAATTCTGTTGCTGCAGGARGCGGTGCGGGAGCTGCAGACTCTTCTGTCTCAGGATGTGTATTGTACGGACAGCAGAGGACGRTGGTGGGATCGCCTAGCTCTGAACTTGCATCAGCACTTGAAAAGCACTAAGAAGGTATCTTCACAAGTGCATGCTGTAAAGCTGACAACACTGCAGTCATTGTGTGAAAACATTTTTAAAAATATTTCATATGAGAACAACAGCAGGGTAGGCTCTCCTCAAAATGCAGATATCGGTAGGAATCCCAAGGTCAGGCAATCAGTTTTTCCTAAGAATTTGAATATTGAGTGTACCCTTKTCCTTGGTCGGCCTGCTTTTTTCTGTTGTGTAGAAGAATCCGTTTGGCATGAAGGATTGATTGTATGGAGTTATCAGGCAGCAGCTTCCTTGCTGTTCTGCCTGTTCTGTTTGCCTAATGTGTGAGAAGCAGAGAAATCTCTTGCGGTAAACACTTCTGCTTCTTAACATGAGTCATGATGAGGCCATATCTGGAATGAAAAAAACAAACACGATCAGAAGGAGTTTTTTAATGTTTTCAAACAAAAAATTAAGATAATTAAATCCTTGGCTAACTGTTGCCAGTGGGGAGAAGGTTGTCTTCTATATCTGGACCAGTTTTGGCATGGGGTTTCTACTGTAAGGGGTCAAGCAGTAGACAACCCCATTTCTAATCTGAGCTGTGTTACTTGTACACARCTCTGGCAGGTTGTCAGTCTTTAACAGCAAATTTAAACTATTTCCGTGGTCCTACAGGAGAAACTGTAACTGACCACCCTTAGACTGGTAAAGAACAACATTAATGGTTTTAGGTAGCGTGTATTACAGGCTATACTCATCCTGGTCYGTTTAATTCTCTTAGGAAGGCAAAGGAGGGGAGAAGAGGTTTTGAGGTAATCTTAGCTTTTGCTGAAAATGTGACCTCCTCCCTCTTCCCTTCTAGTAGGACACACACACCAGTAGGGTGCGTTTGTACAAGCAAAACACATTATTTGTGCAGTGGGTAAACTTGCCAGTCTCAAGTCTGAATGATGCAGTTCAGGCTTTTAGAAACACTGTGTGCATGGTGAGCGGTCCTTGAGTTTCCTAAGTGATTAGCTGGCATGTAGCCGAATGAGAGAAAAACAACCATATGGGAATGGCAAGGATTATGTGCAGAGATTATTGTAAATCTCTGCAGAACTTTCTGGCACCTCTGGAAAGATTTCTGCAGTGGAATATAGAGGAACCAGAGAAAACTGCAAGCTTCAGTACAGGTTGTGCCTTTGAATTCCTTGTGAGCCAGCACCAGCTTTTCACAGACATTCTTTTCAGGAGCCACAAGGCATGGAAGCCACTGTCTAACTCATTTTAGGGCTCAGTTGTGGTTCCATGAATCTTCTGTGCAAGAAACGGCAGGTGGTAGTTGTATCAGCTGCTGGTCTGAGGATTTGTAAGTGCAGGAGATTATTTCCTTTTTTCCTTTCTGTTGCATACAAAGGAAAAATACTGTCAGTGATTGAAAATGAAACTCTGTAGGACTGTTTAGGTCACAGTGAAGTATGGGAAGACTGAAAATCAACTTTTAACTAAAAGACAAAGAAGACCAATCTA
The DNA here is from genome assembly GCA_030449065.1 of Oceanodroma leucorhoa. NCBI lineage: Eukaryota > Metazoa > Chordata > Aves > Procellariiformes > Oceanodroma > Oceanodroma leucorhoa. The sequence continues at coordinate 1,696,806 of JASVER010000048.1, forward strand.
ATTAAACACACCTAAGATACCTGATTAATTTGGCAGTGAAAAATAGAGAGAAAAAAAAGTGTTAAGTCCAGGAACAGTAGCAGTTGTAGAGTTATTTAAAATAAGCAGAGAATGACTTTTTTTTCCCCTTGGTGTTGCTTCCTTGCCTCACCAAGGCTATTGAGAATTGGGATTAAAATGCTCATATTTTGTGTTGCATTTTAATGCTCTACATCTGTTAAAAGGAAATAATACCATAGGCTGTCAAGCATCTGCAGTTGYCTCTTCTGCATCTTATACCCCCATACCAAGCTTTTTTCAGATTTGGGATTAGAAGTTTTACAAAGGAAGAGTTAGTCTCAGTTCCTTATTTATAAATTAGGACAAAGTGCTTTCCTCAAGTYGCATACAGAGAGTATGTCAGAACCATGATTTGAATTAATTTTTGGAGTCCATATTTAACTCTGGATRTTCTTCAGTGCAGCAGTGCATTGGTCTAAAACTTGTTCTATATGTACATTCTTCCACAACTGATCTAGTCCTTCTGTTTCCGTATTACGTGCTGTTAAGAAACTGGCTTAAAAATATTAAACTGATTTACYTGAGAACCAACTCTTTTTTCTAGTCACTTACGTAGAATTTACACTTCCTTAATCTTATATTGCTCAGTACAAATGGAGAGTAGTTTCTTTTTAYTGTACTAGTGCAAATTTGAATTCAGAAGGCTATTAGTGCAAAATATTACTTACTAGCTAGAACTCCAGTACGTAAGTAAGAAAGGTGGCCCTGTCCTATATGCTGTTTTTTACATTCACGTTTTTGCGCTTCTTAAATCAGTTGGTCTTTTGGGCTTAGTAAGAACACACAGAARTGGATAGGTCTTTCTAAATTATTGCTTGTTACCTTGCTCTTTGCTAGGCCATTGACTGCATTAGAAATGGGCTGGCAGACCCATTTGTACGTACTGGGCATCGTCTCTCTCTCTACCAGCGGGCCCTACGAATCCGAGACTCGCCAAGCTGCAAGCAGTTCAGATGCCTGCTTCATGATCTGCCAGTCATGACTGTGGAGGATGTGACACATGTAAGTAAAGTTGCTGGTAGTTTCTAAGAAATAAAAACTCATGAGGTCTTTTTTCTTCTGACAGGAAAAAATAATCTGTGAGACTGTTGTTACGTGCTGTGCACCAGCCTCTGACTTATTTGYGCTGCAGGAAAATGAGTACAAATGTGTTTCTAAAACAAAAGCCTCTTGTAAACAAATATTTCTACTTATTTAATAAATGGTCAGCTTCTTAGCTGAAGTTAGTCCTGTACGCTGATTTAATTTGCATTGCTTTACTGAATACATGTCACGAATGTGATCAGCTATAAACTCCCCTAATTTACCAGCGCTCTCAGAACYTTTCTGTCGGAAAAGTCTGATCCAATCAGTACATTGCCTCTGGTGTCTTCAAGCTAAGCGTTTGGTGTGTAAGAAAAGGTAATAGTAACTGTAGCATGTTGGCAGCATTAGRTTAATGGCTCAAAAAATGCAAGGTTTTTTTAGTAACCGTTGGGAGTTATGCACTCTAAATATGTGCTATGCAAATATGCAGTAYGATGCACTTGCATCGTATTGGAATGGATTTTTTTTAACTCATTCTTTTCCCTGCTGTTGCAAAGATAATTGTATCTGGGCAAAGTCAGAGCAGAGCCTCACTTTCTCTCTTGGCCTTGTCACCACCTATCTCCCTACAGCCCTTCTTTTTCTCAGTCCAGAATCAGTCTCCTCAGTCATCTGTATTCTTTCTTCCTGATCCTGCATATAGAAAGACTACATTCCCATCTGCCCAGCATTTTTGCTAGACATTTTTTTTTAAACACTTGCCAGTTTATAAAAGCTAAACAGAATGATTTCAAGGGAATGGCAGGTTAAATTTYATTCAGTTGATTTTTGGGAACAAGTCTAGTTCTGACTTTAAGAAAACTGAAAAGGAGGAATGTGTGTTTCAGGAGAGATTCAAATACTTAGGCTAAAGCTTWTTAAATGTGATGGTGGAAAGTAACTAGTTCTTTTAATATATGCAGGTTACAATCCAAGGAAAGATGTGTCCTCAGATGGGAATGGGAAAATCTGTATTTCTAATGGAGGATATTGGTGATGAAGAAGGAGGCAAAGACTTTGGTGTATCCACAGTCATGTGCTCAGTTGAGGAGCTGGCGTTAACTCATTACAGGCAGAATGGTTTTGATCAGGGTAACGGTAACTTTTTTTTTTTGTACAGTAAAATAACTGTGGGAGTAAAGAACCAATTTCCTAAGCAGTTTAGTTAATAGACCAGTTTTAGCTGATTTCATTAGACCAGTTTTTAGTCTGATTCTGTTTCCTTCCCAAACGGCTCTAATATGTAATTTCCTTACCAAAATGCTCTAATACGTATTTTCTGCCTGACCTGCTTCCTGGCCTTTAATTATTTGCTGCCTTCATATACCTAAGGTGGTTTTGAAACGTGTTAGGAAAAAACCCAACGTTTCTTCTTTATCTCCATAGAAAATCACTTACTTTGCCTTTCTTATCAATGAACAGCTATTTTATTTGTTAGGGATAAAAGGCTAGCAGTGTCATTTAAGGGGACGTCATTAAGGTAAGGCAAACTTCCACTGATTTTTGGTACTAGATGAACATGAAAACAGTATATATCATAGTTAGCAACTTCTTTTGAAAAGGCTTGATTTTCAACTCTGTTAGTAGTTGTTCATATATTTTTTTTACAACCTAAGAGCTGTGGAAAGCCATGGACAAATAAGAATATATAGGGCTGTTTTACAGGAAAAAAGCAAAATACAAAAAGGTAAGCAGGTTATTTTTTAAGATAAAATTTGTATTTTTATATAAAATACATATTTTAATTTCATTTTCTATTATTGATATGTTCCCAAATACTGTTGCAGGAAAAGTGTGGGGGGGTGGGTGTTCCAAAGTAGCTGTTGCTCAGAGACTGGCTGAGCATGGATCTGCTGGTGAATGGTTGCTTTTGCATCGCCTTTCTCCCCCCCCCCCCCCCCCATCGCCTTTCTCCCCCCCCCCCGCCCCCATTAAATTGTCTTTCTCTCAACCCCTGGGGGTTGTGGTTTTGTTTGTTTCTTTTGCTTCCTCCCTTTTTCCTGGCCACTTGTCTCCCCACGCTGCTGSGGCGGGAGGGGTCAGCAATGACTGGGTGGGTGGGCTCATCTCCCATCCAGGTCAACCCACCACACGCSCCTGTGTGTGTGTATGTATAGATATATGCACATACATACACATCCACTGCCATGTATATAAACGTATATACGTACACATACAYACATGTATACATATGTGTACATACATGTATATGTACATATACAAAATACATATATATATGTGTGTGTGTATACATATTATACATCTATATTAAAAAAAACCCTAAAACAACCCTCATGGGCTGATACAAAGACAATTTAGTGACAGGGATGAAAAAAACGAGAAAAATGATGCAAAAGCAATCACTCCCCACCAGCAGACCAATGCTCTAATCAGTATTACTCAAAAATGTAATATATTAATAACAAAATGTTTATATATATAAAAAATGGTTTCTAGTACRTGTATATGAACATGTATACCTACACACATATATGTATACATACACGTGTATGTATATGTGTATATATGTACATGTATACATGCCCATACCCATATGTATACATGTACGTGTATGTATGTGTATATGTAAATATAATAGAAAACGTTTTTATATTTACAAACATTTTGTTATTAATGTATTACATTGTAGTATACTGGCTGGACATTGGTCTGCTGGTGGTGAGTGATTGSTGTTTGCAGCACATRCATGTATACATACATATGCATACATGTATACATACATGTATAGCTCCATAGACGTATATGTATGTATACATGTATGTGTACACGTATATKATAAAACATTTTATATACATAAACATTTTGTTATTAATATATTACTTTTTCAGTGTAAATATTTTAAAAATTGTGTATTAAAAATTGTTAAAGTTAGACCAATAAACCTTCTTCGTGACAGGGCACAGTAATTTAACCCTACGCTGTAAATGAAGGCCAGTAGCCTGGAAGTAGAAAGCATTAGCAAATTGTGGAAGTAATAAACTGCATTTACAACTTGATGCTGTAATGTTAGTATATACTGACTTCAGCTGTGTATAAAGCTGAACGGAGCATGTTTCTGGTTTGGATCATGTTGATTTAGTACCTCTTCGTATGAGATTGCTGTAGAAATTAATGTTTCTATTTTTATTAAATTTTGCCCTTTAGGTATTCATGGGGAAGGCTCAACATTTATTACGYTGTATGGTATTCTGATGTGGGATATCATTTTCATGGACAACATACCAGACGTTTTCAGAAATTCCTATCAGGTAGTTTTGAAAGGCTTTCTTTAGTGAATTTATTTACCCATTGCTGTAGACTGTGTAACCATGTTAAAATCTTATTCGGGATTAGATTAACATTTTATTCTGWGGGACTTTCCAGACACATCTTGGTGTTTGCTTGGTTTTATTATTTGTTCTATTGGGCTTGTTACTAAAGGGCTCCTCGGTAACTGACTGCTGTGTAAGTCTGGATTGACTGTCAGATAGGGTGGGATTCATCTGGCTAAACGCGAATGTCCTATATCTGGACTCACTGGTCAAAGTTCCCTTTATAGTCAGTGACAGAATACTGATACACCATAGCATTGTTCATCTCCTTTGAAGACGACACATTCCATTAAAGAAAAAAAGAAAAAAAAAAGAGTCTATTTCTTTTCAATAGCCTTTAAAGGGAAGTCACATTTTTAAACTCAGGTTTGTTAACACCCCCACCTGCTCCACCCCAACATGGTTGTGCTTTTGGGATTATCCTTCCTTTTTGTCAGAGAAACAAACAAGCAAACAACACTACACCTCCCCAACAACAACTCCCTGTCACACCCTAAGATTAATGATTCCAGGTGAACTTGTGGCTTTTAGCTAAATGCTTTACATCCTACAAATTACAGCTCGAAACAGTTTTAATAATTGCAGTTAGAAAACTTGATCACTTTTAGTGACATTTGCTAAGAAAACCCTAGAAAGCCATCTCAAATGTTGTAGTACTAAAAAAAAGCCAGACAATTGTCTTTCTTCCACCTTAACCCATTGCTTCTAATTGGAACCCTGGCCAAGAGGTAGACCAGCCAGTGCCATCCTCTTCCTTAACTGATTTTATTTGTACTATAAGAGATTACAGGTTTATATCAGATATCTTAGGTAGAAATTTCTTCTTATTTTAGAGTTGAAACATGCAGGGGTTTTTGCCTCGCCCCCCCTTTATTTTTCTTCACCAGTATGAAGTAGAAATCCTTGTGGCTGAGTCAAAAACTACCTGGTGGTTTTGGAGATGGCTGTCTCCCTAATTAGTGAGCACTACAAATATCTYTTTTTCATCGGCGGAGAGGGAGATACATTCCCTTAAGGCCATCCTTACCTAGTCCCTTAAGCAAAGGATGTAAATATCTAGAGAATCAAACAGTACAATTATTTTATTGGGCCAATAGGACTAAACTTATAACTATGAATACATGAATTGCTCTCTGTCCCACTAATCTGAAGATTAACCTGTTTTTTTATTTTATAGTGACATGGATTTTGAGTCTGTATACAGTCATGTCTTGAAATAATTTCTTAAGCCACGAGCACTTGATTATAAATATGTTCTTGGTCATATCCTTGGAGAACTAATGATGAAAAGAGGCAACTTACTACAGAGTAACGGCTATTCTTTGAAATTACTTTTACTACTTGATTCTTGTATTCATCTGACCAAGTAAATTCAGGGTTGAATACTGTTTGCAGAAAGAACTGAGATAGATACGGTTGTCCTTCTTGCTTTGGGATTTTGAGGTGGGACATGAAGGCACTTGCAGGCTCATAGACGGGACAGGAAGGGGTCCGCTGTAGCTCCAAAGGCYGTATAAATACTGGTAAATGGAATTAATACAAATAACTCTTCTTGTGGCATATCTGCTATTCTTACAAGATGCAATAATTGTATGAATGTCATGTCATTACTTATTAATGCAGAGCAAAGCTATCATGAGCCTCAGGCATGAACAAGGATGAGCTGAAAGCTCGCACCTGATTCTCTCTGTCATTCCTAGGCTGTATTTTTGTGGGATTAGCTGTGGCAGCAGTTTATGTGAGGCTGAAATGTGCCATTTTCTAAGTTCTCTGCATTTGAGTTTGAAAAGCTAGAATGGCAGTTATGATGCGATAGCCTTTTTCAGCTGTGTTCAAAATTTAATGATTGCTGCAGTGACTTTATACAATAATGTGTTCAGCACTATGCATAAGCCTCTCCGCTTTTCGGCAGCTTGAGTGATACTCCCCAGTTTCATCACTGCTTTGTTCTTCCCACCTCAAGCTGCTCACTGCAGCTGAGCAGTTTTGATACGGAGTCCAAATCCTGACTAGAATGTTACTGCTCGGAGAGTTAGGAGAGCAGATAGCTCTTTGTTGTCTCTTAAAGGAAACCTCTGTCTAGAGGTCCAAAACCAACAGAGCACAGGCTAAAATGTGGCCAGCGTTTGTTGCACTGACGTTTGGTGCTAAAATATATCCAGAGCTTTTCCAATTTAATAACGTGCCGGACACGTTGAAGTTAAATCAACGTGGTGAATTTGTAGTTGTGATAAGAAAAATTTGAAGTAGGGCATTGTCATTCTTGGAATCGCTGCTTTGCTGGCAGCTCCTCAGACCTGTATTTATGTTTTTATACAGACGTTCCCCCTGGATTTATACACTGACAGCTTCTATGAGAACAGGAGGGATRTCATCGAGGCCCGACTCCAGCAGCTTCATACAGCTTCCTCAGAGACGCTGGCAAAGTTGATTGCTGACATCTGGACCACTCAGGAGGGAAAAGCAGCAGCACTAGTTAGCTGGGGGCGTTTTATTTCCCTCCAGCAAGTTCAGGTAAGTTACTGTTGTCTGGAATGGGCGTTCTGTTTGATTAGGCTTGCCATTAAATCACACATGGCCGTAGTGTGCTCACAGTTTGTACTGAGGCACTGAGCCAAGTGGTGGGAGGGAGGAATTGAGTGGGGTCTTCAGCACACTTATCCCAAGTGCTGCTAATTTTTTCTGATAAGGTCACGTTCCTGCAACAGTAGTTGAGAACACAGCAGGGAAATTGCTGTAGATAACATCTACTTCAGTTTCTTGTTACACCTGACTAGAGAAAAAGCTGAGATGGGCCATAGAATAGTCTTGTGAGAGCTGGGAAATGTCTGTACAGGAAATCGGGGGGGAAGAGAAAAAGCCAACTACCAGAACTTCTCTTACAGAGCCTTGTCTCTTGCCTTGGAGGAACGTTTCTGAGTGGTGTTTTTAGGCGACTTTCCAAAGATCTACGCCATTGCAGAGGGGGGCTTCCTGACCTGGTTGTGTGGCGTACTCACACTAATCACTTCAAGGTATATTTGGGGATCATGGAAATACTCAGTGCTCAGCTAGTCCTACCCTTAGGTGTAAAACCTTCCAGTTGTCAGCCCATTACAAACTGTGTTTTCCTGTTGTGGTGGAGTTGAACCTGCCGCTCATCTGCCCAGCAGCTATGGCAAGTAGTGGGTCACTGTTTATCTGCTATTTCATCACATTTTGCTGTAGCTTTAACAGGCGTAATGAGAAACAGCAACAGCTAAGTATTGGTGTAGAATAGGTCTTCATTTAAAATTAATGTAAAGCAACTGTTGTCAATCAGTCATGCACATTCTGACTGTTGTTAGCGAGGGGTGCTAATGTCGCAACTTACACAAAAATTTRAATATATGAGACTATGTCTGTCTCTGCTACAAAAACAATCATGGTTTGTGTCTTGCATGGTAGTGGAATAGGTTCTAGAAGACTATTGGACACCTCTCAGCTGCTGGAGCAACTTGTTACGCGTTTATAGAATAGCAGAAATGAGTTCTCTAGAGCATCCGAGTAAGTTGCTGTCAGTATCAGCTGGATCAGGTGAGGTTGCAGATGATCAGCTTTTGAATATGTGGTATCTTCTCCGTTTTGGTGGATATTTACTATATAAAATTTCATTCTCTTATCGTTAAACTTTGGAACATGGCTTAATAATTTAGCACCCACTGGGCCTTCCGTTGTGCTAAATCTGTATTACTTTTGTTGCAAATGAATACTTATATGAGTCTGTGGGAGCTAATGATCTTTCGGTTCCTCCACAGGCACACTACTAATCATCCACATTTCTTTGTAGCTGGTGGAAGTTAAAGGTCCCAATGATCGCCTGTCCCACAAGCAGATAATCTGGCTGAGCGAACTGAAGCAGCTGGGTGCTACAGTGGAAGTTTGTCACGTGCAAGCTGTTGGAGGCAAGAGTAAACGCCTCAGTTGATAACAGAGGTCTTGATCATGCGGGTAACTGGGGTGATTTTAAAGGAACTGGCATGACACACACTACTGGCTGCTGCTTATTAAAAGTAGTTTCTTCTAAAATTCTGGTTTCTTGGAACATCAGTTATTTTTAGCACAAAACATTCTAAAAAACAGTTTGAGAAGACTGTCAGTATGATTTACTGTATGTCACTTTGTGTTCAGAAGAACAAAGCCTTTCTCTTCTATACACAATTCATAACATTCTATGAAAGGTATCATCTAGGGTTTTTGCCCAGTAAAGAGAAACAGCTGCGATCACACTGGTACCAGCTGAGAACATCCTCTACAATAAAACATGTGGTGCATTGAGTCCTGATCAGTTCCATGTTGCCTGTGCAGCCCGAGTTCATTATGTTGTGCAAGTTTCCTTGCAAGGTGCAAGCTGAGCACCTTCCCAGGATTGTCAGGCCCAGTGYGTTCCCTAACTGTCCCCACTTCGTATTATGTATTTCAGTAAAGACACTGCTGGTCAATGATGGCACAGAGTAAGGCATAAAACTTTTTTTTTTTATATGCTGTTTTAATGTGCTGCTATGTATGGAAGGATAACTTACTTAACAGCTCCTTCTGTTGTGAATATCTGTGTTACCTGTATAAAAGGGAAATATTTCTGGTAGTAGACAGTTGTTGTTCAGTGCCAAGGCCAGTGCACCCATTTGCAGTGTGCCACTCAGTCAGTTTTGCCCCACATAAATTTATGTGTTTCTCRTTCGGAAACAAGTCAGTCAATTGAAATGGAACCAAAAGGATGAGKTCTCTTTTAAGACATCAAAATCCTGTGGGTTTGTCTCAATTTTAACACATAGCCAACATCTTTTTCTCAGGAGTCTTCATTCTCCTACTGAGTAAGGTTTCCTGATATCAGAAGTTCTGCTTACCATACAAACAGCAGACAACACTGAAATAGAATGTAGCCAGAAATTAAGATAATTTTTATTTTCAGATCTTTTTTATTAATCATCTTTCTACAGCACAGTGTCCCTGCTTTTCTTGGAAAAAACAAACACACCCCCACTATTTTTTTTGTTAGAGGAAGTGAAAGAAAATTGCCTGAAGTTCGCTGTGGAAAGGTATGAACTTTTATTTAGTCTAATTTACTTCACATTCACAACTCAGCATCAGGATTTTATAATCTTCCTGGCACTGCTACTTTACTCAATAAATCATTATCAGGCACAAAGGTTTTAGTTTCAGTTGAAATAGTGAACTCCAAACCATCACAGGAACAGCATTAGAAACCTACTGCCTAGAGCAATTTGAGGTACAGATTTCTGTCTCTTATGTGAGAGGCAAATTTAAGATTCTGTCCTTTGCTTAAATATATGTTAGAAATTTTTTGGTTTTAATGTCTGAGAGTAAGCCAAAACCTTTGCCCCACTTGCTACATTTTCATTAAAAATACAAGGCAATTAATATCAAAGTGGTATTGCAGGCTGGTGCGCATAAAACACACGTGCAGGCCTGGGTATACATAGACACACACACTCTTTTCAATGCATTTCTGGAATGAAAGAAATTTCTTTGATACATGGCAGTAAATGGTGAATAAAGTTGTACTACCATGATCACTAAGTCTACAGTAAGCTCCACCTCGCAGTAATTAATGACACTGGAGGTACGCATTAACCATATCAACCAGCGTTTCGTATTTCCCCCAGGTGGTTTACAGTGTAGTACAAAAAGTCATGATGTAACAGCCAGTAACAGCCAAAATAGTGCATGTTTTCTAGAAACAAAAAAGATAAGCTGCTTGGTAATTTTTCTACTCTTGCAACACCAAAATGGCATTAACAGTATCTTGTTTTAAATGGTGAATAGAAATTAAAATTTGAAAATGTGTACATATATATACACACACACACATATATAACACACTTGTCAGTATTCTGTACATAGAAGTTAGAGATGTACTCACACCCCAAAATTGCTTTTGAAAGTTATTAAAGATGTTCAGAGCAGTCCCTACTGACTATTGATAAGGCAACTGTGCAGAGTGGAGAATATTTTAAAATTAACATTTAGTACCTGTCTTTCAAAAGTAAATTAAAAAAATTAAGATGTTTAACTTGAGAAACAACACAGGCACGCCCGCGCACACGCAGCCACGCGGCAGTTGTTCGGGTTCCCCGAGGGCAGGGCCCCTGCGCAGGCCGGGAAGCAGAACCTCGCCTGCACTTCTAGGGGAAGGTGGGTGGATGGATAGCCCCCACCCCCGCGTATCGCCGCCTCAGCCTCTGCTTGCCTGACTCCCCTTTTTGAACTGTGTAAAATTTCTTTTTAAGTCTGTTTGGCAAACAGGTATTTAGACAGGTTTTGTTTATCATAAATGCATATTATTTTTAACCCCCTCCCATGCTATATATATAAAATACAAAGACCATCTGCAGCATCTGTACACATTTTAGAACTGAAATGTAAAAATGTCTGAAATCTCCTTATAAAAGACRATCCTGCTTAAATATAGTACCCATTTTTCCCCCCAAAGGGTACTAGCCTAAACATTAATTTTTTTTTTTTAATTCCACCAGCTGCCTGTGTGGAGTAATTTATTTACACATTTTTTGGTACCTTTAAACCAAAGAAGTTATACTTTTAAGGAAAAAAAAAAAGAAAAAGACACCATAGTTTTAACTGTAATTTTAAAAAGGAAAAAAAATTGGTACCAAAAGACACTAAGCACACAGGTTGAGGTCTTTTATGTCAAGTATCAGGCCAGGGAAAGCAGTAAGCTAATGAAAAAAAAAAAAAAAAATCACAAAAGCAAACTAATACAAACATTTGAATAATGAATTGAACAAGTCAGATGACTGCTCCAGCAAGCTTGTAAATAAGCACAACTAGTTTGTGAACCATTTAAACATGCTCAGACCGTTTTGCAGCATAATTAGGCAATTGAGGTGAATACACGTTTTTTCCTCACAAACAGTTGACCAGAACCAATCTGGCATTATGTGGTAACATGCACGTGCATGCCTGCATGCAGACAGACGCGCACGCAGCTTCCTTGTATAAAAACAGGTTTTTGGGGGTTTGGTTAATTAAAAACAGAAGTCTACCCCCTCACATTAGCTCACCTTTACAATGAAACTGCCTGCTTACCCCCCAAACCACGGCGCGAGAAAGCAGCATACCCAGCGCCCCAGCAGCTTTGTACGTTAGGGGAAAACAGGGCCCTGTATGCACTGGACTTCCCTGGCRCAAAGCCTGTGCCTGTAAGGCCGCTCCAGATGCGTATTCTCCAAAATAAACACTTGGGCAATCTCAGACATCCAAAGCCCACATGATGATTTAGGCTGTGCTGAAGACCAGTTTGGTTTTACAAACAAATGAAGAGCTCCAGAGCCCATCCCTCCCTGCCTTTTTTTTTTTTTAACTCCAATATGCTGTGTATTATCGTCACACAGTTTGTTTCCCCCTCCTGCCCCCGGTAACTGAGAATAGCTTCTAGTCCAGTATATAAGGCCTTCGGTGCCTCAACTTGTGAGTCAGCACCTGGATAGAAGCTCAGTGTTGGTTCAATAGCGTTTGTGTTTTACACAGAAACCACTTAATATAAAATACAGCCTTGCTGTTAAGGTAGTCGACAGAAGCCTTAACCTATGAGAATGACACATTGCTATTCCTCCACCCTCCCGCTCTACTTTTTACTCTCTTGCTTTTCTCCCTGTGAAACTTGAGGCTTTTTCTGGCACAGGGTCCAGGGGAGGGGTGTCATTTAAAAAGTTTCAGAGCAAAGAGCAGGCTGCTGCATTAAGCAGAGGAAGGCCGTTGGATTTAATTCCCTCAAGCCRCGCTTGTCCCTTGCACTGTCCCTAYGGACATGCACGTASGTAAGGCGGCGGCACCACTACCCGCTCTCCCTGCGCCTGCTTACAAGCGACAACAGCACTAGCACCCCTCGTGGATCTGGCCGCTTGGAGCATGTCCTCCTTTCTGGAACCCAGCAGGGCTTAAGTGTGAATTCTGCTGAAAGCTACTTCATCTTACAACAGGGTGGGGAGAGGGTGAGCAGGGCTCGGGATCCGTACAGGGATATAATGCTGAGCATTTGAGGTGCTTATATAAAAAAGTGAGGSGCTCATGAGACTTACAAACAAGCTTAACCTTAATGAGGAAAAACCTGCTGTCTCTTGGGCTGCCCTTCTGTTACTTCCAGAAATGGAGAGGGGGAGGCGGGGGATGGAACAAGAACTTACCGTAACCATCTACTGTAAAAAGTTGGGGGGGGGGGGGAGTATCAGCTGCATTGGAGTAACCTTGCTACTGTTTCCTCCCAATTCAAGGCACTTCTAAAGCTACTACAATACCATAGCTACAGTAAATCTTTTAAGGTTAACAGTGCATTGTCCTGAAGTTGATTCCTAAAGTCTAAAGTCAAGCTCATGACAAAGGGCACAAATCTGACTAATTGTTAATGAATACATTTCAGGGAGAGAAAGAAAAAGGGAACAAAYGCCCCYCCCCCTCCCCCGATACAGACTGCATTAATATGTATGTAGGGTGATCAAATCACAGACCGTTAGTATGTATGTATACATATAAGTATGTTTCCTGAAGAGGCAATCCGATCAAGTAGTTTGTTCCCAGATTTCAGCTGTCGGTCTGTCCCCACTGCACCTAACCACTTTGATTTGCCAAGCTGTTTTGATGCAAGAGTCACTTCAGTCACTGTCTGGGAAAAAAAATATTTCAAGCAGAACCCTCATTAATGACCACACCAAGCCTTTCAATTAGCTAACGAAATGCTCCATCGCATATAATGAGCCAAACCACAAAAATACAGAAGGAATTAGGGACCAGAAGCCCTACTGGATGAGAACTACTGAAGACAAAATTGTGCGATTTGAAGCATGACTCGCTTTGCTTTTAAATATTTGTGCAAAACTTACGTAATGTTTGTATATAAAAATTATTACAGCTTTCAATGCCGCGTTTAGCAGTGTTAACTTAGAAAAGACAAAATGATATGCTGTATTCTCCCCACACCTTTAAACCATTGCATCATCTTAGTCCTCATTTGCAAGCGTCTCAGTGGATAGCCAGATTTTGGCACCACTTAAAAATTTGCTTAAAGGTGTTCCCAGAATGCTCCGTCTGCAGAGGTTCCCTACAGGAGAAAACGGGAATGAGGAGGAGAGAAAGTCTGGGGCCCCAGAGGTGTCATTTAAACTATTTGCTCTGAAGTACATCCTGCTTTGATCCAGTTCCGCGCAGTTGCCTTGCAAAGAAGAGTTGCTTTTGTACTGCCGAAGATTCCGGTTTAACATGTCTACTTCATCTGCCAGTAAAGAAACTTTATGGAAAGCAGTGATGAAGCCACCATGATTAATCTGGGCCTCGGGAACCCAGCGGAAGTAGCACAGTTTCCACAGTTTTATTTGCGTTCCAGAGATACGGGGTAGAATTACGCCGTGCAAATCAACAGGCTTTGCAAACCAGTCTCTGAAGTACTGTTCCATACTGTTACTCTGGCTCTCTGTTGGCTGTAAAAAGTCCGGTTTCAGTTTTAGTATCAGAGAGTTTCTTCTTGGAAGGAACTCTTGCTCACTGATGATTCCATTTTTTAATGCTGGGGGGACACCTCGCAATGTGGAGCTGTAGTTTTTCTGCAGAAAATAAATACTGGTAATTTTCCAGCTTTATGCTCATTTCAATAGCAGATTTCCCTGAGTTGCTAGGATGCATCATCCAGAGAAATTATGGGACCTTTAAACAGTTCTGAGCTTGTGAGTCACTACTGCAAGGCTCACAGGGCAAACAGTATGGCCACCTGTGCCCTTTAARAAGAAATACATACATTTTCTAGACTTTCTAAAACAAAGAATGATTGAATTAATCAGTATTCACTGAAAACAAATGACAACCCTGGGGAAAGAAGTGGCATGTCATCACTTTTCCATAGGTAAAATAATGCAAATGTTGGCAGCGAGCTCAGCYGTGTCAGAAAATGTCCTGGAACACAAGGCTCAACAATTTACATCTTTACTTCTACATAAAATCATTTCTTTAGGCTGGAAAGCTAAGAGAATTAACACTCCTATTGCTAAACTGAGTGTAAAACACTATAGAACTGTGAATTTTTAAGCATGAACACCTTATGGTTAAGCACAGAAACAGTCCATTGGCAGACAGACACCACTGTAGTTACCTTTGAGCGTTTAAAAGTTTTCACGGCTCCATTTTGTACACATGGTGCACTCTTTCCAATATACAAAGGGTTGTGAAAGAGCAGGCGATCCCTGCTTGTAAACTGAAGAGACCAATCCCAAACACAAGGAAATCTGAGGCCTTTCTCATCACCCAGCTGAATATTTTTGCTTATAGCAAATTCCTGCAAGAAGTGAACATTCAGGCATATTAAAAATCAAAGAAAATAGGCTTATTCACAAATCTTAATTATAAACCAGTGCATAACTTTTGGGCAAAGAAGAGCAGGGATATAATTTACAGGTGGCTGCAGATCAAAGCAACAGAGCAGCAAGAGAGTCTGCTGCTGGAGAAAACAGCTGTACCCTGTTTTTCATTTGTGCAACGCAGAGGCAGGACTCATGCTTACTTCGCAAAAATTACTTTTCAATGATATTGTTTGTTTACTCTTAACCCCCCCAAACCGTTATTTTGAAAATACACTAATGGTCCCTCAATGATCTACTTCTTTGTAAGGTAGCTRCCTAGGACTTTAAAGGGAAAATATTTAACAAAACAAGTAAGTTTTATCAGCCATCAAATGTTTTCTACACACAGTTCTGATAAGCTCCAGTTTTCAAAAAAAAATTTAAGTGTTCAGTTTTCTAAATACCTTCACTGTGCATTACTATTTGAACTCAACGCAGTCTTTTCCAACTTTTTCAACTATTTAAACAATTATGTCAAGAGATTTCAAAGTTTGCCTGAAGTGTGAAATTCTGTTTATTGCCTGTCATTCTACTTGATCAGTTCCAGATGCAAATCTGTATCCTAGAGGAGTACAAATAACAACGTACAGTAACAATGCTTGTCTAGAAAAAAATAAAAAAGAAATTCAACACTTTCTTCTTGAATAGTTAGTTACTGTCTATGCAAAGATCACCTGAAAGGACATTCTGATCATATTCACCTGGGGAGCTGAATATTTTGCCCCGAACAGGGTGTGACACTTTGAAAAATACAAAGGAATACCATTTGGTTGAGATGATGTTATTTCCAGAAGGGCATGCTGAAGCCTCTTATTTGAGAAGTAGGTGTAACACTTCATACTCACAGTGCTTTCCTTAACTCGCTGATGAGGACAGTTGAAAAGGAAAGTGCCAAACAGTGAGATACGTGCACTGTCGTACAGTATGGTCAAGTACATTTCAGAAAACTCGAAGGCTGCTGGGTATTGTTCTAGCAGCTGCCAAACACAGTCAAGAAACATCAAGAACAAAGGAGACTGGGAAAAAAAACAGAGAATTACTAGAATTAACATAAGCTTTTCCCAAGTCATACCAATTCTTTGCAGTTAGTGYTCCATTAGGGTATTTAGCTCTACCTCTGGTACATTCCTCAACAGAGTAAACTATTKGGAGTTTTATACTCAAATATATATTATACACAAATATATTTGGAGTATTTTTTATGATTTTATGCAACTGTAATACTCCGCATTCCTGTTTAGCCACCTTCACAAGCAACTAYGTCAACTGGCTTTCTCAGCGTTACCCTTCCACAGCTTTCCCTTCTCTGTAAGAAGCCAGCCAATTCTTTCCTGGGATCTCTTCATATCCATGTAGCTGCAAAAATGCTTTCTGCCATCTTGTACATCCCTCGTAAGTTCCACATCAGTGCTTGTATGAGCCTTCCTTACTGCTTGGCCTTATTTTCACAAGGTATGTACCTCCTTCTTGTTTGCAATGACTGGAGAGCTTATGATTCAGCCATGTTAACTGCTCACTACATTTTCTAGCTCTTTCCACAGTGGCCCGTGAATAGCAAAAGTATAARCTATCATTTACATAAAGCTTTAGAAATATTTTCCTCTTCCTAGTTTCACTCATCTGTATATCCTTTCATAGGGACAAARTATCTGCTTGCTCATTATTTCCCTCTTGGTATTTCAGTTTCTTTATCCCTTCGTACATTTTCCTTGCTTAGTGCTCAGTGTCCCCAGTTTATCTGTTGGCTCCACTCCCTGGGGATATCGCTTTTCTGTTACTCTTGGGCATTGTCCCTGAAAAGGCTGCTAACCTAGGGTCCTCTATTTTTCCAACTGCAATTGCAAGTCTCTCCTTTGCAATGAAGAGGCCACATAAGATTAACTGGAAATCCTGAAAATCAAGCACACTGCTACCCTCTATTAATCTGTTTGGCAGCTGCATATCAGTTCATAAAGCGGCAGTGTTTCAGCACAATACTTTGAAAAGTACTGCATACTGATATGACTCTGCATYCAAAAAAACAGGGATGAAAACAAATACCCTTGGTAAAACAAACAACTCCCTCCAAACCTACTCCTACCCCCCCTTTGATTTCAATTTAAAATGTGRGCTGTGCTACCATTTGTAACAGTGGGACCTTCTCATGTACAATACTGAAGCAAAATAAAAACCCAGCAACATTTGACTGCACCTGGTGTTTCAGTGATTCTCACAGAGCTAGRGGATAAATAAAATATCTCTCTATCCTGGACAAAGACTCATTTTCTCTGATATTAGTTTCATGACATTTGAAAGTATTAAGAAATATTTTTACTTTTAGATTTCTGTGTGAAYAAATGTTCAGGCTGATATCAAGCAGATACTGTTACCACATACAAACACAATTCATTTTTACCTCTTTGTCAGACCTCTTTAAGTGGTTACACCTATCTAAAAACTGATATCCTGCCATGACCCATTCCTTCTGTATTAAGCTTTGAAATCCAACAATTGTTCGAAAATAGGGATCCAGCATGACTTGAATGAGAGAAGCAGCAAGACAGCTCAGGTCCCGTCCCTCTTCCTCTGTGAATAACATACAGAATGCATGAAATACATAAAGTATATATGCACATATATAGAATTAGATCTCAAAGACCAAAAAGTGGCAACTAGGTCTAGTGGTTTTCTTTGAATTTCTTTTAAAACATGCCTTTTGCTGCTGTAATTGTTCTCATCATTTCAAAAAAAACTAGAAGAAAAAAAACACCTTTTTTTTTTTTTTTAACTGAGACTCATACTATAGAAAAGGTTCCTGCAGTATCCAGCACAACAATGCATTCATCAAGAACAAAATACCCACCCAAACTCCTGGTATTTAAACCAAGATGTGCTGAGAAGGAGGGCGTTCATGTTGCTGGAAATTTTCAACATTATTTTCCACCCTGAACCAGTTTTTGGAAGGCCATTATATAGGGAGAGTGGGATATACCAGCTGAACGAGTCTGGTAAAAGTTACAGAAATTACAAAATTTCTGATCTCGATATGAGCAAGCTTTTCAGTGTCTTTTTTTTTCTGGAATATCTGTTTGCACTTACACAACAGCAGCCACAGTTGGTAAAATACTTTTGTATATAGGACCTCTGAATAAGACTGATATTGCTTATGCAAGGAGTATTAGCCCAATTAACACAGTACGAAAGTTCACCCTACAGTTTTGAGTCTRTCATATCATTATCAGAATAAAACCCACAAAGATTCAAAAAGTGAAATATTCCTTTGACGCCATGGACTATACTACAGGTCAAATACATAACAGAATTATTTTCCTTTCTAGYTCCTCAAATGCCTAAAATATTTTAGAAGCAATGGGGTTTATGTATAAAGATTACAGTTGATTTTATCAAGTGTGTTTAACTACATTATCATACTAATGCTAAGAATTACAGCATGCTATATGGTTGTATTACCTTGTAGAACTACAGAAACGTGCTTACACTCCATCATATATACAAGCTCAGCAGAATGCTTAAGAAACGATCTAGATAGGAAAAGAAAGTGATACAACAGTTAATATAACAGGTTCACACTCTAGAAGAAAAAAAATATTTGGGATATCTATATTTACCTAACTCATACATTAAAATAGCGAATCCTTCAACTGATTCACTGCTTATTTACACTGGTGGAAGTTTTTCACATCTCATAAACCATCATTTTATTAATGGTACAAACCTAATATATTCTAACCAGTGAGTATTTTCCAGTGAGGATAGCCACTTCTCTTCAGTTTCTTCAAAAGGCTCTGCAACAAGGAAAGTAATTACATTGCAGAACAACTTCAAATAACTATTCCTGTTAGCCAGATCTATTAGAATTTGTTGTATTTCAAGAAAATAACCACCATGAAAGAAGGACAGTCCAGCGTACCATTAACACACAGCTGTTTGAGTTTGATATGTGCAGTCTGGATTTCCTGGATGTTGGGGAGACACTTGTCCAGATCAGATTTGTAAACGTCACTTCTCAGGGGATGGCTTCGAGTTATTGCATTACAAATCCTAAGTAAGAAGAAGAATCAGCCATTTTAGTATTGAAGGAGAGAGAAACTGTCTTTCAAGAAACATGCCAGAGTCTTTAACTGCAAACAACTAAAACCACATAAAACATGCACCTTAAAAAAAAAAAAGTTCTCTAGTTTATATACAGGAGATATATTGCTCCTGCCACAAAGCTATTGACTCAAATATTTTTGGTGTCTGATAGTTACAAAACAAAAAAATGGAAACATTGGATCATCAAAACTAACACGTTTGGGAAATGAAAATCTGTGGCTGACTTACRGTTAAACAGCTCTATTCAATTTTTAATTTTCCACAGTTTTTAGTAAGTCATCTATGCTAAATAAACAGAACATATATAAAGTTTATAAAGCCAGGAAATCTGTCAGGGTTTCAAATAAAACTCAGAGCTCCAGCCTAACATGCAAGTGTTTGTACTACTACAAAAAGTCACCCTACAAATTAAACCAAAGAACAAAAAATACCAAACTAGTAAACTACTTATGCTAGGCTCTAAATGCCTTCATCTTTCAGTGAGGATAGTGAATGACAAATATTTCACAGAAATACCGTGTGCATTGTGGCACTAAATCTATAGAACTGTATTTCCCAATGCCACAAATAAATAATTTCTACTGTGTCTTCCTGAAGCAGGTAAGAAAATCTCCACCAACATAAGTTGTATTACAATAACATCAATAGAAAAGATTGTCTGATCCTTTTATCAATAAATTCTGTCATCTGAATGACTAGCCGCCTAAAAAATAAATATCCCTTAAAATTTGAAAAATTATTCAGTATTCGAAACTGAAGTGGACCTTGAATAGAAATTGTGCCAGAACTATATTCAGAGAACAGTTTCTCAAAAGCTATTGCACTACAACATTATGAAGCAAGTATCCTCTCAATTACCAGTTGCTGCTGCATGTTACACATACTCACCACTTGTGTTATCCTACGCGTCRGATTAGAGAGTAACATAACTAATCATTTACCTTTGATCAATTCTTCTTTGTTGCAATACATCTTTAATGTTGGCCATTCTTACAAGGGCACTCCCATTAGGGTGATTCCAGGACCATAACTAATATGTGGAAAAAACACAAAAGAAACAACAAAATAATGCAGGTTAGTGTTATTCCGTAGAAATGTTTTTCTTAACACTACACACAAAACCATGTTAATTGACATGTGTATCTTTAAGATTAATATTGTACAATGATCATGAACAGTAACAGAATAAAGACTACACTTACTGGCATTCGTCTCCCAATAAAAGAGTAGGAGTATAGCTTAAGGTCTTGATCTGCTAAGGAAGATGGAACCACAAAATATTCTGGAAGGCTTGGGGAAAAAATATGATACAAAAGGTTACTTTACCCTGCATATTTTAACAGCTTTTCTCTTGTTGCAATGCTGTCTCACCAACTCTGTTAAACTACAATGCGCCAGCCCCCAGTACCGCAGCGCTAACTGGCTGTCCTGCACGCCTGCATGATCTGACATACCACTGGTACAGCTCAGGTGCATTTGTTTAGAAACATGCATGTTTCAGAGGGAAGTACAAAAGCATGAAAGCAACAGATGCCAAAATACGACATTTCCTTTAATGACAACACTTGCAGGACCAACTCCAGAGAGTGGCACATTGAAGAGGTGAAGTGCACAGTTAGGTAGGGTGGAGGCTTTGGTAGAGGAGACAGGAAAAGACGGTGTAATTGCCTTGTTTTCTTCTACTTGCATTACAAGAGGAACTTACCAAGTAGATATCATATAACCTTCATTGACTGAACAAACTCTCCACTCTGATGCACCTGTCCTTTTGATTTCTCTATCCCAATCAGAGTAAGTTTCAAACAAAGGTGTCTGCTGACCACTGGCACCGCCGATGCCACCACCACCACCTCCTGGGTCTATTCCATTCACCTTCTTTGCTAAGAAAAGAAAATTCATTAATGCACATTTAAAAAAAAGAGGGGAAAAAACATCAAGCTCTTCACCTTCCTAATTACAAGAACGAGCCGCTAGCATCAAGAATAACGTKACCTAGTTTTGTATTACAACAGATCAGTGGTTTAATGACAGCTTGGCGATACATTAAGATGTAAATGTATTTTTTCCGGCAATTTCAAGAGAGAAGCAACATAAAATTGGTATGTTGTGCTGCTTGATAGAAAGCAAGACATACCAACACTCAGGAATGAATGTTATCTTCAGTCACAGGATTTCCCTYTTTAAGATGCCAAAGTTAGAGACGTTTTAAAAACGTGAACCCTTTAYAGGCTACCCTTTAATTAGGTACCTTATGAAGAAAGCAAAATAAAAATTGTATCATTTCAACAGCTTTAAATGACTGCTGTATTAACAGCAAATAAAATAGATTGAAGGCCAGGTTAAAAAATATATATATATATATATTTATATATATTTATATTCATACAAAAAGATGGCCTACCATTTTGTGGCTAGGGATCARGAAGATTATATGGTCTGTTATTAATACAGAAGCATCTCCTTTGCTGGGCGTTCTTTAGGTGCCAAGGAGGCAGTCAGCTGTGTCAAAGGAGACTACATTTTGTTTCTTGCCACTTGAAGTRAATTTTTAGATGAAAGTGAAATAAACTGAGACTCAACCCTACTACCTCCCCCATGAAAGCTCCTAGCTTTAGCAAGAGCCTGCGAAGACCTAAGTGCCTGCCCAAACAAAGCAGAATACAGCGTTATGGCTCTACTGTCACCTCAGTGATTTTGTAGGTTCTACATCCTGTATCTATCAACTTCATTCTTGCACTAGTACTCGGACTACTTATGTTTTTCAGAAGAAAACTGGACTAAAATCAGAATGAAGTAGTTGCTCAAAGACAGTATACAGAGAAATATGATAATTACCAAAAAATGTTATAATTTTACTGTTCAATGGCAGGATATACAATTATTAAATAKAGCCTGGGAAAAAATGATGTACATATACACCAGAGCAATGCAGGCTCTCTAWGTTCCTCAAGAAGCCCAAAGACAGTATTTCAACTTTTACTTTACTAGGACTAGCAGGAATAGAGAGTCRCAAAATACAGTGCTGGAATTGTAAGAACAAAGCCAGAGGTCTATGCTACAAACACCAGGGTTCACAACAAAAAAAMCCCAACCCAAACCAGAAGTATTTCAAACTYTTTTCTCCATCAACTGCAGCACAGCAGAACAACTATCTTTTGCCATTCTGGTCTGCTGCTCCAGAGGAATGTTTTTTACCCACCTTACACAATTCTTCCACTAGGTATTTTTCCATACAGCAAATGGTATTTTAAGGACAGAGTAAAGGCAACTTTGTGACAGATTAACATTTTGTTCACACTCCACTTTTACATTTTATTGTAATTTTATCTGCAAATTGGCTTGCTCCCTAGTACTTTATAACGCTAAAGTACATGGACCKTAATAACTGCCCAAGTTTTATCAGGTAAGAAATTATGTGTGTAATTATGTGCGCAACATAATCGCATGCACACTAACTCTTGTGCACGCACAGGGCAGTCATGTAGGCACCTGCATGAAAAACATGCATTTTCGTGCAAATTTGAAGGCCTGAGCTCATAATTCCACAAMATTCAAATTTGTAACAGGCAGATCAGTGGTTTCTAATGCCAGCTGCTGAGTAAGTATTTCAGTACCAGAGAACTACATCAGTGGCACTTTCTCTGTTTGGAGGCTTGTTACGCTAGAACTGATGGTTTTCAGCTGTGTATTGGCTGGGGAACACTAAGCAGTGACCGCACAGCATTACACTAGAAATCAAGTTCCAAAGGCATCTTTTTCAGGCTTACCTAACTGACAAGGTTCAGTTGGAGATTGGCCTTGAGCAGAGAGGGTGTGCTCCAACTCAGCAGGGGTGGTGGAGGTTTTGAGTGGTAAGAACTGCCTAGTAAGCCTCTAGGAAAGAAGGTATGGAGTCCCAAGTTGCACAAATCCTCCTGCAATACCACCAGAAGAGAAACTTATTCCCAAAAGAAGGGCAGGTGAACAAGCCTGCCTGATGGGAGATTAGCTAGGTACCTAGAGTACCAATATAGACATACAATAGGAGGATCGAAGCGTGAATTGAGAAATGTGAGTATTCATGCTGACAGAAGTGCTGACACAGGTAGCTTTGTTTTGTTTCAGACAGGAAAGACACTTCTTTCGATTTTGGTTGTTAATGTCTATCACAATGAAYGACTTATAACCGAAAGTAAGAGGTTGGGTGCAGGACAAGCCAATTTTATTACCCCTGGAGAAAGCCTCAAATGCTTTTTGCCACTGCTTCTAGACAGAAGTCTTACTAAAATTACATATTATCAAATAGGAAAAAAAAAWAATCAAAATACTTTCATACTCACCTGGATTATGATATATTTCCCCAACATACTCAAATGCAAAGAGAAGCTGAAGATCCGTTGGCTGAGAATAATGAGCTATTGCAAGGCACACCTAGGAAAGAAACTTTTATTACTGCTATTTATAGATGTAAAATTTATCACCCTTAATTATGACAGTGTGAAATATGCAGAGCAAAAGTTAAAAACCAYTTTTTTCTGATGTTTTATTTCCATATTTGATTTGAGAAGAATGAATTATATAGCTAAACATACTCATAATTGCCGAGAGACCATTACTGTAATCATAGTAGGTGAGTTCATGACCACGTATCAACAGTGGTTAACTGATAAGGGTGGACTAAGATTTTGCAAGAAAGGTCAGACTGCAACAGGCATCCCTAAACACGATTCTCTGTATCAACAGACAAGCAAGGACTTGGAGCTACTGTGCTGTGCCTGCCCACCTGCATACAGAAGTAAGGAGGAGAACAGAAAAAGAAAAGAGCACAACACACAGGTGGTGAGCACAGTACAGAAAAATCTCATTTGCAATTGGTCTTTTGATAATTTTTTTTTAAATGAAGAGTACTTATCAACATAGCATAAGAACATAAGAATGGCCATACTGAGTCAGTTCAAAAGGTCCAACCTAGCACTCTGTTCCTGACAGCGGCCAGCAATCGACGCTTAGAGAAGAGGGTAAAAACAGAGAAAGCATATAATGAAATTTCACCAGGATATTTTTGAACAGTTCACTTTTCAGGCACTGCCTGAATTAAAATCTGTATCAGTATTCAACAGCATTTGACAGATATTTCTTCTACAAAGTTGTCAGTTGCGCCAAGAGGTTTTTGAAGTGCAACTTCCCTCTACAAAAGCCCTGTTGGTTCTTCCCTAAAGTATCATCTTTAACCAAATGTTTGAATCTAATTAAGTTTTTATTATCTTTTCCACTAATTCACCCCATATAGGCATGAGGCTTACCAGTCTGTGCTACCCAAAACTCAATCTTCAAAAATTTCTGCTCTTGGAAGGGAAAACAAGAGGTTGCTCTTTGAATCCTGCATCTCATTAAGTTGTATTCCAAAATGATGRAGGGCATTGATGAATATAAATGAAAAGCAAATTGTTTGGTAATAAAGAACAGCTTCTGCCCCAAGTTACTTGGAAGTAAGTATTCATGGTGGGAGATGTTTTCTTCATGTTAGTCACTTGTAGTTTGTTTGTCAGTTGAATGGCAGGCCAAAGATTCTCCATCAATCTCCAATTTCAATAAAAAGTAAGATTTTAGGGTAGGTCCTTTTGCCAAGTGTGGGGGATCTAACAGTTAATTAAACAGGCCAGTAATCATCCCCTTCCCAGTCCCGTGCTGATCTTGAGAACTGAAACATCAGCCAAACTTTCTGAGGGTAGCAAGATGTCAGCTTCATTACATTTTGGCCTAGCCCTTACAGGTTCTGTCCCAGATGACTGGATTTCACTCACAARAAGAAACCCACCCGTAACTTATGGACGCCTGCAGGTTTATAGCAAGCTCCAACACTGCCTCTGACAATCTGATGCATTAATCACGTTTAACCAGGCTGAGTCACACGTCCTGCCCTGGGAAGGGAAATCCTGCAGAGACTGAAAAATGAGAGAGATGCATCCTCAGAACAGCAGAGATTAACCTGGGGCACAAGGAAGATTCTTGCCCAAGTCTTTGCATTCTTTGCAGCAGTCTCAGAACCAGCAACACATAAGCAACTTGTTTTCTACCCATATAAATTGTTCATTATGGTAGAACCCTAAGATTATTAAAATTAAGAGTGCAGCACATGGTTTAGGATTAGATATTAGACTTCAAATACAGTCAAGCTTTGCTACCCTTTGTCTCTTTAAATGTGGATATGCACTAAGAAATACAAAAGATTTGACAAAAGACCCTTAAKATCTAGAAGAATCAAAATCAGGAAKAAAAAAAAACTTTCAAGTAGAGATTGGCCCTGTTATTCTCTAAGTTTCAGGACTTGATTTGGAGTCTTTAGCTTTGCCTTCTTCCCTCAGTATTTGCTTCTCCATTTTACTAAAATGTACCTGCCTTATCTCTCTGAAGAAAATATTTAATGAAAAGGAGGTTATAAAACACAAAACTCTGACATGTTCAGATACAGAAATTCCATGTGACAAAGTTTTTAATTAGCGACAAAGACATAATATAAGTTCACATTATTACCACCTAAAATTTTTCGCTTCCGTTTTCCTCCTTCCCTTCAACTCTCCATGACTTTTTATATTTGGCAACATGTTGACACAATCTAGTGACTGTTTAGTAGTTTTGGATATTATTTTTGAAAAACATTCTGTGCATCCAAGAAATTGTTTTCTGTTAGTGAAGGAAAGTTTTCTTACTGACATACAAATAAAAGAAAGATTTGCATGACACACAACTGAAGGAATACTACTACTGGCAGCATTGTGCCACAGGAAAAAAAACTTGAGAGCTCTCAAAAAAAACTTACGTGAAGTTCTATATGGAGGAAGTTATTGTACTTTTACTAGCTTGTACGCAACATATACGGCATTACAGAACCCTCGCCATATTTTTATTTACTTTGGCTTTTGATGGGGACATTCCTCACTATTTATAAAACCAGTAATGACCGTAGACTAACTTGAGTTGAAAATGGTTTTTCACAAACACTCCCCTACAAAAAAATTCCTATCAAGTCTTAGAAGCACAGTTGCTTTACTTTTCTCCCCACACTTTCAGTTCTACAATGAAACTGCAAAAGAAAATAGAGGACAGGACATTCCAGGGTGGGGATGGACCCCCCAAAACACTCAAACAGTGAAAGTGTCACTGGTAAATAGTCTAGCATGACTTTTCAAATGAACATTTATAAGCTCATTTCCAGGATTCGGTAAAACATTTAATAACTACCATGAAGTAACTAGAAGCCATGCACATTTTATTAAATCTTGTGATTTCAGTGTACAAATCAAGGCTGAAGAAGCCAGCTATTCCATAACACTAGGCCTCTCCTAACAGACTGCTTTTGCCTATCATTCACAATGAAACAAAATGGAAATCTGTGCACATACACATTTTGACTTCTATTTTTCTATGTAACTTTCCACTACAGTAACTGATATTAACAGAGCTACTCCTCATCTTCATTTATGGGAGTGAAGGATGAAAGCCTTTTACGATGCTGATCTACTCTCAAGGCTTGAGGATGAACTGCAATTAAAAAATTCCATTGTGCTGTCAAATAACACAATAGAAATACAGTAAAACCTTTTTTTTAAAGCAGCAACTGAAACCTATGTCATTTACTTGCCACATTTGAGAAAGAGAGTATGTGTGTGCTGTGTTAAGAGGGGTAAAATTAGGGGGGGAGATGGTAAGCATTCAGATCCGGTTCCCCAAAAAAATGAGACCATAACTGTGCTTTTGAACCCAGCAGCTGAAAAATGTTCCCAGGTGACATGCTCCACAGTACAGACATAACTCACAATACCAGGTATTGCACAGGTGAAACAGCCCACCTGTAGATTACAATACAGGTTCAGGACCTTTTTTCTGCTATTAAAAAAAATAATTATCCTGCTACTGTCTTCATTTTTACATTTTAGACAAATTCCACTCATACATACACTAAACAAGTATTAAAGACATACTCATTTTCAGTTTATTCCCCACTAAATCCACATAGTAGTTTCATTGTCTGAAAGTTTCAAAAGACAAGCACATTCCACAGATCTCAGCAGATTATCACCAGAAGTAGAAAGCTCTTAAATTGGAAGACAAACATGTTTTACAGGAAATGTTCTCATATCAAACTGAAAAATGTTTGGTATTCTTGCGAATTTACAATTGTGTAAAGTTGAAGATATTTAGGCTCAGTCAAATAACAAGAGAATAGGCTGCTTGTTGGAAAGTTCATTTATTAAAAGCAGTAAACACAATGGCTGTAATTATTTCATAGTACGAAGGCCATTCCCCTATGTCAGTGTCCCCTGTTCAAGCCCCGTCTGAGAAAAATGAATTATACTTTCAGGGTAAGCCCTCCTCTTCTTCAACAGGAATTTTACCGAGGACAAGAGCTTCAAAATATCGCTAATGCTCTTGGAAGAGACAGTTTTGAACAGTCATATTTAAGATGTGCTAAGTTAGCGTAGCCCTGCACTTCACCTCCTTCCGTAAGCCAGGCTACTTGTCTTATGAACTCATTGGAAGGATACTATTTTCCCTTATTACTGCAATTCCTATTCCGAGTAGACACCTGTAGTAGAAAGTCATGCAACCAGGACCAGATCAAGTCCCACGGACAGAATTTGTTCATCTTCCTAGGCAGGAAGCCTTCTTAGGAAAATAAGCTTTCAGGTAACAAGACTTCCAGCCCTAACCATCGTGCACGTTCTCCTAGCTGCTAAGCTATGAATTGTCTAATTGAGAACTGCTTTTTTTTCCCTCTCCACAAAAATTCCAATACCAGCTACACATAATATTTAATCTGGTTTGAGTACAAGTAATCTACATGAGAGGAAACAGTACAARCATTTCAGAAGCTGAAGTAACTTTTTACGTATCAGAATCCTTGTTTGTACAAGAATGTGTTTGAATTCTAAACACAGGYTTCCTAAACCTTAAGAGAAATATTAAAATACATTGCTACTTTTTAAAATACTTCACCTCCTCCAATCCCACTCCAAAGACCATAAAGATAATCATATCTTCTCGTGCATTCCCACTGTCATGAGATATTACCAATTTTGTTATCTGTATAAACAATTAGAACAAGGTAATACAGAAGTTGGGGGGGGGGGAGAGGGGGGAGGGTGGCGGGAGAAGACATTAGAAAGGGTCAGGATCATTTGTCCAAAACTGCCAGAGCTTCGTATTATTCTTCATAACAATTAGGAATAAATTGTTCTACTCCATCCCAAGTGTTATGACGTGTGAGAAGGCTAGTTTTGATTGCACAGGAAACAAGATTTGAGATAAGTGATTTTCCTTCTGTTTTGATTAAGCATGTGTTTCTGAAACTGCTCTCATACTCATTTAAAAAAGCTTCCTGAAGGAAAAGAACTGAGGGAGTTCCAGAAKAGAAAGGGACTGAGAAAATGGAGATCTATTTAGGAAACAGGAGATTATAGGGTGTGTGCCATTCTGGTGCACTGCCAAGATTCATATGCATGGTGAGGCAACACACGATCCATCATCGTGGATCTAAAGTCATAACAGTCATAAGATCTAAAGCCTCACCTTTTCATATATTTTAATTTCTTACTCTAATGTCAAGTATTGTAGTGGTTAGAAATTAGCAGGAGTTTTCAGTTAGACTGTTTGTTGTGATTTTTGGAATAAAATCATTCCTCTTACTTTAAGGAATGTGAAATGCTTCTTCTTTCACACTGCCCAACTTAAGGCTTCTCCAACTTGCTTCCCTATCCTCCACTTCCTCCCACACCCATCTGGCTTTCCTTCCTCTGGAGTCTACAGCTTTATTTTAGAGACTAAACAGAATTAAACTGCTAAATGGTGATGAGTGCGAGTTTCCATTCCCTCTATTATTCCTTAACTCYGTCTCCCAAATATCTTCCTCATAAAAGTGAGGAAGAAAATATTTACTTGACTGATTAATGTTGAGACAGTATTTTATTAGCATGTATTGGCTGCAACTAATGTTGACGGTATTTTTCTAATAGAAATTATTTTTAAGCTTCTTCATAATAATTTACCCCAAAATAAACTAATTCACCTCAAAATTCAATGTGTTCTTCCAATTTGTTTCTGCTTAAAGGTAGAGAAAAACACCTCTGAAAATTCTACCAATAGTACCCATGCATCATTCTATATGTAATCAAGTCAGTCAGACTGTCCACACCTGAAGCCTGACTGCTTTCAAACCTGGATCCTTCTTTTCACACTTACTACCAGGAAGAGACTCKGAATACTCTCTATTCTAGTGAGGCAGCTTAATTAGTAAGGGTTATTCTCCCTTATGCCCTGTTCAGACACTTCCTTAGGAACAGATTACATTCTCTTTGCCAACATCAATTTATGTAAYCGAATGCTGTTGAGTATTTCCATTACATTCAAGGAACAATGCATGAAACAAATTACTTAACTGTATAAAGTTAATATCTGTTCTCCTTGTAACTATTCCATATATTTAAAGCTCATTTTTAAATAGTAATTATCAAGTGTATTGTTTTTATTTCTTTAACTACTGCTCTAAACAGAACATTTGCTAGCATGTGGCAACAAGTTAGAGACATTTATACTCCCATAGTTTGAAATGTATATTTTAGTAGGTAGATATTTCATTTTGACCTACCAGTGCTTTATTCATAGGAGGATACTCCTCTGTATTATCAGGATGACATTTAGTTCGAAATCTCCCTGGTCCGATTTGCACAGCTGACTGTATCTATGTGAAGTTTGYTAAAGGAAGCTATTTATGATTTATAAAGCACTAACATGCAGGTCTCCTGCTTTACAGAACAGAGATTGTAATGCAAACTGCAACATCACCTTCCCTTCTGCTTATTTTAAAAACAAGTGAAAAAACCTTATTCAAAAAAACTTCAGTCATAAATACTTCAGACATGATTTTAGTTATAGCCTGCACAATTCACTGATTCCAACACAAATTAAGTTCTGCAGTTTCTCAACACTAAGCACCCTAGAAAACCTTCATAAAACACATAAGCACAATTTATCCAGTTAATTTTTTTACTTAGGAGGTCTTCATATCTAGCTCCAAAATGAGCACAAGCAAATTTGTGAGGAAAAAATATAGCTGACAACTATTTTCATTTTTCTCAAAGAGATGACTGGAGATTAGGCCCCCAGGTCAAAAGGAAAGAGAAGAAGCTGGAGAGGATCCAGTGGATGGGATATCAAGATGACTATGGTCCTGAAGTACATCTTCTGAGGAAACCAGGCTCACTTAGCTTTGCAATAATGAGACTGCAGAAAACCGCTGCTACCAGGAAGGTAGTCACTGACAGATGCCAGACGACATAATGTGCAGCAGCCAGAAACTCATCTTGGAACATTCAAGCTGGACATCAGGAAAAATGCACGGCACTGGCACAGGTTACCCACAGAGGGAAACGGCTCTCCATCCTTGGTGGTTTTCAAGATACAACTGGACAAATCCACAGCTAACCTGATCTAACCCTGGCAACTCTGAAGAGAAAGGTGAACTCCATAGGCCCCTCCATCCAGCACCTCTGACTCTGCCATCAGTCCTCTACCACAACATCCTCTCGGTCAGAAGACAAGGCCAGCCCACTCAGMCAAAGAGAAGAGCGAGAATTCCCTCTCATCAGAACTCAGTTATACTTTAAGTCTTGGTCCTCCCTACAAAAGTTATGCACACACAATTATTTCCAAGTAGACAGCTACCGATGTTTTYATGCACAAATAGCTGGATGTAAATATATATTAAAAGGGCCCTTCAGAACTATAAAGAGGCCTGACCACCTTCCTTCCTTTTGAAACATCAGGACAACCTTGCTAACATGTACTGCTTGAAGGGCAGGAACAGAAACCAGATAAAATCTTTCAAGAGCGTGGTGCTGGCATGCCATTTAAATGMCAGAAAGAACAAAATAACTCCATTTGATATGCTGTGTAAGACCATTCTAGTTGTGTTCACCAGCATCTCAAAATAATTTAAGCAAAATCCTGATAGAAGAAACTTGATCTAAGGACCTCATGGTTTTAAACATTTATATTTTAAAGCTAACAGAATAATATTATTATGGAAATACTAGAGTAGGTTAACAGAACCTTATCTCCCTTCAGTAAAAGTGCGCTTCTGTGATACACSCACACAAAGTTGCAGTAACCTACTCGATGCATCAAAACTGCAATAGTAGCCACACAGCTGATATTACCATTGTAGGAATTTTCTTCCACTCCTCTAGTGAGTGCATTCTGGTATCTGAACATGGCAATGGCTACACTGTTGGTCACCACCAGTACTATCTTTATAACCACACAGATTCAGATCCTTCTGGATCTCTAGAACTAGGTGTTCTTCCTATCAAAAGAAATCATGTTAGACCATGTAATCATAAATGTATAAAGCGAGTGCCTACATAAAACGGTTTCACTTTTTGCTCTTGCTTAAGCAAATGCAGCACAAAGAGTGTTAATGAGATGCTGAGTGTACGCTCTCTTCCGCCCTCCTCCAGGCTAATCACTCTTCTTAGCTGAGACAACCAGTTAGAAACAGTTGCTACAAAGATATTGCAGCAGACAGGCTGCTCCAGGGAGATTTCAGAGAAGCAGTGAAAGGGGAATTGACTGCTGAAAGATTGCCAAACATGAAAGGTTACAAACAGCAAAGGCAGCAGGCAGAGAGGAACCTAGAAAAGCAGCAAGGAAAGAACAGTCCGGGAGGGTAAAAGGTGAAGARGCGATGAACTGGTTCATCGGTTACTCAGCTGGTAGCAGCAGACAGACTTATGTCTGGGCAGATGGTTCTTAGGACTTACAGGGTTAAGCCCAAACTTTATCCTACTGAGAAGGGGAATTAAGCTTTGTGAGCAAACTGGGTCGCTGCTTACGAAACGGCCGCTGTGCCACGCCTGGCCACGAAGCAGTGCCGCGGGGGGGCAGAGGAGCTGTCACTCACAACCTACGGCACCCAGCCCCGAGGAGGGGGGTGAGCCGATGCTCTCGTGTAGGCTAACCGTGTCTGGGTAGYGGAAACTTAGCTGGACCTTACCAGGTTAAATAACATACAGTGGTTTTGCTGAGACTTATGACAAATGTTAAAATGGGGAAGGAATGAAATTTCTAGGAATGTACAGACATAAGTAATTCCTCTTGTCAAGAGGTATGCAAGTCTCTTCTAAGAACATGTTGAGAAAGAGCACACAGTTTTACGTAGATTAGACAAACCGGTCATTTCAAGAGCTTGTTGGAGAACTTGCTGTGAAGCAAGTAAGAAGTGTATATATAAGATAGTACACTTTACCTATGGGTAAATTAAGCTTATGACTTTCAGAAAATGTATCAAAGTTTCAAACATTTTCCATAAAAATGTAAACATCTGTTGTACAGCTGCAATGCAGTATTCCGATTCCAGTCTTTAAGAAGACTTGTTTAATAAATTAGTACTTTTTAAAAGTACAACAGATATGGCAAGAAATGCAGGTTTATCTTAAGATACAGTTAAAAGAAACAGTTAATACATCATGTTAAATTCTTAGCTAATAATTTTGACTCTAAAAATCTAGATATTCTCCTGTAACAGAATGTGATTAATTTGCAATTCTTCCCCCCTACTTCTCTATCAAAATGTAAAACAAAATGTTCCTATTAGCCCAGCTGTTGCTACATGTAATGACCACAAGGCAAGATTTCATAAGAAGATATAATACCTTTTTTGCACTTTCTGGACCCGCTTCATCAAAACGAAATCTGACAATACGGAAGTCTTTGCAATAAATTATTAATTCAGTTGGATTAAATTTAAGTTTTTGGTTGGGACCAAGGACCTTCTGCTTCCTCTTGGTGTCATTCACTGTAAAGAAAAGACAAAGTTACTGGACTGGGTTTTCTAAGTATACAACAAAAGACTGGCTCAAACAGATACAATAATGCTGCTACCAGCAGTTTTTCATTTAATAGTATATTTCAACTGTTCAGTTGAGGTAGAAAATCTATAGGTCCCCCTGTTGATCAATCTCCTTTCAAACAAGTGGCTGATTTACTGTTTCCTGTACGCCCAGATTATTTTTGTCCATCAACAACTTCACAAACAAGGAATTAACATGCAGTATTCCCAAGAGCAATTTTTGCTCCCAGGCAGTTAATTGTGCATGCTCCAATGCCCTTCTGATGCACAGCAATTGGCATATATGCTGATTTTTTTTTTTTTATTATTTTTTTTTTTACTTGGATGTATAAAAAAGTGCTGGAGTTAAGACTAAGATTAACTCCTTATTTCTTACATAAAACTCAAGAATGTAAGTATAGTGAATTGCCAGCTGGTCTAGACCTGCATAGACAGGCTGTGTCTCTTGGCCTATCTATCTCCTTTTTAAACAGAGAAAGTTAAGTTGTAAAAAGTAAGCATCACAGAAGCCACAGAGATTTTATTTGTGGTAACTGGGAAAACTGGGGCACGTAGCTGTTGAGTGATTAATTGACATAGCTGCCTGGTTGCAGGTATCTTCTGGGTTAGATTTAAGTACTTCCAGGGAACTCAAGAGAAGTGTTTTAAGACACCTCCCGCTATTCACCTTCRATATAACAACCATCGAGCAACCTCTTCTGCAGCGCATGTGAAAACCTCCCCATAATTCCTGTTAGTAAAAGCTTATGCTTCACTAAATTTAGGGTAAACCTGCGTAACAGAAGAACAAAGAATAATCTCCCCAAGTGTGTGGCAGGAAATACTGCCCCCTCCCCCTAAAGAGCTTCAAACCTCAATGGAAAAGCTGAACAGAAAGGGTTCCTACAGAACTTCTACCATCCTTCYAATGAAACTGCAAACGTTCATGCTATTTGACAGTTTGGGGAAACATGCACAAAAGAGTAATCTAGAATCTGTCAGCCCTCAAGTTTCAAAATAAAAGCTATCTGTAGTCTTCTCCCATTTAGGAAGAACACATTTCATGTGAGAGAGGACATAATTAATAAAACAATTATTCAAGGCTGGCTGGCTTTTCCCTATTTAGCAGAATTTATTACATGTGCGTTTGTATGAGATGTTAAATAAGAAGATTGCAACACCCCATTTACAAACATGTCTCCATACAAAACTGTCATTAACAGATTTGCAACACTGCTACTGTTTTGACACTTCTACCTGGTATTTTTGAAAAGGGGCAACAAATGTGGGCCAGTGCAAGACCATATAACAGGTCCATAGCACCTCTTCATTTAAAAAAAAGCATTTCTTCGTAATGTTCTTCCTCAGATAGACATAATCTTTTCACAGTGATTACAGCCAGCTTCCAGAGTGGAAATGGATTGTTGGATAACTTTGGGCACTGAAAACTTTTAAGTAATGATTTAAATTACCTACAGTCAGAAAACCAAGTATTTAACAGCCCATGCCATAATCAAGATTTGAAAAATTATCAGTTTTATGAAATTCTTCAATTACAAGATGAAAAACATTCTTCTTAACAAACAGGTTAGCCTAAAGTACCCACCAAATCAAAAACTGGTTCTACAAAATAAGTATTTYATAAGGAATTCCTTCAGATTAAGATGTCTATTGTCATTTGTATACTTTTGAGGACCACTAGCTACTAACTTGCTAAGAATTAGACAAGATTGAAAACTTGAGCATTTATGCTGTCGGATATCCCAGCTATGTGTAAATTGTGTAAGTGATGTGCTTTTTCCAATCTGGTATATTTAAATGAAAGATATTTAGATGATTGAATATAAAAAAGTTGCTAACAAAATGTTGTACTGCTATAACAGGTGTCCATCCTAGAACACCTGTTGACTCAGTGTTGTAGTTAAATTTAAAACCAATATAAAGACCCAACTAAGCAAGTCTCCTGCATGGCACCTCAAGTTTTATTCAGCTTTTAAGGCTTTTATCCTAATTTTAAGGAAAACAAATTCTTCAAATCAGGGAAGATTAATAAAACCTTAAGCATCAACAATTCTGCACAACCTAACAAGCCATTAACAGTTTTGAACTGAGTAAGTTTAAAGCCTGTCATCATACTTAACTATTTTTGACATACCTGTGACAATCTGCTCAATGCATGTTAGTGGGACATCATGTTCACCAAGGAGGAGGTTTTTATAATGGAATTTCTGAAACACATGAACTCATAGCTATTAATTGCAGTTCTGCAGTTCGCAACCAGATACAGAGTACAACTTAGAAGAAACTATGATAAAAATCAGGCATGCCTAGACTTTGCTGACATGTACCACCCTTGCCTATTCACAGGCAATTACAGGTTGTGGAAACAGCTCTCTTGTGCTGGTGAATGCACACTGAACAGTTTAGAAACCCCAGTGGAGTATGCAAAATAACCCCACTACTTGCACTGAATTTACTAGCCTCAAAACTGCTGGTAGAAATTCAATACAATCTGAAGTGTAACATATATATATATGTGATATARAAAACCTCCAACTATTACTGTAACCATAGAAAGAAAAAAGTATTAATTCAGCTTTCGAAAATACGTTTTGACAGCTACTTCATGTCAAAAATTAATTTTTTGAAGTAGCTTTGGTCAAACTTACTAACCATCACTGAATAAGCATCTCTCTACTTTCAGAGCTTTACACACGCCTAGTTAATGGAGTGTTTCTTTTAAAACCCCAAAATGAAAGTGAAAACTCTACTGAGACTAACATACAGCTCGCAACTTGGATTTCCAAACAGTACTGTATGCTGTGCTGTTCAAAAACTGATTGAGGTTTTGAATGTCACATGTTCTGCTTTGACAAAGGCTTGGTTTATTTCTCCCCTTTTCTTGTTGCTTCATCTACAATGAAAACTCATTTCCTGCTTACTTTGTCCTCCATCAGTAATGCCAATAAAACTTGGATGCATTAAAGGCTTTGCTGATCTGATGCTTGTCTAGTCAAAGGAACATTTGCAATTATCTTCTTCAAGGAGGAAGATGTTTTTATACAATTCCTGCTTTGCCTTTGCTAAAACGACTTTCCAATGAAGCCTCCATAAACAGAGGTAAATAGAGCTGGCTGCACTTCCATACCAAACTTGCTCCGTTTTCATATTCTCCATGAAGGGATGGAATTTGGCAACATATTCAGAACAGGACAGTGGAACCTCATCATTTAGCGTGCTTTGTTTTAGAAGGCATCATATTTATATCAGATATGAGAAAGATTCACTGTATTCTAATTAAATCCACTTTACCTATCACATTTGTTGTCATGATGTAGCGATGTGAGTAATAACAAACCTGTAGTGGCATTGGGTCATCCGTAATAAAGGAAATCTTGAAGTTAGTGCAAACCAATTTGCCCCACAGGTCATATTGACTTGTATCTGTTGCGATGCATTTTCTTACAAAGTTTACTTCATTTACCACAATTTCACCTAAAACAGAAAAAGGGGAGGGGAAATGAGAAGCCTATATACATCTTGTAGGTACAACAATTTTAAGTCCGTAGTACCAAGCAGCCCCTAACTCTTTACCTGTTTCAAGTTATACACCCCTTCTGGATACACGTGGAGTTTAATTAACACCACTCCAGGGAAAAAAAGAAAACTACTGTTCCAAAATAGACAATATTGTGCAGTAGTTAAAACCAAAAAAAAACCCCCACACCACTTTCCTTATACCCAGAGATCAAAATCTGAAATTCTTCACTATTAAAAATTCATTGGTTTGGACAACACTGTCCTTTAAACAAAGGCATACATTCATGTACTTCAACTAGTATTTATTTTAAAAACTGAAATTAGCTGGCTATTGTTAAGTACTTTAGAGAGTTTTATGAACTTCATG
Organism: Oceanodroma leucorhoa; assembly: GCA_030449065.1. Lineage (NCBI taxonomy): Eukaryota > Metazoa > Chordata > Aves > Procellariiformes > Oceanodroma > Oceanodroma leucorhoa. The sequence goes on from JASVER010000048.1 coordinate 1,733,511, forward strand.
AATTCAGAATAATCAGTCCACATCCAGCTTTGCATTTATAAACAGATTTTCAGGTGATTTCATAAAAGAAAAACCAGAACACAAACATACTAAACACGCCTCACCATTTCAAAATTCCTGCTGTGACCATCTAATGAAGGAGACCAAGCATCTCCTTTTGCAAAACAGATCCAAATGAAGAAAAAAAAAATTATGCCAATTCATCTGGGATAAGCTATGAAATAAAAAAAGGATACAGGCAAATGAGACTTCTTTTTCGTTTAAAAAGAAAAAGTAAATCGCTACACATAATGTTACTTTTTAGTTCCACAACAGAGGTTTCTGAAAGCTAAACAGTAATTTCRTTCTCACTTCAGGAAATGAACTTGGTCATTTATTTTGCTCCTGTCTAGGGCTTCTGCTTCTGTCATCAGATCAACCACCTCCTGCTGYGGCTGTCTACCATAAGTAGTGTGGGAGTGGAAGTGTGTTCAAGAAAAGTGTAATTTTATACTAGCTGTAGGTTTTTGTTTAAAAAAGACTAAGGACTGAAGATTGCTAAAGCCTAATTTGCTCGTAATAGGTTGGGCATATTTAGTCCCAGTTGCCCGAAATGCCATCTCAGAGTGTCCTAAGCTTGGCAAGAAAACAGTCGGTTCTTTGGGTGACTATAATGGCAGTAATCAGCTATCTGTATGCCCAACGAGYATGGATATAGCTTTGAATAAATCTCCCACCTCTCTCCTGATCTAAAGAAGCTATTTTCCTCAGGCAGTTATCACTGTACTCAAGTAACCATACATCCAAAGAACTGTCTTTAGCATTCCAAACGCTTGAGTGGAAACGCACCTTTTGCTAGTCCTRAGACCCAGTCTCCGTACACGCTCCCCATCCTAAGCTCTGTAGCCAAGCTGCCCTACCAGCTCTCTTGCCCCAATACRATTAGGCATCAGCCTGGAAGTCGTTAAGAGCAGCAGCAGAGTCCCTGATTTTAGTTCAGTTGTGATAAACAGCTACAAAAACTTCTTGGCAGAATTATATTGAGTATTCTGGGACCATCTGAAGATGTAAGGGGACAAGTTTCATTGACCTGTGGTTATCATATACATGCGTAATCTATGCCAGAAGTGGCAAGAGTTGTGATAATGTTGTATAGACAGATGTGCTGGAGCTTTAAAGTCTTTTCTCGAACATTGCTAAACTGTGGTTAAATAAGCTTTTGAATTTGAAAAAAAAAATCTGATTCTGACAGCTTCAGTACAAATAGTTAAAGTTCAGTCAAGTCCACAGCAATTGAAAACAATGTCTTATAATGGGGTACATGAGAATGAGAACCCCTACTTCTGTTAAACGCTGTAATGAAAATGTTTCAATACTTTTAGCAGAGTCTGGCCTGAAACTTCTTAATGCCCAGTATTTTTTCTAATAAGCTATTTACTTACATAACTGCAAAAGCCCAAATTGTATATTAAAGCAATTCCTTCTCACAGTTGGTGTTAATCTTCAACTACTCGATGTCGAGTTCTCAGTCACATTCTGCCTGCGAAGCTTCCCCTCTCCACAAAGTCAGTTGTTCTAACCCTAAACAGTTTTTATTCTTCCCTCTCTCAGTACCTCCAGTGTATCACTGCATTTCCAATAAAGAGATATGGAGAGCCAAATACACCACAAAATGAAGTGCAACTTCCATAGGTATTTTTTTTCCATATAACATTCTCTTATCTGTTTTCAAGTGTAATATTTTTTAGTATCACACAGGAGACACTCTTGCTAAAAGCACGAATTACTTTTACCAAACTATTTCAGTACTTCGTGTCTTTGATGCTACAAAACAGTAGAAAAATAAGAGATCCATGCAAACTTATTCAATTTTAATCTACTACAGTTTAAAACATGCCTGCCACATCATTCTCTTTACCAAAGCCAGTCCTTACTTCCCTCCTCCATTCCTCATAATTCTGTGGCTACACTAGAACATGTTAATACTAATCTTATTTTAGTGCAACTTTATTTATTCTCATTTCATCCAACACAAATACATTCTGGATTTTTTGGCCTAGCTTCTCCTTTGCACTCAAGTTTACAGCCCTAACACAGAACTGTCAGTTTTGAACCTGAGTWTTACAATATGGCAAGGCAGAGCGTGCAGGCACACCGATTTCAGCTGGAGGGTTTAAACATTTACAGTGAAGCATGAGAAAGTTTGCAATGCAAATTTAATAGATGCAGTTTTCAAAAGTCTCTCAAAACTGAACTTTTTTTTTAAATGCAGGTTTGGAATTTTATGTTGACCCGGCTTTTATCCCTCATTTGGACATCTATAATGAGCAATATAAAAAGGCGCAAACTTTCCAAACTGAACTCAAATTTAGGAAAGTAGATAAACAATGTAAGTAGTATGTGTTGGTCTTGCACAATAGCCCTTCTTGTATTTGTGGTTGAGTAGGTGATTTTTCTATACAAGTGTCAACAACAGAGCTATTCAGAGATATTACACTGCACATTTTTACAATGTAGCTGCCGCTTTTTTCCAGTAAACAGTCACAAGCTGTTCCAGACAGGGAACAGCAGTCAACACTTCCATGTGACTCRAGCAGTCAAAGAATGATCTCAGGAGGCAAGAGCCGTTTGTTTAAACTCTGACAGGAAACCAGAAGAAAAATTACAGGTTGCCACCCTTATATATAAAGTCTTATCATGTTTAATAAAAATATTTCTACATTGAATACATGAATCACAAAAATAACACAAGAGACTGAAGGATCTATCTAACACACCTTCCACTTAACACACAGCCTCAGAAACTGTTGAACTTCAAAAAAATCTTGCTATATCTCCCAAAAGCACATGCCATTTGTTTCATATTTTGGATGTTAAGAGAACATTATTTAATGCACCATAATGCATACCCCACGACAATCCAAATAAAATTCGGAAAGCAGAGCATGCACGCACAGGAACTGGAGACAGCAGAGGCATGACTAAAAACTACGAATTCAGTGGCCAGGGGAACGAGTGCTCAATAGGTACCACAGCTGCTGGGCAACAGCACCAGTTCTGTCTCCCCAGCCTGCAGTCACACTAAGTGGTCCTGGTCTAGCCTTCAGGGCAACTTACTTCTGCAAAATTTGAACACACAATCCCTAATAAGTAACATCCTAAAATCAAGGATGTTCTGCACCATTTTGCCTACTACTGAACAATATTTTTGTCATTTTTGGTGCCATGCCCCACAGGATCAAGTTTAATTTTTTGATTCGTTTATCTTATGAAGGTAGTAATTCATAACTACCAGGAACTCTCAATCTATTAACCTGCATACATGCAGATCACGTTTTATCTAAAAATTTTCTTAGCGTTTCTGTGTATTTTGTGCCAGTTTTATCACTACTTGTTATCAATAACAGGGCAATCAGACAATAAGTAAATCTGATAGATCTGAAAAACTAAGCAAGAACCGCTAGAATTAGCACTGCATTAGAACTTCTAATTGAAAATTTCCCTACTTTCTCTAGAGACAAAGGTCTGAATTCTTTATAGCAGTAGGAGATGCATAAATAATCCTCTTTCACCTATATAGCCAGTTCTCATGTTCGCTATTATAAGGTTCTGTATTATCTTAGCTCAAAATTCAAGAAACATGCCAACAAAGAAAGTGACCTCAAGTAACTTCCAGGTTTTCAGTTGCTCACTGAAGCAGCTGCCAAACCCTTCCACCCAAAAGACCACCTAGCACAGTTTTGCTGCCTATGAATACAGAAGAAATACAGCAGAACAGCATATCTCAAAACCTTAGTTTTCAGGGAAGAAGGCTGATTGAATAGCATCTAGGACCACAACCTCACTAATGTAGGAGGTGAAACAGACTGAACGGTATCCAACAAATCTAACAACACCGACGGAACTCAAAAATGCTGCACAATGAAATAAAGTAACYGAGCAGTTTACAAGGTGACATATTTATGCTGTATTGTATATATATATACACACACATACATACATATATAGATACAGAGAGAGACAGAGCATGCATGCACAGGCATATATACATATGTTAAAATGCTAACATACAATATTTCTAGCACATTAAGAACCTGATACTTTCTAGAGGCAAGGAATGGCTGAAATCAGACTCCATAAATGAATAATGCACATYCTACAGGCTCCAGACGTTTGCAGGTACCCTACACAGTGCCAAGGGAACTTTTTCAGTGCTGTACCAGAAGCATAAGAACAGATTTATTAGCATAAACTTTCTTTAATGATCATTGAAGTTCTAAATCAAAATCTGAATATGTTCAGTGTATGTTGAAGGTCTAACAGACATAAGGACAATAGAGAGTATTAAGTACTTTATTATGCAGTCATATAACTCCTACCTAAATTCATAAAAACCTAGCACCTGAATGCACTTAGGAAACTAAACCCCTGTTCCTCATTCATAATGTTGATAGTGATTATACCCGATTAAGACAACAGAAAAACAGCTTGGTTATGTGAAAGTCTAAAAGGTTTACAATAGAAAAGCTAAAGTTAATTCAAGTAGCCACTTAACCATTAAATATGCACATTAATGAGTTCACTTGTATTTAGAAAGATCTAAGTCTAAAACTACTCCAAAATGATTAGCAAATAATGAACTTCTGCAAATTTCTGAGTAAGAATTTCCAATAAAAACTCCATTAATTAGTAACTGAAATCTAGAACATCTTCACCCATTTAGCTGCCTTTTCTTAGCTGTTCTCTTGTAGAGAGAATAACAAAATTGTATGAGTTTATTAGCATTCAGCAAGCATTTAGATGTAAATGTCTCTAATCCACTTCTAAATTAATCTTCTGTTCAGTGTGCTCAGCCCCTTCCAAACTTAAGAAAAAAGTATTTGTAAGCTCATGAAAGAATTGTCTTTCATCTCTTTTCTGATTTTCATGAGCTCTTACAATGTATTTAAGGATTTAAGGTATGTGAAGACAAAAAAGCTGCACACTAGTATCACCTATCTTTTTTTTCCCCCAACTATTTTCCAATACTTTTACAATTAGTTAAAAAATAGACTACATTTAATTTTCTGTACATCTGCAGAAAGCAAAAAAATAAAAACAAAGTAAAAATGTTGTTCCAAAAGGGCAGGTCAATACTGTGATTATTGGGAAATGAAAAACAATTTGGATATATTCAATTTGCATTAATTTTTAATAGAAGAACCTGGGATATCTGTAAAAAAAACAACTCTAAGCACTGCTTGGAGAGTGGTGTGTTTTAAATGCACAGTACCAAAAGTGCTGCCTTTGCCAATCTGATTAGAAAAATTATTATTAAAATATCATATATGAATATGGTACAGTTTCTCTAGTGTGCTAATAAACAGAAAAAGAGAAAGAGCATGACAAGAACTTAGCTAAATTTTAGAAATGCTCAGTAAGGAAAAAAGTAGCAAAAAAAGTAAAAACTTCTYGGTAAAAGTCTTCAAAGAACAACTATTCTTTTCCCATGCACAGTAACAAGATTAAACTCAGTATTTGTCCAATAATGGCTAATCTTTGTGAACCCTGCAAAAGAGAKCGACCACAGGAGGGATCTGAAAAGATAACTGCTTTTCTGAACTAGGATGGGACGCTCCACAAAAGCTTTCCCCACGCCCCAGAAACACAGTGAAGGGCACAAGAACATAGAGCAGGCAACCAACAGGAGTTCACATGGCAAGCCGGGAACATCCACCATGAGCAAGGCTCTCATTAGCAACTAGATCCAAAACCAAGTATTGCAGTAGATTAAAAAGCTGACGATGCTTACAGAGTTGCTTTAATCCAGCAACTTGTATTACCCCTAAAATGGAAACAGTTCCATATTCAACATTCATTCCCACTTCAACCCTTGTGCGGGCACTGCCATTTGTGACAGACTTTGTTAGGCACATCAGAGAATTGATCCAGTTGAAAATAATTCTAACCATGTATTTTTCTTCCTTTTTTGTCAGTCCTGATTTCATCTGAATTAGCTCTCTGATCTGGCTTGTTCTTTGGTTGCACAAAAAAGTGTCAGCACCAAGCAGCTAATAGGAACACACGCCGGCGATGAGAAAAAAGGAATAATGAACAGCTCCTCTTGGCATCAGCATGTATTTTTAGGCCAAATTAAAATAACCCTATCACCAAAACTCCCCTAAAAATGTTTTAGCAATGATTTGGTCAGTGTTCTGTAACTTGAAAACCAGACAAGCCAGTGAGGAGGGAGTGTTTTGTGTTTTGCATATTTTTAGTCTGGCTACATAAACTACAGATTCCCAAAGCCTGACTTTGCCTAAACAATATAATCAGTAACAATTTGAGAGGACTGTGGTTTTCAGCCTGTTATTTTATAACTATGTCACCAATACAAGTTACAGATGCTGTTCTGAACTTGTAATATATTACTGGGTCCAGCTTAAATTACTAAAGTATTAAGGTATTATTTATTAAGCCAGGCTTCGCTTAATAAATAAATCTATACAGAAACACATGTTCCTTAGAAATTCGTCTGCTGAAGACTTACTTCATTGGAAGCAAATACAATTGCCAGGAGACAAAAACTCCAGTAGTTTGGTCAGCTGACAATTCAGTATCTACACTAACATTTTATCCCCTTTCTGGACTTTAATGATTTGTGACATCAAATATATGTAGGACAGAGCAGGCAGAAACCAATTAGTTTGGAAYTGTTTTGCAGAATGCATATGCAGAAACATTAAAATATTTAATTTTAAAGCATGTTCATCCTTCTACCTGTAAAGAATGATTTCCATATTGCCCTACAGGTAATCTGTTGCGAATAGGAAAGTATTTCTGTAAATATTTACAAATACTTAAAATGTATTACTAGTCAGAAACTTTAAGAAATGCCCTCTACGTATTCATAACAAAGAAGGCTTTACTGACTCCATCCAGTAAAATCCACTTGTAAGACTGTATCTGGAACTTAGATTCTACATGCAGACTGCCTTGGTAGTACTTATATCATGCCAATACTTAAAAAAAGCAAAACCAAAAACAAAACAAGCAGTTAACTGAACCCAAAGCATGCCTGAAAATTTACTTTGAGTCAAACAAACAAAAAAAGCTATAATAGAAAAGAGTATTTACTATATACTTACTGTAAGTGATGCCTCATTTATTCTAAATATAAGTCAAATGCTTGGTTCATTTTTAAACTTCCTGGAGTATGAAAGATTAGTTTGCAGAAAGCTGCTGTTTCGGATTTCAAATCTAGAATTTGAAACTCGTAATTTCTTTAAATAAATCTTCCGGTAATCTTCTTTAAAGATATCTTTATCTATATCTCTCTTTACCTATCTACCTTTAAAGATATCTAAAGCATTTTCGAAAAAAAATAATTCTACTTTAGAAAAGCTTTASGGGATTGTATTACTTTCCAAATTGCCATTCTGATTTTCTAATGTGGGCATTCTGAAATGCTGAAAATAATTTCATGCTCTTCTATGACACTGATTCCTCAAAACAAGTTGAAATTACAAAGCTATTTCACTTACTTGTCTAATATCACATGCTAACTTTAAAAACAAACAAACTCCTACAGTAACATTTCAATTTCAAATAAGAAACTTGATGCAGCAAAAAACCCCTAACCCTGCAATACGATGTCTTAATCAGCTGCGCAGTGAGTAAGAGAGCCTTGGCTAGCACACCACAACACTGGAAATGAGAATCAACAACTGAATAGGCTTTGGAAACAATCAGAAGCTGACTTCATTCAAGTTCTACTCAGTTATTACCAGCACTGACAGGCTATGGCTACCCCCATCAACAGAGGAACATCCTTACCAGATCAAGCAATACCTACTTGAATATCAACTCATTCCAGAAACAGCCATGGAGAAAGGCCCTGACAGTAACAGCATTACTGCTGGTACCAAGCAATGCAACAATCCCAGCTTCCCCTCCTAGGTGTTGAGCCAAAATGATTCCTATCAGACAAGAAAGGCAGACCTGACAAATCTCTGGGGTTACGCACTAACCTCCCTAACCCCCCCACCCCTGGGCACAGTGCCRGCACCATCACTCACACTGCCACACCACGGCCTCTGTTCTCCAGCCCTGGGACACCACCAACCGAATGAAAATGCCACGAGAGAGGGGCTCAAAGCAGTCAGGAGTGAACGTACCTGGGGTACTAACACACCCTCACCAAAAAGGTGTACTTCCCTTCTCCTATCACAAGATGTGCTGCAGCTGCTCTGGAACACATGACTTAATGTACTAAGGATTTGCAGAAAGCAGGAAAAAAAAAAATAGAAAAAGAGCTGGGAGCTAATTTGTGAATCAGACACTTCTAAAAGATTAAAACTTTCCATGATACAGTCTTAAAAACCTCCCACAATTAAATTTCTACAGTCAGTTGCCTATCTAAGGGCACATGTATACAAAAAGCAAAGCAAACCAAAACCAAAAAGCAGGTGGTAAAGCCAACYAGATCGGCATTATCAGATAAAAGCCAAAAATATCCAGTGGCAAAAATCTTGAACACAATATGCAATTCCACCTCAACAAGAACACAGCACAACTAGAAAATGTTCAGAGGCAATCAAAAGGATGATTAAAGGTATGGAAAACCTCCTTCTTAGGACCAACTAAGGCAACTAAGCTAGAGGGAAGCAAAAAAGGGCAGACATATGACACAAGTCTGAAAATCACGAATCGCACGGAATGGGGGAATATGGCTTGATGTTTCCTGTGTCATACAAGAGCTAGGATTTATCCAAAGAAATTAGGTGGTGGTAAGTTCAGAACAAACAAATAAAGGTAGTTTGTTACAGCATACAATTGAATTGCTGAACTCCTTACCAGATGAAGCTGTGGGTGAGAGAAGTTTACATGGCTATAGAAAGCAATTGGATAAATTCACGTAAGAAAAATCCAGCAAGAGGAATTAAATATGACAGCACTGTCTCTGTGACACTCTAACTCCTCACTCGGATCTCCCCATTACGCTCCTTGCAGAGGAGGGTCCCCGTGCCACACACTGAAGGAAGCAGGAAGGGCAGAACAAGCAGCCGGCAGTCCTGTTCTTCCCACACGCCTGCTGGCAGCCACGCTCCGCACGAGGTGACATCTGACCCAGCCCAGCCCCTCTCGTGACCTGTTTATACACCCACCACGGGTGTGACCGCACACCAATGGTGGCACTGAAGTGCACTTCTAYGATCTGACCATGAAACACGGTGCAGACACAAGAGACTATGAATAACTGCTTTGCAACAGCAGCTCACCACCAATATTCCTTTAACTTGCCTTAACATGAGCAAGTCTTAAAGACAAAAAAAAAATATTCTAATTCAGCTTACKTCTATAATTTTACTGTATAAACTTTTAAAAACAAAAACAACTAAACCATTTCTAGCTGTTTTGTAAAAACTTACAGGTAACAGGTACTAACTTAATCTACTAGCAAATTAGTGTACTGAGCAACACTTTAAAGTACTTACTACAAGTGGGTATTAAGGTTCAGGAGGAACCATCCTTTTCTCACACTTCATCAGATGCTCCATTAGTTACCTAATCTTCTGCAGAGCACCCTGTGTGAGCAACAGCGAGGACCTTTTCGCCTGAGCCTGCCTAAACCACAGTGCAGCACTGCTTACAGTACAGACACCGGGCCAGTTCGTTATCCATCCATGTACTGCACCTCTCTGCACACCGCTTTGCCATTCAAATCATGAAAACATACGCTGCATTATATCCCAGTTATGTTGTACAATTTTTCTGAATGCTTAAGTTGATGTCTCAAAAATGCTACAGACATTGCTGTGGAAAATAGGCTACAATTGATTACCAGAACAAAACACACTTTCAAGTTTAACAACTTTAACTTCCTTCTCCCCTAAAGTACCCAAGCRAATTTCCTACTAGCCAGGCAAGGCACTTTAACAGACTGACTGGTAGACTACCTGCTATTTCTCTATTCTTCCTCTTTGACACACTTGTAAAACAAGCTATGCAAACAAAGGAAAAAAAAGTGAAACTGTTACATAGGCCAACTCTTCAACTAACTCTGCAAAAGCTCTTGATCAGAGCTACACTAGGAGAACAGAACTGCAGAAAGAAAAAGAAAACATTTTTATAACTCCAGCTTAAACCTGTATCATGTGTTTTGGAAAGAAATTATACCAAATTCTATAAAATTATTTGGTTTTCCTTACTGCAGTATCAGTGTTGCCACTCACAACCAAGGTTTTTACTTGCTTTAAATGATGTTTGTTGCTTTTCCTAATACACCACTCTCCTCAGGGCACACAGTTCCACGAGAATGCAGGCCTTTGTTCCAAAAGCTGAAGACATGCGTCTCTATTCCTCTGGGCACCAGAGGAAAATTTAAAACAAACTCTACAGGTTAAAAGTTGATTCCAATGTAAATTCCAATATTTTTTTCTTTTTTAAATAAAAATCTTCTCATTTTGTAACCTGACTCATATTATTTCCATGTCTGGAACTCCCTTTCCTAACCTCCACTGCACAGAAATACAAGTTAGACAGTAGGGTATTTAGCTACTTTGGAATTTCAATTTTTAGTAAGCTACTGTCTCAAAGTGACTATGTTTTAGGAATCAAAAGCTTAATACAACTATCTGCAGTTTTCGAAGATTACAAAAGCCAGTAACTGCTTGTGCTAATATAATTTACTTCCAAAAGAACGCCTTAAAATCGCTACCAGTTAAAGAAGCATAATAAACATTCAGCGGCTCAGGTTTAACTCTGTTCCTGAGAGCAAAAGCAATTTCACACAACTATTAAGGACAGGATATTAGGAATACCATACTCAAACTGCACTTGCAAGGGAATACAAGTCAGCCTTAATATACTTAAATGAGTTGGAATTTGGCCAGAAACTTGGGTTATGACAAATCCAAAAGCCAGTCTATCCAACAGTACAATGTGTACTTGCTTATACACTTTTCTACTGCACCATTTGATGACARAAACAAACAAACAAAMAATGTGTTTAGGCTGGTGTTTAACTTTAAATAGGAAGAGTTTCATTTATGTAATTTAAAAAAAGTCACTTCTAAACTCCCCCCCACCCTCATAGAGACTGATGCTCACAAAAATGAAAAGATTGTCAGAGCTACTCTGTGGCTGTACAGAGCAGTGAATTTTATTATGACATAATTCAAAATAACACCTTAGAATGAGATGGAGGTGGAAATTTTAATTCTGTGGTGAGTCATACTTTTTCAATCGGTTTCTATATAACCTGGGGCAACTCACTACAAAATGTCCCAAAAGCCATCAAATGCTGATTTCAAAGATAGTGCAGACAAGGGAAATGATGCAAACATGGGATAAATATAAGCCAGTTGAGAAAAACAAACCCAGTCAGCATCATTTTAAGTGTACTTTGGAGTTTCACAAATAAAGAATTAACCACACTGCAAAAAGTTACTGCACAGAAGTTGTTTTCTATAAGTGCTCATGCACGTGCCCCACAGTAAAGGCAAGATGTGTTACATTTTGAGAAAAGCAATCTCGTACTGCCTTGCGTTTTCTGTGGAATGTCTCAGAGAAGAACATGCAGTCACTTCCTTGTGAGTCAAAGACCTTGGATGAATATCAACTGCAATATAACCAATAAGATGCCAAGTGGTAAGCAGAAGTTTTGCAAGCATAAAAAATATAACTGTATTTCAAATACCGAGCAACCTTAGCAATGTATTTTAAGGTATTTATGCCTCAAGCAAAATCTGTATTATTTTGTTTCACGAAGAGTGTTATTTAGTCTTTCAGYTGAACCTCTTCCACAATATTTCTGCCTCTTAAGCTTAAGGTACCTCATTGGAGCATATTTAGTACTGCTTAATTAACAACAGTCCCATATRAAGCAGTGACAGAAATATTTTTTTAAGAGTAACTTGTTTATTCTATTGATCACTTTGAAAGTTAACATGTTTTATCAACTTAGAAAACATGATAGCAATAGCTTCCTACATTAGTATGTGTGTGTAAATTCGTGTTTGTTAACATATAATCTGAATGCTAAGAAAAAAATGCAGTATACCATTGTTTTAAACTCAAAAGTACCCTTAGAAATAGCAAGCCAAATTTATTACTGTGATGTACAGTTTGCAAKGAAAGTAATCTTGAGAATAGTAGATTGTTCCTTTGGTATCTGAAAAAGGCTTTTAGAAATTCTCATTGATCAAACTGTCATTTACCAAAGATTATTATTGTTCATAATTACGTATTTATAAAATGTAGGATATTCATGACTTTCGTATTTTAAATAAGAAATAAAAACATTGCTTTTCTCATCCACATGCTAAAAAGGTTATTCTGCATAGGTTTAAAGACACTTACAAATTCCAAAATTATGTAACAGCTGCATATTCAATAGGAGTAAATGAATAAAGATGGCATTAAAAGTTTTCCAACACAGAAGTCCATCATACCTACCTACTGGAAATTCTATTACTATTTTCCTTTAAAATAAAGGAAGACTACAACACATGCTATGGTAGTGGGTTTTGCACACAGGTAAAGGTCTGACTATCTGACAAAAATATAATTATTAGTAGTCTTCCAAAAGGTGTCATGAATGTTACAAAACTTAAAACGGTTTAATTTCAAGTACTCGCAATAAACCCAAGACATATTCTACACATACTAAAGCATTACACAGGCAAAATTGCCTATGTATTTATTTAGTGTTTCAGGCAAATTAGAACAATTTTCTACAGGCACAAATATCATTACATTTTCCTACCTAGAAGTTATATTCCCTCAAGGAGCATGCTAACATGAAAATACACCAAAATCAATAATCACAGTAAAATAGGGAAAACTATTTACATTTTACCAATTCTATTATAAGAAACTAAAGGCTTAAGTATATGCCTACCTGGCAAAAGTACTGGTTCAAGTTTTTTAATCCTTGGTTCTGATGCCATATGGTCTTCAGCCTGAAGAAAAAAAAAAAAAAACAACAAACAAAAAAACAACGAGAATTTACCTAAGAATCAGAACTTTACAGTCAGACACAAGTCTGATCTATTTGGGCAAAGGAGAAAGWTCTTTTAACTAAAAAGCTGATCTTAAAGAGCTAGGATCCAATCATAGCAACAGTTTTCTGTAAAGATACAGAACTAACATTTTTGTGTACATTTAGCTCTGTACCAGAAGAATAATATAACATTTAAAATGCTAATATTTAACTAATTGTGTAACCTAAGCTATTACAAGTCACAGGAYGAACGAAAAACAATTTGGCTTGATATTCCATAAAGGCTCAAGTCCTGCAACAAGCTTTACACAGATATGGACACTCAAGTTTGCACAAAACTCTCTACCAACTTTTAACATGCACGACTTTCTGACGTAGGAAAAACTTCCAAAAAGCCAAGGCCTAGAACACATATATGCCTACTTACATTTTAATTCCAAACCTTAAAAATAAAAATACTTCTATAAAAAGACTGGAACCTTCAGTGAAATAACCTTAATGCCTACGGTTCCTACATTGACAGCAATATCGCCATTTCCCAGGACTAGGAATACCCAGAACTACGCTGCATTGACATTTCACTTTTACCAAGAAATTGTGAAAAAGCAAAAATGAGTCAACATGTCAGACGTGTTGCTGGAAGAGGTCCTGCCTTGTCTAAAATAAATAAATAAAAATCACATTCTGTCAACCGCACACCCAGACCACACAAAAAATCGTGGTGGTTCCATTAGATATACTTGATACTATATGCACTATGTACACTATTCTACTATATATACTTGATATATATACTTGGTTTCCTTATTTGTGCCACCAGGCAAGTTTTAAATGTGAAACGATGGCCACAGTGAGAGTTTAATTATTTGCATAACAGACAAGCACCAGCTGTTTTCTCCCCAAAGTATTCCACAGTGCGAACGTGGATAATGCCGATCCCACCCAGCACAAAGAGGAAAGCGAGCCCAGACACCTGAAGCATTATTCGTAACTTTCCAAAATAACCTCACTTTGGCCGGTTTTAATCAACGCAAGACTTCATTTTGACAGAAGTTCTGCTCCTCGACCACAGCTTGGCCTTGTCACCGGCGTAAATTCACTTCATGTTTGCGTGCGACCCGAAAGGCCGGGCGGCCAACAGGCTGCACCTCAAACCGCCGCACCGCCTTTGTTCCCCCTGCGAGAGCGGGTTTCCAGCTGCCCCTCGGCAGCCCCTCCGGAGCCCGCGGGTGCCGGTTTCCTACCCCGCCAGGCCGGCAACCCCGAGGCGAGCGGGGGCGCAGCTCCGGACAGAGCCCCGGGMGCCCCGCGGGCCCCGCTCCGGGCCGGCCCAGCCGCCGCCGCGCCGGGAGGGCAGCCGAGGCGGCGGCAGCGGGGCCGGGACAGGTGGCTAATGGAAAGCGAAGGCTGTTACCTGAGGCAGCGGCAGAAGGTAGGACTTGAAGGTGGGTTTGGGCTGCTTGAGAGAAAACATTGTCGCTGCCGGCGGGGACCCCGGCGGGCGGGGAGGGAGCGGCGGGCCGGGCCGGGCCCAGGAGGCCCCGTCCCGCGGGGGCAGGGTGTCGACGCCCGCCGGCTCAGGCCCGGCGCCCCGCAGCCGCTCGGGGCTGCGCACTCCCAGTCACACGGCGGCGGCCCCGGCGGGCGGCGGCGTAGGCGGCCCCAGCGCACCCTCCTTCCCCAAGGGAGGAGTCAGCCGCCCGTGCAGGCCCGGCCTGGGGCTGCCGCCACCCCTCATGGAGCCCCCCGCGGCTCCCTCCGCCTCCCCGCGAGGGCGGCCGCCTGCCGGCCCAGCGGCTCTCTACCGCCGGCGGCGGGCGGGCGGCGGCGGCCCCGGCGGGCTGCKGGCTGAGGCGGGCTCTGCCGGGGCGGCCATCTTGGGGGGAGCCGGGGGCGGGGGGAGCGGCCTGCGTACGGCGGCGCGGAGGGCCCAAGCGGCCGCGGCGCGGGGCGGCGTTAGCCCGCGCCAGCAGCCGAGCAGTTAACGCTGTGGCCGCTTCGACCAGCCGCTTCCCGTGGGGCAATGGCAGCCAGCGCTGTTATTTGCGAGCGGCCTGCGGGCGGGTTTAGGTCACCGAATCTCACCGAGCCCCTGGGAGAGCTCCCCTGCCTCGGGGTGGAGCCGCCCAAGGGCAGGCCCGGACCTRGCGCTGCCCCTGCGACTCTCTCTTGCTGCCCTTCCCGGGAGAGGAGCCGTCACAAATACCGGGGCCGGGGATATATTAAAATGAGGACTGAAGCAGAGGATTTCCACCGTTTGGCCTCTGAGCCACTTGGAGACAGCGACACCTCCGCATGGGGCCTGCAAAGGCTGGTTTTTATTGYGACCCAAGGTCCCAGATCAGCAGTAAAAATCCAGCTCCAGCATGAATCAGCCACTGCCACAGAGTTGTTACTGTCRCCTTTTACACGAGGTGTGTCACGTTACATGTATGTGATGTATGGGTGAAGCCCCCGGCTGCTGCTGCGCGGCCACCCTCTCGYTCGTGGCTGTAGCCGTGCGGACTGCTGGGGGTGGCTGCAGATCCAACACCCCTGTCATTCCCTTCCCTTAAACTTTCCAGGCACGCATGGATTGCTTCTCTAGAACATGGAAATAACGCAGTTGCCCACCTAAACTACCAAAACCTAACACTGCTATCTCTCTTGATAAGTAGGAAACTGAGTAACTTACTCACATTTGCTTAGTGGCCCTTGGYGCCCTTAAAGGTCCATGTTGCAGGCGTTTATGTGAGCACGGGCTGCAATGAACTTGGCCGCCACAGTGCAAATACCTCCCACAAGAAGCAACAGTTTGGATGGAAATGTGGTTTAATCGAGAGCCCCAGAGTGGGACCACATGGGTCCATCAGCTGTCAGACCTAAGGAGGGGGCGAGTCTGGGTTCTCCCGCTGGTGGTCCGAGCACAAAGGAATTGGGTAACACCGGCCAGGCCTYTCTGGAGTTTGAAGCCAGGTCTGGTGCACTAGGTAGGATAAGAAGGGCTGCTGGTTCCTGTGCCTGCTGGCGCTCCCCRCACAGCTGGTGCACCATAGTGATGGTTCCAGCTATGAGCCAAGCGTAGTTCACTGCAAGGCCCACGGTTTAGGGGCAAGAGGTGAAGGCCAGGACTTGCCAAACTAGCTGCTGGTATTTGGGCACTGCAGCCTCACCTTATTAAAAAGCATGGGTTTGGTCAGCATACCGTCATTTTTCTGTAACAGCTCACATGCAGGATAACATCAGTRAAGGCCTGCTACAGCGTAGTACGGTTGTTGTATCATCATGACATAAAGATAGTAAAGAACTAGAAGACTCCAGAAAGACGGACACATTTTTAGACACAAAATGACACATGCAGCACCCAGCATCAGCCACAGGGTCAAGGTCTTCCCTTACTATCATTAACAGGAAGCGTATTATATTGCATTATAGCCSCTGGGATTTTCTGGTGAAGTCAGGGGGTGGATGTTAAATGAAAGAACAGACTTTAGGGCACAATCTGGATTCCCCGACTTAGATGAGATGCCCCACTGCTGCCAGCAGGGAGGTTTGTTTGAACAGTGAGGAGGGAAATAACCCACTAGCACCTGCCTCGGTTGAAGAAAAAAGTACATGTGCCTACATTTAAAGCTATTCAACAGCCTAGGGGAGAACACCAGCAAGCACCTCCATAACAATACACTACTCTCGGACTTGCAGGTGGAGAAGATAAAAACAATCCCATTGTGTAGTTTTTTTAAAACAAGTGCACCTCCTTGCACAAGGGTCCCATCTTATTTGGTGTTGGCACAGTTCCCTTCACTTTATCCTGTATTTTCACATATAAGATTTTTATTTTATGCTGCAAACATCATTGTCTAAGTGGCATTATTCAGCCTGGCATGGTCTCGGGCTGAGTCCCTGTCTTGTTTTAGAGAGTGCACTGTGCTGCAGAAGCTGCGGGTAGCGTAATGCCGAGTGCCTGGCAGTGCTGTGAGAGCAAGCCACAGCTGCTCTCCTGCTGGTGCCTTACCCCTTTCACAAGCTAAATCACTTGGATGTTTGATAAGTGAGAAATACTGCAGGACTTGCCCTCATCTTTATTCTTCCTTAGAGTTTTTTGTTCATATTCAGAACATTGTTGAAAGGAAATTAAAATCAGAAAAGGGGGAAGAGAAAGCGAGGGGGCGAGGAAGGCAGAAACTGCCCAAATCAGCTAAGCTTGAAATTGCATATAACAAATTTGCCAGTGATATTAAAAGTGACAATTATTTATACTACATCAGAATTACAAGAGTGTTTCTGCATCAGCACAGAGCCTTCTGAGGAGTGGCTGCAAATGCAGTCTTACTCTTCAGGGAATGAGCATAGGAGAGCACAAATTTCTATTAAGGAGTGCACTGACACATTCAAATTGCAGTGCTGTTCTGAAAAGGAACAAAATCAAAACTAAGCTCTCAGTAAACATAAGATCACAAGATTYGTGAGGATTGTTGTTGGAACTGGTCACAAGTTGCCACTGGAAGAGTTTCATGCCAGTGGGAGGAGAAAGCTGATTTGACAGAAGTGAGTATTTTGGAGGAGCAAGTTACTTCTGCCACAGCTTGCGGTGGGATACAAGCAGGCGGTGCAGAGTGGCCGAGCAGGATGGGCAAGTAGGGCAGGGCAGGCAGGCAGGGCAAACAACGCAAGAGGGCAGGTTGGGCAGGGCAGGCTAGGCAGGCAGGATAGGTGGTTGGAGGGTTAGGGCAGGCAGGACAGGCAGGGGAATCCTCTGGATCCCGACTCCTTTTTGGCAATGCGCTCAGCTGCCTGCCTGCCTCCAGCCATCCCGCCTTGCCTCACTTGCTCACTTCTTTCAAACAGTTCTGCTAAGCCAGAGGTTTCTGAGAATGCCTTTGTTCTAGAAGAACAATCTTGAAAGAATGGTGGGAAGCTTGCTACGCAACAAAGCCAGCTGAACTGAAAAGACTGCAGATGTCTGTTTTTATTCTCATCAATTTAAAAAATACAATTTTTTACTCAGTGCAGTTCTTTTCCTTGCCTCAACATTAAGTCAGTGATGTCTCCYGTGTGCTAGACTGGCCAGGACCCTTACACTTACCCATTGTCATGGCCCTCCCAGAACCAGCTTGGCCTGCTCTCCTGGTGGTACCACACCCCATGTGCTGTGTGGCAGTTTCCTGGGGCCTCTTTTTACATACAGTGCAAATTGTAACAGTGAAGATAATTATCTGCTTAGCTATGGCTATGGTGCATAACCTGCTGTATCTGCTGCACGTCAGATTAGGTATCTTCCTAAAAGTTCTGGTACCACCTCACAAGACAGCTCTGTGGTTGGGGAAGTACTTTGGCTTGTGCAATGCATAAGGGCTGGAATTAAATCAGAACAGATTTTTGTAACGGTCCCTTTTGATCTCTCAGCAGATTAGAGAATGGTTTTCATTAGACATGTTCAGGAACAGGTTAGACCACCATCTGCCACTGATGCTATCCACATTGCTGAAGTTGCCTCAGTGTAGATGATCTCTTCCAGGCCTGCATTTCTATGGCAACTTACATGTTTTCATAGCTTTCTGAAGAATGGTTCAGTTATTGGTTTGAACTCCAAGACACAAAGACATACGTGTTGTCTGATTTCACAGCTGAGCTATGTGCCCAGAGCTACAGCAAGTACGTGGCAAGTCTGTTCTATTTTTCACTGAAAGCGTTACGGTTTATTACTTTACCTGGACACCTCCCTACTTGTGCACTCAATAGTTTGCACACCCCAGTTGCCTCAGCCTGCACTCAGAAGTGTGGGACTTTTGCTGGGGACTTGTGAGGAAGCCAGCCCTACAGGTCTGTATTACCTCTTGTAGAAGAAAAACATTATGCCTTAAATTTATTGAGCACTTGAAAGAAAAAAAATCTCTTTCCTGAGTGTCCTTGATGAAGATCCAGCAGAATAATATTTAAAATGCAATTTTTTACATAAAACAGCAACTTTGATAGTCTTGGCCAAAGATATACAAAAGATATAAAAACTATGCAAAGGTTTTAGTTTCTGGAGGTATCTCAGGAAAAAGGCCTCCACTCTGTGAAGTGGAGGTAGTATTCTCAGTGTGGAGATTGAATGATGTTGAACTTTGCTCCGTCACATAGGAGTACTTTTCTTGTTAATCATTATGTGGGTATTATTTGCCTAGAGTTCTTTGGAGCTGTTCATTGGTACAATGTTCCACCTTGGCTTGGGCTATTTTACATAGGTATTGTGATAGTGACTACCAGATTACCAGTGCTCCTAAACTAGAATCCACTCTTTTTCCATGGCCATTTTTGAAGGATATTGGTCTGCTCAGATAATAGCTTGCTGAGCATAGCAGTCCAATTAGTGCAAGAAAAGGGAGATAGAATCATAGAATCATAGAATCATTAAGATGCTTGCATCTAGAATCATGCAGGATGAAGCACTGCGGTTTCATAGGGATTTTAATGTTGTAGAGACAAAAGAGGAGTAGGCAGATGAAATTATGAAACTCCTTTTTCATTAACTTTAACACCAAGTGCAAGGTGGATACAGCACTTAAATCTTTGGCTGAACAACTGCAAGGAATAATTTAAAGCCTATTATCAAGACATACCTTACCTCCATTGTAAAGATACAGGGCATCAACCATAAGGCACCACTCTGCCATATCAAATTTTGTTTCTGCAGATAAGGCTAAAAGTTGAAAAAAGCAAAAGAAGATTGCAGTTTTAAGGAAATCTGTAGTTCTTGTCTCACTTCTCCCAAGGCTTGTGGTTTGTCAGGCTGCAATCCAAACTACTGCCGAGTACTGGTTTTTAACTACCCCAACCCCCCTGGGCCCTGGCACCAGTTGAAATGGGCATTAAATGGCCATATCAACCAGGTCCTTACATCTGTTTTGCCTTTCTGTCTGGTGCTGGATCCCAATGGGGGAATCAAAATCCACAACTAGGCTGAAATATTCCGCTCAGGTGACCACTGCACGCAGCAGAGCATTTATCTGCAGTGGCTCTAAGTGAGAGGAAAACACCTCTAGGGCTAATGCAGCCTTGTAGCCCAGTATTGTACTGTCACTGCTGGCAACAGGCCGCAGGCTTTGTGCTGACTTGGTAAGGCCTCAGGACTGAGGCTTGTTAGGATTGCTTTGTATGAACTTGCCTTAACCTGCCTCCAGCCGTCCCCTTGTTTGTTTAGCGGTGAAAGCGATTTTTCTAATGACTAGGAAATTCAGGTGTAATTGTAGGATTTGAAGGCCAATGAAGAAAAACAAGATGTAAAGTTGGTAGCGAACATAAAAATGCCCCTAAGGAAGCAAAAAATAAGGAAAAAGAAACCAACAACATCAATATCATGCTCATCCTAGCGAAGGACCTGGGATGCTGACAGCTGGCAGTATTTCCTCACTACCCCCACTGCAGCCACTGACCGTTAGACCCAGAGGATCAGTGCAAGTGTCAGCATAACATCAAAAAAACAGAGGTAGATAGTAGGAAGTGTGCATATATCAATTTTACCTTTTTTTTTTCCCTGTAGTAGTATAGTAGTATTCTTTCCTCTCCTCTCTTCTTGTCTCTCCTCTCTTGTAATTAGATCTAGACTAATAATAATTCATATATTAGACTGTTAAAATTTGTTACACTAACAATAAAATCCTGACTTTACATACAAGGTGTGTCTCCCTTTTGCTTGTAACGAGCTTTTGAGTGTAATACTAGTTCACTGGTCACTAGAAGTGAGCAGTCAGACAGGACAGYGGTGCAGAAGTGATACGCTGGCAATGGTACTACTAGGTGGGACCCCAGCAATGTGTTCAAGTGCTGCTGTCACTCTGAAAACTCACCTCCTCCACAGCCAGTGCTCGGCAGCAAACTGGCTTTGTGTCAGCGGGTTAACTACCCAGAACACCCGTAACGGCACAATCCTGTGGATCCTGCAGAGCTAATGAAATAATCCTGTTGACATCCTTGGTCATGGTCCCTCCTCATGTTCCTGTTTTCTGACAAGGCCTTACAGATACATGTATTCTTTTAATTTTTATTTAGAAGGACAGATATACATTTTGCCAAAGATGATAATCAAGCCCAGAACCTAGGAAAGCATCCAAAGAAGCAGTATGGAGAAACCATAGTTGGAAGGTTTCAATGGCTACTTTAGTTCATTACTAAATAATATGGAAAATGGACTTTCTTAGTTCTCGGCTATCGAAATCCAGCATCTAAAATGGAAAGAGTGACTCTGCAATAGGAGAGGCATGTAAAAGCAAAGTCAAGCTAGTCCCAGAATGATGCAATGTAAAAAGGGGTAATTTGTGGAATCAGCTGCTATGGTTAAGAACCTGCCTATGAGAATATTACAATTAGTCACTGTGTTTAAAACATTTGCCTTGAAGGAGAGGGAAATGTCTGTATTGCAAGATACCGTAAGGTGAACAAACTTAAATTACCTCAGTGTAATGTCTCTGTGTAGACATAGCCTTAGAGTACGTACTCTTCAGGCTTGACCCCGTTCAATATAGGTCAAGCACGTAATAAAAAATGGTAAGTGGAATTCACAGTGACACTGCTGTGGAGTCATCACATACTTAGCAGTAGGAGGAATGGATCTTCCTGAAAAGCAGCATTAAACATGCCTCTTCAGAAAGGCAAATTCTGTGCTTGCACCCTTTCGGCCAGTATTCAAGAAAGCATGCAGGCAGATATGCGACTGTGTGATCATTATTCTGTTCAGTGTGCTCCAAATCTACTATTGGGCTTCTATGCACATACAGAGCCGTGTTTAAATCTTATTAAAATGGCTGTATGTCTAAAATAACTCTGCCAAAGTCAGTGTAGTTACTTCACATTTAATGGCAGAGAGGTTATAATTTCAGTTCATGCTATGCAAGAGCACAGAAAACATCCAAGCCTTATAAAGTCATCACTGCATAGAGAACTTTATGTAAAATTACTGGCAAATGTTAAAAAAGAAACTTTGCTTAGAAAATGTTCAGCCTGTGCACTGCATAGGAAGAAACAGATARGTGAAGTGTTTTGATATCATTATAGTGAAAAATTTGTTATATTGAATTCATTTCACATCTTTTTAATGTGTTTCTTTATAAATATTTTTACACAGAGGAAGTAAATAAATACAAAGGTAAAATGTTTTTGTTTGAAATCTACATGCTATCTGATAAATTTGGACTGTAAATGCTAAAAAAATAACTGGTCAAACAGAGCATGATTTAACACACATTTTATAAAGACAATGTAACAAGAGGTATGCAACACACTGTATTTCGTTCCACAATGCATACTGCTTGTTTAGCAAAGTGCTGAAAAGCTGCACCCCTCTGTGTTTGGTAATGAATTAGCTTCTGGTGAGTGTGCAGGCAAACAATGAAAAGGATTGGCAAATTGGAGGCTATTTCAACCACACATACAAAATGGCTATGTAGTTGCATAGAATGCTAACACAGAAGTAAACATGGAAGTGAAACAATTTCAAATGTCATTCTATTTTTACAAAATGTCAAGTTCCCTAAAGTTGAATAAAAGAGAAGCCCACATGAAAAGCAAAATGTCAACACTGTTCTGACAATAGTGAAACCAGTAAATCTGCTAGTAAGACAAAGCTAGCAAAAAATCCATAGTAAATGATGACTGAACTTTCAGAAATGTCTGTGCAGTTACCATGATCATTCAGTATGGTAACAGTGCTTCAAGGTATAAGCATGGATGGAGCACGAAATTATAATACAAACAATAAAAAACTGATGCCATCGATGCATTTGTAGAGTCTTCCATCAATCTCTGCATTTCAAAACGCTGTAAGCAGCATTATCAAAGGGGATACTGAGACCCACATACTGCGGAGATGATGGGGGGGGGAAGAAATTCTGTCTTTTCAAAATAGTGTATGAATAAGTCCTGATGGTTAATGAGTTAAGCATAAACTTTTAACCAGTATTCGGTGAATAAGTAACATGCCTTTAACTGATTTTCTTTCTTGTCTGTTCAATGGTACGCATACCCTGCAAAGAGAGGTGCTGAATATTTGGGAAAACAAAATTCCTAAAAGGTAACAGAGAAGAATGAGGCAAATAACATCATACTATTATGAAGAAAACTATCAAAACGTAGTACTTAGAATGCCACTGTTGAGACAAGTGTGCTAAMTATAGATGTGGATTTCCAGTCTTAGTCGTTGAGGGATAGAAACCACTTTCGCTGTAGAAACATTTTTTCCCTTTGACATTTGTTTTTGAAATTTACTCAAGAAAATGTATGGAATTTCTATTCTCATCTGGAAAATTTATTTTTTGTTTAGACTGACTCCTAGAAACTGTTCCTTGCTCCTCATGTGTCTTCATAATGAAACTGAAAAATGAAGGATGAATTTGTCACAGTAGATTTGCTTCAGACATGGATTGGCTACATTTTGATCTCACCCAATCAGAACACCTTTCCTGTTTTGTTTTGTTTTGTTTTGTTTTCCCTTGCAGGCATTTTAAAAAAGCCAGGTTCTTACTCTACATGGACTTCTACTGTAATCCCCATTTATACAAAACACTAATGCAGATCTTGGATTCATATTATTAAAATCTCCGTATACTTCATATACTTAAAATCTCCCTAAACATTTTGAAACAATGATCACTGTTTTTCAACAGTTTAAGGCCGTCAGCATGCTTTGGGGTGAGGACAGATATAATCCTGAAAGCAAGATTATGTCACTAAGGTTCAAGGGCAGGTCAAGAATTTGTCTGCACATGGCTTTCCGAGTCAGGTTTCTCCAAACACAACTGTATTTTGCCACTCAGACCTATTTCAGTGGATGAAAACTGCTGTGTTGTGCCTTTCTGAAAGAGGAGCTAAGAAGCATGCATGAAATCAGAAGTGGAAGAGGGGACTGCATAACTTTTCCCTGCCTCCAACAATTTTGTTTTGATCTGAAAAACCCAATGGCCACAAAGAAACCAGCTGCATAAGTAAGGATAGAAACTAAGGCTGGTTAAAAATTTGTTCAGTTTGAGAAGTCTTCTGATAAAAAAGAAGAAAAAACATTTTCTAAATTATTACAAGATAATATTGTCCTTCTTTCAAGAGCTTTTATAAAGAGCTTGTCAGTAAATAAGCTTATGAGGGAGGTCRAAATGGAACAAACTAAAATCTACTGTAGGCATCTGTGGACTGTACCTACTTTTTATCTGCCCCTRAGAGAACATCTCCCTTTCACCTGACCCAGCAAGCATTTAAGAACAGAACATATATCTATTAAGTTTAAAATGAAAAGAAATAAATATATGCAAAATTCTTCTTTAGAAATTAATTTAAAAATCCRTAATTTGTTCAACTAGTCATGCTGCTTTCTTGACTGTCGATAAAACAGGGGCCATAAGCCAGTTTAACATTCAGTTTCTGTGGACGCATTTTCTTGCCTAGCTTTCTGTTCTTCTGTTGCACTGCCAAATGCTACCACCAAATTAGTTACGCTCCTGGCATGTCCTGGTCTATTTAATTTGTCCCTCACAGACTTGGCTTTCCGAGAATGGCTGCGCAAACTCTTTGACCGTACTGATGGGAACCCAGAAGGCCCTTCTGGCTTTACTGATAGTAAATTCTCTTTCTCAGCCCTGACAGTGGCAGGCATAGAGGTGTAAGAGGCACTCATACCTGCTTCACCAACATCACTRTCATCATCTGTGTCCATCTGTAACTGCTTCTGCTCTGCCTGCTGTCCTGCCTCAGAGGTAAAACCAGGGTATTCTGGAGGACGTTCTTGAGAAAGTTGCTGCTCAACTTCATGTTTCCACTCTGTAGCCCATTGTTCAATTGTGGAAGGGCACACCTGATCCATGATGGTACTATACTCTGTGGTCCAGTTGTTAACTCCTCCAACCAGCTTCCCACCCTGTGCAAATATAAAGCTCCTTGACTTCATCATAGTGGTTTGATAAGCACTGAATGTTTCAGGAGGAAAATAGCGCATTGCTTTAGATTTGTCCAAGGGATAAGAGATGGTTGCTTCTAACTTGGTATGTTCTACTTTTAACTGAGTGTTCTGAAAATCTGATTCTGGTACTGACTGTCTGTTCATAACAGCATCCATCTGGTTTATAGTTCGAGGAACCATTCCATCACTCTCGAAAATCCCCTGCTTTTCATCCGCAAAACCGYCTGAACCAGAATGGGGTCTGGAAATATTCTGTGCAATTTCTGATGTAGATTTACTGTAATCTGCTGTGGTGACTGCATTCACACTAGAGGTATAATGGAGACTGGTGTGGAGTTCTGGAACCAGCATCCTTGGGTCTGTTCCGTCTTCTCTGGTACCAATAGAATGGGCTTTTTTACGGAATCCCATGGCTGGTGACATAGGAGTGATACTGTCACATGTTAACTCATCACCACCGACATGGTATCTGTACATGCTGTAGCCGTCAGAGCTGTTAATACTGCTTTGCCTTAGGAGATACGCAGCATCACACTCAGATGAAGCCCGTGAACGTGTATATGTTAGCTCAGATTTGTCAATACCTGCCAGCTTCTCAAGAGCATTCACCATCCGATCAGATAGTTCTTCCAACTGAGAAAGTCGAAGGTCGACTGTTTGAAGAGAAGCTTTCATAAAATGTTCTCTTTCATTCACTTCTTCTAGCCTCATAGACATATTTTCAACCCTGTTGGGTATAAAAGAGGAAGCATAGAACAGAAGCTGTGGAATGGTGCAGTAATCCGTTATAGGCACCCAGCTACTGGTTTCTTTGTAAGGCAGAATTTTGTGCTAAGTATCACGCATCATTCGTTCTTCCTACACATGGCATCAAAAGCATGTGCATTTTCTTGTTATCTATGCTTTCCATATACCATGTTAGAGGGCTATTTGAACTTTGCCCTTATTTACATGCCAGGAGAGTACAAGAGTTGCAGCCCTTAGGGACAGCCTACTATTAACATTTCTGAGTGTGCCACCCACTTCAAGTTCAGTTGTCCTCTTTCACTGTGAAGCATCAATTAATTATACAAAAAATACTTTCTAATGAGATGCTCACAGGATGACTTAAAATAGCGTCAAGGCATGTTGTAAAACTGGTTTTGTAGCTGTATGAGAGAGAACATATGCTGGTGTGTACGGGATTTCTTTAGCTCTTGAAATACCTTTCAATTATGTATCAGCTGAAGGGAGTGGAATTATTGTCTAGTTCAATTAAAATAATACTTTTTCCCATTTTCTTTTATCATTTACATCATAATGGAAGTGATAGTACCAGAAGAATGCATATAAAAGTAATGCATTAGAATGTGACTTAGAGATCATACACTAGTAAATCAACTGTGCAAATTAAATTAACATTCTTTTGCTCTCACACACAAAAGATGATGAAGCATCTGGAGCAAGAAGCCATGAGAAATAAGCAAATCTGCTTTGTGGCCATAGACCATAGTGAATCAGTGAGGCTTACCAGCCCTGCTTTATTCTCTGCCACAATACCTAGGATTTTGACAAATTGCCATGGATAAATAGTGCGATAGAAACTACTCAAATACACGTAGCAGATTTCATTTACTTCTCTATTCTCACACTTCACATATAATAATGCAAGATGTTCAGGGCCTCCCTTCAAGAGATAGATGTTTATCTGTTAAAGAATTATATGGCTCGCAGAGCTGTTTCATAAGAAATGTTAAAAGGAAGAGAGAGAGAGAGAGAAATATATGGAGTAGTTCATCATCAAAATACCGTGAGATAGATTAAGGTGAAAGAGCATTTAAAGTGCGTATCATTTTCACTACAGGGAGAACTCTTCATCATTTCAAGGAAGTGACAAAAGACCCCATTCTTTGATTTAGAACTACTAACAGAATAGGCAGCGCCTTTGGGAACAGTCCTGCCAAGTGACCTGGTAAAAAAGTGCTGCTGCCATTATCACTGTGTGCTTACACAGCAATATGCAAACATTACCTAGTCCTCAGGATAGCTTAATGATTTACATGTGAATATTCCCTGTCTTTTAAATGGGGAAGTTCATACTGAAAAGCCAAATGCCTTGTTCAAAGCTTCCAAGAGAATCTGTGGCAGAGATTAAAATTCAGCAGTTGTGAGTGCTGGACCCTAGTGTAAACCATAGSTCCAAGGGAAGAATCCTCAGTGCTTTTGTCATTAAGCTCCAACATGCTTCTCATGGTTGGATGAGCTGTTGGAAGCTCAACAAGTAGTAATTTGCTCAAATGGATAAAAAGCGTAACTGTGATCTTCAGATGGGTGAGAGGGAAAAAATTCACCCTGAACAAAAATGTTCCTATACCAAAGCTACCCAAACCAGCAACCTTAGTGACATACCAGTAGGAACAACAAAAAGCTTGCTCTTGTGAGAGGTGCACCTGCACATTTACTCAGGATTTTTACTCAGGATTTACTCAGATAGTTACTCAGATATTTACTCAGGATTCAGATCAGCTTCTGAATTGGTGGTAATTTTCTTCAAGATCTAAATCATTTGTACTTTAACTCAACTTTGGTTATAATGAAGACACAAAAAAGCAAATATTGTTCCAGATAAGTGGTGTGGATTTTTTCTTATAATAGGTACCTTTCAGAGGTAACTCTGATGCGTTCATCATTAGATGATTGCTGCTCATCCTCTTTTTCCTGGAAGTATTCTTCTACACACTGCTCTTCAAACTCATACAGTTTTTTTAGCTCTTCATCATTCAGAAATAACTCTGTGCAAAACAGAAGAACAAAATATGAGTTTCCTTYTTCTGAACTTATGGCAGTCAATTTAAATCCAATTTAGCAGATTATTTTGGACATATGGATACTGCAGATTCTACTCCTGCACTAAATGAACAGATAATTTTGTAAGTAGGGAACAAGCGCTTAGCCAAAGGTGGCCACAGCCCTGAAGGCAATGTAATGCAATATGACCATCATCTGCTTTCATGACTATCCACTGGGGGCTTATTTTCTCAAAGACCTTTGCACTTTTTAACAGCAGTGCTACATGTTGAACAAACTGACTAGATTTTACAGGATAAAGACTAGGGCATTCTCTGCCAGTTTGACTGTTCCTTCATTCAAATACTGTTCTTAAAAGGATGCCAGTTATAGGCAACAGATAATCTAATACAACAGATTGTTTCCCAGACATTCTTTGGATAAGAGCTTCAAAAATTTATAATCATGTAAGGAAAATACAAGGGAAATATAAGCTCTTGGGAACATTTCATCCTTTATTTGAATTTGTCTCTTTGTATTTGGAGGGAGTGTTACATTTACTTTTTTCCCTTTTTTTCCTTTTTTAACTCAGAAGCATATTGTGCAGAAATATAATTACTTACAAAATACTTTTCCTGTGAAATGTAGAAATATAGGGATAATTGTGAGCATCTGATTATTTCAATGAGGCATATAATGAAAATAATAATCAGCAACTACAGAGTATGTTAGGAGAAGAATCCTCACAGTTCCCCTGTGAAATGACAGATAAATCTCTAACATGGAGAAATGAAAGTGGGGATACTCTCAGGCACAGATTGTTGACACTACAGATGACATTTGAAACTGTGATCCTTTCTTCTCAATTATTTGCCCTTCCCAACATACGGACTTCACTAGAACTTTGTAAAACTGGATTAAGTAGATGCCATCTCACTGTTTTAAGAAAGCATGTTAAAGAAAGTCATTAGCAGCACAGCATTGCGTATTCTCAGGAGCCCTCGGAGCTCAAGAGCTTGATATATATATATTTTGTCCCATACTGTCTTCTGCAAATACACTTGACCGTCAACATGAACAAAATAGTTCAGCATTGAAAAAGCTGCTGCTTTCTGCTAATATGGTGCAAAAAGCTCAATTTAGAGAACATTTCTTGCATACTCAGTCCTCTGTCACGCTCATCCTGGTCTCCTTCACCCTTCTTGCAGCGACAGCARATTCGCTTGATGATTATGTAGATGTGGCTGAAGATAATCATTGGCGGTGGGAGGACAGGTCTGTCATGGAATGTCATGATCAGCTGGTACCGCTGGAACTTCCAGACTTGGTTGGATATTGATTTTACCTCAAAGAAGGTATTGCTGAAAGGGAACATGGGTACAGTTTCTATTAGGCCCCTAAGTTTACTTATCATTGAGCAAGTACTATGTTGAAGAAAGTAGCAGCTAAATAACARCATGAGACCACACGATTTGCTTGGTTCAGCTCTTTGTTGATGCTGCTGAACTTTAACTTAAACTCACAATTTCACTACTCSTTTTGGGGGTAGCAAAGCAGGAGGTTCTCTGCATCCCTTATGCACCACCCAGGACAGTCCTCCTCTTAGACTATTTGCTTCTACTGTATAAAGTCCTTTAGGTGTTAGTGAAAAGAAACCTGCACAATTTACGAATCACATAATTGGTATTTTGGGGCTTGGTTATAAAGTTTTTCTTTTAACACATCAGTATTTGATATTACACAAAGTATTAAATCCATGAAAGGTATTTTGTATGCTAAACCCAGAAGCTTCACATAGTTTGCCTTTAATATGCTAATTACTTTGACCTACATAGAAGACTCTTCAAGTTTTCACAAAATGTCCTAAATTCAAACTTCATTCACTCAAACTTCTGACTCGAAAACATGGTGCATATTCTTGTAAAGGAAATTGTTCTTGGAAGCCATAGCCTCATAATTTCTACACCAAAATAAGGTGTGTTACAAAGATGTTTTATTTTGTAATTCAGTGGATATGAAGGAGTATAACTGATAGTATTCAATCCCGAGATAATAACCAAGTCAAGGTTATGAAATACCAACTAAGAGAAAGCAGACTTGATATTCTTAGATAAAGCTTTTCAAGCTATTTTAAATTATGCTCAGACAGCTCACTCCACTTCTATGATGATGATGATACTGGCAATTCCTTTTTTATATTTTCTGTCTACTTCTTTTCTAACTTTCTGTGCTTTAGAATATCTACATTCGCAAAACCAGTTAAAACATCTCTTTGAAACCAGAGAATTCTTGAGTACACATAGCTTTTGTTTTCTTTTTGCTAAGTATACATGAGATTATTTACCAATGATAAATGACAATCTGCCTTCACTCTGTGTCTCCTGCATCGCAGGAATTCCCAGCTAGACCTCACCCCCTTGCAACCACGCTGGGATGGCAGGAGTTAAAGCATGACCTACTTCCCAAACCACTGATTCCTTGGTCCTTCAGCCAATAATAGCTACCATTGTAAGATTCTTCCCCCTAGCGATGTGACTGGCATTTGAGCACTTTAAAATCTGTGACCTTTTAACTACATACATCAAATGACAGACAGGCTTTGTGAGCTGTAGACTTCTGGGCACGCAATGAACTCTTTTTGTGGTTGTGACACCAGCTACCTATGCCAACAAGCCCTCCAACACTACCTGTTTATGGGCATCAGAAATGGATCACCTGCTTTTCTCAGGTGGTATGTTCAGAAAGTCTTAATAGTAAGTAGATATTTAAATTCTTTTTTTTTTTTTTCTTTTTTTTTCATCCCTAGGTCATGACAGGAAAAGCATGCAACATAACTGTGGGTAGAAAGAACAAGCAGCAGGAATTTATTTAGTTTTACTCCAGAGAAGTCTAAATCTAGATTTGTGGAATAACATTAAGAATGTGCGTAGTGCACGTTGCTTGGACTGGCCACACGTAGCCATCSTTTCTCTTGGTTCAAGGCAATACAGACTCCTTTTCTGTGTCATATAAGAACTCTGCAAGGCCCTAATTTCTTTTTCTAAATGAAAAGCAAAAGAAGAAGAACAAAGAATAAGAAGCCAGATGATGTACTGATAGCGGAAATGCCTCCTGCTTTTGATGTTCAGATTTTCATTGTGCAGTGCTATCGCAGAATCATGYTTGCTAGTGGTTACGTGGGCTTCCATCATGTGCGCAGTAAGTTTCACGGATTCTGTTTTTCATCTTTCCAGAGCAATCTTGAGGCCTGTCACCATCCACTGAATGGTAATTGGAAGTAGCCAGATTCTCTCATACGCATTTCTGCAATCGCTGGCAAATTCAACACAGCCTTTCCTCCACTCTTTCCCAGTGTATACACTATCCCAAGTATTTGCCAGTCATGTTCATAGAGTAATGAGATTCTGAGTGCAAATGCAAACCCTTGCAAAATCAGTTGATGGGCTCTCACCGAAACTCTGTCTCAGCAATAAGAAAGTAAAGATAGTGCATGATCATTTACATACTTGAAGACAGCAATCAGCAGGTTTACCAACAGGATATTTGCTACCAAGAGGTAACAGGCCATAATAGCAGGAGTGAGCCAGGCCCCTGGTATACATGGAGGGAGGCGTTTACCATCATCATCGTAAAGATTGTCCCCACAAGGAGCTGAAGAAAAAACAGAAGTATTTTTCACAAATTGTCTGATACTTAAAAACACTATTCACATTTATTTAATGATGACACATGCATAAAATTCGCTAAGCTAAACAAATTTTGTCAGTTTATTTCCAGTAGAAAGTATGTATAATTTCTACTTCAAATTCTGCTTCTAACTGCAGCATACAAAARTAACTTCCCATAATAGCGAACAGAGAGGCAGCTTCAAGTTTACTGTACAGTGTGGCTTTCTSTTCAAATTCATATGGATTTTCTTTTTCTCACAGTAATAGTCTAGGACAAGATCTTAATGTGCATACGTACACATTAATAGTGGAATTAAAAAAAACTCTCCAACCARACTTGTGTGCATACCTTGCCAAAGATATAAAAGAATATACTTAGTGGTCCCAGATTGCTAAGCATAAATTAAACTTTTACTGGGGCCCTGAGTGTGCTAAAGAGGCCTTAATGATCCTGACCAGGGGATCACCGGGGGTCTACACCTACCCCCGCTATGCATACCTGTCCTGCCCGAGCTATGTCAGGCGTGCAGATCTCAGCCCTGCCTCCTGGATGGACCTGTGACCGGTGTCTGTCCCCTGGATGGACACCTTTTCTGTCTCTGGCCCTGTCCCCTTTTGCCCCTGACTGGGCTCCCTCGATGGACCCGAGACTACTATTTGTCCTGTCTGGGGCTGTTAATATTCCCAGCAGGTGGCCCTGCCCCCACTTTCAGGCCAAGTTCTGTTCCCCTTATTTTTCACAATAATTCTAAATTTAGATAAAATTTCAAACAAAAGATATAAAATTACAAAATGAAAATTATATAGTAACAGCAAAATAGACTGGTGAGAATGAGACAAAAATTGAGATATTGATCAAACTGATATAAATAATTGCCTGAAGTAATCCTAAGAATACACAGGTTGTCTTGGGSTAAGAGCTGTCTTGGAGTTGGGTAAATGCAGCAAGTTTGTTCTGTCTTTAAGTGCAGTGCCAGCCTATCTGATTTCAAATACAAGGCTAACTTTTGGAACCATTTAGTAGCAGGGGAAGTGTTTATCAACCACAGGTTCTTTAGCTGAAATCTTAGTAAATAGTAAGTCTGACAATGAGTTCRTTACAGATTTAGTTCATGTGAATAGACAAACCGGTTTTTTAAGCATTTTGCAAAAAACTACAATGCTTCAACCTCACCTGAAAAATACTCCAAATTATTTGAAGACAGACTAATCTTATTTACTGTGGACTGAAAGAGATATTTAGACTATGATTAATAATGTACATTTTACTTGCTTTTCAAACATCGTACCTAGATTTTTCCTGTTTATCATAAAAAAAGTGTAACAGGGAAGTCAAGCKAATCATAGTATTATTCACATGGACCAATGAAAGTACTGCCAAAGAAACACTAACATTGTATCTAGGTAATCAAAGGGAATTAGTTATACCACAACACTCATGCATCATAATTTAAAAAAAGGATTATTTTACTGTCAATGTACTAGAAACAAGTCATAGCAACCACATGAGCTCAATTAAAACTTCTGATCTGCAATCTGTATTAAAATATTCTTCCTCTGCTTCTTTTCAAATGAAACTATTACAGTAGAAAAACAAGATTCACCCCTGCATATTGGATGAGCCCTATAATTAAAATGTCAGTATCTAGTGAAGAAAAAGATTAATGAACATATTCAGCTAAATGASATAATCAGCTCTCCACAGAGACTTACGATTAATTTCCATGGCATAGACTGAACAGCATTCCAAAGGAACAAAATAGAAAAGGAGGCGGGGAGAGAAAGAAAGAAAACAATAGAATAATGTAGAAAAAAACCCAACAAAAAAGATGATTGAAATTACAGTTTTGCCACCAAGAAAAGATAAGCAACTCAAATGTCAGAACAGTAGACATATGCTTAGAAATGACGTCTTTGTTAAAAATGCATTGCATTCTGCAATTTCCTTTTCATATTGTTTTCCCCAAATGTTACATATGGCAGTGAATTAATGATATTAATAATAAATCACAAAATGCTTCTGGCAGATGATCATTTAAATATACATGATATTTCAAGCTAGTAAACAAAACCGGCGGTCACCACGAACACAAAACAACTCAAAATTATCACACAAAATCACTCTTTTAGCTATTATGGAAACATTTCCTCTTTTTTTTTCTTTTTTTTTTTTTTTTTAAGAACCTCCCTGGCTTTCAGTGTGCCAGCTGCTTCTATTGAATGGCCATGTGTCCGTTAACAGTCATGATATTGATGTTATTACAGTGTAAAATATCATTAAAGCCCATTTTGACTACCAATATGGATACTTGCTCGCCAACCTCTAAATGGTGATTGTAAGAGAAATGACCATATTCGAAGAAACTCAGCCAGGCTTCTCTATTGTTTAAGAATATGTTGCTATTGAGTACTAGATGCCACTAACTTCTTGCTCATGGACTACTTCTAAACGGAGTGAACCAGACAAGAGCATCCTGGGTTGCATTTGGAAAAGTGTTACCAGCAAGTTAAGGGACCTCTAGTCCCTCTAGCTGACTAAGTCACCTCTAGTCAGCTCTGGTGAAACCACATCTGGACTTGTGTATCTAGCTCCGGGCTCCCCCATAGAAATCAGACATGGACATACTGGAAAGACTCCAGTAAAGGGCCACAAAGACTATTAAGGTGATTGGAGATTCTGACAAATGAGGCAAGGCTAAGAGCGCTGGGATAATTTAGCCTGGAGAAGGGTCAAGGGAGATCTTACCAATGTTATAAATACCTGATGGTGGGTGGGAGCAAAGAAGACAGAGCCAGACTCTTCTCAGTGGTATCCAGTGAAAGGAGAAGAGGCAGCAGGCAAAGACAGAAATATGGGAAATTCCGTTTAAAGCAGGTTGTCCAGAGAGGTTGCACAGTCTTCATCCTTCGAGATATTAAAAACCTTACCGGACAGTCCCTGAGCAACCTGCTCCAATTTACCCTGCTTTGAGCAGGGAAGTTCAACTAGATRATCTCCAAAGGTGCCTTCCAACCTCAGCAAGTCTGTGATTTGTGATCTTCATCTTTAGGTGACATCCTATCCTCAGTGAATCTATTGACAAAAGTCCAACTACCTTCTTTYAGATGGAAAATTTGATGTAATACTTTTTCCATGAATTGTTTGCACTCATGGGCCTTGGCAGAACTACCCATGAGCACTTGACACAGAGTCAGGTTAGACTGCCCATAGCAATCACTCCCCAATGACTTCTGAGGCTGCTTTTGTGATGTGTTTACAGAGAACCACGGAAAGATACGAGTGAACATTTCTCACTGACAGCAAAAAGATTTTTAGAAGTCAGTCCATAGACTTCTAGACATAAGAAATTTACAGAATAATTGTAATGCAGTCTAGTTATACCAGTAGAACTCCTTGCGTAGCCACTTGTATTTCAATATTAAATCAACAACAAAACCACACATTTCCAACTTAGCTTACGTTTAAGCTACTGACACAGCAAAGCTTCTGACCTGGGAAAATTAGTGGAGCAAGTAGCTGGACTGAACTTGTGTAACTGGGAAGTCCAAACTTTTTTTCCCCCGAGATCTTTCGCACTGCTGAAGAAATATTTCTAATTCAAAGGATGCCGAGTATGTAACTGAGAAACGACTGGAAGCATGAGAGAAGTCTGGGACACCACTTACACTAAAGAGATCAGTATTGTTGGTAAGGTGTGAGTTTTGATTTACAGAGAAATCAAACTGTCTACATTGGCAAACATTCTTTGTTCAAAGTGAAGTAGGAGTTGAACGCRCATTATGAGCCACAAAGGTAAGGGACACCCTGTTACAGTCTATTCCTTCCCATGGGAAGATTAACACACTTGAGAGATCCTGAGCTTATCCCGGCTCACGTGTGCACTGAAACTGCAATATCAGACAATAAATGACTGGCTTGACCTTTTATTTGTCAAGAGTAATTTACTGTGTCAGAAGTTACATGAATKAGACAAGAATTCATAAGGAAAATGAAGATGATATGATCTTTGCGACAGTGTACTCTGTTCAGAAACAGACTAATGACATTTAATTCCTTTCTAAGCAATTGAAGTACACTTTAATGGCATTTGGTATAAAGGTTTCTCATGATGATGGATCTTTACCGTTTTTGAACTTAGACCTCACAATTTCTTCAGCCTTCCACTTTACTACTTGTCAATATATGCAGATGGCTGAAATATCACATACACAGTGCTGAAATAGCAGCTTGTATTATTTCAGGTGAAGTGCAAACTATGTAATACACACTAGAGGAGGCCAGCTGCATGTTTGATTGTCTGTACAAATTTCAAATATTAACACAAAACTAGCAGTAACATGACAGTTTTCATCTACTCTAAAATACTGACTTTTTTTTTTTTTTAAACTGTGCAGCTTTTATATAAGAAAGGCTATTTCCACACCCAAAGCTAATCAAGCAGTGTTTTCCTTTTTTGTTTTGTTTTTCCACAGGTGTAGAAAAGAAGAACATTAGTGATTCATGAAACTGAAACACTTCTGGAAAGTAGATAGAGGTATCAATGGCAGTAAAAATGTATTAGCTCATTGCCTGTGCTGTGAGTTGGAGATGAAAGGATATGTGTATTTTGAGCTCCTGTRCAACGTATTTACTTTTTTCTTCTTCTGTTGGAACTGACTATTAGTAAAACATTGGTTCAAAAGAACGTTTCAGAATGATGTTGGTTCCTGCAAGTAAACAGAACACTTGACACTGCTATACTCTTGGACAGGAGAGATTCCAGCCTGTATCACTCTCAGTGAATTGAATATAAACTGARAGACAGGACATGCAGGTGGGGAACGGAAAGTTGATCAGTGTCTGGAATCTGTCACAAGAAAACAACAACAACAATATAATCATAAAGGCAAAACACTACTTCCAAATTAAAAACAGTCATTAATTTGGATCTGATCATCTGCCTCAGAAACAGGAAACAGACTCTTACTATCAATTCTACTCTTACGGTCTATCTGGTCTGCGAACACCTCTCCGTAGATCATCCAGTAGGGCATATAGAAGATGTTGCGAGCTAGTCTCCAAGAAGGCTCCTCATCTGGGTGCAGGATAGCTTGGCGGGCTACTCCAAAACTCATCAGAACCACAAGCATGATGACCACAAAGTAGAGCATGTCAATCATCTGCATGGAGAGACCATATAGAGGCTCTTATCATCACATGTAGTACAGCAGCACCAGCATGTCTGTTTGCCAGCATGCACTAAAGTAAACAAGAAAGTACAGAGAGAACAAACACATTCCCCTGGATAATTTTCTTGATATTATTCTTTGACTTTAACTACTGCTCATGAATTAAGCATACATCAAAATGCAGTAAAACCAGTCATTTAAAGGAATACTAAATTTATATTTAAAAAGATTTAATATGTTAAAATCTTTGCTATCCCTATTCTCTTTTGCATCAAGCGCACTATGCTGTGCCTTCAAACCAGACCTCTTCTGTGGTTTCAGAGAGATGATATAATCGTTGCTGTATCATCTCCTATCCGCAACTGATGGCTTTGTGGATGATCCCGGTGTATCAGCAATCTGTTATTGCTATGGCTTTGGGAGGCAGAAGGCAGGCAAAGTGAAATTAAGCAATTATTAGCAAGAGTATTGCATCTCGTGTGTGTGTGAAATTCACATGGAACCTTTTCCCAGCCTTTATTCAGAGTCCTACTCAGATGGAAAACCTCTTTTTAAAATCAGAACTGAAGTTAGTTTCCCGTGAAGTTCTGAAATACATAATTTACAGCAATTTAGGCACTAACCATCTTTCCAATCATCATGACGTAAGGTCCCAGATATTTGTTCACACCAAAGATATCTAGTACTCTAATGTACCAGAAAATTATATCTACACAGTAAATCACTCTTCCATAACCCATGTAAGGTTGGTTCTGTAGGCGAAGAATTGCTCCTATCATAAATACTGAAATAGCCACCAGGTCAGTAATATTCCAGTATTCCTGGAGCCAAACTTTCACTTTTTGGCTCAGCTTGCCAGGCTCTGACATCAGAATCTGAAATTAAAAAAAAACAAAAAAACAAAAAAACAAACAAACAAAAAAAAACAAACAAAAAAACAACAAAAAAACCAAAGAGATCATTAGGAAAACCTCCAAGTTACATTTTTGAAATAATGGTCATGAAAAAAGACCAATCTTGTCACATTCAATACGTGTCTGAGACCCCCTCCACTGCCAGCAAAATGTGTCTCAAGCAGCAATATTTTTAGTTACTAGCAGGCAAAATTTCCTTTTCATAGTAACATAGAATGGGTTGTGTTGGAAGGGACCTATSAAGATCATCTAGTCCAACAGCCCTGCCACGGGCAGAGACATCTTTCACTAGATCAAGTTGCTCAAAGCCCTGTTGAACCTGACCTTGAATGCTTCCGGGGATGGGGCATCCAAAACTTCTCTGGGCAACCTGTGCCAGTCTCTCACCACCCTAATCATAAAAAATTTCTTCCTTATGTCCAACCAAAACCTACCTTCTTTCAGTTCAAAATGATTGCCCCTTGTCCTGTCACTACAGGCCTTGGTAGAAAGTCTCTCTCTGTCTTTCTTACAAGCCCCCTTTACGTATTGAAAGGCTGCAGTAAGGTCTCCTCAGGGCCTTCTCTTCTCCAGGCTGAACAACCTCAACTCTCAGCCTTTCTTCATAGCAGAGCTGTTCCAGCCCTCTGATCATTTTCGTGGCCCTCCTYTGGACCCCCTTTTCATCTTTGTTTCTATTTTTGCTTTATTAAGCCTTTTTTTGTTGTAGGTTTTAATCAATAACATTTAAACCAGGAGATCTGGCTTACTGACTTGGCATCCATATTTATCTCCAAATACAATTAGTATGAGGTATGGGAATTGTGACTCAGAGAAGGATAGGCTAAGTGCAAACCACACTACAGCATGTGAATACAGTAGAAGATTTTATGCTATCTTCCTCATACAAAAGTAATGAGATCAGTCAGATAGTATTCCTGGCTAATTCCTCAAAACACCTCTCTGCTTGCAGTTCTCATACRGACTGCATCAGTAAGAAAAAGACAGTACCTACTGAGATTTCCTTCCTGGGTTATGGCCCTGCCCTTCCTTGGAAATACAYGTAACAGAATGACATCATTCATTTTGGCTACTGACCTCAGGGCATTTTTGCCTGACCTTTTTGCCCCATAAGAGAAGGTTTTAATGTGTGGGAAAGRGTTATAAATTAAACTCTCTCCAGTGATGGGCATTTTGGGATGCTGTGGATATGAGAATCTTCTCTCTCATGTATGCCTTCTCAACCCCCTGCACAAGTCCATGCCATTATTACCTCTAAGAGCCAGCTTCATTTTAAGGATTATGAGATGTTGGTATGATCAGACTTTACCTCTCTTACTTTCTCTAAAGCCAATGTCACAATGTAGGAGATGACAATCCATTCCTGGACTGATGGCCACCGTTCCATCCGCACCAAGATGATATAATTAAATAGCATCAAGTAACCGAGGTATGATATCTAAAAAAAGCAAAGAAAAAAATTCTTTATGGACTTTAGGTGATGGATCCCAGGATCCTTCCACAGTTAGGCAGTATTCAGTTACTTGAGATGACTTCCACACATAAAAAAATCAGCCTCCACTAATTTCCATTAGGAAGTTCTGGACTATTAGTGTAAGTCAATAGAGCTATCACTCAGTTTTCTATAACTACTGGTACAAAAGTCAAACTGGTGATGCTGGTGTCTCCATGCCTCACAGCAGTCTTTGGTGATCAGCCAAACTAAAAACTTCAGAGATCTTGGAAGTCCAGAGTTAAGAAACCAAAATGGATTCAATGGCTTTGCAGAAAAAAAAAAAGGGAAACAAAGCAGTAATAAACTAAAAGATTTTTCCAGGAAGAAAATGGAGTTTTCTGAAGAATGAGATATTCAATGTGAAACATTTACCCACCATCTCAAAACAGATCTAAAGCAGAACGGGGAGGCAGGGCTGTAAGCAGCATCTGCCTGGAGTAGGGGAAATAAAGAGCCACACAGGCCGCTTACTTTTCTCTACTCTGTAATAACGTGGCTGAGACCTTCTAGGCAGAATATACTCTATGTGAAGCCAGAGGCATACAGACTTCATATATCAGTCCCTACAACACCTCTTCCCATACTTGTTACTTAAACCCATCTGCATGAGCAGTAGGTTTGCAGATATTTTGGTTACTTTAAGTAGCCCTTAGTCTCAGGAACAAGTTTSTTGCTGAAGCCTACTTCAGTAAGAGCACAGAAGGCTGCATCACCATGTCAGAGAAGAAACACCAAACAGAAGGCAGAAAATCCTCTTAGCAGAGGGGCCTGCATAATGCATGAAAGCAAAGCCYGCCCTAACTGTGACATTCATATGAACACTCATGAACACATACCCTGAGGCTATGCTTGAAAGATTCAGGTGCTGAAGATGCTCACTTGCACAAGAAAAGATATTTTCTCCTCTGAAGTAAGCAGGCCTGCTGCAGTGCCCCTCCTATAGCTGCCATGCACACTGGCAGAGGCCACGGGCCTCCAGCAGGTGACGGAATGACAGAGGCTGTGGAACGTATGGCCAGGCGGCCGAATTCGCTCATTTGTTGGAAGAAGCAAAACAACAATTCCAAAGCACTCTAAATCAGGTCCTTTGTGCCTGGGGCTTTTTTAATCTACTAAAATGTAATTTCTTTACACTGTGAAACCATGTTGAATAATTTTCTTTGAAATAAAATAGGAATTTTTCTTTTAAATTRTTAATACAGGCAGAACAAAGGGATCAGTATAGTGTTTTGTGATTACGATGTGCTAGAACTAAAAACCTACATAATATTACGACATACTATGTATCGGAAGTCCTAACTTTGAACAAAAAAGAAACCAGTATCCTTTTTACAGGTCACACACAAAATTTATACGAATTATATGAATACTTTTTCTGTTTTATTAAAACAGAGGTTAGCACCAGATAATTCTTGATGCACTACAGGGAAGATCAGATGCTTGTCAAAAATAAATCTTCTCGTTTAGATTGGTTTTAATTATTTAAATAAGAGRAAAGTACGTATTAAGTCTTAGCAGACTGGGATCTGTGCTTACATCTAGGTTGCACTCATCCGAGCCTAACTGTCAACAGAGCAAATGGCAAGCACTGATACTGTGGCATTACTTCTTGGGTCCTAAAGTGTATTTCAATGCAGAATAGGCGCCAGAGCCTTTAGAAAGCGAAAGGAGACAGCCTGGTTTGGCTTGAGTGACTGGACTGTGGAGCTTGCACTGAGTTTGGCATATGATTAGCCAGACAGGGCCTCCTTCAAAGTGTGCAGGAGCTTTAGAGGCTGACAGCATAAGCTTCAGTTATTTGTTCTGTTTCGTTGTCTATGCATTTTTCTCTGAATAAAGGGAGTGCTTTACTCATCAGATTCCATGGAAGTCAGTACTATTTATTTATTTATTACTTGGTTATTATTTTTACATTGGAATCCTTTAAGTTTCACAGGTGTGAGAAAAACTATTGCTATCAGTTTAATTATCATGACTTACTGTGTAGAACCAAAATTTGACAATAGGTGCATTATAGAATTCATAGATCTTTGTTCCAATTGGAAGGCTCTTTTGGTTTTTATTTCCATTCTCTTCATCTCCTTTTCGGGAGCCTGTATCCACATTTGCATCCTGGAAGATGAAAGTTGTCAGTTTTCATCAATATACAATAGTAAAAATAGTACCTTTTCCTCAACTACAGCCCCAGCCAACTGTTAACTACAYGATGCTTCCTCTGGGCAGCAGACCTCTTTTTAAAAATACAAAAATACAAATTCCACAAATCTGTGCAACTACACAGATAATTTACACGCCCTGAGAATCCAGCCTATACACTCCCAAAACTCTTCACTGATTTTTATCCCACAGAGGCAGTTGAGATTTTAACCTGAGTGACCTATAGCATAATCAGAGAAGTTAGAAAACTGAGCACTCTTGAGATATTAGAACTTCCTAATAATCTCCATTACTGACCACATTTTCCTCCTCCTTTTCTTTGCCTTCCTCATTTTCTCTTGATGTCTGGTAGGAATAATCATCGTAACTCCGAAACTCTAGGAAAAGGATGGTGGGAGGGAAGAGAATCCCCATTATAACCTGTACAACAAGAAAGAATTCAACTCAGATGACAATATTTGTTTGCATTAGTAGATTTCATAACAAGGCAAATCCCATAAACAATATTTTCTTTTGGATTTCTTTTGGTATTCTGGCTATAGTAAGATAGTCTGCTACCCTCAAACCTACAAAAATGAGTAAGTAGTACTTATGAAGCATTGTGCTCCAGAAATAGAGTTGTGCAGAGAAATTCCATGGAATGGAAACAGTGGCAGTTGGAAGAGGGCTTCAGATTTGTTACTGGAGTTTATAGTTACTTTAGTCACCTACTATAATTAGTTTTAATAGTTAAAAAGTTTGTGAAAGGTAAAAGAAGCTTTGAAGGTAGCACTGGGAGAGTTCTTTTCTATAGGAGATTGCTCAGATACAGAAACACAAGCATGAGTTGCCAA
Source organism: Oceanodroma leucorhoa (assembly GCA_030449065.1). Taxonomy (NCBI): domain Eukaryota; kingdom Metazoa; phylum Chordata; class Aves; order Procellariiformes; genus Oceanodroma; species Oceanodroma leucorhoa. The sequence goes on from JASVER010000048.1 coordinate 1,775,382, forward strand.
AGTACAGAAAAGGAGCAAAGAGAAGAATGCACGTAATGAAACTAGAACATTATCGGGTTGATTAATCCTTTGGAGAAAAGAAAGGAAATCAATAAACAGATTTAGAAAGCACCATGATGCAATCTGAAAGGCAGGACACTTGCCTGAAGATTTTAAACAGGTTTTTAGAGGGAGACAGGGGGAAGTGGAAATAAATTGAGAATGCCAGAGAGATGTCAGCAAGCTTGGGAGTATGACCTGGGAAGATAGGCATGGCACTTTGTTAGTAATGAGGGATTTAAAGAAATAAAGAGGAGAGACTGAAGGTGGCACCATCATGATGGGCCTCCATATGGGTGACAGCAACTGCATAATATAACAAAGAAAGGATTATATTCACATGAAAACACATGCAAGCGAACACTGCTCGGCTTCCTTAACATTGGCTCACTGATGTTTCTCTTTTGTGCCAGCCCCCTCACATTACTCTTTTTTTGTAAATCCAACAGTTTGAAAATATAAAAATCAGTAAGAGAGCCCATATCATCAAATCACAGAAGAGKGAAATAAAAATCACATAGTTTCACACAATGCAATTGCACAGATTTCACCCTTTTCAACACCGAGTCTCAACTCTGTGTCTTCTGGTAGAATATTAAGCAATGTAAGAAGCATGTGTCCATGTCTGGTTCCTTTTCTCTCTATTCCCATTGCGTGAACCCCTAATGGAGATCTTTTTGCTTGTATCCAACTATTTTTTAATCAAAGGTGTATGTTTTCAATGAACAGATCTCATCATTCATTGAAAGCCACAACTTCACTCGCAGATTCCAGTCATGCTAAGCCTTTTACGGGTTTATATTTTCCTTTGTTATGAGGTAATGCTCCTTAGATATCCTGAATTTGGAAACCAAAAAAATTAGCTTTAAAACAGGTATGTTCTTAAAACATCTATAATTAGTAAGCCAATTTGTTCTGTTCATACACTATGTGTGATATAGTGTTACATGCAACAAACTACATCTTTGAAAACAACTGCAGAACAGAAATACCTTAAGGCCTGGGTTTTTCCGCATACGTAGTCGCCCCATCCACATATCTGTCAAGAGCATCTGGCTGCATGTGTGAGCAATGAAGTCCCTATGTTTAGCTGCCACAGCCAATTTCAGGCAGGTAGAATTACTCCAGTTTTTCAGTTCGTAGGTCAGTAGTTTCATGGCAATCTGCTCATCATGTTTATAGGACTCATCCAAGAGTTCAACAGCCAGCTGGCCAAAATCTCTGGAGAATGCAAGGTAAAGTGAAGTTTGATTTAGAAATCARTTACCCCACCCCCCTTGTTCACAGGGGGTCATGTTTTTCCACACATATGTACAATAACAAGAACAACTGAGTCTCAAGCTTGATTTGGGACAGTCTACAAAAAGTTCCAAACAAATTTTTACTGACCAGAGAGAATTAGCTTAGACAGATAACATTTTAAGGYCAGTTTAGATATACCATCAGATACCCCTTAATTTATGTGAGCAAATCCTGAAAATAACTTTGTCAAATAAAACTAGCTAGTTTTATAGAGACAGAAGGTGAAGAAAGAATGTGTTCTGTCAGAAAAAATGCAAGTCTTCTCCTTGCTAGTGTTGCCTTCAGATTCTGAGACCACATTTTGGCTTGTTTACTGTTGATAAATCAGCTCCAAATGGCATTCTGTGAACCTACATTCTAGAAATCAATTGTACTTTACTAAAAGTAAAGCTTCTCAGCAGGTCAGACAAGMCCCTATATCAAGTAGACATAAAGTCTGCTCTGCGTCTACTAACTTTGAGTTGTTGTCCAGATCCTGAGAGATGTCGTCCACCAGCTCACTCTCAGAAGACTCTTGGGCCATAGACTTGTACAGTTTACAGGCCACAAGTGCCTTGGCCATGCCTTCCTCCCCTCGCTGCCAAAGGAAGAGTGCCATCTTTTGCCGTTTCATCAGCACGGCCCATACCATCAGTTCATGAAACGGATACTGAAAGCGGCTGACTTCTGGGTCATCCACATCAATATTGATCTCTTCCTCCTTTTTCTTCTTCTTCTTCTTCTTCCCTTTCGTGGGAGGCTCATCGTCCTGGGAAGAAAAGAGGAAAAAATGTTCCCATCAATTTTTAACAGCTTACCTGACAATGGCACCATGCACAGAACAAGTATTGCAAGGACACATTAATAGTTAAAATTCTAATTTGTATTTGCTGTTTGCTACAATGAATGCCAATAGCGATAAAACTATGAAGAAGATGTGACAGAGCATGCACTGGGCTAGCACACACAGCTTAMTATTTTATTCAGAGAACCGTTTCTTGCATACTTAATTACAAGTCACCCATCTTGGATAAGTAAAGTAGAACCCTGTTGTACTGAAGGCATCACTTTACACTGCACTGTAAGTAGATCTCTACCGCATGTGTAATTGCACAAGTTGATTTGCAATGAATTAATATTTAATGAATTCCACTGCAGTGTCAATGGAGCTTTAACAGACCTGAAATCACTATGAATAGGTTCCACTGTAATTTCTGATTTGATAGTTCTGCATTTACTCCTGAAGAACAGTGCTGCGTAACTTACAGGGATCAAAGCAGTTTTCAGACTGCCATGCAGGTGGAGAGAGTGGTAACATGCARATGGAAAAGACAGGCAGATAGCGTCCTTAAGAACAGCAAGATACTAAAGGGAGTCTTCACCTTGGAATAAGCAATCTCCTCTTATGTATGCAGTGCAAACAGAAGGTGTAAGTATCCCGTTTCTTAAAGGGATAGGGAGGACAGGCCATTACTACACGAATCAACATGGAAGTAACTGAAGGGAAGTACTGACAATGAAGCAGGATCCTGAAGGGAGAAAAGCCATGATTGGGAAAATTAGGCTTTAAATAATGTAGGAAGAACATTGCACACACAGATGTAGGCAGAGCTCATCATCATTGTAGACCTTGATTCCAATCTCAGAAGTGGATTGCAAGTTAAAGCAATTACCATTCTACAAAATTAGCTCCTGTTCAAGCAAGCTCAGCATAATGCACTATTTTTTGACAAAATACGGACTTAAATCAAAATTCAGCGTTCAGCCTCACACCCTAGGTTTCCAAAGATGACTCTTCAGCTCAACAATTAAGTATGCATGTCTCTTCCAGCAGTTTTAAGAACTGCAAGCGGTGACCTCTGTCTCTTACGGAAAATTCAGGGGTCATTCATTAATTGCATGCACATGAAGAAAGCGTTGAGCATCTCTGAAGCACAGGACATAAAATCTCAAATGGAGGACCAAAAATTAGGTCCTCCCCACACTAGGAAAATCAAATCAGAACAAAACCCTGGGTAAGAAAGGCAAAGTGCTAAGGAGTCTAAACTTCCTGGTTTAGAGCTGCTAACACTGGAAATGAAAAAAACCCAAACGCTTGTAGTCGCATCAATTTACTGACCACTTCAGCAAAAGAAATGTTAATTTTTCTTTTCACCTTTTCTTTCTCCTGGAAGAAGGGACTGGACTACACCCACTGTCAAGTGGAGAGAACACTTCAGTTTGTGCCACATAAAACATTTCTCAGTGAAAGAAATCAAAAATGTGCTTTTGGAGAAACACTAAGCAAACTACGTGTGATCAACGCTGATTAAAAAGGGCCGCACCTCTGAGGGGCTGAGCTTTTGGCCTTGAACCATTAGAAAACAGGAAGCCGAAAATAGGAATGCTTGGGGAAATACAGGCTTTTGCRTGTGAGTATCGTTCACATCAAATGTAACACAAGCAACATGTACATATACTGTGTTCGAATACTATTACAGCATTAATAAAAGCATACTTAATAGAAAAATGTACCTAGCCTCTTTGTGTAAATGCTTTCCTGGTCTATATTAATACTTTTTTCAGAAACAAAAGCAACTACCTCCAAAACAGAGTGAGTTTTTAGGCATCATCCCAGACTTGATTCTGATCAATTCAAAACTGCTGCAGACACAAGTAATTGAGGCAGGGGTCGGAGCCAAAGTTCCGGATCAGCTTCATCATTTACAAAGCATGGTGCCATCACGATAGCAAGGATGTTTTACAGTGGAGGACAGCRTCTAACATGTCAGACCACCTTGTTTTGTCACTCCAGTTAAATGTTTTCTCTGYGATAAAACCTCATTTGCGCATAAATTCTTACTTCATGGTTAAAGGGGATTTGACCATAAGTAGCACTGCCGGATCACATTCTCTTTCCAATATCATCGATGTTCACATCTGAATGATTAAATCTACAGYATGTTCCAACATGGAATGTGTTATTAAATAACAGTGCTAAAAAATGCCTGAAGACTATTGAGCAAAGCTTTAAGCAGCTTTCAAGACCCTACCCATAAAAAAAAGTCAGAAGTATTTCATAGGCTGTTTGAAAACTGGAAATTCCTCTCTAGTTGAAATTTACTTTAAGCCACAGTAATAGTGAAAAAGCTAAGAGCAAAAGCAGAACTRTATCAAGAAATACTCTGATAATAACAGTATTTTACAATAAATCCAACTTACCTCCATCCCTAGTAGTTTAAGAGCTTTTGGCTGAATATTAAAAATAGAAAAGAAAATCAGTTAGATGGGAGGGAAAATTAAAAGACCAAACAATATGAAGGAAAAACACATTTTCACTTACAAATGTACAGTATTTATTATTAAACTTACTATTTTAAATAATTGTACCAATAATGGTACAATTAATTAATCTCCCTCTTAATTGTATTTGCAGGAAGGCAATGGGTTAGAAAATATTTTCCATCCTGCACTCACGTGAAATATTTTTATTCAGATGCAAGAGTTTTAAATGAATCACTCATTAATGCACTGCTTTGAGAATTAAAATCACCACATGGTCACAAAAGCTCGAAAAAAATAGTGCTTCTAAGCACATGCAGGGTGAAGATACCCATAGGAAACAGTAAAAAAATATAGTAGATCTTCAAACCTCTCACAATTTCCCATTAAAAAAAAATCCCTCTGTTCTATTGTGAAATTTCTGGTTTACATTTTATGGATAAGGTTTATTTGTTTGTTCCATCCGATAGTACTACACTATGTAAGTACTATGTATTGGCTACAGAATACTTGGGCTTTGAGCGGCCTTCTRACCGTCTGTGGGGCTAGTTTCCTAATGTGTTCCCTAGTGTGGGGCTTTCTGTAATTAGGTTAGGAAGCTTCACTTCACCTTCAAAGCTGAACCAAACAAATAAATAAGCTAATGAAGAATATTATTCTATTTGCTTAGAACAGACTTTTTAACAAAGCAAGGGCCATGCTTGATATTCTCAGGATTGGTACATGACTATGAAATGCTTTACTGAGATTGCGGTGGCTTCCGTAGGATAAGATTTATGCTCAGAGTAGTTCTTTACAGGACTTATTGTAACAGGTTCATAGCTCTTCTGTATTCAGACTAAACTCTCTGCCTTACCCAACTTAAGGCTACTTTTGGTTATAATTACTTGGTCAATAGGCCTGGCTTGACCCATACAATTTACAGTTATAAGAGAGCTACAGCTTCAAGTAGGAATAAGTAACTACGCAAACACCACAGTTAGAAATGCTTGGATTGTAAACTACTGTAAWGGGAGGAAATTCACCTTCAGATCAGTGTATTTACCACCTTTTGGGTCCTCCCATCCTTYAACATAGATGTTTTACAGGTTCCTTATATAACTTCACTACCAGAGTTTCAACTTCAGTCTTGCAGCATTTATTTAGAATTTAACATGTAGTGTTTCACAAAGACAAAGGAACAGAGTATTACTTATTTTTTACCATCAGCATGATGGCCACATCCAGAATGAACTCATTCTTACCCTCTTTGGTCCAAATAAATTATTATAAAGAGTCCGAAAACTTTTTCGAGTATACTTGCAGCGATAAGCTCCACCCATGAGATATTCAAGTACAAGACCAATATCTATTAGGCTGATATGATAATCTGGTGGAAGATTTCCCTATCAAAAAAAAACCAAACAAAAAACAAAATAAGGACTTAGGATAAGAAAACATAACATATATTAAATTGCCTGGCTAGACATATCACATCATGTTTAAATTGGCACACAGTATTATTTACAGCCACACTGGTTTCAGTCTCCGGGTATTTGTACAAAATTAATRATAATTGATTCACATAATGAAAAACTTTTGGGGCCAGATTTTTTTTTGTTTTATTGTTGGCAGTATTTATAGTTGAGGACAAATTTTCATTTCACAATATGTCAGTGTCCRTACAAGCCTGAGTTGTTTGCAAGGGTTATACTGATGAAATTAAATAACTTTGTCCTGATTATCATTAATCCAATATAAAAGGATGACTTAATTTCAAGTTGAATATCAGGCATACTTTACATTTTATAGAAACATATTTCATCATAATATTATCTACAGAGTTAAGACTACAATGCAGAGCATGATTTAGATTAATGTGCAGCCCAGAATCAAAGAAAAAGGCAGACTGTAATTGCCACTGTTACGCTTGAAAACTGCATAGTGGTATTGACTGTGCTAGAATCACGAGCTGACAACTGTGCTTCATTGTTCAAGACGCATTCTATAACAATAACTGATTCTACAGCACCACTGAGCAGTTGCTATGATGAAACAATTATATCCTAAGTAAACACATCACCTCCATGTTAACCCAACCGAATCCCCGAGACTGCCGCTGAAGGAGTGAGCTATGAAAATGCAATGAAAAGGAGAGACAGACAGAAAGCAGAATGCAGAAGAGCATTAGTAACACTCAAAAAGACAAACACTGAATGAGAAAAGTGTTAAACTATGAAGCAGATCAATATGAATTATACATTAATGCAGTACTGCGTAATTACCACATCTAAACCTCTGGGAAATAAATGGGAGTTCTCCTTGCAAAAAGGAATACAGGCTATTTCATGTAGCTGAATTTTACTGAATAAAAGTTTCAAAACCTCAAAGAGAGCAAATACAACAACAAATCTTACAATGACCCTATTCACATATAATGAACAAATTTACATGTAATGGAAACAAATGAATAACAAATTTAGGACTTGTAGCACTGAGAAACAGAACAGATTTTCTCCCAGGTAAAAGTAGGATTGATAGGAGAAAAGTAACTAAAAAACGCACAAGGAAACAAACAAGAAGAAACAAATTTTGTGCTCGTGAGTGGGGCTTCCAGTTAACCTAGCCTAGTGGGGCTTCCTTCCACTCCTCCTTTGTAATGCTGCATTGGGAGCTTCTTGTAGAGAAAAACCAGTATCCACCTAAATCTCAAATGATACATTACACTACTAGGAGCTTAATTTCCCTCTCCTTAGTTTTTAAATTACTAGCAGTACAGTATAGCCATACCCATTTTAGACCACATTACTGTTTGTCACTGGAAGTAACTTAACTTTCCTTTTCTTAACAGCTACCATCTAATTTCAAATGTCTGCTTTCCCCCATGCTATGCTTGCTTTTACTGTTGACTCACATCGTTAATGTAATCATGCAAATGTAATGCTGCTGCTAGTGAAGCTTACCTTTTTCACATCTCTGACTAGCAAATGCAGTGTATTTGGTGGACCCAATCTCTGAAATAAAAATCATTCACAGTCCATTAGACCTTCAATTCTTCAGATTTTTTGCCAACACAAACGTAATTAATGATCTGGCCCTGTAAGCAGAACTTKAGCAACCACGTGCCATCACACTCTGCAGGGGTGAGAAGAAGGAACTGGGCTACAATGACAAACACATTTCTATCAAGAGCTGTGTAATCCCTTTCTTATAATCCTTTTTGTGGTGATCCAAGTCACAGCAGTTTGCGGTATTGTCTAACTTTTACTTGCTACAGGAGCCATAAAGGGACTGGAGGACTAAATTGAGGTTGTATGTTGTATGAATGCTGCCCTAGACTACCTGCCACTTAAATGATGGGAAGAAACACAGTCTAGAAATAGTTAGTTCCTGATGAATTTGCTGTGGGTTGGGTTGGGGAGAATTTAAATAAAAAAGCATGATGTTCTGTGGTTTTGGGAAAAACATTTTGCTTTGCTGGGCCACAAGGAAAAATACTGACTTCTGCAATGCGCTAAGAATAAAAGTTGCTGTGTAAGTACTTTGCCAAATTTACAGGCTTATTTCAATAATATTAAAGTATACATACATCAAAAGTAATTGCAATTAAAACTAAATGACCAYTACTGGCTGGTATTAAATTTTTACTGTCTACATTAGTTCTTTAAGTGTTCTGAATGTGCATTTTAAATACATCACTATATTTACATAACAAACTGCAATAGCTTCTGAAAGCTGCTGTAGGCTTATTAATTAGGAATATGTATAAGTAGGGAAACAACAGGACACTATATGTAGTAGCAATGGCTCYCTTTACCACTATCCAACATCTGTGTATTGTCAGAGCTCAGAGCTTTTTGGAAAAACAAGCATATCTCAGAAGAAGAAAAAGGACGCCCCTGTTAAATACAAAGATATCACAGGACATTTTATTATTTCTGCTCACTCACAGTATTATAAAGTTCTTCCAGTCGAGGAATAGTGAGGAAGTGCTGCATGTTCACTCCATTCTCAATAAGTAGCTTCACAAAGTCCACTCGATCCAGAACCAGTGCATCCAGCATAGCCTGCTCCAGGGAATTCACCTGAATTGCAGCATGGAGAATGTTAAGACTACATGAGCACAGAAGAGTTGCTTGGCCAACAACCACAAACATTTTCATTACTTAGGATATTCCCAAGTTCCCAAATATGTTGATTAATCTGTAAGTGAAAAGGAATTTAGAAAGTGACATTTTACCCATGTGCAAGTCAATACAGATGGTAGAGTTTTCCAATGAGGTCTTGGGCGAGAGAAGAGCAGTGAAAGAAACCTTTAGCAATACAACTGTAGCTTTCAATCATTTTGTTTAGTATTTTTAACTAAACCAGGCATACCATGCTTGACACATTATGTGAAAAAGAGATTTACTTGCTCAACATGACAGGAACAAGTTAAAATTTAACAAAAACGCACTGTATACGTTTAAGAAGAGATTGACATAATTTACCCTGATAACTCACATATGTATCATATGTTCTCCTCACAGAGAAAAGGCAACATATAATGCCGAAAGACTCAAACCATTTGGGAAGAAGCGCTTACCCTTCCTTCACGAACTTAGCTTTGCCTTTGAAAAATGTTGGTCAGGAAGCCTAATGGATCTTCTCTTAACATGGTCTAAGGGGTTAGAATCCAGTAGGAGAGGGGGAAACCCCTTGAGCAGCAATCCCCTTGACACATGAACTTTAATCCAGACAACAAAACAATCTAACCTCTTGCACCTGGAAAATTAAGCACTTAGAAATGGAGATGTTTAAACTGCCTTCACTGGATAAATAACATGTACAAGGAAGGATGAAGATGTTCACTGGTGTTCTTACTTCCTTCTGACAAGTGCAGGGAAGAAGATGGAGCAGATAAGCACTGACTTGTATTGTTGTGTTATGGCTGCATGTGGTGCACATGGGATGAGAGAGGGATTCCTGGCTCAAAAATTGAACAGCATCACTGCAGAATCTACTGCTGATCTTRTGAGAATGTGCAAATGAGCATTCTGTAGAATGAAAATGTGTTTTTTCCTTCTCTCTTTGTCTCCCAGGATGAAAAAAAATATGAATTCTTCAACAGTTTTAATACAAATACTTTCATCTCACCCAGTTCAGGAGTTCAAGCTTTCTTGGGTCTGTTTCTTCTGCAGGCTCTTCTTTTCCTTTTCCTCCCTTTTTCTTCCCTTTTGCTTTCCCTCTGGCTGCTTTAGGCTGAGCTGCTGGAGATTTCTTTTCCTTCTCAGGAGCTGTACCATCAGGGGCTGTAAGGCTCCCTAAAGGCTGTATTTATTAATGCATTAGAAGTATTAGAAATCTAATTGATCGCACAGTGACTATTTCATTGAATACACTCCTATTGAACTCACTCCCCAGTCACCACTTCTCACATGCAGTCAACTAAAAATGATAATTTCCYTAAGTATAAGGACCCTTTTGCATAGCCACAGCTTTACACTTTTTTTAAAGCTGTTATGTCTAATGTAGTCAATAACACTGAAAGTCAAAGTAGTGAAGTAGGTAGACTGTGGAAGATTTCTCTCGCAAAATCAAATCAGTGCGAGAGGACTGGGAAGAAACACTACTCAATTTTGTGACGCTTCAGTTTCTTTGCTCTCAGTGAAAGCAATAGCTGTCAAAATAAATAGCAACAAGCAGGATAAGGAGTTGGGCAGAAAGAGCTTAACAAGAACATTGCATGCTGCCAAATAGCATCCATACTGTGGAGGCAGAAAGGAGAGGAAAGAGAGCCACTAACTGGTTCAGTTACATTCTGCAGGCAGTATTTCTGTTTATACCTCTTCAGACACAGTTACTCTTTGCAACGTCCCTCCCCTTTCCAACCTAAGACAGGCAGGCACGGGTGCAAATACCTTGACACTCCTTGTCTGTGATTTGGAGGCTTAACTTGCTCCAGCTCACGCTTAAGTTATATCACCTCCACAACCAGGTAAGCTGGATTACAGCTATCTGTGCTCCGCACAGAGAGCTACGCAACCCAGCCTTTAACAATGCTCATTTTCTCTCCTTTTGTTCATCTCAAAATCTTCTCTGCCTAGCTACTGTGAAGCCATTCATAAGCCTGGACAAAACTGCAACTGCCAACATGCAGCGCAGGCTTGTCTGAAAACAGCCTTTATGAATTTGAAATGACCGTGAATCGCAGTTGGCTGATACTGTCTCCACCAACAACTGTTGCAGAGTGTGAGTATGAAATAGGCCAAAGCAGTAACCRGCTTCAGTTGCTAGGTGGTACCTCTGAATCTAACCATAATAATATGGAGATGGAAACATTCTGTCCAAGCAAATGTTTTATGGTAATAGTACTTCATCATCTTTAGGATGATTAAATCCTCTCTGTATAAGCATTTTAATGAACCTTCAATATTGTAAACATCACATTACTATAAGTGAAGGAATAAAACACCATATGCAGCAACATTTGTTTAAATTTAATTATATGGGCTTCCAAATGAAATTAATCTCACCATTATGTATAGTGTGCACATGAATAGTGTTCCTTTGAGTGTCATTTTATTGCATAGTTTCAGCAAAGACAACTAATTTAAAAAAAAAAAAATTCTTGCACTTCATTCTTACTGCCTCTTTTAGGCTGGTCTCCTCACAACACTTTATAGCAATTCAACGCCAGATGGTTCACACAGTAAAGCAAAAAGCATCAATACAGCGAGACTTGARAGTGGCTTAAATAGTGGATTTTAGTTACACAGATGAACAAAGGCACTGCAGTGTTTCACGATTGACTTCAACTAGTGCAGCATCAAACTCCAATAATTTGAGAAACAAAATCTGATTTCAGGACCTGAAGCTTTACTGAAGACCTGCTTCTTAGGTCATTTGGCACAACTCTGCCTGCCAGAGGCCTGTTTTCTGCAACCATTTCTTCTGGTCATCAGGATTTTGCTCCACTAATCCAAATAGAGATTTTCACAGCTGTTAATGAAGTGAGCAGCACAATTCCTTCTAAGCAGCAATGTGAATTTCCTTGCTGCATACTTTAATAGGTCGCTGGAGACCTTGCCAACTGCTAGCACATGTCCATGCCACAGAGTCAGAAGTCTAGGCAACGCTAGTGCATCACACAAGTTCACTGGGGGTGACCAGGACTGCTATTGTCCAGCTGTGTGTAAGGCCACAGATTGTTTCCAGTAAATCCCTTTGGGGTTTTTTTTTGTTTCAAATCCCACAAGGAATCTTAAATAAGGTTATTTTTCTGCTTGTCATGAAATTGCTTTTCTTTCTTTCACAGACTTTAAGTTATTGCTAAATATTTGCAAATCGCAGTATAAGGAAATTTCAAAACAAATAGGTCATTCTTAATGAATGAGATATCCTACATCAGCTCGGCATAAGACAGAATTCAATACTGTTTCTCCTGCCAACAAAATCCAGGGTGTGAATATTCCACCAMTTATTTTAAATGCAAACAATACAACTAGGAAAACTTTGTCTTACTGGCCAGTGGTGTCCGAAGACAAAGATTTGGCTGCGTGCAATGTCTACACGATTCCAGGCCAAAGCCAAGCTGAGCTGATCTGGAGCAGATGCATTGGTACCTAAAGAGAAACACACAGATGTTTAGCATTTCATGCATGGTGAAACAAGATTGGACAACCTTCTGTAATTCACTTCTCCAAGAACCTGAAAACAGCAAACCTGACTCCATATCATACTACCATTAGAATAATTCTACCACAAAGTAGTTGATTCATCAAATCAATTTATAGCATCTTCCATTTAACCCCATAATCCTAATTTCAAAAGGATTTAACCAGATTCTCTCCCTTGTTTCCTTAGAGCTCCCACATTGACTTTATATTCTGAGGCTAAAGATAGACATTTAACTATTCTAAAAGACTCCTCCTCTCAGCTCCTCTGGCTGAAGCTGTAGATGTGAATATAGTAATTCCTCTCTTCATTTCTTAGCTTTGGGGACTCCAGTGATCCCTTATTGAGCCCATACAACTACTATATACCTACAGACAGAAAACAGTTGTTTCAGCAAACATAAACTCCGAATAAATATGGAACTGATACTAAATTTTGCCCTAAGGCTTAAAGAGCACAATCTGAGATCTGGAAAAATCCAGATAGTCTCTTAATCTTCCCACCTTTTTTTCTAACTTTATTAATATATGCCAGAACTGCAATAAAATGTGTTGGAATATCAGTAGTATAGTTGTTGCAGCATTCCCATCCCAGGCTTTCAGGTGAGGAAAGCCACACAAAACTTTCAATCTAGATTTTATGCTTCAAGCTAATTCTGAACCTTAAGCCAAGCATGTTTGGGTTACTTGTTAGAATCCAAGCAAATAAATCAAAAACTTAAACATCAAGAGTGAACCTCAGACAGTATATAGGACTGTCTCTTCTTGGGATCAGGATTTCTTCCTACTTGCTTGCAAAACCCACCTTTCAGGAGAGCAGTTAAGATAGACATCTCAATGTCCTGTTGCCCTTCAGACCCCATGCGGAACACGGTAATCTAAAGGATAGCATAAAACCCAACACACAAAATTACAACACATGAAAGAGAGAGACTAAACATGTAGATAGAAAAAAGAGCAGAATGGTGAAGCTTTATTATTTTCTAAGACTTGAAATTTTTCAAAAAGTACAGTTCCACTAAATCTGGCTTTGAAATTCAATTTTCACAAAAGCATTTAATTAAATTCTTTCAATAAAGTTATCCTAAAATATCCCTGCATTGGTAAACGTGACAAACTTGATGRAATTCTTCACCAAACCCATGAATTTTGAAGTGGTAACAAAACTGCCATGCCAAACCGATTGTTTTCTGACAGTTCTATTACTTTCCACTAGTAATGGAAATGYCAGCTTAGAAATGGACATGCAGGTTACCGGAGATAACTATCATAGCATTAATTTTATTGACGATAACATTCAAATATTTTTTAGTTGCAGGATATGCTACATATTGTCAACCAAAAAAGCAGAATCAACTAATAAAGAAAAGCAATTATTTCTAGTCACATTTGCTTAGTCGAGTCCATTACAATTCACTGATTTTAAAAATAGTAATTCGTATAAAGCTTAGCCATTGAGCTACATATTAAAAGATTAATAATTCAAAAGAAGAATAACCTAATATTCTATGTTAATTAAGTTAATACTAAATACAGACAAAAAATAACAAATTCTTCATTTTCCAAAAGCAATTCTTCACAGCAGATGCTAGCATTAAGTACTGGGAATAGCAATTTTCTCAACAGTTAGAACAGATTTTGCATGAACGCAAAGATACATGATATTATAAGAGAGAACTAAAGGAAAAAATCTGTTAATTAACAAGAAAGCAGACAAAATTATCAACAAATGCAAACCATAAGCCTGCTTAGGCTGCACAGTCAGTGTCTGAATTTTGCTGAGTAAATCAGGCCTGCTCTGATGCGCATCTTAAATTCGAAGCAGTTTGCCCAAGGCAGCTGTGGGCTCTCTTTTCTCAATCAATTCTTCTAGGAAGGCTGACTCTCTCACAGTCAGTTTACCATAGTCGTGCTTATTACCAACTTGACTTTGGATGAAGGCGAATGTATGGAACTAACCTTGGCACCACACAAATGTAAATATATCAACAGTACATTTACATTACCCAGACAATCTAAAGACTTCACATTTGGAGYCCTTAAGTMAGATTTGATATAATCAACTGGGCATGCTAGTAATAGTTCTGAATGTGTAAGAAAAAAGCATGGAGGGGTGTCTGTTTGATTGCAGTACAGAACTGCATTACAAGAAAATACAGCATTTGTCATATTCTGTTCCAAGTGGCGTTTGCAGCTGGATTAATCCTTAAAGAATTTAGTTCTGGCAAAGGTATTAAAATATATGTTGCTAAAAATCATTCAAAATTACATAATCTGGCTTTTATGAACCCAAGAACTAAGTAGTATTAAAATCTGATCAAAAATCAAGGAACAGAGATAAAACTAAAATGGACCTTCTCTTCTTGCAGAAATCCTTCCCACACTAAAGGGAATTCAGCAGCAAATGTAATGAACCTTGGAGAGAATGGAGGAAGGGAAACACAATAAGGAGAAGAGACTTCTATGATACTATATAGACGGCGGGAAACTACTTGTTGGCATTTAACTATTTAGTTGTTAACTTGAAATGTATAGATATGTAAGCAAGGACTTCCTTGGCAGCTGAGATCAACATTATAAAGAAAAGTCAGAGCATGAGCCAATGCCCTGCATAATATCTGGAAAAAGGCTAGCTTTTTGGAGAGTTTGGAGAATATGAAACTGGTAGAAAGTCCGCAAACATCCTGGCGATTGCTTGACACAGATTCCCATCCCCATCTTATGTCGTTTCAATTGTCATAGCACACCTTCCTGAAAGGCGTTGAGAATGGCTTTGTAGATTAATCCTGAGAGCCACTGATCATGTTTCTTCACGTGTTCCTTGACTCAGCCAAAATCCCCTAACTTCACTAAGTATTTTGTACGAGTTTTTACCTGTGAGATGCTAGGCTCCTGTGGGCATGTCTATGGCAGAGAATATACAACAGTACAGTTGGCATTATACTTTAAGAAATAGTTTTTCTTAACGTTTGAAAATTTCAAAACCAGTTTTAGTGTCCACCTTTCCAAAGCAGGAGAAAGAAAAAATAGAAAAGCATGAGAAAGAAAAAAATCATTAAACTTCTTCATAACATAAACTTCCTTTATGTTCCAAATTCTTTGCTAGCCACCTTTCTACTGGTGTGAGACTTAGTGTTGAAAAGTAGAACAGGACATCACAGAGAATCAGAGATCATTCAGTGGATATGATGAACTGGATTTCTGGAGGGTTTTTGTGCTCCTCTTTGTTCCTTGACTGGAACCTCAGCGATAATTCTAATCTGATAAAAGTGATCTCCTCATTTCAGGTGTTTACTTTAATTGCTCAAGAGTAACGTAAAAATAATGCCTTTACTGGTACTTTGATCACTGGGAGCAGCTTGTATAAAAGGGGACTAGCACAAAGCTTAATGTACAGATTTGAGGAACTTTCTCTGCATTATGATTAGTACTGTTGTGCTGAGTTCAGCTCTGTTTCCTAGTACGCTAAGTGGGGATCAAGTGATATCTTTCCTGCATTAGCCCTTTGCTCACTAGTAATATCAAGTCAATATGAAACCACACAACAGAAGAAGATGGAACCAGAAGCATGCCTGTGCATGGTAGTGACAGCTCTAGCAAAAAATGGTGGGACTGTTCATATTCTGTGATCTCTGTGTGTAAATCAGGTCAAATTTTAGACAATTTGATTCAGATCTTACTTGCACAAAAGCTATTACTTAAGAATCAATGGCACTGGCACAAGTAACATATAAGGGCTGCTCCCCTTTTTCACAACAATGCACCTGACCTCATGCTCAAACTAAATCACTGCACTGATTCTGAAGTAAATATGTCAAGATTTAGGCTTAGATAACTAAAAATTACATTGTATTCATTTTCTTTGCTCCAAATCTGAGACTGGAAATGCAAACACTGGCAGCTACTACATGCAGTATTGCCATGGCAGGTAACAAGCAAATACTCCAGGGAAAAGACTTTTTTTCCCCCTTCCATCATACTTCTCTGGGTACCAGAGCAGGATTTATTATTTCTTATCGAACAACTAAACAATTTCTTCYAGAAATCAAAAGAACACTCCCTACTGAAAAGAGCAATAACTGTAAGGAATGCTATATTAAGTTTATTGTTTATTTAAATTTTTAAGAAAAAAGCTTCACATCATCTATTGGAGACAGCATTAAACTTGGGAAGACCAGAGTTTAGAGTTTGTCTCCAAGCTGGCCAAAGACAGAAAGTGTGGGCTCCGTGGAAGCAAAACACACTTAGTTTTAAGGGAGCATGAAACCATTTCTCTAAGAACTTGGAAAAAATTCCCTCTTTTCTCAGCCTCATGAGGAAAGTTTCATCTGTCATTCAAATAGTTTCTTTATAGCTGCTCCTGTTACAGCTGTCACTTCCTCAGTGATACAATTAGGTATCCTGAAGAATGAAACTGCCTCACAGTCCATGCTTAAATTCAGTAGCAGTTTGGTTATCTGATTCCCTACACACAGTCTGAGGAGAAGGCTGTGGTAGTTCTCTTTTGTTTCTATCTAATAGAAATATGCAACTTTAGCAAAAAAGATAAAAATATCAGCCATACCAGTTCCAGCTCTAATTAAAAAAACCCACAAAATATCCATCAGACTGTTCATCTGCTATTAAAACAGCTGCTTAGGATTTGTATGAAAGAATGAAATGGAATTATACCAGGACTCAAGGGAGAGGTCATATTTACAAAAATCCACTAAGACAATTAGTCAAAGGAAAACACGTAAAGACTCATTTTGCCTGCAAAGGCACAGGTACAGTGAACACAAWTTCAAGACAGTGTTCACAGACAACAGATGTGAATGTTAAAGACTTCCTTTTCCTGAGCACACTTTCCTCTGCAGCTGGGATATCGCCGTCAGGCAGGAACCTGACTGAGTGGTACAGTACAGAGAACAGGCTTGCCACAAGCCAAGATCAAGCAAGGCTGGGACCTTCAAGAACACTTAATGTTTCAATTTCTTTTGAAAGACCTGAATAGCCCATTTCACTGGAATGAAAGGCTGTTAAAAAGTAACTCTATCAGAAGACCAGAACTGTGCTGACGCACTCTGAATGCTTATTGCTCCTAGGAACCCTTTCTTCAATTATTTTTCCTCTACTTTCTCCAGTTGCTCCTGGTTTTATCTCAGTGCCTTAGTCTGCCTTGCGGAAGTCTGTGAAATAAGACTCCGATCAACTTACACAGGAGAAGAATCTGAAATTGGTTTTAGAGGCTTTCCAGAAGATAAAATCCCTTTCTTGGCCTATGCTTATGAATGAACGACTGTGTACATTTATGGAGCTATATGGGGGGTGAGGGGGAGGTTAAATTGTAACCCTGGGAGAATGGCACTTGAAAGTACTCTATAAAGTTTAGTCACAGAAATTATCTTTGTGAAGCTACTTTTACGACACTTACAAGTTCTTTTTTTTTCATGCACTCCATAAGAATGATGAACAGCTGATGAGCTTGATTCTTGTTGTAGTTAAAGGTTTTCTGGATGGTAACTAGAAGCTGGTCCCTAAGGGATTCGCTTATTATCCTAAATGAAAAATGAGACATAAAAGAAGACATTGCCAGAATTAGTATGTATTCAGAAGGCCTGTTTGAGAAACAGTTTTTCATCCACCAGTGCAATGACTTCATTTTGAAAATAAATGAAACCACACAGCATCTTTGCATTCAATACAGGTGAGGAGTTCATGAAGAGTTAACAGTAATCACGAAATTCATACCCCAACTGGCTCTTATGTATCCCAGTACCTCAGCGTTGATTTAAAAACTGGCAGGGAATTTGAACTATCCTTTCACCCTGGAACATAATGCAGGAAGCTCTTACTCCTGTTAGATATTATAGATATACTTTTGTTAAGAAGTTCAGTCTTCAGGATTTCAGCAGTACACCTTACAGGACTCCTATCTTTGCCTCCAGATGTTGCAAGGCCCTTTGCATATGGCTAAAAAAAACAAAAATATTTCACACTACTGACATGTCACCTTGGTTATCTTGGTTATCCTCTTAAACAGAGGATTTAAATTGCTAGCCTACCTGAAACCTCATAATATCCAACTGAGAAACAAACAAACCAAAAGATGGTTAAAGAAATTAGATCAAATACATTCTAGAAAGGTCAGAAATGTTTGATCTCTCAAAGCAATCTGAAACAGAGCTCTTCAATCTTGATCCACTCCTAATAAAACACATGTATTTTCAGACAATAGCAAACATTACCAGCAGGCATTCAAAGCAGTGAGACAGCTGAGCCTGCAAAGTGCAGTAAAATTCAAAGTTCATCATTGTGAGAAAATGATTCTTTTAGACAGCAGGGATGACTGAAAATTCTCGTTACAGACCTGCCTTACCGAATGAACACATTTATCTCATCATCATTATTGGAGAGGAAAATTGGACACTGCATCATATGCACTGGGAGAGAAAGTCATGCAGTGAGCAGATCTCGGACAGACTGATCCTGATAAGCTCTTTCAATTACCTATGAGCTGATCGGAAGGATAAATGAGAAAGGAAAAAAAAAAAGCAGCAAAGGTTGATCTAAGCTAAGGAGGCTTGGTCGACGGAAAGGAAAAGAAAGTTGCTGAACCACAAATACTGTTGTTAGGATTAAATATGTACTATGTGTAAACATTAAAAAAATCCAGCATCAGAGCTGCTCTCCCAATTCAGCAAATAACATCTGCACTGCTTGACAATACTAGTTGTCTGCTTAATATTTAATCCAAGCTAAGCTCCAACTTCAGTCAAGGAAATAGGCTTTTTCTTCAGTGCAAGACGGGTGTGCCATACCCTAATCAAGACAATATACTAGKTTTTTGCCTAAAGCTGGCTACTAAACATAAAATCCTGATATTAACAATGACAATGGGGAATGTACRTTATGTGACTGGGAGAAGCAATATTTTAAATTAAAAATGCAATACTCTGCTTCCACTTGGAGCATCTGTCAGGACAGATCATCTACTCTGCGAGCTTTATGCTGCTACTATAGGCTTTGTATCTTTTTTAAACTAACCATACTTTCTATCAACCAAATGGGCAGACAACCAACCATAAAATATCAGATTCCAGGAAACTTTGCATTATGAGTGACTTTTACAAATTCATTTGGGCAATCGACAGGAGGGCTGCGGAGCACAATGCTCCAGAAAACATCCTCCACTCTGTTTATGACAGCACTACCCTGAAGAACCATCACAGATGCAAAAAACAGCAAGAGAATAGAAGGAAGCCCAACTTCTTTTCAGCTGGTCTGGCACTCTTGGAGAATGAAGCTCATTCATACAACACACTAGAATCAGGCAGTACAAATTTTGCAAATACATGCACTAATTAACCTCAGCCCTGGCCTGAGAAAAAGAGTAATTCCTGGGAACCACTTGTTCCTTGCTTCTAGCACATCCAACCCAGGACCAAGTATAGTGCAGCAAACTTTGACGGAGCTTGTAYGACAGTGTGCTGCACTAGGAGCAAGCTTATTTCAATGGACCATCAAATACATTCCGAGTGGTAACAATTTCCACTCATTAACGCCAGTGCCAAGATCAAACGGGCAACAAAAGTTGACTGACAGTAGAATGCCTCTGTTAGTAGCATTTTGTCCCTGAGGTGTTTTTTTATGAAGGTTTAATGAAAGCAAGGCATATTGTCCTCCCTACATTGTCCTCCCAAGCAAGACATAGCTTTGGTGAAGATCTTAAAATCTTACCCTCCTTCTTCTGAATACTTGTGTGCAAATGACAGAATATCTGATGCTCGTCCGCTACCATCACATATCACAACAGGGAGAGGGGGTTCTTCTCGTAGACACTCTAAGACAATGGAGATGACGTTGGGACCCCCTTCCACTATGAGCCCAACTACAGGAACACCTTGTCCCAGTCCTRCAAAAACCAGAAGAACAGAAACAAAAAAGAAGTGTCACTGAAACTTAGTTTAAGGGGTTGAGATATTATGAGTAGATGTGATTTCTGTTTTATAGCATCACTTCAAACCAGAGTAGTTAGTTAGGAAAAATGATGGCCATTTCATGGCCAACACCAGGAAAAATGTCCATATGCCATTTCATAGCCCCAAAAGGAAAAAAGTAAGATGTCTCTCTGCCATTGCTTTTGCATCAGCTCCATACCGATCATTTATTCACTCAGTGCTGGTGAACTGTTTGTAATCTCTTTTGACAGACACCATGTACAGATAAAACAGCTAATATGATCCTCCTATTACTTCATAGCTTCATTGTTACTTGGATGGCTCCCAGCTACTGTTTGATGCTTTAACTCTTCATTGGTTACCTACAGGAAGTCTTCAGTAAGGTGACATATAGCTATGCTTTCTCCTAAGATAAAAAATATTGAATTAGTGTCTTTATCATGAGGCTGAAATGGCTGGCCGATGGAAGAGACGACAGCTGAGCATCCCTTTGCTGTCCCTGCCTCACTGTGATCTCCAGGCATAGGATGACAAAGGGAAGCCCACAGGTCACATGGTCTCAGTAGCCTTGGTCACAAGATACTTGGGGAAATGAAGGACAAAACATTACCTGAAGGCTGACTAATCCCACTATTATAAGCATTTGAATTCAGTTCTTAATCTGTAAAATGACCAGCKCTTTATAAAGAAGATGCGCTTTATTGTGCGGCTGAGAACGCGTGAAAGAGTTCGTATTTTCAACCTTCATTCCTCTCTGAAGAACAGGAACACCATGCACAATAATAGTAGAAGCTTCCTGACATCCTCCTGTCAGTACACCCCAGCTCTGATAAGGAAGAGTCACACGGGCCGGCCTGTGTGTCCATGAAATCCTTAGTGATTCCTGCTGAGATTTCCAAAAGAGGTGCCTGTGCTTGAAGTGATTAGAAAGAWACAAAACAACTCCCTGTACGTTGTTACTAGCAGGTATACTGCAGCCCTTCGCAGAACTCTTAATTCCTATGTGTAGTCCCAGCTTTGCCCTTCTCATGACAAAAATCACCAAACACTACTTAAATCAGAACCAATATCCCCAGCCCCAGTGGTATCGAAAGAAATGACACAGAACGTCTTGCCTCTGGGGCCTGACTTCCTCACCTTCCAGGCCAGTGCTCCCTTTTACAACGTTACAACTCTCCCAGCACTTCTGCAGAAGACAAAGATGAAAAAAGCATAGCTAATGTTAGCTATTTCTAACGTCTGTGGGCAACAGTGCACGACACYGTCTCCACACTCAATGGCAAGGGGCATCATTTTGTCGGGTTGAGTTTCTGAAGCTTACTGTAGGCAAAAAGCAGTACTTAAGACTTCCCAGAGGGTTTAGGTATCTTGTGGCTGACCTCTAACTGTGCCTTTCAGCTTTACCTGGCACTCTGCTTCATTCTTCTGCTCTACCCRTAAGAGCACTTAAGCCCTATTAGAAACTTTTGTAGCGTTCAATGCAATTGTCATCCTGAACATTTGGGKTTTTTTATTTATACAGGCCTACACAGGTTACAACGGCATCCGTAGGAAGTCAGAAAGGCAACCGGTAGAACTGATGTCTATCCTCCAGTAGCACTTAACTGAAGTGTGGATTCAAAGACTATTAACTTTTTTTGGATCATTTTTAACTAGGTTTTTGTTGTGGTTTTTTTTTTAAAGTTGCTGGAAAACCACAGCTACTACAATTTTTTATTCATTTAATCTTTAAAAACCATTTTTTTTCTACAAAAATGTTAATGAAAAATGTCTTTTAAAAGATTTTTTTTCTAAGCAATGACAAAAAGAATTCTAGAAAGTTGTTTTAGAGAGGCTGTAACAACTGGCAGAAATTTTAAAACTGCACAAGACCCTAAATATGAAAGCACTGATGTGAAATTATCTTGATAATGGCTTCATTAAAAATCAAAATCCCATGTTAGTATGAACATCTGGAATCAGAAACCACTGARCTGCACAGGATTCCTGTAAACAGGAGCTGTACAAAATTACCCCATTCTGTGTATTTACTGATGCTTATGAATTCTATCTAGAAGTGCACAAATTCTTTGTATTTCCCTTTCCTTAAATTTTTACTGATTTGAAGCTTCTCATGGCTATTATTTGTCAACTTTTCTTCCTCCCTTTATGCAATYCTTACTCTTCTGGGTTTTCCGTGCTGTTAGATGTGGGGCTCTTTCACCACTCATCAGACAGCATATGTTCTAGTTTAGTCACACAGTCCTGATCAAATTCCTGCTGGAAAGAGCTGGAAGAAGCATTTAATTTAAATACCTTGAAGTATTTCAAGCCCTTCTTCCCTCCCTTCCTTTAAGACGTTATGTTTACAGTTTGCCCCACTGCACTTACGTGTGTTAATTTTCTGGAGGGAAATGTGTTTTTCCAACTGACGTCGTAACTTTACTTCAGCTCCATATTTACCTTGCGTACCATTGTCTGCCAGAATGAAGTGGGTATGGGAACTGTTGAGCACAGAGAGCTTACTTAGAGGGTTTGACATTGTTTGGTAAGCCCTTGTTACCTGTGTGTCAAAAGAATAGATGCACCTAGGTTAGAACTGAGAACTAAATGTGAAAATCCCTCACACCGCCCAACAGCAGCACATGCCTTATGAGGAAACAGATCAACCAGACCTTTGTAACCAAAAATAGAGGAGAATTAGAAATGGAGCTTGCTTTTACATTCAAAACTTGAACTCTTCACAGCAGTGTTTTCTTTGGAGGATGACAGTCACATCTGTGCACTCTCCTGCGTGTTCCCCTAAGCTCATTAATGTACTCTCCTTGATCACACACTAATCCTCTTACTGCATTAGAAAATACATTCTCATTTGTAGTTCCTAGTAATTAATATGCCACTGCAGAGTACCCATCTACAATAAATGCCAGTCTTGTATACATAAAGGCCCTTATATGATTTATAGAAGTCTCAGCATGCTACACGGAAGTTAGGACCTAAAACTCTCACCACAGAGGGGTCTCTACTATTGAAAGCAATGGAAACCTCACCAGCTCCATATTTACTTTGAGGTCATATATGACAACCTGACAAATATATTTAAACAACAGCTTTTCTTCAAGAAATTGTTCAATTTCAGCTCTTAGGCATGCTTTAGAAACAGTGAAAATATTAATACTCCAAAAAGATGAACAGTGTATTCTGTTACACAGCTGACATTGGGAATTACACAGGAGTTYCCTTAAAGACTTACATCTTTTCCTATCAGATCTTCCTTGTTTTCTACAATGCCCCAGGGTGCAATTCCTATGGCACATATTCGTCCTCTGGATTTGGAAGAATGATCTTTCAAGGCATCTCCCACATGACGAATGACACCTATAGGTACAATTAATTTAATTCATTCTTGGCACTTTTGAGAGATCACTAAACAACAGAATTTTCTTCTTGCCTCTCATGGAGCTACCTGCTTTTTTGGATTGCTTTCACGACTAAACTGGTATCTCTACTTTATAATAGAACATGCAATGCAGACAAACYCATGCTTTTATTTTTTAATAGTTGCGTGTAAATCCTATTGCCTTTTCACATCCTTGTTCTGAATTCAATGAAGTCTTTGAAAGAGTTACCCAGTTACTTAACTTGCCACAGTGTAATCTGTACCATTGTCTGGAATTCATTGTACACAATGCTAAACACATATGGAATGCATCACTGGGGTCTGAGCAAGCAAAAAAACCCAAACCTATAGTTATCGAAGAAATATTTTTTCACTTAAAAATTATTCTGAATAGCAATCATCACCTTCCCTTAAAGATATTAGACCTTTGTTGTAAAACAAAAGTCGAAGGAATTCATTCTTATTTTACATAGTTTTCTGAGAAATAACTTGATACAAAGATTTATTTCAGCTAAATAAAGATATTGTTATAGAAATATTATAATGAAAGTTTGCATCTGATCATTTTTTCAAGATCACTCAGAATTGATATTAACATAAATTAAATTAATTAGAAACCAACTGTCTCAAAATGTAACAATATATAGGAATCATCAAAACAGCTATTTTTCAACGTTTTTCAAATATTGGATATCATATCAGACACCTTTTTTTTTGTCAGAATCCAGGAACRGTGCCAAAAACCTCCTAGTGGAGTTATGTGGAGTTGCTGCACAACTGACGTTTTAGATATGGTCAAAAAGGAAACACAGAAACGTAAAACGGTTTCAGGTGGCCAGAAGACTGGAGGAAAACACAAACAGGAGATCGCAATGCCTTCAAGTAGAGACATTAACAACTGACTTCAGGTTTGTGTTTCAAGATTGCTACTTTACAGTCATTCATTTAAGAACAAATACCTTATATAATGACAGAGCGTGTGGCATGCGTGGTGGTGGGTGACACCACGCATGCCACAGTGACTCAGGGACATGGCATTTAAGAGAGACAGTGACTCAGAAGACAGTGACTCAGGGACATGGCATTTAAGGTGGATTATCAATTGATCACTAACTGTCAGAGAGATGACACAGCCTAAAGGCTAACTCAGTCCTTGGCTGCATGAACAGGGGAGTGTCAAACGGAAGTAGAAAGGTTGTTTTACTGCAGGGATTAAAAGCTTCATCAAGCACTGTCTCAAAAATTGCAGTGTCCAAAATTCAAGAAGGCTGTTAAAAAACTGGAGAGAGTTCAAAGCAGAGGTGTGATAATGACTGAAGGACTGGAAAACATGCTTAGTGTGAGCGTTTTATGGAACTCAGCCTGTGCAGTTTGACAAAAGTGCCCTGTATGAAAACATGCTCAGGAAATACATTTTTAGTGACACAATGATCTTGGTACAAAAAACAGTAAGAAGCTAAAACTAGGCAAATTTAGACTAGGAGATTTCTTAACTACAARGATAACCAACCACTGAAAGAAATTTATTATAACTAGTGGTAGATTCCTTGCTACTGAAACCAAGGATGAAATTTTTTTTCAGGGGAAATACCGAGTAATGCAAATCAATACTGACCCAGCAAAATCTTATGGTCTGAGCTGGGTAGGAGATTAACACAAATGATTACAATGCTCCTTTTTTTGGTCTAGTAGCTAATGACTCATTCATGTAGACTTAAATCTTTTGCCTGTGGGAAAGATTAGTGAATGAATATCACTGAATTCTTAAATAAACTAAAAGTGCTGTAATGGCTTACCTGTACTAACACCTCCAGTGAAAATCCAAGCTCCTGTGGTCATGGCAGCCTTTATCAGACCTTTTCCAAATACTTGCTTTAATTTAGGTTGCATTTCAAAGTTCTGGAGGCCTCCATGGACAGAGATTAAGAGTTTAGGCAGTTCCAGTTGCCAGTCTTTCACCATGAGATGCAGCAGGGAATCTGGTTTAGTGTCATACGACACACGGATATACTGCAAAGAGCAATGTGTAGTATTATCACTCCATCTGCTCTGTAAATTGTCTAACAAAGAATGGTTATATTAAGCCTTCCATCTTCAAGAAAGAGTTTTACAATTTTTAAGTAACACATTATTAAATTTCTCTGCTGCTTATGATTAGAAAAAACARGTTGAAACCTTTCTCTTTGCTATTGGGAATTTACCATTCACTTCATGAATTTTAAAAGCACCACTTTCCTCTCTTCACCTGCAAAACTGACTGCAATCAAGTGATCCTAAGCTCTTATTACAAATCTGCATTGTTGGAAGCCACCTGTTTAAAATGACTGGAAGGTGGTTTGTATTGTTCCTAAAACCTTTGGTTTGACTGCCAAGGAGAAGCAACAACCTTCATAAGAAATAGGAGGCTTATGTTACATTTTATCCCAATCACTGTTGACATACATATTTCTGCCTCTGAAACAATGATTTGCATTCTTCTCAGTTGAGTTCCATCATTGTGATTTCTTTTCAAACTACTACTCTATCAAAGAAAACTATGAAATAAACTCGTGTTTATTTCTGCTTTAAAAACAAACAAACCACCACTAATAAAMCCCACCAACCTCTCCCATACATTTTGGACAAGTTTTTGCAGTGTGGTTGTCTCGAGTGGCAGTCTCAGCAGAGAGATAAGAAAGCAAATGGGCAAAGAAACAAATCTAGGTTTGGATTTGTTCAGGAGAGGGGCAAAACAGAAAGAGATTTTTTTTGGAGGCTTGACTTGCTGTTACTTCTAGTGCTAAGAAAACTCAACAGTCCATTTTCCAGTTCCATCAGGCCTCTGTCTTTCAGGAAGGCAAGATTAATTTCTATTTTTGTTAGCCTTCAAACCTTAGGAAAAATCTGTATCCATGCTGGGTTATTTGGCCCACAAATCTAACACAAACAGATGGAACCTTGGGCATTAATAAATGCAGCTGCCTCCGTAGCTGATATTTACTGACAGTAACTTCAATGAAACTGTTTCATCAAGACATTATAAGGTGCTTCCTAAGTAGGTATTATTTTTCTCTTGCCTCTTCTCTCTCTTTCTCTTTTTGAGCATCTTRTCCACACCTTTCTGAGACAGCAGAGACACCTCCTTTGATTTCAATGGATTATGCACTGAGTGAGCTGGAATCCTGACACATATCTATCAAGCTAACATACCAGATGAATACCTTAGAGTAGCCTATGCTCCTTACCATGGCCTTATTTGAATGTCCTCCTCCCTGGAATTCAAGGTTTCCGTAGGCATCAGTTGGGTATGTTTGGGTGTGTTTACTCACAGACCATTTCTCTGGCTGAGCTTCCACTTGCTTTGTTTCTTCTCCATTTTTATTAGCTGTTATACTTGGAGGAGGTGGAATATGTTGGTTAATAAGCTGGCCACAGCAGCACCTGTAAGTTAAAATTTGAAGTGACCGATTACAGTATCTTCAATATTGGATGGTGATTTAAAAAAAAAAAAAGAAAATGAAAAAGAATAAATCAGAAATTACATGTTCAACTGACCATGCCTTGCTCTACATGAATCGTAGAAACACCTCTTCTAGGTCATATCTGTTGTATTTGCATKCACACATACGCCAGAATTACCAGCCCACAGGTGTTTCTTAACAAGCAAAGATAAAAAATTTCACTTCGCTTCTATTATACACTGGAAAGCTGTTCCAGGCTAAAGGACAGGGAAGGAGGAAGAATGCAGAACAGGAACAGTGACCATCTGTTTCTTACTCAGAGGTGACAGCTAGCATGTGACATAAACTGTTATGTTATCCAAACAAGCTGGACCACAATTTAGCTAGCCCATGCAGTAGCAGTAGTATTAATATTTAGACTAAGGATTCCAGTCCCCCTGAATAGTATTGTTATTGGCAGTGTGTGGTGGTGCATCCCCCCTGCTTCTCCCAGGCCGCTTGTTGATCTCAGAAATTCCCGTGTCATACCAACTGTGAAGAACGGTACCGCTTGCTTCACAGTGCACATTATTGCACCCTTGCTTTCAGAATTCAGTATGAATTTATGCTCTGGTTTGCAAAGCTAGGAACTAACAACTTGCTGCCTCTCCTGCTGCCCAGCTGTATCGTCTCTGTATGACATGTCCCATGGCTCTGTACAGATTCGAGCGCAAGCATGTCTTGCACTTTTGTTCCCCTGCCATCTCCCTTTAATGGCAGTGAGTAAACTGGGTCTCAGTTTCACATGTCTAAATCTAAATCAAGTCCAGTTTCTTCAGTATTAACCTTTTCTGTTGGCCAAAGCAAAAATTTCAACTGTTACCTGCTAATGTCTTTGTTGTTGGCAATTACATAGATGCATTCTCTTTTTGAAAAGGTCTTCTCTATCCAGGCCTTTTGACCCTTAAAGGGAGAAAAAATAAGAAGAAATGTACTGAAATATTTCTGTATGGCAGATATAGTAACACTTGCCTTCTGTTTTCAGCTACTGTTTTTAAAAACAAGCACTGAATTCATTAAATCACTTTTAAACATCGGATACATCTACTCATGAAGCAAGTAGGTGATGTGAATTTCCGTGACTTGGATAAAATTCAAACCTCGAATGTGTGTAAAAACCTTTATGYGCAAAGATGCTGGTCTTGAAGTTACAATGTTCATCTGACGGTCTACCAAAAATGCAGCTGCTTCTTCCCATTTTAGTAAACAGTAAATGGACTCAAAGTAGTACAGATAAACAGCATAAATTGTGACATAGATTAATAGTATTTACTCCAAATARTACTTTAGTATTGTTCTTTGTATGTAGAAATCACTTCCCAAAAACTTTCCCTACTTGATTAACAATCTTCTCAAAATCATTTTTTCCTGTTGTAAATCAAGTTCCAGTCATTCCTAAGGCATTTTACTCTTATCGAGACGTGTCTCAGGAGGAGGCATTCCTTAAATTGAAAGAACATTTGACAGTAAAAGTACAAACTCTTCAGGCATGGTGTATCTGTGAAACAGGAAGATGAAAACAATCTTGAAGACAAAATAAAATTGTGTTGGCCAATTATACTGTGTTTGCAAACCAGAAAGCAGACCAAGCTCACAGCCATTTTAAAAACAATGATGTGTAGGCAAGCTAGAACAAACCCATAGATCTGCATAATGCAGTGAGAAAGCCTGGTGCAGCAGCGTAGTCCGGWTGGGTTTGGGAACACTGAAGGGAGTGAGTTCAGAAATAGCTGCAGGCCAGAGCTTCCCATAGCTTCTTACTTGCAGACCCCAGGCCTTCTCTGTCCCTGCAACCGTCAACAAGGCAATGTGTCGTCATGATTGCCATAATAAACCAACATTTAGTGGTGAATTTAAAAAAGTGAACTCAAAAGCAGCCTCTTAAATTTAAAGGAATGAAAAACGTCAAAAAACATTCACGATTCGATGACACCAATAACTTTGCCTTGCTGATGAAAGCTGCTGCTTCTGAGTTTGAATTAGGGAACTGTGTCTTAATTCATTTTTAAAGTAGCAAGCAAATGTTGTATGTTTTGCTTTAGTTTCCTCTGTGGAAGTGAAAKGAAATTTTTGCAGAGACAAGAGTTAAAATGACATGAGAACTGTCAAGGTGCCTTCAGTGAAAAAAATGGGGCCTTCCTAGAGAAAGAACTAAAAACCTGGCTGATTTCCTGACTTTAAAAACTCAACTGCAGATTCCTGTCGGATGAATGCTCTGTCAGCCTGCCTGGTAGTAGCTTCGAGGCTGGACTAGYCCCCTAAGTGCTGCACAGTCTAGAGCATGATGAATAGAGGGTGTGGTAGTTCATCTTTTTTTCTTGTGCGAGGCAAGAGCTGTCTCYGAAGTTCCTTTGTTTGCTGACTTGTTAGTTCCTGTCTGGCTTCTTCATTTCCTCTGTTACGTCTGAAATAACAGGAGACTACTCGAAGTTCCCTCATTGCAAGTAATTGCAAATAAGTTGCAAACCCAAGCTTCTACTTCATGAAAAAGCTATCCATCATCTGTCCAGGTACGTAAACGTTTGCCTCTTTCAGGTGCCTCTGAGCCAGAATGCCTCGATGGTTAGTGGTCTGGGAGATGCTGCTCCCCACTCTAATATACTGATTTACCAAGGCAAAACCACCTCATTTCATTTCAAAAGGAGTTGTTTGGGAGCTCATACCATCACGGAGCAAGAAAGGGTTGAGAACTCATTGGACAAAACTTCATGTAGCTTACAATGTTACTTGCTTCCTGAATGGCAAGGCATGTATTTCAGGCGTTCAGCATAAAGAGCTTGATTATGTAGCAAATTTTCAAGGAAGAGAGTATTAAATTTAATATCTAAAGGCCATGTGACTTGGTCAGCTTTCCTGTCTTGACCCCATACATTCCCTCTTCAAATGAACCTAAAAAGCCTTTGTTYCCAAAAATATTTAAAAGGTTCTTTTCATACACTTTCTGGCAAGGCTTTTACAAGATGACAAGTTTTAGCAATAGTATTATTAAAAATAGAGCTCAGAAAATGATTTAGTTTTATAGCATCAGAGTCTAGTTATTGAGGTGCAGTTCTAGAAAACTGCAGAAGAAAACACTCAAGACGGGGAGATCCATGAGGCTCTGTCGTATGCGGAGGTGGGTGGTTACATCAAACAAATGCCGTTTACCTGTTCAGAACCAGATTTATTTATTTTACAGGTATTCAGGCTATTCAAAATATTCAGAGAGTCAGAAATAGTCTATTTGATTGGAATTACACTAGTTTTTCAAAATTGATCCAAAACCACACAGTGTCCAAATTCACTGCTGTTTTACAACCATGTCCAATGTTGTTACTTGTGCTTATACACACCATACTAGCTTATGACCTTTAATGTTATAAAATGAGCATACAGGGACCTGTTACAGAGGTTACGTCATTTATCTACTTTTTAAAATCTATATTTTCATTTTTAATTACATTTCAATTAATTTAGGTTCTATTATTATTTTATATATTTTAAACATATTCACTTTTTTCTCCAAATAAAATTTTAGACTTTTGTGTGGTCTCTGGTAACTCCTTGACTGAGTGACACAAATGTCCAAATCAATCCCACAGTGCAGGAAACACTCTTCAAAATATAAATGGTAACAGATGCTGCACATTTAACTGTTCTGTAGAGAATACTGGAAAATGCAAGCTAGAAATATCAAACCAACTTGGATTTTTACACCATGTCACTGARTACTGCTTTACC
This sequence comes from Oceanodroma leucorhoa, assembly GCA_030449065.1. Taxonomy (NCBI): domain Eukaryota; kingdom Metazoa; phylum Chordata; class Aves; order Procellariiformes; genus Oceanodroma; species Oceanodroma leucorhoa. The sequence goes on from JASVER010000048.1 coordinate 1,806,115, forward strand.
TTATTCCTCGTAGCTTACCGAAGAACAGAGTTTCCTTTGCTATTTTGTGTGCTTCATGTAAAAACAGTTAGTTAACCATTGGATTAAGTCACAGACTTAATATCTGTGTTTGRAAGGAAGCTTTTGCATCTTGGTACCTAAAATGAGCTCTACAATACAGCTGAGCTCTCAGTTCTGCAGCCGTTCTTAAAACCCCTCTCATAGGAGGTCTGTTATCTACTGCTACATTGAAAAAACCCTTACATACTCACACCTAAAAACYCCCTTAGAAATCAGTCACTATAGGCACTACAGCTGGACAACACACTATGCTCTTCTGGCTTATTTTTCTGTGCTAATGAGAGGAAGGCAAAAGCAGGCATTATGGATCAGGGAAATAAAACCTCAGCACATTTGGTCAGCCTTTGAAGTTTCACTGCTTTTGTCTATTTAATCTGCTTAACCAAAGCTTCATTATAATCCAGTGCAAATACTCGAGCAGAAACATTCACTGTCAGGAAATGGGCACTTTCCCCACTTATTTGATACAGATTATGTACCTTTTTCTCTCTGGATTGAAATTTATGTGGTTTCTTGAGGAAAAATGTAAGTACGCATATTGTCTCTTGTGAGTTTGAAAAAAATAAGCGCTTTTAACAGCCTTGGAATGGATGAATTGTTAAAGGACTATGACAGACCAGCTACAGTTTTCAGATCAACAGCCAGTGGGAGTATTAGGCTGACAGACAAATAGTTGCCGCCAGTAAGATTATGGCACTAAAAAACACTGCATATTTTCCATTCACCTCTAAGAAACACAAAAAAGTAAGATCCCAACTTGCTGATGGTAGTGAAGTTCAAACCTGCTTATTATTGCAAATCCTAAACGTACTAATCAGAACCTAATTTTGAAAAACCACATTTCAGATGTTCAGTGGCATATTTGTTCTCCTTTATGAAAACTGACAATGGGTCTCCTAAATTACGGTAAAAACAAAACAAAACAAAACCACTCCTAATTCTTGGTCTTCAGCCTAGAAATCAATATGTTGCTGAGAAATAGTATTAATTAATACTGGGTTCGCATTATTCCACTTTATGGATTTGCTAGTTCTCTTTAGCATTAGAAGAAGGTATCCTCCTGCAGAAGGGCCATCCTGCAGAAAGGAATGGAAATCAGTGTTGTTGGCTTGTAAATCATGAGTTAACAAAATCAAGACCCTAAACAAATAGTCACCTTTCTAATATAGCCATTAATAAACACACGAACTAGTTCCACAAAGTCCAGTTGTCCTTTGACTATCACAAATGAACTACACTATTTGCTGAGAAACATGCGTATGTAGGGCTGCAGACACGCAGTAACTGAAAATTTTCTCTCACCACCACACACAGACAAATCCAGTTTGCTGCTAAATTAACATTCAGTTTTATGCATTGTACTTCCTATATAACCAACCATTCAATGAAGAAGTACTGGGCCGGAATTTCAGAGCCCGCAGCTCTGTTTCACTGCAGCGTCACGCAAGCGCAGCAGGTGGGCTCTGGACCGATGCACCGCTGGTGAGCATCCAGGGTGGGAATCAACAGAGGAGAGCAAAACCACTGGAAACGTCATGCTACAAACTCTTACGCGCCATTGTACTACCAGAAGCTGTGAATTTCAGTTGCCGTGTACCTCTGCAGGACAGCAGCAGTACTTAGTGTCTGTGAATAATCATAATAATAAAACTACCACCAAAGGAAGTGGAAGAATTTGGGTGGTGAAAGGGCGGCCGGGATAAGAGTCATAGTGTCACTGGAGCACATCCAAAGCCCAAACTCAACCAGACCTAAAGCCAATGTAGTCAGCCCTCTCAACTGCCACGATCCCCAAAGAGAGGTGCTCCRTGCAAAGGGGACGCGTGTCTTTGCTGGATGGCTTGGCATGCTTGACTTGGTCACAGGATGGCATGGGGCTTTGGCCTTATCTTGCAAGTAGACAGCATCCACTGTAGGACAGCTTTTTGGCCCCTGGAGCCCTACTAAAGAGCACACGCTCTTCAGCTGCTGCACTCCGGTGAGGCTTTGCCTACCCCAGGCACAGCGGGCCAGCAGGCAAGCGGGCACGCAACCAGCACTGCTCGCTGCAGGGAGCCCCGTACAGGGACCACATGCAGCAGACAGTGCCTGGCACACAGATACACTGGGGGAGTGGGCAGGGGACCAAATGAACCTATGTCATGCATAATACGGGCTTTGACAAAGCWGTGCAGGCTAAATCAAGCACACAGTAATACAAAAATGGAGTTGGCAGGGCAGCAGAGCTCACATCTGTGGAATAATACAAATTACTTTCACCAACATCTTGTTAAGATGTGATTGATTATTGTCATTTCTGGAAACATTCAGCTGTAACCCTGTTCACATCATTCTACCAACATTTCTTGGTAATCCTCCTTTAGCTTGCAGTATGCTGCAAAAGGTGGTATCACCASGGAAGTCAAATCTCAACTGTGCTGCCCAATTATTTAATTGGAATGCTCTAAAGAATTAAACAGGGATATTTATGCCAGATTTGAGCAAAGATGTTTGCTTTGATGAGATAGTGAGAGAAAGAAGTAATCTGGAGGTGGAACGAAATTCATACTGTGAGCATGTGCATGRTGTGTGTACAAGACCATTCACCATGTAAACAAGTCCACAGACTTTTGTAAATGCCATGCAGGTGATCACATTCAGTTGCTGTTACTTGAGAGAAAACAAATAAGAACTCTGCTCAATAAACAATTGGGAGGAAAAAAGAAAATAAATCATTATATCAGCARAATCCCTGTTATCTGGAACTTAAAAACTGGTACTAGAAAGATTTCTATTTTGTGCTGCCTTTAAATGCAACATCCCAATTACGCTATCCATCATTCTTCTTCACTTTGAAGGAATAGTTTTTCCAAGTGCCAACTAATCAACCTTTCAGGTGATTAGCTCTACCCAGAACAACTGTCCTCCCGATAACAGTGTTCTTGCTTGGAGAAAAATACTCCAAACTATGTGACGAATGTTAATAGCCAATTTTGTAGCCACTCATGAACTGGTAAGATTTTACTGAAAAGTTGTTCATTGCTAAGAAATACAGGGCATAAAAACCATAATGCTATTTTAAATTTGTGTTATRTCACTAGGGAGCCAGAGCCATGAACAATGTCCCCAACTACAGAACACGGTGACGGCCTGTGAATCTAGACTAAACTTCCAAACCCCTAGTTTGCGTGAGTTATATCAAAAATAGTTATTTGTACAACTGATAATAGTTTTAGCAATTATTAGAATATGAAGTACCAAACAATTTCCAATAGAAAGAGGATCTCTTATATTGTTTGCTAATAACTATAGCATCAAGTTGTAATAGCATTACTGTATACCATTACAGTCGTAAGATTCTTTCAAATAAAAGACTATTTCCTCAAGACAATCCTTATTCTCATCCCACTGTATCTTTSATATGGTTCAGTTTGAACCTGTGCTCTTGTAGCAACCTTGTCAGGGAACCATTTGCTCCATGGTTGAGACTAACACACGATAGGCAGGATGGCAGTGTCAGTAAGCAATGTTGTTATTTCAAATTGAGGCCAGAAATCACTCCTGCTGACGATGTGGAAACCAGTAAGCAGTGCCACGCTGCATAGAGAGCTGTAATGAGCTTTCATGCCTTCATTATGCTTTGTGTTCCTGGCCTGCTGGTCAGGCACGCAGCAAACATCCACTGAAACAAAAGGAATAATTTTCTCTCCACATTCATACCCTTAGGGACACAGTCTACAAAAAGAAGTAACAAGCTCTCTTTTCAACGTTAACACAATTCTGCTGCATCTCTTAGAGATACMCAGCTCTTCCCCAGAGACTTAGAGATGTGAAAAACAGCTATAGCCCCAACAGCACAGCAGACCTGGCTTGCCCTGCCACGGTTGGATACACCCAGCTCCAGCACAGAGTCCACGGAGGCACATCAGTACCGTGTGTCGGGTGAGCTCACGCACCCTACTARGGGGCAGGCACAGCTGCTTGGGCACGGCTCAGCGTTAAGGGAACTATACAGCCAACGTAAAGCAACCAAACAACCATTCTGAGCATACCGCAGAACAGCTTGGCTCAGTGCTTGCCTGCGGAGAACATGCCTTGTGTAGTTTTGCAATGGATAATTTTTTATTTTTTTTTGCGTGGAATGCAGAAAGGAACTCACTGACCAGGTTACACACCACACCCACCACATTTTAAGGTGGCAAAAGCCACTCCTGCAACAGCTCAGCCCCATCCCTTACTGTACCAAATTTCAGGGAAGAATTTTCTAAATGTTAACAATAATGTATAATCTCCATTTGTTACCTATTCCAGTTCTGTTATTAACCTGCCAAATCCTCCTCTTGCCTTTAGCCCTTCTGTTCTAGATGCTAGGGAGATGRGAAACACGAATATCTATCTGTACTTAGCTTCCTTTCTGAGATCTGTTTTGGAWTTTTTTCTCCCAAAAAACCTTCTGCCTGCAGACACTCCATATAGCCAGTTTTACTCCAAGAACTTAATGAGTGGCAGAGTTACAACAAACACAAACCAAGATGCTAGGATGGGAAGTGTTGAGCAACTTTACCTATGGGTAGTAGAGTCACCCTTGCCTACAAGTAACCGTTCCCAAGGCCCAATATAGCAGAGTGGATGAGCAGGGAGAGACAGTGAGCAGCCAAAGTAGCCTGGTAATGACTAGTTTTTGTAAGATAATTTGCTAATAATTCATATTTGAAGATATAAGATGGCCCTGGTATCAAGCTCTGACAAGGCTCAGGAATGACTTTTTGCACTGTAACAATTACCTGCCCTGTCTAACATAAAGGCTCTTTGCTAGATACGGTTTTAAAGGAAGTCAGGAYGCTTCCAGATTATATGCATATATATGCATATATGGGATATTTCTCTTAAACTACTCTTAACTATGAGCCTTTAATACAGGCTATTCTGAACTGAAATACAAAAAATGCTATTATCATGAAAACTCGTGTGATTCAACACCCTCAACAGCAGCTCTTCCTTTATGAAATTCATCAATACTTATGAAATAGCCAACATAACAAGATACTTCCCTCATTAAAACTCAGCCTATGAATAGTTGTAACTAGAAGTACCCACGTGCTTAATTCTCCTAGTTATTTGTGGTTTAGAAAACTGTGTCAATAGATGGTCTTTATGCAAGCAAACAAAGACTAACTGCACTTAGTGATGCAGATGCAAAAAACATTGAATTGGACTAGAATATTGCCTCTATATGAGAGACATCTGGGCCATTCGAGTCTACATTATTAAGAATAATGACTATTAGTAGAAATGATAAAAAAGAGGTTAAAAATATAAGCACTTCCTTGATGTAAGAGGTTACTAGTTCAGAGATAACTTCTATAAAACTTCYGATAAGCCAATTAAAATTAAACATGCTGATTTTTCATACATGATGTAATAGTATGGTTTGAGACCTTATAATAATTTTTCTTTAAGAAATAGGGCAAACCATGAATGAAAACCATTTTAAAAGAATGACTACATGTTGTGTGAGATATTACTTATCTATGAGAGTTTGTTCTAAACGTACAGCTCTAATTAGTACTACTTGAAGTGCAGAGCGCACTGAACAGGTAGGCTTGGAGAATTTATTATACTGACGTTTTCAAAATGTGGTGAAAGAAAGACGCTATTTAAGGCATACTGCTAGGCATGTTAATAAAACACACTTCAAAATTACTACAAACTAMAATTTCTATATTCACAATATAATACAATATATGCATATCTCAGAAGTCTCTAAAATCTGGAGATGCTGAACAAATACGTATTTTGAGAAAAGATAACATTAATATTTACTTCTCTCTTCTACTTTCTGTAAATATGCACTCTTTTTGCAAATATATATGTAAGATGCTAGTTAGCCAATCTGCCCCTTAAGAAAGTAACATTAGTTTGCAGTACAGACAGTTTTCCTGAAAGCAAGATTCGCCAGGTAGAATTCTGTTAAATAGTTTGCGCTGTTGAAAATTTGCAACTTGCTGTGGCTAATTTTACACTCAGTAAAACAATTCTTTTCCAGGCATTAGCTAATACGTAAGCTTTAACAGAATATGCCACAATCAGCTGCATTTTATACCCTGTTGCCTTCTGTCGTTTTCAAAAAAGAGAATTTCCGGCTATTTCTAATTTGGGCTGCAGGGTTTGCACAAAATTATTCCTTACAATCTTTTAGAAATCATTATGAAAGCATTGGAACTCAAGGGTTAAATTATTTCCTGGAGACACTAAGTATGTATGTTTAAAATATTGTATTATATATACCTGAGAGTTGCCAACATTCATTGGGAACTTTCTGAAAACTTGAGTATTTCAGGACTGAAATAATTACAAAGGGTGAGGGCAATGGGAGATTTCAAAYGAGTTTATAGATAAAAACAGTTTTCAGAAAATTCGGTCAATCTTCTTTTCAGTCCTTATGCATCTAAAACCCTCAAAGCTGTAAGTGAAAAGAATTAATAGGCGTCATAGAACCAGAAAACAGTATCTCCAGCAATGGAGACTTTTTTTCACGGTGTGCAACACATTGTTCTTCTCTAAGACAGAGAAGAATACATCTAGCTTCAACAGATCATAATACAATCCAGGAAACACAACACAGGAAATACTCTGCCTGTACTGATATACAGTATCATTTACAGTTGTCAAATATTACGTATAACTCATTAACATATATGGCTTTAAAATGTTAGCTGCAGTCTACAATTTGAATTAAAAATATMGTGGGAAAAATAATGATAAAGGTTTCAGTTTACTGGATTTAATCCATTATCAAAAATGGGGAAGAAAAATTTTAAAGCCTGAATTAAGGGGTTAAAGGACACTCGAACAGGCAGAAGCTGTGTTCACGGCTGTCTCTGGCTCGAGAGGGGAATACACAGATATGCCCTCCTGGAGCTACTGTTACTCTGAGATGTCCCTCCGCAAGACTCCCACTGCACTGCAGCAGAAGGGATAGGAATGACAGAAGAGTGGAGGGGAGCATCATTCTTTGGAGTTGTGATCTGAAGAGCTAGGGGGTAACAAGGGCCGAAGCTGAGCTTCCTTGGCTCCTCAGTCATTTCAAAGATTGGTACATGAATACTCAGGGATCACGTGTAGGTTGGATCTTGGCGAGGGAGTTCTCATAGAGACTTCCCATATGAGAGCCCAACATGCTTTATGCAGAAATGCATTACTTCAAATGACAACAGCAGCATTGTTGATACAAATGTGATGGGGCTGCTGAAGTTTCTTATAAGTCTTTCATTGGGAAATGCCCTGTACTGGCAACCCTCATTGGGGTAAGGAAAACCACCATAAATTATGCCCTCTCCTGTTCTAAGACTTCCATAATATCTGACCTACCATCGGACCTTGATAAATTCAGTTGAAAACAAGCACACGCAGAAAGAGGCTTGATTATCAGAAGGCTTGTTGCCAACAGTGAGCTCCAGAAAGTATTACTGCCTAATTTTGAAAGCCGAAAACAACCCCAAAACAAAGCAAAGTCCCAACCTACAAAACAAAAAAACCCCAAGAACTCCATCCCCGTTTGCTGCAGAGGTGGCTCTAAACTAGCATTCAAAACACTGAAATACCTAAGATTTGTTTTCATCTAATCTCTCTTTGCCAGCATTGCTACATGTTACTACAGTCATAGCCAAGCAATTCTCTAATTTTGAAATGTTTCGAGACACCTTTTTTTGGACTTGAAAACTCATTTTGTCTTCTTGCAATTAGTACTTAAGGTTTCGCATCTTTCAAAATAAATGAGAAATCTAGGAAGCAGTCTAATCATAATACTGTCATTTCAACTGAATTKTCTTTCTTCAATCATTCGTCGGTCACTATACAGCTCTTCAAYGCACATTTCAATTATGCATATCGTTGCTAAAAAAGGTAGAAAAGCAGAAGATGATCAGGAATGAAACGAAAAATCATTTAAAATCATGTCCTACCTGCTTGTCACTGGAAGTGTTTCAGAGTTTGGAAAGATGAATTACATCTAGAATAAATTGCATTTAACTCTGAGCTTCTGTCTCRTCTTTCTGTTTATCGTTCAGACTTCTCATTCATCTTACTGTTAGGACTTCCAGTCTCTCTGAAGTTCATGAGAATTCCCAAGGAGATGGGTTTCCACCACTTTAAGAAGAGAATCTCATATGATAAGCATGTGAGCAGCTTCTTTGTTCAAACCAATCTCATGACTCCCTTTGAAGGTAATCCTTTAGAAGTCTCATGACCCATCTCCCTGCCCAGAGGGTATTTTCATCTTATGGCGGAACAAGGCACAACAAATCTACTTTGATAGTGCCCAAATCTCCAATTTGTTAAACCTCCTTTCCTCTCTTCAAACGGTCGATGTACTTGCTGTAAAAATGCCAGCACTGCAGAAAGGGTAAAGCAGGAGCTGAAACTTTTAATTTGAAGTATCCCCTCCCTTCTGCTAAAATATCAAYGTTATTTGCATAATTGAGACAATTGGACATAATAGTCCTTTCAGGGGTCCTCATTAGATGTACAGCTCTACATTCTTTGAAAARAAGAAAAAAGGAGGTCATACAGCATTAATTATATCTAATCCTTTTTAGAACAATTTGAAGTTGGGCAAAATGCTGTACTAAAACAGCTGAAGTCGTAAATAAGCMATTCATTTTGTAACTTTACATATCACATGCATTTTCATACCCTGTTGCTTTTGTCAATTTAATTAATTCCTTTGCTGCGAAGGTCTTCTTTTGCATCTTCTCATACTTTAAAACTACCAATAGCAAAGGACACAGTGTGTTGCAGGTAGTTCTTTTTTCTGCTCTGACTCTCAAATATCTACCTTGTCTTGCTGTGCTGGGTGCAAACATAACGCAATAGATCAGGATGACATCTAGAATCACATCTAAGGATCATACCAGCTAGAGCTAAAGGCAGTCTAACGCTCTGCTTCTGCTGCACTGCACTGTGCAGACAAGTAGCCTGCTAGACTCTGATCTTGTTTCGCTGTTCCTGTGTCTGATCTCCAATGTACTGAACACATACCCATTTGTGACTGGCAAAGAAATATTTTACAGACCTCATTTCAACTTCTGTCCTGCCCTAAATACCAAAGCATGCAGCTGAACCAGACCCTACTCTTCCTAATGAGACAAAGCTCCTGCTGACTTCATGAGAAACAGCAATGGGGTATGGAAGAATCAGACATGCCTCTGGAAAACTTCAATGCCAAACAAATTCTGGACTTCACTTCTGCTTGAGGAAATGGTAAATTTCCAAGAAAGCAGAGAGCAYGAAGTCAAAGAAAGTCAGCAACTAAGTCCGTTGTAGGGCACAGCACTCCATTAATAATGGAAATACAGAGCATTCCTTCACTTAGGGAATTTTGTACTTGAAGCCTTCATCCAAAGTTCACTAAATTTAATGAAAAACTTTCTRTCAATGTATTCAACAGACACTGAAATGGGGCGTATCACAGACGTACTCCACAGTTGCATAMATTTCTTTTACTGTGCTTTCAAAATCACATTGCTAGTTCTGACCTCTGAAATCACACCAGGCTTAAGTTCCAGTTGTTGCAGAAGCTGTCTGATATCCTGTTCAAGCAAAGGGATTGTCTCAAAGCCACTACCCACCATTCTTGAAAGCTGAGCATAGAAATGTAGGATATACAATAAAGTCAACACTTTTTCCAGTGAAAACCAGATGTCAGACATAGTGGCCTTTATGGATGCCTCTTCTATTTGGAATGTGGTGTACTCTGTGAGCTAGAAAAAGTTGACATATTGGACAAACTGCAAGAAATATTATCAAAGATATATAAGCCAGAAAATCTATACAAAAAAAGCAATTTGGGCACTTAACTCCCTTCTGAAAATGGAACTCAGACATGCAGTGTGGCATGTTTCTTTGGCTAGGTTCTCGATAGCAACAGAAGTTAAAAAGGAATGAATTCCTTTTTGCTCGTGAATGAGGTCTCCTTGGTCAGCCATTATGCAAGAACGCGGGTTGTATCTACAGTACCTGCATTTGGAAGACAGGACACATTTTAAGAATCAATATTGCAAACACCACGCCTGTGCATTTTGTTCTTCCATCTCTTAGCTCAAACTGCAATGACAGAAATGTACACCTGAGGAAGTACGGTATTTTTTAAAATCAAATACAAGTTTTACTGACTCTTCCCTTAATGGAAATTTGATAGGCATGCAAGCCTGCCCGCATATCTCTTCTACAACACTGTAACTGCTCTGGCACCTCAGTTTAAGTAATGAGACTGATGAAAGATAACCAAGACATGCGCATCTACCCAAAAGGAAAAAAATTGTAGCTGTTAAAGCATTCAGTTTAAGGTGACTGAGATCAAAGCSCCCCTCTACAAGCAATAAGAACATTTTCCTCACTTGCTATTGCAAAGAACRAACAAGTTTTGAAAATTTTGAAAAACACAAATTTCAGACTTGCCAGGATGCTTACGCTCTAATGAGAATGCTCTGAATAGTAGTTCAGATAACACAAGATATTATTCTATATATATAAAAATATGATGATAATATAATAATAATTATATAATATAATAGGAATTAACTAGCATGGTCCGGCGGTGGGGTGGGGCGGGGAACAGCCATATAAAAGCAAAGGGACTTATATACRGAGTGTGTAAAATAAACCTTAACCAGGTTGGCTAAAAACCTCATAAACGTGCACTTCTGTTGTCAAGGGCAARCAGCCTACTGTCTGCTGTGCTTACTGTCCGAAATGCCTACGACAAAATTCTGCATGGTAGGAGGAAGAAATCACTGGCATTTAACTCCAAATATATACTTCTGTCAAGTTCAGCCAAAGTGCTCATCCAGAGTTCAAAGGAATAACACACATGAGTGAAAAAATTACATTCTCAGAGAAAATGCCCCTACACAAAAGACAGTTTTCATGGATGCCTGCACTCATACTATGGGAAGGCTCACAGCACTTGGAGTTTGTTTTGTGACATGGCTTGATATAAATGCACTGTGAARGAAAGGGATAAAGATATGCATCTCTGCTGCCCTCACTGTGACTGTCTCAGAAAAAAATTCCCTTGGTTTCTGATGGTACGCAGTACCTACATGCTTGCAGGGAGTAAGCAGGAATGAAGAACTGATTCATTTGGTTTTATCGATTTAAACAATATCTTCACATACAATATAGAGGCATTAGTCCATGCCAAAAAAAGCTTTATTTACATCCTTCACTGTCAGCACATGCCCTTATTACTCCCACCAYCAACATAAAATATGCTTGCTTCACTGATAGCAAACAACTTATTTATCTTCAAAAAGTAACAAGTTGTTATGGTTTTATTACAACYGCTGCAAATCTAATGCCTGGGTAATCAGTTACATTTATGTATGAATAATTGAAAACTCAGTAAACACAACTGTTTTTCCAAGTGCTAAGTTTTGACTGGCATGTTTGACAGCTCACTTACTGAATGCAGCTAATAGCATTTTCTTAAGGAAAAGATAAAATACATTACACTCTTCTCCGATCTGATGCATTTGCTGGTCTCTCCCAAATGTGTCTATACCATGAAATCAATACAAAGACAACGTATCATTTCTTTTCAGATACCTACTGGTCTTGAAACCACTCCCCTAATAAAAGCAAATTAATTCCCCTAGTATGAAGGAAATATTTTTCTCCTCGTTTTCTTCTTCTGCACTGTTTATGTAGCATTCTGTAAGATCTGACAAGCCATGTCATGTAGAGACTAGTGCATTCATATATCAAAAGTAAAATTTATGGATAGCAGATGTGGGAGCYGAACTTTGAAATGCCAAAATGCAGTGTAAAAAGATGCAATGTTTTAGATTTCTTCTGCAAAACTACATATAAAATTGTACATAAGTAGAAACTGAGCTAGACTACGTGCAAAACACCTAGGGAATACATTGTAATCTTCCTCACAGTCATTATCAGACCAAATTCAAATTTGAAATGTCCCAGTAAACTATAAATGCGAAAGGCATAAAGGAGTCAACAATAATTACATTGTGACATAATTAAGAAAATGTTGAAGAAGGGGGTGGCGGGGGAACCACAAAAACCAGTACCAAAATCCCCTTGGGACCTGAGTTTCGACATTTGAGAGGAACCAACTGCTACTTACAAGCCAAGCCTGTTATCATAACCGAGACAAACTGCAGCTCAAAGAATCCCCTATTTTTTCATAGCTGAATCAAACCTTGAACCAATGACTAGGATTTCACAGAATGCAACACCATTGAACTACAGAAACTTGTATGTGCGTTAATACAAATGTCACAGATACGGATGTCAGAATAGATGAGAAATGACGAGACAGCAATCTGCCTGTGAGGAAAAATAAGCTAGCTGAGAGTCAGTCAAGAATGGACAAAGATGAAAGGCTGGATTGCTCATGACAAGCTTGTTCACGTGAAAATGGAACAGGGTTATTTATTCATAACCATCCTAGTAATACTGTTTTGTAGCAGCAAAATTCATGACCATTCACTGCAATGCTTTGATTGGCCACGAAGAACTCATGAAGCAGTAGCATGTATGAAAAGACAAAAGCAACCCTGGAACTACAGGTCTCTTAATTATTCAAAAATGTAATAATTTTTAAAAGTCTATGTCCCAACCGTATCACCTGATGCCACTATCAAATCTGCAACTAAATGGACTATTTGAAAAACTCAAAGACAAAACATTGGAAGAGAAGAGTATCTTAGTGTCTTGGGCTAGACCGTGCAAGACTGAATGGTTGAACTAGGTTYAAAGTGTCTCTGGCTCTGGTTATTCTCCTTTTTGCTTGGAGGCAGCAGTTAGCATTTGGTCCAGATATACACCACCTGAGCACAAATGAAAGGCTTGCATGAAATGATCTGGTAAGCTCAAAAAAAGCACTGAAGTCAGTGACAAAACACGCAGGGCAGAACAACATTCTCACCAAAAGCGACTATAATTTTTGCTCAGGAGTAACACTTGAGTCTKTTCCCCTTCTGAGCCCAAGGTCTCACAGCAACACGAAACATGCTGGTGAGGTGGCTGTGGTACAGAGAAGGTAGGGCTGTCACCTACCTTACCGCATTGTGGGCTAAAACAAAGCACTGACTGTAGCCTCTAGAGCTCCAGTAACAGCCAAAAAGCAACCCCAAAAAAGAAACAGTTTGATAACAAAGTGATCATAAATCCTCTTAATACCAGTGAAGAATTACCCAGGCATTCTGGGTATTGAAAAGCTAATACAAACAACAACTCAAAAGCCTTAAGTACAATCAATTAACAGTATACCCCGTGAACAGAAGTGGTGAGAAATGGCTTAGTTCCCAATCTGGTTCCTATAAAGCAAGCTATATTTATTGAAATGTGATAATATCCACACAAAATGGGCTTGGATGTGCAATGGAATTATCTGCCTAGTTTGAAGTACAGGCTATAATCCCCAGCAAATTTATTATGACCTTAAGTAGGATCTGATGAAACCACGCAGCGCAGCAGCAATAAAAAATRTGTTCCCCTCACTCCCTCCTTTACRTAAGTTCCCAATCTGCAATCCACTGAAAATACCAAGTTCCTGTAAAAAAAATATACTGCTTCTTATGCAGGGAATGAGTGCTCTTAGGTGGACAGGATTGTAAAATAAATTTGATGGTTTCTTTCAACTTTGGTATATTATCACTGCAATTCTCTGGATGACACACATGTATAACTACGTAAAATAATTGTCTTCTCTACTGCCCAGGTTCACCTCTGAACTCATCTGCAGCATTCCTCTAGAGTTTTGTCAAGTGGTTAGAACTTGAAAGAGTATTTTTAAAGCAGAACAGAGGAAAATCGACACAGCTTTTTTAATCTGGTGCTAATGCAAGAAAGGTTGTTCCATCCTGTAAGAAGTGCGAGGGAAATTAGTTATTTTTGGCAAGATTTCACCCACTGATAAGTGTTTTTGTAATTCAGTCGAGTGCCGTAAGTACCACTCCTCCCTCACGGAATGGCTGTTAAACTTCACATCCCAACAGTGGCAATTGTATGTGTTTCACAGTTGTCCCTCCCTCCCCCCTTCTCTTTGTTTTTGAAGAGGCTTTGTACAGAAAAACCAGCAACGAACCGTGTGTTCTGCTTAAGCACAACCGACATCAAAGATGAGCTGTAACAAAGAAGAAAAAAGTGCTTATCACTGAGGGCAGCAACATGCCAATAGCACCCATGCCACCCCCTCCACAGGAGGCTGAGCGCTTCAGTTCTTCTCCCACCTGGACTGCTCACATCCAGGTTTTAACACAAAGGCATTTGCTTAACTCTTGATTCTCTAAATGCTTAAGCACATGCTTGATTTTATAGCCACGAATRGCCCCCCTGATTTCCATGAGACTATGCCATACACAGAAAGCTGTTCAAACGAAGTTGATGGGGACAATTCAGGACCTTAAAGCTAAGGCTGTGTCTAAGTATGCACAGGATCAAGAGTTTTAAAATGGCATAAAACAGTGTCTTCTACAATAAAGAGAATACTTTGTGCTTCGCTAGTGGTGTTCATCCAAATAGTTTAATGCACAAACAYGGATTGTCCCATTTAGCCTTATACAGTAAACAGCTAGTTACCTGCTCATAAAATTTTGTGAAGTTAGTATTACTCCCAAGCCAAACAGCTTGTAGGTGTTCTGAAATCATGGAACATTTGAACAGAAATCTACTGTCATAAATGCAGGTCCTTGCTGATCAACACATGGGTTGAGATAAATCAAAACCACAGTAAGTTGCTGAAACAGTATGAGGCACTGCAGCTTTCAGCTTTGTCAAACACATTATGTCCCCCCCCAGTAATTAAAACAGAAATGCCAGCAAGCAGCAAATACTCTTGTTAGGGAGATTCTGAAGTTAATAATTCTTCTAAGAATTACTGGGGGAGAAGKGATCTCTAAATCTTATTTAGTTTCATTAATCTTCAGCTGCACAATCACCGAAACAGAATTTAGCAATTTTCTCCCTAGTGTGTTTAGTTTTACATTTTTATGCAAATATTTTCTCTGCTAACAGGTGTGGTAGTGGCTGAACAAATTCAACTGTTTCTGAATAAATGCTCAATTTCATTATATGCCATGAGACATATGTGCATAATTCACCCTTTAAACTTGCATTTCCAACCTCCTCCTCAGACTAGACTTCCAACATTCTCCTCRAACTAGCACATAGAAACACGTGGGTTACAATACCATTATTTCACCTTGAAAAGTCATAGAGTTTGCAAGTCAGTATGAAAATTTATATAGACGATCTTCTATCCTTCTATTCAAGATATTCTTATCAAGTCCTCTTTGATAGAGGAAAGCATAAGTTTCAAATATGGCAGCCCCAAGCTTTATTATTTCCTTCTAGAAAGACTGTGGCAACTTAATGTACTTGGTGACTCTGTACACCATCAACAAGTACCTAAACACAGAGTAACAACCTAAGCTTAATCCTTACTGCCATTCTAAGCACGTATTAATATGCTGAGTTTACGCTTTACCACCAGTCTGCCACAGAGCTGTGCAGGAGGAACATACAGCCCYGTGCACCATCACAATATAAGCTGGAGAGGAACTGTAGTTGGTGGCAAAGAGAGCAGCAGCRTAAGCTCCAAGCTGCTTCAGCACACAGGTGTAACTCCGAAGTATTTGCAAAGGACAGGGTCCGATCAATTGAGGTTTGTTGGAAAACAACCWGTGCCTCACTAATGCTCTAAAATACAAACTGTGGATTACTTTCTCACTTCTGATTCGATAGTTACATAACATCACAGCACCTACCAATAGATGTACCTGCTATATAGGCACAGTACAATAGTAATTTTCCTGACAGGCGCTTATCCAAAAACTGGAACAACAACAACTGAGAGTGATATGAAAACTGAACTGCTTTCCAGCAAAGGAATAGATCTCAACTTGTAAAGCGTCTCTCTAACGTCATAGGCAATCTTTTAATATCAGAAACAGCAAGTGTACTCCCCTGCTCCAGTCCTCCCAGCTCCATTTCATTACAAATATAGTAATTTTCAGGTTTCTCACATTTTCACTGGCTGCTGCTTACCAGGTATGTTACTGAGTTTAGAAGAAATAGTGGCGGGAACTTGCATGGTGTCTTTAAATAGGAAACAGAACAGAAAATTTTAGCCTTCAGAAATTATGCTTACTATGATAAAGGACCCCTCTATTGAAAGAAAAATTGCCATGGGTTGGCAGAGGGAGAAGGACAGCATCTCTTTCTTCACAAGAAGGAAAAACCCCAACTGCTTGCTAATATGTCCAGTGTCACTAAAAATAYGTAGTACCCGCATGTTAGTTTTGTGATGATCAAGAGCCAACACATGGAAAAAGGAAGCTGATGAAGTTGCATCCTTTGGATACGGCTTCTCAGTACCTCTTTACTCCCTCACCATCATCACCAACAGTGCCCCTCCCTGCACAGCAATTTCTGCAGAACCATGACTCTCATAAGCTTCACAACTCTCTGACTACAGGGCTGCAGCCCAGCTCCATTTTAAGTCTCCTCATTTTGACTCAAGATTGAAAGGCAAATATGAGTACAGTAAGTGCTTACTTTTTCATATCACTCATTAAAAAGTCATATTGAGACTGGCATATTCCTCCATACTTATCTTTCTGAGTATCTCTGCAGTTCTCAATACACCTGAAAAGCAGAAATGCCTGTGGTGGTCCASTAAGCCACAGGACAAACAACTGGAAATGAAGGTCAAAGTGAAAACCAGTCTTTACTCATAATTATGGAGAATGTTTCATTAAGCCATTGGGAAAGCTGAAAGGAGAATACCAGAAGTAAAAAAAAACCAGGTCCATCTATCTCTCAAATCGGACATCCTGCCTGGACAAAACACAGCTGGATGAAAAGCAGTTATCCAGAGCCAAGCTTAGCCAAGACTAGCACTATAGAGACTGCCCTATGGGGAATATACCTTCCCAGTAATACCCTTCAAAGAGGGAAGAGATGCTTTTAATTACACAAGCCTTTTGTACTCCTCAGTACTCTCAGGCTATCTGAAGGTATTTCAGAGGAACTTTCTCAGATTAACTCTAGTCCCTGTGCACTGAATACCCAGCAGCAACCGGTGTGCACTAGGTGTATTACAGGCTGCACCTTCTGCTTTCATTTCACCACAAGGAACCCAGTGCGTGCCTATTAGACCATTCCATGCTGTGAACCAAAGCAAGGGACGAAGAATGAGGGGGAGGTTTGCTTCACAAACATCCTCCTGCTCTAAACTGAGTGTGATGTTCACACTAAGCTACCCAAATTGCTCCCATGGTTAAAAGAAAAAAAAGGAAAAGGAAAAAAAAGAAAAAAGGGACAATTTTATTCTTTTAGAATAAAAGACAATCTACTTACTACACTTCGTTTTTTTACACACACACAAAATGCCTAAATACATGTTATTTAAATAACATGGATACCCATAAAAGCAAATTAATATTACCCCTATGAAGCTTGAACTCTGTGCTGTAAAACTAAATTGATAAGCACACCTTTAATAAAATAGAAGAAAATTTGTTTACACTAAGGGGTGTTTATTTGGTTTCTGAGCTGGTTTTAGTCAAATCGGAACAACTTTTTTTACAGAGGAGACTGTTATGGGTTCTACTCAGGTAGTTCTTCAGGTAATATATTCACTTTGCACGAAAACACACTCAGAGAACCCCCAGTTAAAAGGTATTTCTCTTATTGCCCTAGAAGATATACCTTGAATTGCTTAGTATACTAATATAGCTCTAATTTTGTAATGGTCATTTACTAACTTAAATTGATATTGAACAAATTCAATTCTTCTCAATGGAAGACTCTTTCTAATTAATTAGTTCAGATGTTTCTCTCAGCAAAAGAAAAAAAGAAGCAAGTTCAAAGAACAGATTTTTCTGTTCATTCTCCTAGTCAGTGGTACTGACATACCCATCACAACACYGCTTTTCTGACTTGTCTAGCATGTGAGGGAAGTTCATTAAACATAGAACATAGTTTTAGAATAAAGCAGAAGTTCTGAAATTTAAAATAAATTTAAAAGAAGAAAACAGAGTTTCTAATGAAACTCTGTAACAGGCGTTCTATAGGAAGACTTGACGATATCTCTGTGCCTATTTCCATGCTGACTYTTATAATTTCATCTGAAGAGATTATAAGGGATCCAGATTCCCTACAAAAGGTCTGGTACCCTCCTGGATCCAATGTGAGGATGTGAACACTGAAGATGCGGAAGCACAAAATACATGCTGAAAACCATTGATATGAGCTTCCAATCATGCACTGCTATTGAGACTGAGCGCTTGCCAAGGCAGAGACAGACTTTTTTCTGTTTGTAAAGTGCAAAGCAGAAATATAGACCTCATATCTATGAATTAAAGTACATGTGCAATATATTATACCTCTTAGAAACATTTAGAAATCCTCTGGTAATCTAGCTGTAGCAATCACATCTATGCTGCTTTCATGTGGTAGACTGAAATCTGGGGCATTATCTCCTTTCCRAGACCTATTCTGTAATAATCCTGCTGAAATGTACAGTGTGTATCAACCTTCGTTAGCCTGCCTTTTTAGAGTGAATGCTTCTCATATTTCATCAAAGCTATACCACAACAAGTTACACTTACAGAACTGCAGTGCTCTGGTTAATCAAGTTATCTGGAGTATGTTTCTCTCAGGTAACTATATTCTTTGGCTGGAACCCACGAGAACTTCTCTTAGATGGCTTTCCTGATTGCTTTCCCTTTGGGGATGGGAAGTGCACTTGGGAGCTTGGGGGTGCACTCTGTTTGGACCTTATACTTACCAGTTTTCATTAATGTAGTTATATTAACTCTCATGGTATTTGTTCATTCAGTGAAGGTTTGTAGCATTCCTGTTAGTCATTTTTCCCTCCCTTTTCTGAGGGAAAAGTGGGGGGGGGGGAAGAAAGAGAGAGAAAAAGCCTAATATTGATTTAAACTTTCTGCTACCTGAGCCGGTTTAGGACATTCTTGTCTCATATGGTTCTCTTTTACTGAAAGTCGTGTAAAGGTTTCGCACTCTGATTTCTTGCTATACTTGATAAATGCAGGTAGGCTTGAGCAAGAGCTCAAGCTTCTCAGCTTGAGCTTACAGCTGTGAAAAACAAGATGTCAGAGTGTACTTCTATACATCCCAATGCCTTTATCTCAATGTCTGCTGAAGTGCTTGCCACTGTTTTCCTAGCTTGTCTCGTATTAAGACTGTGGTTTGAGAGATACAGGCTGGAGTCTCTTCTTGTCTTGAATCCTCTTCTATCCCCAAACTACGATACTTCTGAAAAATCATTAAATGATGCACTCCTTTTCTTCTTGAATGGGTTCCTRAACAGGTCCAGAAAAGAACTAGATCCTTGTGGAGGGGTATCCAGCCACAGTGAGGAGTTTAAGAAAGGTCAGTATAAATGAAGGCACAGAGATACTGTCAAGTCTTAGTGCACGTAGTAGAGCCATCATCAGCAACTCTACAGTTATGTAGAATCTAGGCTTTCCTTATMAGCATTATTTGCAATAACTAAAGTTTTTATTTATGTCAGTATTTGACTTGGCACAGAAGACACTCAGGGACAAGTATTAAAAAACAGAAAACAAAACCCTATCTTATAGATACTGCAAGCATTGCATTATCATCATTAATCAACGCATACTCTTCCCTTATCATGTCTTCTTATCTGCTCTGCACAGARTGGCTTGCCTACTGCTTTAATTCATAAAGGTACAGACCATGCATTGTTCACTGCAGAGATTAATTCAGATTCTTCCTTGTGTTGTGTATACCTCTCTTTACTACATTCATTACTTTGTTCACACTTCTGATAGAGGCATCTATAGAAATTATATAGGTATACTTAAGTTAAGCCAGAAGACAAAAAAATGCCTTTTCAGGGAGGAGTAGAAAGCATCAGTGTGCTTGTTTTATTGGCTTTGCAGGCTGCAAGTTCCCATGAAAGATTAGGTAAGATGATTTSTGCCTTTTAGTTGCAAAGCTCAAGCTAAGCTGGACACCCTCAGTCTGTATTCTCAGCACTGTTCGACTTTGCTGAATGTGCAAGTTCCGTGAAACTCTGATTACTACAGAATTACAGCTCACTGGCATAAAGCATTAGCATGAGATTTTACTTTTTTCCCACTGGCAGTCATTCAAGAAGGGTACAGGGGAAAGAAAATRGCATTCTAAAACAAGTGTTGTATAGGAAATAGACACGTTATTTAAAATCCTGCCAGCAGTCTTCATTTTATTTTATCATAATGCTATTTCAGGCCTACCAGTGAACAAACCTCCGCACAACAGCATGGGTTTCTTTTGTCAGGGAAAAGACCAATGAAACATTCAGGACTTCGCTTTTTTTTTGAACAAGAAAGCAATATGCTTGATTTACAGTTACAGACTGCAGGTTAAATGAGTCCTTCAAAAACAAAAGGATTATGATCAATGCTTTCAAAGCACTGAAATGCAAGACCGAATAAAAAAGAAGCAGAATGCAAAGCTACAAGCAGGAGTTGATGAAAGTCCATTGTAATTCAACATGCTCTGCCGCACAGCTAAATTACAGAGACCAAACACCTCCTTCACTTTTCCAACACAGAAAGGTGGGGGTTTTAACATTTCTCTTCAGTCTCTTCTTGTGAATAGCTTTAAATGTCTAAGCTATTATGCGCTTCTCAAAGAGCTGTTTTGGATCAGAAACAGCAATAGTGTAAAAATGTCACTTGAGAACTTCTTGAAAGTAAATGCATATTCTTGTCACTGTAAATGAATCCAAACAGGAGCCAAGATTCAAACAACTCACTTTAGCATCATACTGAAATTTTCATGGAGCATGCATAGCTACACAGAGAACCAGGTTTAGATGACCTTGTAATATACTTACTAGATATTTTAGCAGTTACTTGCTAGCAGTTACTAGCATTTTTCATCATCCATCCAATCTATTTATTGCTTTTAGGTGCAAAAATGGTCATTCTTACAAATACTCATCTTCGTCCTTCAGAGAACAAAGAATGCTGATGACGATTACTGCAGCAGAAATTGCTAATGTGCTCATTGCTGCAGGTGGGCTGCTTTTACATACATGGAGCAATCACCACCTCAGTAACTAAAAGATACCCCATTTTCAACTGCACAGCCTCCGTACTAAAACCGACATGAGGTTTCCTTTAGTGTCACTAACAGAGATCACAGCTGGTGGAGGAACCTAGCCATGGAGCCTATGGCTGCCAGCACCAGCACTGGCTGAACRGAATGAATCTATGACCAGGGAATTCTAAAATGGATCTGTCCACCCAGGTTGTTTCCAGAAGTTTCTAGTACTACCTGTAACAATAGTACCACAATTGAAAAATCCAGAAATAAAGATGATGAGTTTGCACACTTTGATGGCTGAAGTACAATTCCTTCCTGACAGGTTGGGGTTGCTTTTATTCTTCAGTCATGTTTTTTTACGCGGGGAGAAAAATAACTTAACATTTGATGCCTTAAGCATTGACTAGTGCTGTGATGAAACTAGGCAAAACTAACATACGCAGAAGGCTGAAAKAGAAGTTATTGGAAGTTATTGTATTTAAAGACGTGCTATGAAATCAAATCCTTCCCTAAATTCATTATTACAAATTTCTGATTCATAGAAAAATGAACCTTGAAATTTCAGAAAATCAAACCAATTCTAAAGAGATGTGGGACATGCTTTTTTGATAGAAAAAGTTACAAGTATCTGAATAAACACGCCTGAGTTTCCAAACCTGCAGAGCTTTTGAAACTACTGCTCACTCCCCGCTACTCACCGGGAGATATGAAGGATTTACAGCTTCCAAAAMCAAGATTTTTTTTAACAGGTTCCTCTACATGGATTTAAAAGCCTAGATGCAAGCACCCATTTTGAAAAATGTTGGTGTTAGAAGTTAGAAATCATTAAAAGCACAACCCAGCTGTATATTCAACAAGGATAAGAAGAAATAATGTAACAGACAATATTAGCAAGCATTGCTTTATCTATCAGAATGAATTTGTATCTACCACAGATATAAAAGTGAGTGAACGGAATAGGATTTCTAAAGTTGCAAGGAAAAATAAAGCCATGAATACATACCTCTATTTTAATTTTCTGCCTTGAATGCTTTGTACTGGTAGGTGAAGAGAAAAGGCATTCGGCATTTGCCAAACACAACAGGGCTTGCTGGGTTAAGCTTTAATGGCCAGGCCAGAGGGCAAGTTTCAGAGTTWATTCTAGTTGGTACCATCTTTGACAGAGAGGAAAGTGGATCAGCTTGTAACTACGGGAGGTAGTA
Organism: Oceanodroma leucorhoa; assembly: GCA_030449065.1. Classification (NCBI taxonomy): domain Eukaryota; kingdom Metazoa; phylum Chordata; class Aves; order Procellariiformes; genus Oceanodroma; species Oceanodroma leucorhoa. The sequence goes on from JASVER010000048.1 coordinate 1,828,470, forward strand.
AAAACACAAAACAAAACMAAACCACAACAAAACCTTAAATACTTAGAAGTTATAAGATGCTCAGAAACTCTGATATTTCTACCATCTACATGATGGTAGAAATATTAAACTTTCTAGTCTGCAACTTTAAATGAAAGGTGTCTATGGAACACAAGTCCTGAACTGCAGTAAATGTATTACAGCTCTGATCGCTACCAGAGTGGCACTGTAAATGCAGACAGCTTTATTAGCCAGAAGTCTCGGGAATTCTACATTTCAAGAACCCACTAGTGTATACCACCCTCATGGAAAGATCATTGGCATTTTAGACCAGTAGCTTAAAAACCCAGCTTCACTCACTACTGAGTTAGACTCCTTAAGAACAAATTTTTACTTGTTAAACTAAAATAAGAACATTTCTTTAAATTCCCTTTTTGGTAAGGAGTCATTTGAGCAATGCCTGTTTGCTCGGTCTCATTAACATGCAGTTTGGTGAAAGATGAAGTTTGCTATTGAACAAGAACAAATCCCCAGAAAAGGGGGAGAAAGAGGCAGGATTTATTTCRAGAAGGACATTAAAAATGAAAAAAAAAGTGCCAAAACCACTTGGCATGAGAAACATACCAGCTGTACTTCACTAATCCATGGCTGATCCTCGGAAAGAATCACAAATCCACTCAACCAGCAGGCTAAGTGCCATTTTATTGGCAAGAATCGAGAACAAAATGGCATCAAACACATACTCACAATACTGGCTATTAAAAATTTAGTTTGGGTCTGATAAAGCACATATTAAGGACTCTCTGCTTAATTCAGCCACAGAAAATGAAAAAGTGAAAACAGAAAAACTAAATGTAGGAATTTTCTAGAAAATAATTTCATTATTATGGCCTCGCTGTTGCCAGACATATGYCCACTGAACTGGCCCCAAGTCCTGCACTTTGGAACTGTTTCAATGAAAGCCAAGAAATGAACATGTCACTAAGAGATACCCAGATGTACTTCTTTCTGTTCATGGCTGAGACACACTGCCAGAATAAACATGAAATAATCTGTACCGTCAATGTCTGTGCTATGCCTGTACCTGCTGAAAGCTACAGGGTATTACTGATATCTGTTTCGGCAGGTGTGGTGTCCTGTTTTTTTGTTGGAGAGAGGTTGGTTTTGTCCTTTTCTTACAGTAGTATTTACTGCCAGCAGCAGCTGTCAAATCCACACATTTTCAACTCCCCTACAACTTTTGCACATCTTTCAGTCTGAATTATACTGTATTCCGAAGCTTCATGCATTTAGTGTAGCTTTTGTACCAGCTCAGTACAACTTTGGCAAACAAAATCCTAAACACAGCCAAAAGACTAAACCCCTTACTAGTTGTTTTGCTAATGAGCTTTTATAATAAACACATTTCAAGAGTCAAAAGCAAGTTTAGTACTATAAATTACATAAGTTGGAAAAAAACTACAGAAATCATTAAATAGAGCAATCTTGTGCTGGTTCAGAGTTATATTAGATAATATTACAGGTAATTCCTTTTTCTCATGTTTATGACCCTTTGATCAGTATGTGAGCATTTCTCAGCACCGGGAGGGTGGGGAGGGAGAGGGGGAGCATGGGGAATGAAAAAAGAAAAGGTAATACAACCTTTGCTTTCAAGGTTCCTGTCCACAGTCATGATAAATTAGCTCTGTGATGACTGCTTGATTAAAAATTAATTGCTGTGGTAATTTAAAGATACGCCTTATTTAATAATTCATGTATGGGAATTAAATTGGACTATTCACTGAAGTCTTACTATAAGRTATACTCAGAAAAAGAACCACGATCTTCATTGTATTATTAATGGTGGGAGGGATTTTATTGTATCTTGGAGAGAGAACTCTTCCTGTCATATCTGTGTTGTGCAACAATTGGTCCTTATTTTGGCTCACTACTAGGGAAAATATGAATTTTGGTGTAAGACTTCATAGCGAGGTCCTTTCTATATAGCATAGCTCTACCTAGTGGTTGATAAATCCAAGTACATCTGACTGTTTAAAGAAGACTAAATCATGAATTTGATGAAGGCCAGCAAGGTCTTAGGAAGGTGACACTTTCTTATTCTGATCTACTGTCATCCACCTTGCCTATGTCTGGAAATACACCAGGAAAGGTTGTACTACTAGCTAAATCCTATCTTTACATACTGATGAATGTGATTCCACGGAGAGTTCTCCTTGTAATGAGCARTTTTTTCAGTACAGTTTGCAGGAGCAAACCAGGGGCTCCAATACTTATTCAGGCAGGGTACCTAAATATTGGCCTGACAGATAAACCCATCRAAGTCAGCTGGACAGTTCCCATGCTTAACTGTATATGCATACTTTTCCCCCTACATTGGGATTTAAAGTTGTCAGAATCGTTGTGGGCATGTTTGCGCAACGTGGAAGAGGTGGCTGGAGAGCTTCTGTTTAACCACTTGCGTGCCGCTGTGGGAGACAGGAAGGCTTGCAGCTGGTCCCCAGCCCCAGCACTGGCTGGGTTGGGGCAGCGCCCTGAATGCCAAGAGCATAAGCTCTGGCTTGTTCACCTGGAAGCAGGATGATCTGCTGCAGCACGCTGCGGGGTAACATRGTCTTCCTCAGCAGGACTAGGCTGCGTACCTCTCTACGCCCTCTGCTCTGCAGCAGGCATGCTATGGGAGAAGTGAGTTGGTACTGAAGACCTACCAGATCAACGTGACATGTTGAATCCAAAAAGCTATGAAGCCCAACTCAGAAAATGCAAATGGCTGCTATGTTTTTTTCCAMTCTCATCATCCATCTAGGGGAAATATTGGACACTAATCTGTGTCAGCTTCTGATCGAAAATAGCAGGGGGAGAGCTGCTAAGTTCTGTCCTCTGTAACTGAGTAATGGATTTCATCAGCACAGGGGAAAGGTCACTAGTTTTTGCTGGTAATTACAAAAGCTCCACAAAAGTATGCCTACACTTTTCCCAAGCTCATCGRGCCATTTATCCAATGGAGGCTTAACAAAATAATGGGCAGTTACTTGATTACTTGATAGCAGTTACTTGATCAATGCTGTAATGATAATTTTGGTTAATAGCTGTATAAATAACTATAGTTTAATTTAAACTGTAACAATCCTGCTACACATCCCAGTGTAGCAAAATTAAAATAGCAATATAAAAGCACTGCAGTTGGTGAAAAAAAGTCATGTCTGCCGCACATAGCCAACACCAAAATGTGATGTGTAATTTTAAACACTGCTAAAGCTTAAGCCCACAAAATAGTTCTATGAAATTAGCTTTGAATGTTGTATAGCTTTTTTCTAGAAAACCTGGAAATCAACTGTCCGTTAGAATGATTAGGACATATGAACCGGGGGGCTGTCAATACTCCTGGCACTGGGATTAGGTAATTCTGATCACTGAGAGCTTCAACYGTAAAGTCTCTTTCATTCAAGCTACATCTGTTTCTCTACATATTGTTCCAGAAAGCAACTTGAACATAGCTCCATTATTTTGTGTACAGGAATTAAATAGGTTTACAGCCCAGTTTTCATGTCCTTTTCAACTCATGTTTTATCTAGCATTTTTGCAACAATGACACAGGTGACACAGAAAAGTTTTGCTAGCTATATCTTCATTGTAAATTACTCAAATCTGCTGTAAATTAACTTGTATTCTAGCAAAACAGTAAAATGCATTTGATGTTTTGTGTGCCTGTGCATAGAAAACAGAAGCACTTATCCGTTTCAACACTTTGAAGGGCAGTAATGAGAAGTTTCATACTGACATGTATAAACTAATGAAAATGTAGTCTTAGTAGAACATTTTACCTTATCAACATGACAATTATTTGAAAATCAAAGTGATTTGAACAAGCTAAATACATCCCCCAGTCTTCACTCCATGAAAATTTCATAGTTTCTGTTCTCCTTTCAGGGAAAATATTCAAGATGACAGCCAGATTTACTGGYTTGCCCTTGTTCTTGATTCAAGCATAGTTTGCTAATGAACTAGACCCATAAGATTAACAGAGGTTAATTGGTGTGGACCATTTCACATTATCTTCTACCAAATAAAGTATGAAACTGCTCAGTTTTCTAAATGCTCAGTTGTTTTCTAAATGCTCAGTCAGGTGCCTGAACACAAGCACCTGACACCAACTGAGATGCGTGGTCTATCAAAGACATCCTCCCAGGACTAGCACCCCACAAGCCTAGCATCCCACAGGGTCTGAAGAAGACCTTCTCAGCAGCTAGAGGCCAGAGAGATGGGAAATGGCACTAACTGCTTAAGTGCAGGTATCTCAGTTGTGCCCTTGCGCATTCCTCCTAATAATGCCCAGTTACAGAAAATAAAGATAACATGGCTCTCCCTCAGTGCTAAGAAAAATAACTTCAGAACATTGTAACTTAAATTAAAAAATATTTACAAATCCTACTGAGTGACACAGGTAGGTGAATGTCGGAAAGGTCAGAGATTGCATTAGTGGCTTTATTTATTCCAACTACTAAAGCTTTATCCACAGCAAAATGTTAATACCATAGGATTTATTATGGGGGAGGCAAGTAATGATTAAAATTAACTGGGCCATAGACTGGAGTTGGACACTAATGACGAATGTATCGGACTACCCATTTTTAACAAGCCAGTTATTTCCCTTCCCATTATTTCCTGAATATGATACGCAACTGCAACACTGATCGGGAGCTCCTGCAAGACAGCCGCCGCCCTGGCTCTGCTCCTCAGGCTGGCTCTCAGCATGGGTTCATATTTCCAACGGCCCAAACAGATCAGGACAAATATACACTTAAGGCTAAACCTCCATTCAGAACCTGCCTCAGCTGCTCACATCCCTCCATAGTCAAGCAGATAACAAGAGGCAAGACAAAGTGCTGACATCRGTGTGGTTGTGTGCATGTGTGGGGAAACCAAAACCAAAGAACACTTTCAGATGAGGTTAGTGTGGTACAGAGCCTGGCCGCCCCTGGGTCCTACAAGGATCCTCCTTCTCCCAGCCTTCTGGTTTACCAGAAGGAGATCTACATGCAGCAACTAGTTAAYAGCAGAGCTACCATTAGAACAGAATAAAAGGTAGTGTTGATGCCAAGATCCTTCTGAGAAGGTGGAGGCATCTCTCTGGTAAATTAACTATTCTGAAGACAGAAGGCTGATACAAGAGTTTGGGATTCTCTAGGATGAAAGACACTGCTAAACAGCCAGACTTACTAGTGTTTGGTGAAGGCATATCATGTCATGTCAGTGTTTCAACACTCAGAGCTAGTAACTTAGGAAAACACACTGACTTTTCACCTTTGAAGCCCTCTGTTCAAACCTAGACCTGACAAATACAAGCAAAAMCATGTCTGATTCACTTCTGGGAATGAGAAGAATAAGGATTTTGTAAGGAAGGCTCAACGAAATTGTGAAGTGAAATTAGAACCAAATACCACAACAGGTACAAAATTCAACAGCAAAATTAAAAGATTCTCAACTTGGGATAGTAAGTATCCAGTTAAAGAAATCTTACCCAAACATAAAAGACTGTTTTCCAAAACTAATGAGCTCAAGCTGGCTTCCATGCTTTCATACAACTTGCAGCTAAGCTAAGCTGTAGAACTCCTTGGTGAAGGATGCTGTGGAGACTAAAAGGCAACAACATAATTTCACATACGACCCCTCCAATATTATCTCCGGTTGAGACAATCCTACCTTAAGTATCGCTGCACAGGAGCAGACTCTGAGGGAGAGTAACTACATCTTCCCCCCGTTCCTACAGCACTGCCTAGCCTGTGCTGTTACAGCACTGGGCAACACAGATCTCTGGTCTGGCCCAGCACAGCTGCTCTTACATTCTCACACCTTACCTCTGAATTTAATAGGACACCAAATGGAAAAAGCTTGTCAGCTCATGAGCAGTAYGCCCAATTCCCACCTGGATTTTCAATCTTAAGTTTTATGAGCAAATTCATCTCCATAATAGAAAAATATTTAGGGGGCTCACACTTCAATAAAACCTAGGTAAATTATTAAGTGATTAAGATGTAATTTCAAAACAGCACACCCTGGGCTATGAGCACTGATCCAGCTAATCACATGCTGATTAAATCTTTTAAAAAGCTTTGGAATTTACCCTTTGCTCGTCAGTTCCAAACTGACAAAGATTTTGCTTTTGTAAAAATATAATATAAAAATAACTACCAACAATGTAGAACTGGACAAAGATATTACTACTTAATGTGAACATCAAGATAAAAACCTAATTGCATTCCTCTTCACCTGTCAATCTCTGTAAAACACATTAATAAATAAACCAMCATAGAAGTTAATGATTTACTGCTGAATTGTATTAGGAATAGTCTTGGGTACTGTGTATCAGAAACAAGAGAGGATGAACCCCTGAACAACTTATTTCTCCCCTTTTTTGTGAAAAAAGATTTGCAATACATGATCCGCAASAGAAAAATTGGGAAAGAGGGAAATTAAAGTCAACTAGGAACTCTGGAAATAAAAAAGGAAAAACATTTAAATGTCTATTCTGTTAAAAAAATTACAAACAGTACATTTAGTAGAGCTTAGTAACCACTGCTTGCTTTCCACTGGTAGAGGCTTAAGGCATTCAGCTATTAATCACATGAAAGTAGATATTAAGGAATATTAATCCATACCAGCTGTTACATCTTTCACTGTGCTATTATTAGAGGTTAATCTTTATAGAACAAGGCTGCCTTTTCATGTCATTTCCAAGAGGACATCATACAARCTGATGCTGTTTTACAGCACATCTTCGTAAAGGGGCTGAAGAAAGCAGGAGATAATGACTACACAGTGAAATTACATTCAACTTCATCCTTCAAATCTAAGGCACTTAKGTTTAGAAGAGACACTGTCACTGTAATCAATTGATTAGTTAATTTTTATTGTGACTGTAAAAAAATGCTTTTATAGCTTGCTATTTACATAAAAAGAAAAAGGAAATTCTCTTAGTGATACTGAGTGTTCTCTTATGGGAAATTCAAGGACATGTAACCTCCTATCTTCAGTAGCAGGGAATGCATCCAGTTAAAAACATCTAATATGATCTAGTTGATGGAGCCTTAATGAGTAATATTTAGGATTGTAACAAAACAGAATCGACACTGTGAGCATAGTATTTTCTAATGAAGTATAAAAACCCTGTTAGGTGAGCCAGGTTTTTTGAGCAGCAATTGCTTTTACTGTTGGATACACTTCACAGATGACTGCATCTGCAGACTCTAGAGAAACCCCTATTGGATCACATGTCAGTGGAATGCTATTAAAATCACAAAAAGCATCACACTGTTCCAAAAAAGTAAAAGTACTGGCAGAAAAGGCCAGTATTATCCATTAAAGATTATGAGATTACCATTAAAAAATAAGCTTCTAATCAGTTTTTTGAGTTTTGGATGAGACTATACCAGCTGCACTAGGGAAATCAGTTGTCAAAGTTACAGAAAATCTACATTCTCTATACCTGCAGTCTCTTCGTTTTGTTAAATGCAAGATTCTTCTCTAATTATGTTGCAATTATTCATCAGGGTACCTTTCGTTTTTACTCATTTGGACTTTTACAGATTACACGTGTATTAGTTTTATAGCACAACCTAAAAGGCTGTGAGGAAGAATCTCTTTAGTCTAGGGTTGTATGATTCACTGTTCTCCCACTCGTCCTTGCGACTTGCACATTATCTCATCAGCAGCCACCACCCTTTCACTCTCCCCAAACCTGCAAAAGTCCTTCAGTGGCTCCCCTTTCTCAGTTTGCTCATATTCTGGCTGGGCAACCTGATCTGCTTCCACTGGTCAGCACTGCCTGACCCTGCCTCTATCTTTGGCAATCTGGCATGTGCAACTGCCTTTCACAGTCTCTGCTACCTGTCTTTAATCCTCTCCACCCTCACCTCCATCTGCTGAGGGGGCTGTTACTTACATAACACTGGTTTTGATGCCTTTTCCTCTTCTCTCCTCCCAAATAAGTACCTTAAAATTCTGCTACTTAGAATCATAGAATCGTTTAGGTTGGAAAAGACCTTTAAGATCATTGAATCCAACCGTTAACCTAGCACTGCCAAGWCCACCACTAAACCATGTCCCTAAGCACCACATCTACACGTCTTTTAAATACCTCCAGGGATGGTGACTCCACCACTTCCCTGGGCAGCCTGTTCCAGTGCTTGACAACCCTTTTGGTGAAGAAATTTTTCCTAATGTCCAATCTAAACCTCCCCCGGCGCAACTTGAGGCCGTTTCCTCTTGTCCTGTCGCTTGTTACTTGGGAGAAGAGACCAACACCCACCTCTCTACAGCCTCCTTTCAGGTAGTTGTAGAGAGCGATAAGGTCTCCCCTCAGCCTCCTCTTCTCCAGGCTAAACAACCCCAGCTCCCTCAGCCGCTCCTCATAAGACTTGTTCTCCAGACCCTTCACCAGCTTCGTTGCCCTCCTCTGGACAGGCTCCAGCACCTCAATGTCCTTCTTGTAGTGAGGGGCCCAAAACTGAACACAGTTGTCCTGGTTTTGGCTGGGATAGAATTAATTTTCTTTCTAGCAGTTGGTATAGTGCTATGTTTTGGATTTAGTATAAGAAGAATGTTGATAACACACTGATGTTTTTAGTTGTTGCTAGGTAGTCTACTTCTCAAGGACTTTTAAGCTTCCCGTGCTCTGTGAGGTGCACAAGAGGCTGGGAGGGAGCATAGCAGGGACAGCCAGCCCRGCTGGCCAATGGGGTATTCCATACCATATGACATCATGCTCAGCACATAAAGCTGGGGGAAGAAGGAGGAAGTGGGGGACGTTCGGAGTGACGGCGTTTGTCTTCCCAAGTCACCGTTACGCGTGATGGAGTCCTGCTTTCCTGGAGATGGCTGAACACCTGCCTGCCCATGGGAAGTAGTGAAGGAATTCCTTGTTTTTCTTTGCTGGCGTGCGCGGCTTTTGCTTTACCTATTAAACTGTCTTTATCTCAACCCATGATTTTTCTCACTTTTGCCCTTCTGATTCTCTCCCCTTTCCCACTGGGAGAGAGTGAGCGAGCGGCTGTGTGGTGCTTGGTTGCTGGCTGGGTTTAAACCACAACAACAGCATTCGAGGTGCGGCCTCACCAGTGCCGACTACAGGGGCACGATCACCTCCCTACTCCTGCTGGCCACACTATTCCTGACACAGGCCAGGATGCYGTTGGCCTTCTTGGCCACCTGGGCACACTGCCGGCTCATGTTCAGCCGGCCGTCGACCAGCACCCCCAGGTCCTTTTCCGCCGGGCAGCTTTCCAGCCACTCTTCCCCAAGCCTGTGGCRTTGCCTGGGGTTGTTGTGACCCAAGTGCAGGACCCGGCACTTGGCCTTGTTGAACCTCACGCAGTTGGCTTCGGCCCTCGGCCCCAGCCTGTCCAGATCCCTCTGCAGAGCCTTCCTACCCTCAGGCAGATCAACACTGCTGCCCAGCTTGGTGTCGTCTGCAGATTTACTGAGGGTGCACTCAATCCCCTTGTCCAGATCATTGATAAAGATATTAAACAAGAMCGGCCCCAATACTAGTCCTGGGGAACACCGCTCGTGACCGGCCGCCAACTGGATTTAACTCTGTTCACCACAACTCTTTGAGCCCGGCCATCCAGCCAGTTTTTACCCAGCAAAGAGTACGCCCGTCCAAGCCATGAGCAGCCAGTTTCTCCAGGAGAATGCTGTGGGAAACGGTGTCAAAGGCTTTACTAAAGTCCAGGTAGACCACATCCACAGCCTTTTCCTCATCCACTAAGCAGGTCACCTTGTCATAGAGGAGATCAAGTTAGTCAAGCAGAATCTGCCTTTCATAAACCCACGCTGACTGAGCCTGATCACCTGGTTGTSCCRTAYGTGCCGCRTGATGGCACTCAAGATGATCTGCTCCATAACCTTCCCYGGCACCGAGGTCACACTGACAGGCCTRTAGTTCCCCRGATCCTCCTTCYRGCCCTTCTTGTAGATGGGYGTCACATTTGCTAACTTCCAGTCAAGTGGGACCTCCCCAGTTAGCCAGGACTGCTGATAAAGGTTTGAAAGTGGCTTGGTGAGCATTTTCGCCAGCTCCCTCAATACCCTTGGGCGGATCCCATCCGGCCCCATAAGACTTGTGTGTGTCGAAGTGGTGTAGCAGGTGGCTAACCATTTCCCCTTGGATTATGGGGGCTTCATTCTGCTCCCTGTCCCTGTCTTCCAGCTCAGGGGGCTGGGTACTCTCAGAACAACTGGTCTGACTATTAAAGGCTGAGGCAAAGAAGGCATTAAGCACCTCAGCCTTTTCCTCAGCCTTTGTCACTATGTTTCCCCCCCRCGTACAATAAAGGATGGAGATTCTCCTTAGCCCTCCTTTTGTTGCTAATGTATATATAGAAACCTTTTTTATTGTCTTCTACAGCAGTAGCCAGATTAAGTTCTASTTGGGCTGTGGCCCTTCTTCTTTTCTCCCTGCATAACCTCACGACATCTTTGTAGTCCTCCTGAGTTGCCTGTCCCCCCTTCCAAAGGTCATAAACTCTCCTTTTTTTCCTGAGTTGCAGCCAAAGCTCTCCGTTCAGCCAGGTCAGTCTTCCCCGCCGGCTCATCTTTCCTCACATAGGGACGGCCCGCTCCTGCGCCTTTAAGATTTCCTTCTTGAAGAACGTCCAGCCTTCCTGGACTCCTTTGCCCTTCAGGACTGCCTCCCAAGGGACTCTGTCCACCAGTCTCCTAAACAGGACAAAATCTGCCCTCCGGAACTCCAAGGTAGCAGTTCTGCTGAACCCYCTCCTTACTTCTCCAAGAATTGAAAACTCTGTCGTTTCATGATTGCTATGCCCAAGACAGCCTCCAACCATCATGTCACCCACAAGTCTTTCTCTGTTCACACACAATAAGTCCAGTGGGGAGCCTTCCCTAGATACTTCACTCACCAGCTGTGTCAGGAAGTTATCCATCTTCCACACACTCTAGGAACCTCCTAGACTGTTTCCTCTCTGCTGTATTGTATTTCCAGCAGACATCTGGTAAGTTGAAGTCCCCCACAAGAACAAGGGCTAGGATTGTGAGACTTCTCCCAGCTGCTTATAGAATATTTCATCTGCCTCTTCATCCTGGTTGGGTGGTCTATAACAGACTCCCACCATGATATCTGCCTTCTTGGCCTTCCCCCTGATTCTTACCCATAAAGACTCAACCCTATCGTCACCATCATTAAGCTCTAGACAATCAAAACACTCCCTAACATACAGGGTTACCCCGCAACTATATCATAGTTTTCCTGCTGCACAACGGCTTCCAGCTCCTCCTGTTTGTTGTTGCCCATGCTGCGTGCATTGGTGTAGATGCACTTCAGTTGGGCTATTGATCCTGCCACCTTTTTGTGAGGAGAAACCCTAATTCCTACGTGACCATTCTCAGGTGCTTCCGTGGTTTCTAACACATCCACAACCCTTGCATCTTTGCTGCCGCATGGATCTCCATTCTCTACCTCCACTGAGATGGCAGACTGAAGGACCTCCTAGCACACTGTCCCTCAAACATTGGCGTGCCGCCCCCAGGCTTATCTCTAGCGAGCCTGGTTTTAACCCTTTCCCCCTTCAAATCTAGTTTAAAGCTCTTTCAATGAGCCATGCTAACTCCTGTGTGAAGATTTCACTCTCCTCTTCATGCCACTTCCCAGGACAAACTGGCTTTTCCATTACACCCTGCTAATGCCTGTCTACAGGGCTTCTCCAATCTCCAAACCGGGTAGATGACCAACCCTACAATGACACTTCCGTTGCTTAATGTCAATTGCTAACAACTGGCAAAAGAACAGGGCAGAGGTACTCACAACACAAAAGATAATGTACATATTAGGAGGTAAAACTGGGGTCCAAATGTAAGCCTTTAAGCAGTTTATCTCATTGCTTACTTTTTATTTAACAGGTTTTGTCTGGGKTTTTTTTCTTGTTTCTTTCCTTCCCCCCAACCCAGCTAGCTCTGAAATCATAGGGGATAAAATATGAGAACGATCAACCATTTTTACAGTTAATTAGGAGTCAGTTAGACAGTTTCATAACAGATATGAATCTATGTAAAATCCTTCCATTCAGCCTTTATACACCTCTGCCACCCAGCTGTGAAAGGCTGTTGCAGTGAATCCTTAAGCTATATACATCATGAATGTACTTTAACGATCCTCAATTACATTTCTCTTTATTTTATGTACTAGCAAATGACTTTGAAAAACATCAGTTCATCTCTTCCTGGGTAATTCAAATCTATTTAGAATTTTCGACAGTATTTACTCAATTTTCCTGAAAACTTGGAAAAGCTATAAAAATAGGAGTAAAATGTGCCCTTGCACCTTCCCAACATGTGGAAGTTTGCTGTTTTGCAAGCTGCATTCTAGGAATGAATGGCTTTCTTCTCCTTGCTCTTTGCTAATGTTTGTCAATTTTCCCTTTCACTGCTGTCTGCCTCTCATGGATTTTGACTCTCCATTTCCAGTCCTTTGGATGGCCAAGGTTTGACTTATTTTCCATTTTTCAAAGCGAGTATCTTTATTGCAGGCACCTACACCAAGAGAAAATTGATTCCTGGCAACCTTGAGGAGGGTTTGCATGAGCAATTCCTACATCACAGATTAGTTAATTGGAGGCTTGAAGGGGGGATATATGGTCAGGAGAACAATAAATCAGTTTTCTGAAAAAAAGAAAAGTTCATTTTAACCAGCTCCAGCTTTTCTAACTTTTCCATTAGTGTAGATCGCAGAAGTTGCATAAGAGATTGGGGCCCACATACAACAGAAAACTATTTCTGTGAAGTGGTCAAGACATGTAACGGAAAASGAAACAGAGGGAAAGTGAGTTGCCCAAATTCACAAAGTAGCGTGGATGGCACAGCTAGTAACAAAACTGTGAAGTTAAACTGCTGATCCAATCTACCACCTTGMCTACGAAATGGATTTTTTTCAATGCTTTCTGACTCTTCCTTTACACTGCCACCCTATGTTTTTCACTTCATTTTTAAGGACTGACTAAATTAAAACAGTATCATCTTCACTGCTTATGGTAGACTCTACAAATGTAGAGTCTGAAATTAAAAAGCAGCAGAAAGTTTCTATGCATTAAGGCAATGTTTGATTCCTCAAACTTCGGAGTGGAGAGCATAAAGTACCCCAATCTATATCCTTCATTGCAAGATCAGCTAACCTACTATCACTATGCGAGACATGAACTAATACTGCTTTCCAGCAAAACTGTTTTTCCTTTGTTTATCCACACTTGTGTTTTCTAGGCAGAACAAAGGGGCAACCTTTTGGAGCACGGTGCCACTTACAGTCACATTCTGTATGTCTCCTGCTACTGTAAAATCCTCATCAGCCTCAGAAGCACTCTTATACAACTACTTGTTGCTCTCTGTTTGAAAGTCAGAGAGAGCTTTGCAGTATCCATGGGCATTTGCTTCAGTTTTTAACAGGTAGCCACCCTTGACAGATTCCTTCCATAAAACTACATTCAAAGTGAAAATTGCTYAAGGCTTTCTGCTCTGATTTTTCCCTTCTCAGAACTGCATAAGGCTTGTTTGCAGACCTTCAGTGGAGAGATGCTGGTAAGCAAGAACTGGCAAGAGGTGCAGCATGAACCAAGCATCTGTGGCAGGTTTTTTTGAACAAGACTAGGAGTAACGTGTGTAGGGAAACAGGCGTGAAGCACAGTTACAAAAGACATAGATGCATGCGAATCCTACAGCTGCTAGGAGTTAATATTAACTGCTGGACAGAATAGCATCAAATTGCCGAAAAGTAAAAACCATTATTCTGTAATTCACAAGGTGATTCTGACATTCAGTACACGATGTGAGTTCTGGGGAAGGATTTTGTTCTCTCCAAGTCTGCTGCAGTGCCGCTCATGGTTTCATCATTATCACAGGCCCAAGTCAAGCATTAGGGAACATTTCAAATATATCATCCCTTAAAACTGAAGGCTCTGCTCACGTGCAATATGAAAAAGGACAGTTCTCCTGCTGTTCCCGTTGTCAGCTTCATCTTTTTCTAACACTACAGAATCTTGGTACCAAATCCATGCTTTCACTGGTATGGCTAGCACAAGAGAGTCCAGAAATGCTTCCCATTACCCCTGCAATTACAAGCTGCGAACCTGCACTGGCTTAGCAGTTTTATTTAGACAAAACCCTTCTCTCCTTCTGGCCCTAGACCCCTGTTAATAGATTACTAAGATGCTGCATTTCAGAGTAACACCTCTGTATACGTAATTTGTATGCTGGTCAAATTTATAAAGGGGATGAAAGGTGTTAGATATGTACATGATTGTTATGTGCTGGACACCAGGCCAAGCCTACCATGACACCTGCAACTCATAATACATGTACTTATCCTGCTGGGCAGTCTGCACTTGCTGTAAACTGTGGGGTTTACAAAGTATTTGCCCAGACATACAGATGTTCTATGAGATATATGCATGTTCCTTATAAGTAACAGCTATCATCAGTTTTAAAAATTTGCCAAACATTTGGGCTCAAACATACTAACAATGTCAAAAAGCTCCTGCAAAACTCATGACATTCTCATTGCTGGAAGCCATCATGACAKAACAGTTGTACATAGGCAGCATTTTGGTTAGAGGTACATGAGGCTTTAACAGCGACACAGTGCAAGAAGTCTTGTCTCTGATTCCATGCTTACACCCTACCTTGAACACTAAGCTTCCATGCCTTTGTGGTAACCTTTCCTTCATGCTACAGATCCCCTATTACTCGCCGTATAAACACACTGTCTGCTCCTGTTGGATGTCTGCAGTGTATTGACTTGTAGAGAAGGGGCTTAGTGCAATACATTCTTTGTATTTTTGACAATTTGACACTTTGACATTCCCTTCTTTCATTAAACAGAATAGCACAGGCTGTGCTGCTGTCTCTGAATTTGGGAGTCTGTACAAGAGATCACACGCTGCCAAGTACAGTTTTTGTTTGTTTGAAAAGGGGCAACTGATAACCTGTTGGCCTATTCTTCAGACACAAGTCTGCCTCTATTTTTCTTTAGGGCCATGAAAGTCTACCTATGATGACAGTTTGATTATTGCCCTGATATTTTTTGAGCATTAAGGAAGATACAGAATCTGCTCTGCTGTACTTCTAGAGAAATAAGTTATTATACCTAAGTTATTTCCTCACTTCCATCACTCAACTGACTCCTCGAACTGGAAAAAACACAGCAGTGTTATTTCTTGAGCCACTGAGATAATGGCCAAAATGTTTGCACAAAGAGAATTTCTTAATCACAGCAGAAATTTTGGAAAAAAAAAAAAAAAAAAAGATATTTGAAACTCTCCAAAGGAATGTGTATGAAAATTTCACTGTAATATTAACCAGTTGTAGATAACTGTTCCAAATAAGCCCATGAGCTAATCTTTTATAAACCATCAAAAGGTACAGTAATTTGAAGGAAATCACAGCTTCTTGACAAGTAGTTTAGGAGCAGAAAGTAAATTCATCCCGTTAATCCTTTTTTTCCTGCTCGAAGTTTAATACTACCATAAGCAAGCACACAAAGCATACAATTTAAGATTAACAACTGCAACTAACTTCAAGGGATTTTATACTAATTTTCAAGCTTCTTTAACAAACGGTAAGACAGATCAAAACAGTGACTTAAAGGGGAGACATAATCATTTTTCTGTCTAAAAGATAAATTCTCTCTGATCTAAGAGAATGTATTCATCCTTTCCTGTCTTTTCTCTGGTTTGTCTGGTCATTTACAAAACACAGGACAAGTTATTTGCCTTAGTCTGAAGGTCTAATAATCTTTCAACCTTTGCAATCCATGAAAGCTTTTCTAATGAATCACTGGTTAATACTGCACTACTTCAAAAAAAAAATTTAAAAAGATCCATTATACTCTCTATAGTAGTTCTGCTGAGATTTTCAAAGTTGTCTAATGTATTTAGATAAAATATTCTTTACAATATTTTTTTAATATTCTAAAAAAAATTATTTTTTTTAGACATTACTGTTATTTCTTGCACAACATTTGATAGTCAGGAAGAAGACAGTTATGTGAGCAGTAAAGCAATTAAAAATATATTAGGGTCTCCATAAAAGCTTACATCTGAGCTTGTATTGAGTATATCCTTATACAGATAATCACAGAGAATTTACAAGCATGGAAGAATTATAGGCAAACAGAAATAATATGTAGAGAAAAGCTGTTTCAGTAAAATGGTTTTCTCTTCAGAGGAACAGAAAATGAGTCATAGTAGGTACATCTTAAAGACATTTAGATCAAGTCAATGGAGATAGTAAGCAGGGATGAAAGCATTGTTTAGTACTACAAAAGTAATTTGAAGTAATTCCCATTAGTGGGAATGGCAGACCAGTGATGTACATCCAGATAAGCTGCTTCCTTTTTTAATAAACTGAGACGTTTACCAGAAACAAAACCAAAACACAGATGTAAGTGTGCACACGCACAAGCATACTCCTTTTCTTAAACAGTACAGGTTTCATATCTCATTTACAGCATTCTCTGCTGAGGTAGAGAATAACGCTTTTAATTGCAGAGCAGGTACAACAGGAGTTTTTGTAAAACTGCTCAAGAAGTAAAATGTCCTCTTCCTCTACAGCACTGCTGTCAAAATCAGGGGAATACATGGGAGAGCTAAGCAGAGTAGAGAGCTGAGTAGGGATACTTGGCCATTTTAATGACGACTGCTGATCAGCACTACTGCAGTAAAAATTGGGAGTCAAAATCATGGACCAGGACCACACACTGTTACACATTCCTCAGAAAAAGGTCCATGAGAGTGGTAAAAGGGAAAAATGATCAGAGTGGTAGGTGAAATTTTCATTACAAATCTCTATGCTTAGCTACATGACATGGCTTTAACCACTTCCTGCCTAGGTTTCCCAGATGCATCCCAAAGCACTGCACCCCTACAAAACACACACATCCAAGACTCGTTTCAATCCCTGTTTTCAGCTGTATCATTAGCTAAAGTTTACATTCAAGACAAAACAGCACCCAGACTTCCTGCCTCGAGATGTCCTGGCTCCCAGAGACGATGACTTCAACTTGCCTGTACGCTGACAGCACGCTATTAACCTCAAAGAGCCGACCAACACAATTTCTCAGCAGAAGTAACGCTCCCAGCCTATTACATAAGCCTAAAAATCTATTTTTTAATCAGCTCTAGAAATAATATTTTTCTAATGAAAGGTAAAGTTTTTGTTCCCAAAATGAACGTTAAAGCAAATAAACATCAAAAGAATTAGGAAGACTAAAACAAGCAAGCCATTAAGGGAATTTACAGCTTTTAAAAGACAACATTTTTTTATAATCAGAAGTCGAACCTTCTTAAGAAAAACAAAATCTGTACTGTGTTCCTTCTACCTTCACTTGACTAGTCTTTCCTGTGGGATTAGTGGGATGAGATTAAACAATTTTTGTCTGGGTATTTTACTCTGACTTTATTCTATTCAGGAAGTAAATTCTGTATGCTTTGCAGTATCAAGATAGGCTTGGGGACATTAAAAAAAAAAAAAAGAAAAAAACAGCTGACTGCACCTGGGGCACTATGCCTGCATTATGGATTTACTATTCTGATTTGTCACATTCAAGTGAGCCTAGATATACAAAACAACATTTTAAAGGGAAAACTCTTCTCTTTAATTTTCTTTATCATTGTTTCTCTGTATTATTCAATAAATAAAGTTAATACTACTAGCCTATGAAACTACTGCTTATCTTTGAAAAGTCATTTGGTTGACAAAGCAAGCAATATACAGTTGTTCATGAAATGGAAGTATCTTGGAGGACAGCCTGGTTTTTCACACTATAGGGACACAGCCATGAGGCACCTAAGAAGCAACTGTGCAAGTAATGGGAAAAGTTACACAAAGCGACACTGTTGCTAAGTATTAGCTGACATTTCGATATGCCACTTTGCTTTATATCTATCAGAGGAGAAAAAGCCTGAACCGCAAACGCTTTAGAGCCTTCCATTTTTCTTCTAAGCGTTTAGGCTTAGCTCTGGTGACAAGGGCTTTACAGCTGAAGTATTCTTATTTTTTTTCACCTAGCACTCAATGTCTGTAATAGGGCCTGTAATATGTGCATTACATGCAACTTGACAATCTCTTCAGCAAAGAAAAGCGCCAGGATCCCCACTTAGTACATAAAAACATCCTGTAAATGACTTTATCCCTAGGTAGTGCTTGCCATTCACCTGATGACGGCCCTTGACCATCAATGTCTGCTGAAGAAGTCCCCCAAACCCAGACATATTCTTTCTTGCATTCACAGGTGACCATGACCAAGATTCTGCATCATATAGAACAATCTTTTTTAAGAAGGAAATACTTTGATACATGCTTAGTTGCCTGTGTGTCAATGACTAATTTCCTCCAAGATGCTGCCAGACATTTTTCTCTCAGTTATGTTCCTTCAGGCTTCCTTTCACCCCTTTAATTAGAATCTGACTCTAATATGATGATGATCAGCAGAAATTACAGGTAATAGGGTTGGAGGGGCTGGAAGAAAAGATAAACACTATTTCTCATTATTTGAATGCAGTCAGTTCAAACAAGGTCAGTTGAGCTGGAATCTAAGTAATTCTGAGCTGAAGTTAGTCTATATTTGTTCCAAAATGAATCTATCAATCCATGGACAGAAGATGTATTTAAATTCCCTTCACAGCTGAAAACTGAATTAAGAAACACATTCTTAATATTCATATACAACATGCAAGCTTATGACAACAGTGAGCTTATACATTATAAAGCAATCACCTCATATCTTCTTTCTCCCCCCTTGTCTTTTTCATTCATATACTGCACAGCACACAATCTAACCACAAACTGTATTTCTTGTAGAATCTGTCTGCCATAGATGTTCAGTCAATCACATCAAAATCCTTTATACATCCTATCACTGATTGCATCTAAATTTRGCACGAACACTAAGTATCAATAGTCATCAAAATATGATTTTGACTATGGATAGGAATAATTACAGGCTAGCCCTGTTTGGTGATATTTAACCCAACTTAAGACAGTGCACTTGTGAAAGAACTCCCATAAGAGGAATAAGATCCATTGCCAGAACCAGTGCAATGAACATGACTGATAGCGCTGAGACTTAAAAGAGCATAGAGGGAAAGAGAATTGTTCTCATTTATAACGCTACAAGCTATTTAAAAAAAAAAAAAAAAAAAGAAAAGGGGAAAACAGTTTCTCCAGCTGTTTCCCTCAGATTGTACTGTTTGGGTAATTGCAGACTTACCTTTTGTGATCCAGCTGCTGAGCCCCTAAATGAAGTGCGTTTGAAGGAACCACTCATCCTCCGTAAGGAACCTGCGAACTTCCCTCCTCTTCCTCTCTTAATCCCCTGGCCCTTACCCTCCATAAGGGACCTAGTACCCCAGCACCAAAGAAAACTCTGATTTTAGTCATGTAGTCTGAGCAGCTTTTTTCCTGCTGCTCATTAAGTTAAGCTTAATCATTAAGTTACAGCTTAAACAGAAAGAGAGACAGATGCATAAAACAAAATCAAAACCAAATAATGAGACTGCTGTTCTGATATGCACTCTATCACAAGTGTTACCAGCCAGCCAGACAAGTAGAAGAACAAGGCAATACACTGAGACAAACTGCTGTCCCCCTCCCTCTTCTCTACGGACTCTATAATCAGGCTTAATGCACGCAGCTTCTGCAAGCTATGGTTTTTAATGGACAGAGATTTAATAAATGGTGATTGAAGGTAAATCTACTTTAGAASCAGCAGCCCAAAAGGTTTTTATTTGTGCAAAGCACAGGGCAGTCAGATGGAAATTRTTTTGGTATCAGTAGAAAGGCACATGAAAAGAGCAGATGGTCCTCAGCAGACTATGGGTTAGAGGCCTGGTGGAATTCTAAAGGATAACTGCTGATGGTGAGTGTGCCTACAGCAGGTCTCGGGACGAGAGAGACAAGGTTTTAAAAACAACCAACCCATAAGATCACAAGTTAGATTCTAATTAATCAGAGAATATTTGGGTTGTGGCAAATAAGGTGTGGTGTGTATTATCTTCATGAATTCTTATTAGTATCTCAATTAATCTATTTTGTACTATTCGGCCTAAATATGCAGAGGAAAGCAAAAGGAGGCAGTTAGGAGAGAATAAAAAAGAAATGAGGAAGAGACAAGGTGCTTTAAAAGAACAACAAAATTATTATTGACTAGGAAATATCTAGTTGACTCCAGAAGACTTGCCTTCCCAAACATGAGCCAGGAATCTGTTAGAGAGCCTGGTTTAGAAAAGAAGATGGATGAGAGCACAGAGAAAGTAGAGATACATTTCAGAAATATACACAGGGACTGCTGATTTGTAACTGTGAGGTAAGTCAGAAACACCACTAATTTTAGGATTTAGTTATACAGTCATACTTTTTATTTATTTACTTTTTTTTTTTTTAGGTTTACCCCTTTGTCCCTCAATAAAGATGGAGTGGGTGCCTGCTTGCAGTGGGTTAGGGGAGGCAAAGAAAATTGTGTTGAAAACCTAAAACAAAACAAAACGAAAGTGGAAGAAGCTGGTAGACAGACATGCATCAATTTTGTCGTTCTGGTCAGCACAGCCATAATCAAGAAAATGAAATTTCCCAGGTTGGCAAGGATAAGTAGCTGACAACTTACGACATACTTGAAGTTGTGTTGGGAAATGGGAGAATAAAAGTTCCATGCTCTGCAGGAGAATCACTTCTATTATATTAGTGCAAACAGTTTGTGGGATCAGGAATGTAGAGAGGAGAGCGTGGACACTAAAGGGTCAGAAAAGAGGTCTTCCTTTCTAACCATTCATTAAACCTAGGCAAAACCACGGAAGGTAAAATTAGCATTTTTGACAACACTTTTGACAGCAGCTGTTGTACGATGTTGTTTTAAGACACGGCTTGGCTTAAGTGAACAAGGCTGAGGTAGAAGCTGGCAAATGGATATAAAAATCTGGCAAGGACAGTAAGCTGATAGAGCATGGACAGAATAATCTTAAAGGGAGCTGTGATCAGACAAGCTACTTTATAAAGTAATGCCTCATAAATGCCATGTACACCTGCTCTCCAAAAGGGTCTCTCCATTATATCTGGTCAGTTAGCAGCAGAACATTGCAATTACTGCATGGTCTTCTGTACTGTATCATTATTTGCAAAAGATAAAAATACCTGGGTCAAAAACTACTCTGTTGTGAGTTTAAACTATTGTGGTSTTTGAAACAAAACAAATTACTTCTATTTATACCAGAACTTGATTTGCCCAGTCCTGCTTTTTGAATTTATAAAAGTCATCACTACATTCTGGGACATATTCTCAAATGGTGGTAGCTGTTACAGCAGTCACTTCTATGAACACTGACAGATTTAATGAGCTGAGAATATGTCCTCCTGATCTTATTTCATAATTATGAACAAAGCTGAAAGACATTCAGATAACAGCATATGCTGAACATTTTTGGTTTATATTATAGTTTAAACAAATCCAACATGAATGCTGTCAAGGAACAAAAAAAATATTCGAGGCTCCTTTGCACAGTTCCTCTTCCTCAGCCACAACGTGCATCTGAATGCAATGAATGAAAGAGAGGCACATCCTAGTCACTATTTGCGACGTCACCTCACAAAGAGGCATCATGTTATGACAGTGCAATTCCCTGAAGTGATGCTGGGCTGCATTACTCAGAAGGGATGACTGATGGTATTTTGGTAAAGAACAAAAATGAGGACATGTTTTTCAGAAAGCAGAAATTCAGAATACGAATCTGTTCTCCAAGACACAATGTAGAATAAGGAATTCATTAACTCGATTCCTTTGGATCTGTGATTCTAAGACTTTTTCTGAGCTCCCTGTAACTGTTTTTGGTATATTTTAAGGACCACACTGGATTTTCACAAGTCATCAGCACCCAGGAGATGTCACATCCAAGAGCCGGATGAAAGCCTTCCAGCAATCAATGCAACAGAAGCTGCTGAATATAACCCCAGTTGCAAAATCAGGCAACTAAGTTCTGCTGATGTTCTTGTCCCCACTGTGTTTATGTAACACTTCATGGGCTGTTTCCACTATACTAGGGGAACAGAAACATGCACCATGCTGGCACTTTCAACAGCTCCATGATTTAGAAGCAGAAGTTTAACTGATTTTCCAAAAGAGCCTGTGGTTTTAGGAGTGCAGTCTCACATTAGGAAACCTTTGAAACAAACATTGTTACTGAAGGTTCCTGTCTCACTTCGRAGTTTTCTACTTCATCAGTTGAGCTGATTCAATGGTTTGTGTGGTCTAAATTAGATCTGTGTAACCATCTGGTTTAAATCAGCACCGRGGGAGGAAAGGGTAGTAATCTCTTGCAACAGGATGCAGTTGACAACAAATGAGTATCTATCTGGCACARTATGGAAGTGAAAGACGCTTAAACTGGTTCTGAAACTGAACAATCCATGACATGAAAGGACACATCTGTCCATCACCCTCCCTGTTTTGCAATAAAATCAAATTGGTCAAACTTCGATTATGAAAAACCCAAGACCATACATCTGCATAAAAGAGCAAATGGAGTGCAGGCACACTCCATTTGCAAGATCACCTTCAAGGTCCTTGRCAGCCTGCTCCCCAGGAAGAGTGGGATGCATCCATTTCAAAGTACACAAAAGTAACGTACTATGCAAGACATAAGTACCYGTATATCCTATAGATACCGCACCATGGAAATTTAACATCTGCAGTCATGGAAAGATCCATGGCTCAAAGGCCCTATCACAACGTGTTTTTAAAAAAGTGAATAGTTTGGTTAAAGATAGCTGTAGTTGTTCTAGCCTACAGAAAATCTAAAATGGACTAAATTGCTCTTACTGTTCGTGGTCAGAGCTATTCTATGACATCAYATCAGAGATGTCTGATGTTAGTGTAAAAAAAAGTGATAGATTTAAAGCTTTGATCTATAGTCCACCATGTCAGCTGAAATGTTTCCACTCACTTTGGTAGTCAAACTAAATATGGAAAGCAGTAGCGTGTAATTGATGAACTTTATTTACATGGCCAGACTGGGGTAAAATAGGCTTATACCTGTATAAAGATTTAAATGTAAAAGGCATGTAGAATTAGGCCTTCCTTCACTTTGCATTTAATATGAGTATTAAACTAAATGTGAGTTTCTTTCACAGACAAAACAAAAACTAAAAGCACTTTTCCTTTTTTTTAATGGGATGTCTTAAAAGAATATTTTCTGTAAAAAAAAAGTATGTCAGTGTCCTTTGACATTTCTCATGTAATAAGAAAATTTAAACAGTCATGTGTTTAACCAAAAAAATCCCSTATATTGCATTAAGGGTATTCATTAATTAGGCTAAGAACAGGAGCTGCTGGTATTGTGCTTGGTGCTACATAAATGCTTCTCCAAAAGGCTTATTCCAAGGTAGTCATAATTAGTTATGTTGTGCTTGCTACCAAAACATCTAGACAAGTGTCCCCACAAGCAAATCCACCTTCCACTTCAACAGGAATTTTCCTGCATAAGGACATGAGCATATGCCAGGATTGTCTGAAATCACTACGGTGCTGCAAACTATTATCATTTTGAAGTCTTTCAACTCTTCAGAAACCCTCCTGTTATTCTGTTGCTGGCAGGATAAACCTGCTACTCTCCCAAACTGAAAACAAATGGAAATSTCAAAATTACTCTTCAAGAAGATTTAATCCTGTTAATCCATTTATGTACTCTCTACAAGTTGGTTAGCTTCAGAGAGCCAGTTCAGCTATGTAATGTATTTTTAACTTTCAAAAACCCAGCCTCTTCCAAACTGTTTTTCTCTCACTGTACACATAAAAAGCTGCAGGAGACCAGACTAACATCTCATAGTTGTGCACAATGATCTCCAAAGCAGATGACTGAGGGCCTATCTGAAATGAGCTGGAGCAGAATGAAACTGGATAACATTTTATAGTCAAGGTAAAGGAAAGGAGCAACAAGTTTCCTGACTACTGATGAAGTGCTTTGCTTTCCAAATCAGACAATTTTGCAGCAGTAGATTCACTTTTGAAAGAACAACATGAAACCAAAACTGTAAGTACAAATGCTCCTCATTCTGGAGTGTTGCATACTTCAAACTGTAAACCCAAAAATGTTTAACATTTGAAGAACTACTACTGTTTGGTTATACTGGCTTCTCAGTGGTCTAGTAACAGCATTGCACTTGCCTTGTCTCATTTCCTCACGCTGAACATTTTCCAGCCTTCGCCACCCACCACATCTACACATTCAGATGCACTGRTCATTAATCATGCAGATCACAGCAGCAGTACATTACTTTTATGTCATGAACAGAAAGCTACGAAAAAACTGCTAGGTCTCATTATTAGCCAAAAGAAACAAAACGCTCCACTACAACACCATAGTCCATTATAAAGTCTATTGCTTTTAGGAAAAAGCCACCACTTTCTTCACCTAAGATTTTTATAGTTTTCTTCCTTCTCTTTATCAAGAACTAGAGGGTTAGGTTTTAAATTTTTCCTCCTTGTCCTTTTGAGTGCTTTCTCCATTTGTACGACAAGTACTTTCAAATTTGTAACACTTAAAAACAAAGATAGGAAGGTWTGGAGGAAGGAAGGAAGGGAGAATCTGATGACAATAAATACAGCGTTTATCAACATAAATGCAGAACAGGCAGTGATAACGCTCCATAGTGGGGCACAATAACTTAGTACCAAACTAGAGAGAAAGGTACTGAGGTCCAGAAGATCAGATAGACACTGGGGGAACAAAAATTACACAAACATTGAACAACTGGTTTTATCACAAGCTCTACTACAGSTAGTGCCATTCAGCTTCCACATCACCTTTTCTTTCTTTTCYTTTTAAACAAAAACTGTCTTTGGACAGTTGATGACATTAGGTGCAGATTAAAGAGCTGGTTTTACACGTTATATTCAGGGCTATAATTTCTGGCCTTACTATTAACATGAATGAGACCTAAATGATGGGTAAGTTTACAGAGTTATGAGGAGAGTTATGAGGAGAGTTATGAGGAGAGTTATGAGGAGAGTTATGAGGAGAGTTATGAGGAGAGTTATGAGTTATGAACAGAAATCAAACCAGCAAAACAAAAAATTCCAAAGTTCTATGTCCCTTCAGACAAGGGAAAAAAACGCAAAAATTTTACATTTTCAAGTTCTGAAGAAGCTTGAACACTTCATGAAATCATGATGTTTTCCCTTGGCAGGATAATTTTCCACTATGTACTTCAACAGTTCTTGATTCTATAGTTTCTATCCCTGGAATGAAGYGTAGATGGAATATTGTTCAGTCCTGGTTACCTACCATGAGAATGAGCACACTGTAGGTCACTGGGGACTGCTGTCTGCTGGGCGAAGAAAGTTGACTTCTTTTTCTGTAAACTACATATCCCCAAACCAATGCTGTAGTAACCTAGGCAAAAGCATATGTGGATTAAAACTGTAACAGTTTACACAACAAAACTGAGACAGCATGTAACTGGMAGGTGATATCTATAGAAAAGAATTCCACACTTGAAAACTCAGAGGAAGACTGTAGGCCACTTTTACTTCAGCATTGTCTGTTTATCCATTCCAGCAACCGTCTGTCCCCTCTCTCCTTCTCTTGCAAGAAAAAAAGCAGGTTTAAAGTGATATTAAGCAGATCATGAGACATGTGGACAGAAGAGAAAAGGTAAAGAAATAACCTCTGCTTGTGCCAGCGGGCCTGTAAATTGGTGCCTGTGTTACCACCCTCACATATTAGAAATAGTCTGTACTGATTATATAAATAACAAAACGCATGCCAGTAATCTTATTTCCACAACCTGCCTAGGGAGTAGAACCTGCAGAAACCCACCAGGTCTCTTTGTCATCTCATCCTCAGGGATAGACTCAGCTTCCCTATATTTGTAGGATCATAGAAAAAATTAAGTTGGAATGACTTTTGAAGCTCCCCTACTCTGACCCCCTGTTCAAAGGAGAGCCAGCCCAAAAGTTGGATCAAGTGGTTCAGGGCTTTGTCCAGCCAAATGCTGAAAACCCCCAAGGACAGTGTTTCTAGTCCTCTGGGCAACCTGCTCCAGTACTCAACTATTCCCCACCATGAGGAATTTTTTCCTTAGACCCCTTTGGAATTTCCCTTGCTGCAACTTACAGCCATTGTTTCTTCCTTCTGCACCTCTGAGAAGAATCTGGCTCCATCTTCTCTGTAACACTCCTTTACTTAATGGAAGACTGCAACTAAATTCCTCCTTAGCCTTCTCCTCTCCAGGCTGAACGAACCCAGCTCTTCTAGCCTATCTTTACATCAGGTGCTTCGATACCCTAATCACCCTGACGGCCCCCCACTGAGACATCTTCCAATCTCTCTCCTGTACTAAGGGGCTCCCAAAATGAAGACAGTACTCCAGATGCAATCTCATGAGTGCCAAACAGTGGGAATAAACGTTTCCCTCTTCCTAATACAGCACAATACACAGCCTTCATCACTACGAGGGMACACTGCTGACTCATCTTCAGTTTGCTGTTCACCAGGCTTTGCATTTGCCTTAGTAAAATTTTATTAAGTTTGTGTTAGTCGATTCCTCCAGCTTGTTGGAGGAACACACACACACACACMCCCTCCTTGGTATTGCTGCAAATTTCGTACGGGTGCACTCTACCCACTTTTCCAGGACACTGAAGGTGTTACACTCCATCAGCTCCTTCTGTATCACAGCATTATACCTACAAAGACATATTCACACTGAAAATTAAAAATTAAAAAAAAGTGTTCATCTCAGCAGTTTAGAATTAGTGTGCTGAATTGAAGCACAGCAGGATTACTCGGAGTCTTAATTTGTGATGGGGGGCATCTTAGATCCTGCTATCTTAATACAGCATCCTTAGATACACCGAAAGAACAGTTTTACAACAGGCAGAAGTCCATTTAACAGCAGGCTGAACCAGCTGAAGACTTCTTGCATAGACAGGGCTAGTTGTCAGATGTTTAACAATTTTCCACATGGCTACATGATCACTAGTACTAACAGTGGAGCAGCCTGTGGTTGGATGGGCTTAATTTGATCATAGAAGAACACTATGAGTTTTTCTCTTGCAGCTCTGTGACTCCTTTCCCCTAAGTAGCCTCCGAAGTACATTAAAGGCTGCTCATACAAACAGGGAGCTAGTTTTCAGAAGGCTTGGAAGCACATTGGGACACATAGCAATTTAAAGCACAATCAGCTTCCATCTAAGTGGGTAGGTGTGTTACATTACAAGTAGAATGAAGAATACCTTATGTCACAGAAAACAGCGTCAGGAGAGCATTTTTACAGGCAAATGTGTCCTGCACTGCATGTTKGACATTCACGTGCTTTCAAACAATACCACAAGAAGCTCTAGTTACTATTAGCAGTGACTTCATATCTGATTAATAAAACTAAATGAGTTACTTGGTTTTTTTCCTGGTTTGAAACTACCTGGGATGGAAGAAATAGCAATACAAGAAAATGATGGCTGAGGACAGCACAAAATATTATGTGCATTCATCTGTTCCTGCCTGATATCTTAAAACTGTGAATGAACCTTAGACTGCTGCTAAACACATCTAATCCCTTAGACATAAACCGCTGACAAAGTCTGGGACTAGGAGTGGATCCAGCCGCACCTAGACTCCATCAGGAGTTTAGAAAGCAAGGGGGTCTACTCTCAATCTCGTGACTCAATGGAAGGGTCTCCTTACCCTTTTGTATTAGGCATAAACCGTTGTCCAAGTCTGAGACTGAGATTGGATCCAGCCGCACCTAAGCTCCATGAGAACTTTGGAAAACAAGAGGGTCTTCTCTGAACCTCRTGATTCAACGGGAGGGTTTCCCTTACCCCTTTCGCRTCCTCGGCCTCTGTATAAATCATTCTAGTTCAATTCTAACTYGATTTTCCTTTGTATGTTTCATCCATGTGGTAAGTGATACAATGAACCTTGCCATCGAACTCTGTTAAGTCACGCTTTTATAAATTTCTRTTACAATCACCTTTTGAGAATACCTTTGATGGTGATTCTTTAAGTGGCCTCTAAACCACTCATTCGCRACAGGTTCAGTTTGAATACTGAATTTAGATGCTAAGTTCCTACAGATATTTCAGGCCTTCACTTGGGATAAATCTCTGTCTTACCTGTGCAAAGCCTAAAACACTGGCTGTGATGTTTCACTCTTGGTTTTGTTTAGAATGGCAATGTTTCATTGCTCTGAGTTTTATGAAAGCAAACTAATTATTGTATCAGCTCCACTAATGAGCCAACGATCAAATGTACTGTAGAGTTTTCAAATTGTTCGGGGGGGGGGGGGGGGGGGAGAGGAGGGGAAAAGATAATTTAAAATTATTTCTCCAGGTCTATTCATTGCTTCAACTTTCRTATGAATAGGTACAGAATAGTACCAAGACAGTGGAAAGAACCTCAGTCTCCACAACGCTTGGTTCTACTGGYATATGCACTTAGCTACTAAACTGGTACCAAGGTTCCAAATAATTTGCRTAAGGAATATGGGTATTTTGCCATGAACTGCTGTCTTCAAAATGTACCGTGTGACCTCAGACAGTCTGTTCAGATCAGGGAACTGGGCTAATAAATCCCCATCTCAGAAAGGCATCTGAGGTTTAGAACAATTTTGTCTTTTTGTCCCTCTCCTTCTGCAAACTTTCTAAAGATAGTAGTATTTATTTTAAAGTTGATTAAAACACAGTTATTGTGAAATATTTCAGTTTTGATAAACCAATACTTTTTGACTGAAACCTGTTTCACTCATCAATTCTCCAATCAGCTGTATAAATAAAGCATTTCCATATTGAAATAAGAAATTGAGATAGATCCTCATTTGAATAAATTTGTGTAAGTTACAGGGCAGATATTGGAAATCTGAGGTTTGGGGGTTTAATGAAAGTATTAGTAGAACTAAACCCAGGCCTGGCTAGCTCCTCATGAACCTGAGAATGYAGTAGCACTGGTGGAACTGATTAACTATCTTCCATTAAAAACCAGATTTATGATGCAGTATTTGGTTATTACTGGATGCAATATTTGGTTATTACTGTGMGGAAGAAATAAGAATGCAAAATCTGAGTTTCCATAAAGGCAACATTTTCAGCTATTGAGTTTTAGTTTTGTGAGGAAAATAGGAATGTTTCCAAAAAAGGTTTCAAAAAATATGGAAGCCACTTCTGTGGAGAAAAGAGTTGTACTTATGAACAGTATTTCTCTAGACAATGGCATAACTAGTGGGTTAAAAACTCATCTAGGTGACCAAGTAGATAGTTCATGGGCTCTCGTTCATTGTAAGAAGCAAAGCAATTTGCTATTTATTTGATTTGTCTTCAAAGCCTAATTCAACACAATATTAAGTTGTCCATAACAGATACTGATGGAAACAGATGAGAATGTCACCAGATCTTGGACAGCAACCTAGCGTGCAAATTTATATAGCATGAATTACAATTGGAAATGACTGAATTGCTATAACAGGAGTAAAAACCTCCTCCCTCTCCAACRTGTAGATTTTAGCTCTGGAATTGATGAATTCAGGACCTGTATCCGCCCGCTTACTTTGAARGAGGCACAGGTAGCCTGTCATTCTTGGACGAGGTGAATTTCTAGTCCCCTTGCCTTTAGTGGTATGCAAAGAATTAGAGAGAAGCAGCTTAGAAGAGAATTATAAAAACCTGAATTCAGTCCAGCAGTTCAGAGAATACAGGCCATTCAGAGCTGGAGATCCTCAGTAATTGGGGTGGAACACGTAAGTGTGACAGCAGCTCAGTCATATTGTCCTATGTTACTCTGGATACAAAGCTGAGTCTTTAAAAACATTCTAGGATTTCACATCTACTTTAAATATAATGACAATAAATTAATTACAATTACRTTCATTCCATCTCAGCACATTTATAAGTAATTTTCCTTTTAGATAGATAGAAAAACAGAACTCTTTCCAGTCCTCACAGTCGTAGTAATACAATAAATTAGATGACAAAAAGGATTACACTGCACTTTATGTGATTATTTTACAGACCAGCTTTGCTGCAACCTTCTCCATTTTCTGTGCATCATCAACCCTGAGGAAGGACTTCTCACTGGACTCAGACTTGTCTATGTGACAAAGCACTTCCTTGTAGCTAATTAAAATACCTATTAGCCTAGACTGACAAATGATAAAAAGTACTAACAGAGTATTCACTCCTGGATGACCATTACGATCCGTTTGCCTGAATAATCAGGAAAAGATTTTTCTTCATTTTCCCTATATTTTCATTATTTTCCAAGCACTCTTGTTTATACTCAAACAATTAGATGTGGTAAATAGAATGCCTTTAAATATTTCCTGTTAAATACAGTTTGAAATGTTTTTCTCCTATGCCTAAAACATGGCTGAAACTGTCTGTACATTAATACAGTTACTTTTGCTCTGTAATAAAAATGGAATGCTAACCCTGTTATTGCAACAACAGATTGGAGCTAGAGGGGAGCACCAAGAGTCCCTTGTGCTGGGCAGACCGGAAAGATGCTGGGGCCTTGTGRGTGTGAGCAGGGTGACTGTAGATCCAAAATGCAAAAAAGACTGATTTCAGAAGTAGAACCATTGCCACTGGTGGTGGCCCCCCCATTGAAAATGAGGTTCAYGCCAGGTGACTTCAATGTATACTGTATAAACATAGACAGCAATCAACTATAGCCTCACAATCTTAAAAGCAAAGGGGGTTTTGACATAGATTTCAATGAGGATATGATCTCATGACAGCAACAAGAGTTTTCTTTTTCATTTCAGCTGAGCAAAAAATTGTCGTCATTTCAGTATTCAGTACATCACCTTTTTCAATGCAATACTGTGGTCTCAAAGCAAGCTAGTTAATTGAATTCAGAACATTTCAATATCTACCAGCAACTAAAATAAAGGCTGAAAGAAAGAATGTCTCTTACTTAGCTAATAACAGAGGACCTGAAAGGATAGTGAAGAAAAAGAGAGAGCTGAAGAATTAGATCATAAACAAAATGAGTAATTTAAATACAAGTAAGCATTGAAGCCTTGAACCTGAACCACTAGATACTAGCCCACAAAACTCCGCTGATC
The DNA here is from genome assembly GCA_030449065.1 of Oceanodroma leucorhoa. Classification (NCBI taxonomy): domain Eukaryota; kingdom Metazoa; phylum Chordata; class Aves; order Procellariiformes; genus Oceanodroma; species Oceanodroma leucorhoa. The sequence continues at coordinate 1,859,556 of JASVER010000048.1, forward strand.
TGAGAACTGAAAGATGAGACTGTAACTCTGGAAGGAAGTAGCCTACTTCTGCTTCCCACCACAAGACAACCTCTACAACTGGTGACAAAAGCCCGCTCCCTACTTGGGTAAACAAGGAAGGTCCRAGCAGCTCTGCTCATATTCAACATACTAAATAATGAAACAAGGCTTCCTCCTGTGCTCCATCATTCCCGAGACAGAGGAAGCAACTGCTTCTTGTTGGCAGATAATTGAGCTGCTACCAGTTCTAAAAAGGGGAAAGGACAGACTTCCATTAGATGCTTTGTTAATGTATCAGTTGTCTTATTCATAGCATTGAGTTCCATTGTGAAATTCCAAATACATAGTTACTAGTGCCATATCCACTTGGTATCTTCAATGGTAAGTACTTACCTCCATCATTTGGCAAATTGGTTCTCACTCGCAACACTTTTTTTAGTACCACCAGCTCCATCTGGTGGATATCCTGCAGTATGTATTTTCTCAAAGGGAAGAATAGGATTTTCTGTTACAGTTTTGTTTGTCCTCCCTTTAGAAATATAAGCATTAAAATGTCTAGTATTTAATTCCTTTTACATTATATTAGCATATGGGAAAGGTCAAATATGCTGAAATGTCCATCTTTATTCRCAATTAATTGTCCTGGAGAGGTTTAAAAACCTCTTTGTAAGACAAGGAATTTAATCGGCCAGTGAYCTTTCCTAAACCATAACGTACTGGTACTGTACATAATCATGTTGGTTCTGATTGTGAAAATTGCTTTTCAAATGAGAAAAATAAACAAAATACATTAAATTTGGAYGGGTTAGTAATAATGGCAACTGTAACCTAGAGAAGACCTAGACATGTGCATATGCAATACATTTTGATGCAAGAAGAACAAGACAATATGAAGTATGAGTTTTAGCTGTGAGATAAAAGTAAACATAAGGTGTAGAACAGGTTTAGAAGGAAAGAACTGAGAATCAGATAATCTCTTCCCGGCCCTGGCCCTGATTTTCTATGGGACCATGTGCAAGTTACCCTGTACCTTTAATACCTTGGTTTCTCTATCTGAACAAAAGAAGCAATCATATAAACCTATGCAAAGACTTAATTCCCTGATATCTGTAAAACCATTTGGAGTCCTTAGACAGATGCAAGTATGATTATTGTTTGCAAAGTGCTTGAGCAAACAATCCCTACATTTTCACWAGAACATTCTCAACTGTATTGACAAGCCCACAGTTCTTCACAGTAATGAGTTCAAAAATTTTGCAAGATGTTCAAAGTACTTTGCCAACATTAATGAAACGTACCAAAAGAGAAAGAAAGGGAAACCTCAGCTGAACTTTCAAGGGTGTTCATTTAAAAGGGCCGGCTACACAAACCAAACATCTCATTTCAGAGAGCCAATATCACCAGAAGTAAGAAAAACAAAGGAGGAGAAATACAAATATAATAGCATTGATCCCCCTTCTCTGCATTATAACTCTAGCACTTAAAGGTCTCTTTATTTCAGTTAAATTTACCTATCACAGACGATGCAGTCAGAAAACACAGCTCTGTAATGTAGCACAGATCAGCRAGCAATGAATCAGCATCTCCTAGATGGTCTTGTCTGGCAGAGCTTAGCACCTCTCAGTGTACTGCTGGTCCCTATTTATTCTCACTGCTTAACTCACTGAGTCCTGTGACATTCCAGTGAGTGTTAGCATTATGCTGGGTGTTTTCTGATTGTAGTATTTTACCTTCTGTTGACAGATATTTGTTAAGAAAAGAAATGTGCATTAAAGTAGTGAAACCTACTCAAATTGAGGGAAATTCTAAGAAGCCAATTAGGAGAAAAATTCATTGCTCTCATCTGCCTACCAAGCACTAGATAAAAATGCAACTGTGCTTTTTGCTGACAATCTACGTAGAAAAATAGGGCAAACCCGTAACATTTTTATTGACTTCCTGGGGATTGCCAACACGAGTTGCTGTAATGCTCATGCTAGAGAAAGAGAACACCACGCAGTCTCACYCACAGACTGTCAGGAGCACCTCATCCCTTTTATCTGTCGATTATGWCATTAGCTCCAGTTCACGCTCAACRGCGAGATGTGCCAAGTTAACTATTAGAAACAAAAAGCTTCCGGGCAGCAACAGATCACTACTCTACCAGCAACATCTAAACCTAACAGCCACCCGCTTGCCATGCCCTCTTACGGTGAGAGGCAAATGAAAGTTAGTGTGACAGACTCATTACCCAGGTCTCTGTCCAGAAGCAATTATGAAGAGAATTCCCACCTTTACCAGCTCCTTCAGTTACAGGTTCTCCATTTCTGCTAGGAACATTTATCATAGTAATACACTCCAGCCGACCAACTCACGTCACACCGATCTCCAGAGATCTGACAGATGATGGTGGATTTTCTTTGCTACTTCCTAAATTTCAACAAGTGAAATTGGTAACGGGATAMAAAATGGGATGAGGACTTCTCTTTTTTCCTCTTTCATAGTCAACCTCCTTACATTTTTGTAGTTGGGATCACATGAGTTAGCCATCTCTCTCTCCTGACTCAGAGAGACGCCAAAAAGACAAAAACTGCTCCAAAGCACACATGCTAGAGTCAAATGAGTAAAGCGAGACAATCAAAAACTACAATCYCACCTGACCTCGCAGTAATAGGATCACATCAAGATTAGTCCGTGTCATAGATTAAGCCCACTGAAGTAAACTAATCTCTCTGCAGTCAGCTAAGACTGTATGTTTACTCACTAAGCTGGGAAAAACTCAGGAGTGTAAAATGCGTATCTGCTGGAATAGACCATCTAGACTGCAGCTACATGAATGTTTAGCGCACTTACTGCTGCACCGCTGACCTAAAGGTGGCTTCAGAAAGGAAAASCTCTTTAAACAGGTTTTTAAACTATATTGTGTGATAGATGAAAAAAAGTATATTCAAGTCAGCAGAGCACTGTTGTACTAAAAGGCTCTTACAGACTCTACTAATTCACACTTGGGCAGTCAACTTTTTGTCTGAGGAAAGCAGCGCAGCCAGCTTTCAGGAGAGAGAAATTGTGCACATCAGCACAAAGGTGGTTTGCAGGCAGTGGGACAGCCTGCCTTTGGCTGGCAGAGAAACATTCCATTCAGACCACAAGTAACAGGAAGCCCTGAGCTGGGGCAGCTCTGAGAAGGAACAGGATAACCACTGTGCTTCTCTGCCCATGAATACAGCAGCTGGTGACTCCGCTTACCTGCGAATGTACTAGCCCACTTCTGTCCTGGCATCAGTCCCTCTGCACAGCAACCACCTGAGTGCCACACTACAAAATGGATGTCTGTTCCCTGCTGAGCTCCATCAAACTACCACTTGCCCAATCAGTAAGAGTAATGGCATTTGTCCATCTGCCTCTGGGGAATAAGGTACATCTGGGGGCATTTTCTTCCTCATAGGAAGTTCCTTTCCAGTGCATACATTACACTTCTCTAGAAAATGTATTTACCGGTCCACACATCTTTAGGAGCTGTCCGTGCTGCCATCTCACTCTGGGMTGCTCACAATCCTTTTGTACACTTCTTCTCTCCTTCATCTCTATTAATTAAAATGTATTCCAGCATCTCCATTTTCAATTTTCATCAAAATACCAACAACTGACTGAAAGAGGAGGACTGGGGGAATTAACACAGAAATAAATCATGTTTTGGCAGTGCTTCCTCACATGCCTTTGGTTTTCTACTCATGGAAACAATCACAGCCCAATGTCTCCAGATAACAGGGCTAATAGTCGTACCTGTGAAAACACAATAACCAAGATGATGAGCTGACATAAAGATACTGTTTTACTGAAGGCATAGTACAAGTGGCGCCAAAAACAGACTGTGCAAACCTCTGGATAGTCACCACTGCAGAAGCACCAGAACAGCAAGGTCCCTGCATGRGAGAGTAACCGCCTGTCTCTGTGTCACCATCATAGTACTGCTGCCTAACTTACCAAGCTGGTCTATTTTGATACTCATTTTTTAAAGAGCTCCTGGCTCAACAGAGATAAAAGTGCAAAATTTAAAATTGACATATCCACTTAGTGTTTGCAAACATACATACACATATATGCAGCCAATATATCCCCACTTATCAGTCTACTGAAAGAAGCTTTCCCCACATGTCCTCAAGAAATTTCATCTTCATGTGCTACAGGACAACAGAAGTGCAATGAAATGAAGTCTTCAAGAAATATTTTATGAGTAGACAGTGTCTTGAGAGCAAATTCATAAATAATGAATGAAGTCCAAGACTAATTTGACAGAAGATGAAGAAACTTCTTGACTACCAGAAGAAATTTTAATTTACCAACAAAAACTGTGTTTTGTGCTGTGCAATAGTACATGCTGCTTTTTTTCTTTTTTCCTTAGCAATTACTACAGTTTTCCGGGCCAATCCTACATACCTTACAGGTGTTGAATTCTCCACATAAAATTTACCATAGTTCAGAAACAAAAGCAGTGCATATTTTAGGACTTAGGGGAGAGTTAAGCATAGACTGGCTTTATGCCAGCCCTCAGCAGTAGGCTGAATTCCACCTTTAATGAAGTCGATATGAACTAGGCTTTTCCGGGATCTGCAGGATCGGGCCTAATGTTAAATTAGAAAACTGTTGTTACGCTGTTTCACTGCAGCCAAGTAATTCTCAGCATACGCACATTTTAATGAGAATTTTGACATTTGCTTTAGTAGGGAATAAGCAAATACAATAGGAATCAAGCAAAAGGACAAAATAATGCAATTATCACATGGTTGTATATGTGTGATGTAAATCCAGTCAAATGATTCCATTTAGCTCTTTGCACGTGCAGGCATTAACCACCTCTTTGTTCTGTGTTTGTACGGTATCTAGCTCAACAGGGTCCATGCCTTAGCTTTCTGGGATCATAACAAAAATAATTAAATCAGTACCACCACATGCTTAAGGTTTTTGTTTTTAATCAAATCCATTGGGAAAGTAAGTGTACATTACCTTCTCATTATCCACTACTCCCACAAGATTCTGCTAAAAATATTAGCATTAAAAGGAGAAAACACATTCAAGGCAGCAATATTTTTACATCGATTAACAGGATTATTATTCCCTAATAAAATTCAGGAAACTGAGCACTAAAGGCCTATTTTATCAGGACACATCTAGTTGTAACTGTGAATGAAAAAAAAACCCCAAACTGAACAAGGAAGAAACATRGTGATATGGCAATTTGAACCATTACTATTTTTAAGATGAAAACTTGGCCTCAGCTTGGTGCAAAAGGTTTTAAATTAATTGTAATGGAAGTCTGACAACTGGCTTGAAATGGGAACAAGACTGAAAGCAACCATTTGTAGCTTTGAACACATACATATGCAATTACTCCCGATGACTATATCCCTGATTGACTCCATTTGCAGACACTTATCCTAACGATGCGTGACTCTTGATTCCTTAGCTTAACCCACATTTTATCCAAGATGTCCTTGCAAGATGGATTCTTGGAAGAACTATGTTTGCCCACAACTTACTTTTGAACTTTTAATTTCCAAACTTGTGCGGTCTGAGGAAAGGGTGAAGGCACGYGTTGATATCATTCAAATTGGATTACTAGCAGAAAATTGTATATGAAGCAAGATTTCTGCAGCAGAATTAACAAGATGTTTCAAGTAGAAAGGTGCTTTGAAGAATTTCTCACTGACACCCCTGAAACTGGTAGCTAGGGCTGCAAAGAGAATGTCTGTGAGCTGTGTGTTTATACTTATGACACACATGGTTGCATAAATACCCAGCAAAAGAGTGAGTCCTCACCAAGTAAAACAGATATAACCACGCTAGACTGAGGTTTTATTGCTGCCATCGAGCTCTCTTTGGTTTGGCTGATAAATAGGGAGTGGCTACATCCATATTCACTAGTGCTGCCTGGCTGCTGTGCGCTGATTCAGCCCTGCAAAACTCCCAAGCTCCCATCTCAGTAACAACGAGGTGTAGGCAGTTTCTCACCTGAGCCACTCAAGGCCCGGCTGGTGACTAAGCCCACCACCAAGCTCCATTTCAGCAGCCGTATTATCAATAAAGATACAAGGAAAGCTACTGTATTGATCTAATTTGATTTTCTGTTATGTGTTCATCTCAAAATAAGTGTGACCATAATAGATTCCAGTGTGGCTGGTAAAGTGAGATAAACTGCAAATGTTCAGAAATACATCCCTTTGCTTCAGGTCAAGGAGGACTGAAGAGATAATCATGACAGTGCAACAAAAATAACACCAATTAGATAAAATTAGTTAATGTCAAATCTTTGCCTTGCATCTTGCTTACAGCATCAGCCATTTTTCATTCATCATCTGTTTCTTTTTCTGTTCTATGTATCAGCAATGTTTTCTTCTACAAGTATAATGAGTACTAAAGAAACCTGAACTTTGATAAAGCATTTAACAAGTACATATCAAAAGATATGTATGTACCCTCTGTACTTTTTCCTCAAGCATGTTTCAGATGGYTAAAGATTTACTTTCATTATTCATTTTGAAGATATGAAAAAGAATCCCTCTCTTCTTTTAAATACAAGAAAGATAGAGAATGTCTTTGCTTAGATAACATATTCCAGCTATATAMAAATGCTATTGTATTAAAAGAATAGCTCAGATTTAAACTACTTAGGATGAATTCAAGCTCAAGTGTCAGAAGACATACCAGAAGAGCTAACTACCACTTGGGAGAAAAACCCAGGCAGCTCTCATCTCACTAAACGCAGAATGAGCCTTTTTAGCATCCTGCTTTGCAAAAGACCTTTGACCCAAGCAAATGGCCACTCAAACAATGGCAGGAATGACGACCACATTTCTTTTCTCAGTTGCRCCCAATCTGTTCATTTACCTTACTGTTTTCCTTAAAATAGAAAACGAGAAGCACCTACCTTRTCAGACTTGAAGAAAGCACCATATCCTTGGGACATATGTTACTTTGATATAGTAAGATAACATTTAGTTTAAAATCAAAGTATCCCCCATAGCCCTTAGCATGCAGAGGTTCTTTTAGCTCTGCTAGAGGATGTACAAACATCTACTCAGGGTATTAGAAAAGGCTAATTCCTAATTCCCTTGACTAAGCCTGCTTGCTGCCATGGACTACTACAGGCTTTATTCCCATTAGGGACCTAYTGGTTGCCCAAGGTGACAGACAGTGCTGTGTCACAGGTAATCATGAAAATGATATGAYAAAGCATTTCTAAAAATTTAGCTTTGAGTAAAAAGGTCAAATTATTAAGTCTGTAGCCTTTTAAGCCTAAAAAACAAGCAGGTAGCTATGTTTCACTTTTCCAGTATTAGCTGATATGCAATAAAGTCACATACCCTTTCTACTCAACAAGCCAGACTGTCATTTGAAGAATCAGTGAAGCAGATTGGAGCAGGCTGATACTACTCCCCAGATGGCAGCAGTTATAAGAAGAGGAGAAGGTCAAGCCATGTCAGAAAAAGRAGTGTTTGTGTTCATTTTTCAATTTTGGGTGTAGGCCAATTAATCTTTTCTAATCCTGTACCTTAGAACCAGGCTGATTACCAAACAATAGAACAAATCCTAGGAGGGGTTAACACCTGTAACTGCCATCTACAGCAGGAACAAGAACAATGGTACTGATTGGAGACATGTTGTTTGATGTTCCTTGCTACTTTGAGAAGAAACAAATACCTAGCAACCTAGCTGTAATCATAATGAAAATCTCATGAAACAGCTGACAATGTCATTATTCAGTAAGGCATTCCCCAAGGTGTATGTGAGCACAGACATGGAATTTAACGAGATTTGTGCCTCACAACTTGTTTGTATTTCTGTAAGGGAAATTTTGTATTTTATGTAAATTTTGGCAAAAATCTAAATGAGGCATTTTTGGTTTAGGTTGACTTCTACCACCCTGGAGTACGTTGTTTAAACATACTATATTGTGGCATTTAGCTTCAGGTAACACTGAATAATCTGTGCTCACCTGAACTACTGCATTTCGTTATAGGATGTGTGGCTGGCTGCCTATCTGCCTATTCTCCTTGGTGGCCTGTGCTAAGCACGTCACACAATACAGTATCTCACCTAGCTGAACTGACAGGATGCCTTCTGGAAGCCACAAGAACGCAATGTGACATGAGTTACCCATGAAACTAGCTCTGGAGAGAAGTAGCATGTAAAGCTTTCCACTTCATGACTAACTTCACTATTTCAACTTCGAGCTCCTACAAATGATTTCTTGAACTGTCCATTTACAGGGCTTTACACTCCTTGCTTAAGTTCAAATCCTAATAGGCCGTTTGGGGATCATAATACTTCCAGCTGGTCTAAGTCTTAACAGTTCTCTGGTCTTTTTCCCACATCCTTTCATAATAGACTGATCGGTTTCTATTTCCATTTTTTAGTACACAGTCCAGACAGATTGTTTTTGATATTTAACGAGACCTTGGTCCCCACCTGATGCTTTTGGCTAATATCTCATTACAAATGAGAAATAACAATTAAAATATTGCAACTGAACATAATTGCATCACAGACTGTAGACAAAGAATTCCATTTAGAAAACACATACATGAACTAGTAATCCCATTTTCATCAACCTCAAATTTCTCCTTAACTTCAGTAAGTCTGGTGTATCAACATCTTCCAGGAAATAAAAAGATYATGAGAGCGCATACAGCAAAACCTGTAACTTCAGTTAACCACCTTCAGTTAGTCTGTAGCATTCAACTATCTACTTCACAAAGTTAAAACTATTAGATTGTGCAGAAATTGTATGTACTGATGTTAATCTTTAGATACTCCCCTGATACTGAAATTCCTTATGGTTCCATTAGAGAATACAACGTGTGCCATGGAGAAACTTGGAATCATTAATAAATTCTTTAGAAGTTTTCTTCCAGCTATTTCAAGCAGGAATCTGTGCAACCATGACAAAAGAGAAAGGAAAGAAAATCTGTTCTCATCTTAGCCATTCTTTCCATGGCTTCTCCCTTCCTCCTTTCTGGTTTTAGAACACCAAAGAGCTCTCAGATAGATATGGAGACATTTGTGTCATAACAGCAACTAAGGCTTTTTTCAGTGGGAAGTACCACCACGCCCAGGAGCCACAGTCCTCTTTTTTGCTCCTTTTCCCCCAAAGGATGTCTCATGAGAATTTCGTTAAGAACAGGAACTTTCTTAAACATATTGAGCACCTGCACCAGAAAAATCACATTCTTAACTGTAGGTATGTGATTACTTAAAGCAATCTTTGCAGGACAAGAAGCTGCCTTGAGAGTAAACCTTCCCTTTTGCTTTTTTGTAGGAAAAAGGATAAATTTAATGGGCAGACGAGTTTCCACAGAGGTGACAAGATAGTTGTAGGAAAAGTTCTCAAAGTCTATCAATCAGGTGTGTTACTCTGTCTGTAGCCGTTAAGTTCTTGCCTGAAATGCACAGAATAGCGTGCTTCCTATAACTGAAATTACTCTGTGATCTGCTACTTTTGAAACAATGCTTTAGTTTCCATAACTGGGAAACCATTTAAAATTAATCTACTTTGTAATTATCAGGCCCGAATACACTACCTTCAGAGTCTCATTTTCTGCACAGCAGCACATGCCAAAGTAAAAGACAGCATTACACAGATTTGTATACTGTTCTAAATGTAATTGGTTTCAGTTGTTTTGTGTGTCCTAAAGCAACTAGAAAAGTCATAATTAATGCAACCACAAACCAACCTTTAATTATTCTTTAAATTTTATGCGTTCTGGAGATGGATGTTCCCATCTGGTTTCTCACAGTCTCGATGACACACACTGAGTCGTTCTGTTTTAGGCACGTTTCTTTTTTTTTACCGCTTTCCTGTGTGTCCAGCCAAGCTTCCCTACACCATCCAGACCACCAGGCTCCAGCAGATGGAGCTAGCAAGCCACTTGGTTGGCTTAGATACAAAGAAAAGATAAACGGGCATCTAGCCGCAAGACTAGACCGCTATTAACAGTACCAGCTGATAAGAACTTCTCTTGTGCAAATCAAATATCCCTCCGCGATTTGTTCTTCCTGAAGCAAAATGATGGGCAGTTTCTTCTTTACTCTCCTACTTTAAATCATTGATCTCATATCAGTACTTTGCTTAGCCCTTCTTCACAAAAGCATTGGAAGATAAAGGCAGACATGGAGAAGGCAAGGTGGCTCTGTACTTCAGTCATTTTTTCTTTCCATGGTCAAAGTCACAGTTTACCAGGGATAGGAATTCCCTACTTAAGCAATTACCAGTCCCAGATGTTACTAAACTGCAAAAACATGAATCTATCTTCACCTAAAAGGAAGGTGAAGTGACACATTTCATTTAGACCAATCTGGCACCAATCCAGAAAAGAAAAAGAAATAGGTCAGAACACATCTTGCTGGCACCCCAGAACAAGACTCAAGAAGGACATGAAGATTATGRAATAGAGAAGAGGATTAATAAACTGAATTTGCAGGGGATCCTGATCTTTCTATTGCAGAATGAGACAAAGCTTCCAACACTGAAACAGAAGTAATATGTTCTCTGAAAGTTCTTGTTTCTTGGCTGCATCCTCAGCTACAGTAATCATTTTCTTAGGATGCTGGCTAACAGCGCAATATGTCCCAAAGCCATGGTAATATCTCATCTGCTCTTCCACAGAGCCTTTATTAAAGATCATAAACCCAAAAATTTACTGCTGGAATATTGGCCTTTAAAGTGAGTCTCTGAAAATGGGAGCTACCAGCATTCAAAAATATTATTTCCCTCTACTTAACTAAAGTTGAGACTGGTAATACATTCAATCAGATAACATAATCCAGAAAGATGTATTTCCATCTCCCGATACAGAACTGACTATAGCCCTGCTCTTGATACTGTTTAATCTTACTCCCCCTCTTTGATCTATCGGGCCATACACCTAGACAGCAACTGCCAAAGTGCAATTATACCAACAAAGGCTGGAAGGTCCAGAGCAAGAATATGCGGCCAACAGACTACGCGTTACTTCCCTCAATAACTCTTATGGCTACATACAGATAAAGGCAGATTCTGATATGTAAGTTTATTTTTCACAGAAGCAGACAGTGAAAGAGACTCCTGGAGATATTTTTTCAAATTAATTTTCAGGTAATTTAATGTTTTGAGAATTTTAATACAATCAAAATTTTGTCAGCTTGTGAAGGAAATGCTGCACTGAGAGTAATGTAACTATGATCAGTTGAGACATGTTGTGGATACTGACCTATTTGAACTGTATGCTGTTAGGCTGTCAGCAATGTAAAAGTAATTGATGTAGCAAAATCTAGACAATAATAAATGAAGAAAGCAGATAAATATTATTAAGAACAAGCTACTGTTACAACAAAACTACATTTTACAGGACCAAAACAAGAATTCTGGCTAAGAACCCACTGCCCCTTTAAGGGGCTCTGAAACAAAGAAAACTGCTGAAGCCAGAATAATATCATTATCAGTATCTTGTTAGAAAATTAGACTTATAGCTGGTAATAAGAGACTCTTAAAACTATTAATATTATTACATTAACTTCTGGAAAATACATAAGGAGATTTATAGCTACCATAAAAGACAATTGCTTCACTGCTATTATAAGCAGTATCAAACCCAGGCATTAAAGAATGTTGAACTAGAACTAACCTAAGAATTCAAGATTTTGACTGAGGCTCTGCTTTTAACTAGCTCAATTAAAAAAAAAAAAAAAAAAGAAAAAAGAAAAAGAGAGAGAAGTGAATGTTCAGTTTTGGTTAGTATTCACAGATTCTGAGAATACCCAGCCACTGCTCAGGATGCTGGACAAAACGGTAATTAAATAGGTTAAGATCCCCAGGCCCTCAGACTTCTCCCAGAGCATTTGGCAGTTTCCAGTGAGGCATTCAGAATGTTCCAGTTCCCACCCTGGCCCATCAATCTCCCCCCAGCTATTCTTCCTCCTTACCAGAAGGGAAGCAGGTGTTTCACTGCATTTGGATGCAGACTGAGGAGGAATTGGGCGATTCCTACGCCAAAGGCATCTCTGTGAGCAAACCTTACTGGCACAACCACATGATCTTATTTCTGAAACCCAGGTCYACCTTTTAGGCAGCTAGCCCACATACCAGCTCTACTGCTCAGTGCTTTTGTTCTTCAGCTTGCATAGGGGAAAAGAATTTTTAAGTCACTGGCTTTCTCATCTGCAAGGACAGTTTGGCTTCTATCTGCTGCAAACAGATCCTTCTGCTGTCTGCACGGGTTCTTGGTGTTCCCAGCAGAAGGCAGTCAGAGAACACAGTGTTCGTAACACCTCCACTGTGGCCCATGTTACAGCCCAGTCTGGCAGATAGGCTGGCACAGAGCCATCATCTTTTCTAAAAGGGTCCAAGGAACAATCAGACAAAGGAGAATACACGCTCTCCTTCTGGAAAGGGTCTTCCTAAGGGACAGCTTCCACTTGCCTATCCTTTTATGCTGCCAACATGGTACAGAGGGACCACATAGCAAAGGAAAGCTGATCTCACAGGCATTTTCAACTATGTGACATCTTTGCTGGAAATGGGGAGGGGGTGAGAATTCTGAGATGTCTTGAAGGGTTTTGGGGAGCTTGGGCAATGACTGAAGCATTTTTCATAAGCTCTGAGAGTCATTTCATAACACTGAATTTGAGTAGTGACTGTGGTCCCTGCTGAGGCAGCGAGGCCATCTGAAATGGCTAACACAAGAAACAGGGACGCAGTCAACACACTGTTTGCTCCTTTTCCTCCCTAGAAGATCCCTCCCAGTCACCCTCTGTGGCACTGCTGCAGCGCAGCTTTCCCTCCCATCCTGAGCACAGTTCAGTGATACAGGTAAGTCATATGTGGGATGTATGATGCGCTGCTTGTCCTCATTCCCTCTAGTAGACAGCTCATGACTGAGCTCRACAGTAATAGTATAAAACAGAGAGGAAAAAATAGCTCTGCCTCCTACACATTAGCTTTCAAATCTCTGCAGCACATCTGTTTTGACATCTCCAGAGATCTTAATCTATGTTAGGAACTAATTAAAATTATGGGGAAAGATTCTCACCCATACCTTAGCACATTTACCCAAGGAAAAGGGACATGAGAATCCTGAAGTCAGGTAGAGCACAATATGCTGGTGCCTTCTGAGGACCCCAATGACAGTYCAGGTATAAGAGGGCTGCCAGTGACAGAACCACAGGGCACAAAGGTTGCTGACCTTTGTCAGACATGAGATACTGTCTAAGTACTGTAAATCTTCCCAGCTGCTGAAGCTGTCTAGAATCATGAAAGTGGAAAAGTCATTTAAGTCGTCTTCGCCCTTGCTAGCCTGTGGGTCTTGTGCTCTGCTTCTTACAGCTATGCCACAGTATGGGCCAAAAGTGACATTCTAAAAAACATGACTATCAATTAAAAGGCAAGCTGATTCTTTAAAAAAAGAGAAAGAAAGAAAATACTGGCATTTGAATTCCCAAGCTGACACATTTGTTCAACAGTGCTAAACAGAAGCTATTGCAATAAAAAGTTTTACTGCAACTATTACTGCAATTGCTAAAATTAGAACAAGAGGGAAAAAAGCATCCTCATTTGAAGTGGTTAGTCTCATTGTTTTATGATTTCAGCTACACAACTAGCTAACTGATGACTTTAGCCATCAGCTGTGGCTTAAATAGGATATTACAAATGCTGGCAGGCCCACTTACATACAGGAAACAGACTTCTGCACCTTTTTGTATGTAGCTTGTAACCCAGAAATGAACAGATGACTGTGTGCAAAGTCTGGTTCTCCTGATCTCACACTGTTGTCAGCTCCAAAACCAACATTTYCTTTGTTCAAATTCCTTAAACACTGGCCTACTTTCCATATTTGTATACAGAACTAAAAAACTGGAATAAACACAGAAATACTGTACAGCAGGTGTTGTGCAGATCAAGATCTTTGTTGCTACTGGGATAGGTGGGGTTTTGTACTTTAATTCTGCTGTTAAGAAGTTTAATGAGTCACTGCCTGTCCTCTTCCCTGCCTTTCTAACGGCCTTGTACGATACCAACAGGCATGTGTGTGAGGGGACCATGGGTGTAGTAAAAAGAAGCTTGAAGAGTCCCTGCAGAGACACCAACGCAGCTGGTGATGTTTCTAATCTTGATTTAGAATGACAATACATAAGAAGTTGCATTGCTAATAACAATAAGAAGGAAAATAGATAATACTAATGAATCCCAGAGAACTCAAATTAGGAACTAAACAAAAGCACCCCAGATAATCCCTTCTGAGTGCTGGCACTCCAACATATTATTTCATAGCCAAGGCAGAATAAATAATAAGCCAAAATTATTTTTTTAAATAAATCTCTTGGGAGGGGGAAGCAGGAAGGGAATGTAAGTTGTCTTTGTGGAATGTTGTCAGATGAGAATTAAAATTCCAGTCTTCACTGAGGCCTCTGCTGGAATGTGCAAAACACTGAGTACATTCCCCTCGTGCACATACACACTTTGTGTTTTATTTTTCCATGGCATGCTGCTGAAAGGCTTACAGCTGCATTCTTACTTGGTTTCTCAATAATCCTGGTACATAAACACGGTGAAACGAAAAGCTGCACTCCTCAGCCCTGGTGCCTTGGCTCTAATAGAAGCTGTTTCACCCAGAAGTGAGATATATCTGAAGGTCCATGCTGGGAGTAGGAGGAAACTGCTGTATGGGATCATCCTGCGGTTTAGCGTGCTGCCTCCACCACAAGCTTCTCAAACATGCTACGAAAGATGGCTTAGCAAATCTTGAGTGGTCAGCAGTGGGACAGTGTGAGGCTCAACAGAGCTCTAGTATCACTTTCAAATGGTTAGAATTTGGCTTATGCTCTAAAACACTACCGTTAATATTCATCATCTATCACACTGTTGATTGCAGTTGTTACCCAGAGCACTTACCTTCCACATACAATAGAATATTCTTTCCAGGGATAGGAGAGGAGGAGAGGGGAGATGCGATTTTTCTTCCCATGGTAGTTTCCCAGAAAATGTAGCCTGAACACCACAGACAAGGAAGGCCTGTAGGGGGGACAAACACATCCCTTCACAACAGGACTGTTCCACAATTCATAACAGAATGATATAAATGTTTTTCTTAATACCAAATAAACAAGCTATACAGACCACTTATTGTAGGCAACTATTTAATAAATCACAAAATAACATTGTGCGATAATAAAGTCAGATGCCAATTACTGACTCTTTTTACAGTCCATTCCCACTAAAGTCAAAGGCAAACTTCCAAGACAAGTATAAATGGAGACTTGGAGCTGTATTTGTCCAAGTATTTTTTCAATAGATGCCTTACGATGCAGACAATACTTTAAAGAATGTCACTGTATACCTTAATCCCATTTGTTTTGCTGAAGATSAGTGAGATTTGCAACTCTGAAAATCCCACTAAATATTGTCTGAATTTTTAGGAGCTTAAATAGCTTTGAAGAAATGCATTCATACATGAAATTCACCCTGTGTTGGGGCCAGAAGAGGATTTTACCACCTCCATTGGGAGCTAAGGTATACTAAGGCCTTGTGATGCAACGAGCAGCGAATCTCATCCTGATCACACTCTTTAAGGTTGCACATGCCATGTTATAAATTGGTGTTAAAACTCAGATGCCAGAACGTAACTCCCACATGCGAGAGGAATACAATAGATCACAGTACAGAGCCAGGCTGTACATAACAAACAGCAACTCCTCACAGACTCTGTCAAAAATTACGTTCCTGGAWGCCCCACAGTGCCAAAGGAGATTCCCCTTGAATGGGAACTTTCCAGCGACTACAAGGACTGTTGTAGTTGTTAGCAAGGGCTGGCGACACAGAGTCCTGCCCATGTGCCTTATCACTACCTGGAATGAGGGGTTAGTCACTAACTGCAGTTTCTGTTGGACTCACTGAGGGCAATTAGGCCAACAGTCGAGTTTAAATTTTAACTTGTAGATACAAAACGTTGCTTTTCTAAGAGTAGTTCAAGTACACYTCAAATTCCACAAGAAGATCTCTATTTTCCATGGCAGAAGAGCTTCCCAGTTCTTGTAGCACTGAGCATATTCGAGAAAGCACGCTCCAGGTGACTGCCAYCAAACAACATCTAAACCAAGCCATGAATTCCGTAAGCACAGTCACTAATGAAGTCAGTTTTCTATGGATTTGTGTCTTATGGCCTCACTGCTGCATAATAATACATGAGCTGATGAGACGGTCCCTCTCATACAACWGTTTGGTGCCTTCCATCCTATTAGCCTATTCAGCCTAGTTTCAGACACTGCTTTACTGTTAAAGCTAGCCAAAATTAGCCAGGGAAATCCGCAGTAGACAGACAAACAGTAAGCTTGCATTAGGTCTCCCTGATTTAGGAATCTAGGCTAAAAATAATCTATCCTCTGCACAGCTATTGTTAAACTGCTGTACTGTTGGGAAAGATCAGGGACAGAAAATTCCTAAAATTCTGAGCATGTCTGCTCTTACTCTCTGAATACAGAAATCAGAGTAAATTCTTTTCGGCAGGCCAAACTCCAGTCAGCCTAGGAAAATATAGGATTCCCCGGATCTAATACTGCCTAGTGCCAACAGAACATTGCCTGAGTCACTTCCAGAGAACAGTCCCCAAGCCTACGTTCCCAAACACAAACAGGCCTACCCATTTATTTGGAAAGTTAATATTTAACAGTTCTGACCTCAGTTACTGGGGCAGCCTGTGTTTCCTCAACACAGCATGGAGAAAAGCAACTTGCTTCACTGGAAGACACAGTGGAGTGATGAGCCTTTCGCATTCACAGAATTCACCCAGGTTCCATTTGGCTGTGTTTCCATCCAGACCTTGAAAAAAAAGTCAGGAAGAGGATAAGCTTTAAGTGTCAAAAGGAACATATAGTCCATTCTCCAAGACATGCCCACTTACAAAGCCAGTGCTGCTACTGAATTATTTTAAACCTGGGTAAAATCATTTTACTTCTCCATCATAATTTCCTTGTTAAATGAGGCAATAGTATGTACCATCATTTCCTGCAATGTATTTTTCAAAGACTATTTGTTATCTATAGAATTTTGAACATGCAAGTGGCGAGAGTGAACTAAACATTATTATATCTTCAAGAGCAGAAAACAGCATATTTGACAGGTAATTTGAAGTGCATGTGGGCAGATATTTTGTAACCCACATATTCACTTTCATCAGTTATTCATTTTTCCTAAGGGTCTCCACAAAACTGCTTACATTTTTCTTGAACAAAWTTGATATTTAAAAAGCCATTTATTTAATGACTCCATGGGAACCTTAAACTATTAAAATCTGGAAAATCCCTTCTGTCACAACTTGCAAGCTTGATTCTTCACCTTCTCATTACATGAGTGGGTTCATTACCCACTGAAAACAACAGAAGCTTTTACAGTTACTTTAGAACAGACCCTTGCAACTATATAAGATCTCAGTTAAAAAACCAAAATTCGTCCTGATTTACATTAGCAGAAGTGAAGGGTTACATACTACAATCGGACCTAAATTAAGAACAGAAATGTTGCCAAACACAAAAAGGAGCTTTAATTACATGCACAGCTATACCTATTATCATCATGTCTTCCAGCTGCATTGTTCAGTACATTGATGAATGCCAGGCACATCTGTTTGTTTTTTTTTTTATAAAGCCAACATAATTGATAACCTCACATATTCTATTACTCTCAGTAATATTTAGATGAATGCAACATCCACTTTATTTAATTACAGCAGCATAGAGAACCCACAAATGAAAAAGGACGCTTCTAGTCAAGGTCTGATTATATGGGTGCAAAACCACTTGTTCACAAAACTGTCCAAATCTAATTACTGTCTCAGATATACTAAAACCAAAAACAACCCACAGTGTGAAGCCAACGTTTCAAAACTTGTACAACTAGCTTTAAAAAAAAAATTATGAGAAAAATTTATTCTTTACAATATCTCTCTTGTCTATGTAAAACAGGTTAAATTCTGACAGATATTGCTAAAATGTATCCCTTCCTTCTGTGGTACTAAATATATTTGAAAAGGAGTCTGAGACAGATCTTTAGCTATCTCCAGAGTGGGATTAAACGTGAAAGGACATATGGCCCATTTTACCATCAGCTGTGAAATTCTGACCTTTTATTGTTTTCTCCCAACTATAATCTTCTCTTCATGTTGTTTTTCATTAGATATTTTCAGCCATGACTCTGAAGAACTTTTGCAGTCCCTAAAGCATCTAGACTGTAAACTTCAAATGCAAAACATTATGAAGAGTAAATATTTGCAGTGAAATATGCATGTAAAGTTTGATCAACACAAATGAACTTATATGTGTACTCCCACYAAATTCTGTGGGACCACCTGATTAAGGAAGGACCACTTCGACACAGAAACATTTGAGCAATGATGTCTTCAGACCATCTGTTATATGAGGTGCGGAACTTAGATAAGTGACATCTGAAGTATTTTTCATAGTATGCAAAACAAYAATTGATCAAACAGTCCAAAAGCAAAGAATACAAAATGAGTCCAAGAGCAAAAAGTGAGAGTGTAAGTTTCTGAAAGTGAGTTCTGAAAGTACCAGAAAATTGCAGTCCTTTGAAGGGTTACAATTTGGTTTACTGTGTTTCCTCTGTTCACTGAGCACTTCTATTCAGTGTTTTGGCATGATGGCAGGATGACATCAAGTCTGTATGTGAGCRAATGACCCACGCACAGTTACCCACACTAACAGGCCAGTCTCCATGCGAGGCTTTGACACCATGAAGAGTCAGCAGTCAAGTCTAACGAAGGCCAAACTTCCCGTCTATCAGCCAAAACGTTCTGTTTGCGCAAAAAGTACTACAAATCTCCCTTACAGTGTGGCACCAAGAGACAGCGAGGATAAGCCCAAAAGAATATGCTCCAAATAGTAAGCAAAAGCCAAGGGAAAACAGAAGATTTGTCATCTTTAGTAGCCTCCAATGGTAAGATTTTTAAGGAGGCTAAGTGAAAGATAAAGTTACTGTTATTCTGCTGAAACCAAAGGCAGAATGTGGGTACACAAAGAGCTGAAGTCCGGTAGATCAATCAGGCTTGCAGCACAGGTATTCTTATTGTCACATGAAGCTGAACTAAGCAGTTAAGCTCTTTTTACACTCAGAAATATAATTTTGTATTTCAGCTTTACAACAGACAGACCATAAGCTCCAGACCAAAATTCCCTATGCTTCAAAACAAACTTCAGCAGATAAATCCCCTCTGGCAACATACTAGTTGTATGACTAGTCTCAGTACAGTGACTGATACTGCACAGCAAAATAAAGGTCTGTGGATATGTAGCTCTCAATTTATTTGGCTCAGCTGTGTTCAATTTGTCAACTATTCAAAGAAAAGATGACACTCCAGAACATGCATATACAAACAAGGCTACCCTCGAATGACTTCCTCATTTTGCCTGTTCATTTAAGAACGTATGGGGCACTCAACCCTCTCACCATTTTCAAACAACGTTGATCTTTTTATCTAGTCTCAGAACTATGCATCTTTTTTTGTGTGTATGGGTCTAGAGACCTGTATTTATCAGAACAAATCCTGTCACGAGATACCATTTGTCTATGATATTTAACATGTTGTGACAGAAGCCCATGTTGTAATGCAGTGGGAATTTACTGCAGACACTTTTGAAGAATAACATGGTGCCACAGTCTCAAGAGATTCATAAAGTATTTGCGGAGCAAATCACCCCTCCAAAGAGCAAAGGGCAAAAGCATTACTAATGCACACTTGAGACTCCTGTTCTAATGCTGTGGTTTAAAGGGCTGAGGGCGTTCCTGCACTTAAGAGATTACTTTTGCTCTCTTCACCCCAGACACCCCCAAGGCAAACTCTCTCTGCCACTGGCTGATTTGTTATACATTAAAGGAGCTGGTAGCAAAGGGTATGGGGATGAACACAGCGTTTGTCCTGAAAAGCGAGCAAATCCCCTAATACCCAAGGAATCTATAAAACGAATGTCTCAAAGACACTCCCAACTCACTCAAACTCCATGACTCATGCTCATTTGCCGTAACACAGCTTTGCTGGCAGAGGCATTAAAGCAACTGGCCTTATTTTCAATGTACGTCACACTCAGGCAGTTGCTGATCAGAGAGATATCACTAGTGCCAAAAGCGGTTGGGTGGCAGAGTGCATGCAATTGTGCTCCAGCATAAAGGAGGAGGGAAGCTGTTCTACATAGTGGAAACAACCTGCTGCCTTTCAGATGAAGACTGTAGGAGAGATCCAAAATTGAAAGCATCAGATGTGGACACCCACTCTCCCCAACTCCTCTACTAATGACAGAGATGGGGCCTTGCTTACTAGAGTCATCCTTTGTTAAAAAAGACCAACAATATGTAAATAACTTGGGGGAGAGGGAATTGTTGCCACACTCCAATGGACTTAGACTGAAATAAAAAGTGTCTTTTTTTATGACTAACAGGAGTATTTCTCATTGTATTGAAATAAAAAGCATATAGAAATTAAAGTTCCAAGGTGCAGGCTAACTACTTAAGTAATATTTGTAATATGTAGTAACACACTGCAGTATTTTTGAAGCAAGTAAAGGAAAAGAGGAGATACACATTCCCTTCCTCTGCAATCTCTTTTTCTGGCTAGGTTTACACGGGATACTGAAGCAGATGGCTCTAATCCAGTATGGCAATTCCTGTTTCTCACACAGCACAGCCTCTTTCTCTCTTTGATTACAGGGGACATACAAATACTGTTTTACAGCCTTTACAGTGCGACAAAGGCTCTTCGCTGCTTTCACAAAGTACAGTTTGTGTGCAGTAAATGATACCCCTCTGTGGAAGGAAAGCGTTCCATTCCTTTCTCCCCAGATCAGAGCGTGGGTGGACTGCTGAGAGAACACGCATCGGCGTTTTTCTTGCATGCTTACCATTTACCAGAGCGAAGGGAAAAATCTCGCCTCTGCAGTTAGAGCAGGTGGAGATTTCCGCGCCCATCCCGCAGGAAAAGAAACACGGGGGGAGGGAGGAAAACACTGTTCTCCCCTCAGGAGAGAAGGGACAGGACCTTGCCCGCAGGGCAGAACAGCACTGTTTCCCCTCCCCTCCCCTCGCCAGCGGGAGTGTTGGTGGCTCTGCGGCGGGGCAGGAGGGACCACTTCTTCCTCCCCGGCGGGGTAAGGGCTCACCCCACGCCCGCCCCCCGGGGCACACGCAGGTCTGGCCCCAGGCTCTGGCCCGACACAGGGCTCTTCCCTCTTCCCCTGCTCCTCCGCCCACAGTCTCTCCGCGGAGGGGGCTGTAGGGAGCCGAGCGCAGCGCTGCGGCCGGCCACGGCCACGCGTCTCGCGGCAGCGCGGCGGCTGCAGGCGGGCCCGAGCAGCGGCGGGCGGGCGGCGCAGGGCGCGCCCCCCGCCTGTCAGGGGCGCTCCGCCCCCGCCCCGCTATTAATAGCGCGGTGGCGGCTGCGGGCGAGGCGCGCGCGGGGCACCCGAGGACAGCAGCGGCGGCCGCTTAAACGGGCAACGGCGCCCTCGCCGCCCCGGGCCTCCGCCTCACGGCTGCCCGCCGGCCCCTGCCGCCCGCCGGCCCTCCGCCGGTCGAGCCCCCTGCCGGCTTCTTCCGAGGCGCACCCCGCCGGCGGCCCCTCTCGGTGCGGCGGTGGGGCCCACCGCGAGCTCCCAGGCTCTGCGGCTGGCCGGGGCCCTCCCCTCCCTTGCCCGAGAGCCTGGGCTGTCTCTGCTGGACTCCCGCAGCGCTCCTTCTGGGTCCTCCTCTTCGGCTGCTTCAACACCGAATGTATTGCAGGCAGTCTGTTGAGGTTGAGCCTAATAAACGAGGATATACTGGAAATGGGAATCAAAAGCACCCACATTTCACACACTCCCTCGTTTCTAGCAGCGAGAAACGTAAAAAGGAATGTATCTGAAGACCAAGAAGCAAAAGTTTCTGTGGTTTGATCTTTTCTATACCAGTACTTCTGCAAAAACTTGCCTAGAGTTAGGCCTGACTACATCAGCAGTGGAAATTTCCACTTCACTGGGTGTCGATTTTGTCAGGAGGGAAGTGGCCAAAGAGGAGAGCTTGCCCCTCTCTCATGTGGTCCTCACTATAATTTAGAAGGTTGGGATAACCCAGACAAATAAAGACCTTCAAACCCTTAAGTAAGTGTTCAAGCCCCTTAGTTTCTGCTGAGACCAGAAGGGCATTACCCTGTATCTTCTGAATGCAAAACACATGCTTTAACTAAGCAAAAACCTGTCCAGACAGAAGGGCTTCGATCTTGCCAGCCACTGTCTGCACAACAGCAAGGATAATACAGTACACCTTTAATGTACATCTTCGAATTTGCAGGTCAGCATGAATTTCACCAGAGGGTCACTAAGACGAGGAATCCATATTCTGTGAAAAGGACTACAGAGTTATACTTAGCTATGCACCTAGCTTACCCGGAACCTCCATTAATTGCCAATGTCCACCTCTCCCTCACCTTGAACAAGCCACAAAAACTTGGTACACTATATTCAATCTTCAGGTCTTAAGCAGAAATTATTGGCTTTGTCCTCAGCTTAACTGAATTAAGTCAACCTTGAACTTTGCTAGATGACTAGATTTTATAACACAGTCAGCACCATTCATGTTCCTGTAAGTCCTCACTTAGTGGCCTGGACACAGCATTTTGACACAAGCTGCTGACTACTACCCTTCTTCCTACTTACTCCAGACCGATCATCTGCAGAAGCCAAAATGAGAACAGCATGAACTGAATGTGCCCACTAGCTGGAAATCTTGCTCTTGCATCAGGAGTGCTTAGCTACCTTATACCTAGCAGGATTATTGTTAATTTTTGGAGAAATTAACTTAATCACAACAGCAATAAAACCTCCTGCCTTCTCACATCAAATACACTAATTTGTCTGTATTAATTATGCTACCTTGTGCTACATTTTCTTGCTGCTAGTATCACCATGCTTCTCACAGACTGAAATCTAAACATGCCTTTTTTGACTTGGCTGAAGGGAGTAGACCCAATTCTGTATCAACAGCTCTTTTTCTGTATCTGCACTTCTTTGGCCACCCAGAAGTATATATCCTCACGTTTTATGGGCTTGGGATTATTTCAGACATTGACATTTATTATGCAGGAAGAAAAGAAACATTCATGTATACGTTTAAATCATGCTAGCCTTTGTATTTCTATGTTTTATTGTATGATCTCACCATGCACTTTAAGTATACACACAGATACACAAGTCTACAGCTGCTACTATAATTATTGCTATCTCTACAGGCTTTTAAGTGTTTAGCTGACTAGCTATACTGCATGGTGGCACAATCACATGAGATTTACCAACACCAGGAATTTTTGGTTTTATTTTCTTTTTTTACCATAGTTGGACTAAAAGTCATTGTTCTGGCAGATTCCTCACTAGATATTGCCCTTCACAGCACCTAATATATTGTAACCTGTTTCCACTATGTCCATGGATGCTGTCTTCTCTGTCCTAGTGGACTCTACATACCAAATCCCCCTTTCTACAGATCAAACTCTTTACTCAGCAAGAGTTAAAGCACACTTTGGAGTAACAGAAGCAAACATGATGTTCCACCCCCTATCCCCCACCCTGGCCACTTGCCAGAATACCCTGATGGCAGACGATACATTTTGGTAAGCCTATTTACTGCATGGGATTTTCTGACGAGTTATGGAACATCTAGTCAACCAGACCTGGAACCAATACCCTTGATTTTCCAGTTTTCTACGCCATATAGCCATATAAACCTGAACTGGAATGCTCTATTTCCAGTTTTTGAATTAACGTGTACCTTTGCACCRACATGGAGTGAAACCCCAAGGGGCCAGGACAGTGGAAATACAGGAGCTAGTCTATATAGGCCTCTACAAACAAAAAGAGAGTTAGTGGGGTCTGTCTGGAGCCATATACATGTAATTTGAGAGTATCCAAAACTGTTGTTTTTCTTGTAAAAAGCAGCTTGTTCTGGCCAACATTCTTTAAGAGGTCTTTGTCAAGTTATGAACAATGCTTCATCAAAACATAGAATTGTGCAAAGCATGTAAACATATGCCATAAAGGTTATGCTGTTGTTCTTCCCAGCCACAGATCACTTGTCTTCATAAAGATGTTTCAAGAGGAACATCTAATTCAATTAATAGGATTCTTTTGTTTTTGAAATTATGCACATACTTTTCAGATGCATCACCAAAGTTTTATCTCCAGCATGCACGCTGAAAATAATGCACCAAAGTTCAGTGTGAAAAGTTACATGCAGATGAATTACATATTCATGGTGAACACAACAGTGAATAGACAGACTACGGAGACAGGAAGTCTAAAGCAAGTCAAAAACCAAAATAAGTTACTTAGCCCAAACAAATTCAGAGATAAACTAAGCTCCCTACTTTGGGATAACATGATATTTTGATTAGTAAACTTATTTAGTCATGTGTGTATGAACAGGTAACAGTAACAGGAAAAGAGGGGAAGAGTCCTTAAAAGGGAAGGAGAACAAAAGAGAAAAGGGCTACATTCTGTAGATCATGAGATGGAGTGGGACCAAAGGAGGATTGGGACAGTACCGAGACGGGTGATACCAGAGCCTGTCCTTTTACATGGCTGCCGATCACCAGTTGCCACCACATACCGCTAGACTTCTCAGATGTCTGGGTCTGATGTGAACTGTTTGGATTACAGTGCTTCCCGGACCATTACAAGGCTGTGTACAAGGAAGCTGGGTCAGTCTTTATTCTGAACAGCGGGGAGGATTCATTCTTCACATGGAGGTTTGTACATACTTCACTCATTGTTGTCCCATTCAGAAATAGGTGGTTGTGCCTGGCATCACCACGTTCATCATTCTAGCCATGCCTCAGGAGGGCAGAGGTACTGTCTGCATCTCTGGACACGGTCCAGACCAGAGCTCAGCTGTGGTCTCTGGGAGGTAACATACACACATTTTGCTTTAGGATCCAGAAATTCTGGCAAACCCATGCATTTTTGGAAACAGCTGGTCCTCCTGTCAACAACAGCAGTTAGCCTATACAGAGCAAGGGGTGCACCTGGGCCCATACCACCCTCTGGGTAACTAAGCCTTAAACACCCTCCTCTCTGGCCTATACAGATGGCATTCTTGGCTAGATTGTTAAAGAAAGAACTCTTGGGGACTCCCATGGGAAACTATATATGCAGAGCATGTGAACCATGGAGCATGCATTTATTCACCTGATTACCTGCACAACCCTGCAATCCATCTGTGGTAGTGCCAAGTTATTCCAAGGAACATCTACTCACTAACCATGACTAAACAATGAAAAATGATGGCATTGAAAAGACAAAAGCCAGAACATATGCTTAACAAAAACGAGCAGCCTTCCTTCTTTTCACCTTGACATCAATGCAAATGTTGGAGAGACAGAGGGGGAGCTTCACAGCACGGAACCTCCGGCACTATACTTTTGCAAGTCAGAAAGCATTGCACTTTTATGACCTTCCATCACCTTTCCTCTCGCTCAACTATAGCTACTTTTCTGACAATTTCAGTAAAACATATAGTAACATACTCAGCAATTAATTGCACACAGCAGGGGTTAAATAAGAGCAGTCAAAAAAGAAAATAAAGGCTGTTATCTAGCATGCTTTATGGTGGAGGTCTGAATCTTCCTCAATACACAACTTCCACAGGTTTGAGGTATAAAAAGGAGCACACAAGTTATGCTAGCTATGCTATGAGGAAAACATACAAGTATATTCTCAAAGATGAAGCAGGCCAAACACAGCAGGTTCCATGCCTGTAAGAAGGAAGTAACATGGGCAAAAATGTAGCTAAGAGGAAGACAGTATTCTTCAAGATGAAGTCCACCAAATGACAGGATAGGAGAGTGGGTGTTATGATTGGCAAGAAGCATTCAGCATTTCTGCAAGAATCTTGTTGAACAAAGAGACAATGACAAAGGTAATAGGAACAGTGGAAGACAACTTTGAATGGGAGGTCAATAGGAAAAAAGAAAAAAAAGAGAACTAAAAAAGCCAAGGCAGTTTTTAGTGAGAAAAAAGACAAGATATGTGTCTCTCTATGTGTATATATATATATAAAAGTAAATAAAATGACCTATGTGAGCTGTTTGGAGCCTGTCAAGTTGATGGCTAACATTGAACTAAAATCTAGCAAGAGAATGTAATTCCTTACAGTATTAAAAAATGTGCACAACATTCTTTGTTCTTCAGGTTTTTGATATCTATAAATAGTAGTCTGTACTGCAGTAACACCAAATTCAAATGTCTCTCTGTCTAACAAAGATCAGTACTCAATATGGCATGGCATTACGTGGCAGCATGGTTAGAAATGGTGATGTTACCATGCTGTTGTAGGTGAGGCTGCAGAGGTAGGGATGAAAAACCCAACATTTACCAGAATGCTCTTTAGTTATAGGTTTTGCAATTTTGGGAATCCTAAACATTGGATATACAGACCACCTCAGGTCCAGCTGGAAGCCATGGAAGTTTTGTACTTGATTTAGAAGCCTCCGGCTGGGCACCCAAAATAAAAAGTCCAAAATGAATGGAAAGTTTTGAAATAATTGAGATTAATGACTTGCCAAAGGCCACACAGGAGATTTGGCATCTACTGGCTTTACTATCACCTTACTCAGAAAAGCACATATGGCAGGTATAATCTTCAGTGGGACTTTACTGCTTCAGTGGTGCATTTCCTAGATTCAAGTAACATAATGGACAAGATATGTCTATAAGCAATGGAAATGATATTTTACACTTACATGCTTTTAAAAATGTTTCTTAAGAAGGAAATAGTTTTCACCATTCTGAAAACATTATCCATGAGGCACCATTAGGACATGCTGCTGAATGCAAGAGTTTCACAGCTTTTAACTTCTGCAATTTTGGACCAAAGCAGTCTGTTAGTCTTCCAATGTTAAGGTCATTTAAAATGGAAATTGAACATCCAAAACCAAAATTGCAATTTCATTACTGTTCTGACAGTACTGTCACAGCTTTCACCCCATGCAGGAGGGCTGGCCACTTCTTCCTGAACTACACCAAAGCAGCAATCAAGCGATACTGCAGACAGGCTGCTGATAGAGCCTGCAGTGAGGACACGCACAATCAAACCTCCAGCAACTACCACCTGGAATCAGAACACTTATCCTTACGGAAATATCTGGGCAGAACAACTTACAAACAAGCCTCTCACTGTATTAACACACTGCCTGGCTAAATAGGTATAGGCTAGGAAGAAATCACTGTTTGCAACACAGGAAGCCACACATCCACATAATTCATATTTGTGCCCCAAAACTTAATCCCAAAGAAAAGTTAAATGTCACTTGGAGCTATTGAAAACACTTGGAAGACATTTTTGCCATGAATGTTAATTCCCAGCTCCCACAGATGAGATTTGTCATTAGGATTCTGCATAGCAGAGGTTAAGCCACTAGAGAGCTATCTAGTTGCTACATTTAAAATAGAATTGGATTGGTTTACTTGCAACTTTTTGCTTCCAGTCTTGTACCTCAAAAGTCTGACTTAAGTCTTATTAAATACCTTTCCAGCCTTGTTTGGGATTTGGTACAAAGTGTATCAAGGTGAAATACAAGGTAACATGACAAGTTAAAGCAGTTTAGTTCATAGGAATCCCTGGGGGTTCTGTAGCATAAAACATATTTAAGAGATCCAAGGCCTGAAAATTGTTTACTTTTGCACTGCACAGGGACATTGTACAGACTGATACTACTGAGGGAAGAGAATTCCCATAACAAGCCCAAACCAGCACATGTCCGGGTACTGGTTCAGGAAAACGCTGAACCAGAAAAATGCTTCAGAGTTGCGGGCAAACCCTGAATCACAGGCATTAACTCAAGTTCTGTATTTTGCCTAGGCATTAGCACAGGTAGAGAGATCAGACAGACACTGTATGACACCCTTAGTGATATTTCTTAATCAGTTCACATGACAGCTGCTGACAAACAAATGCATAATACCTAGATGTGATCCTAATTAAGGTTTCTGCATGTCCTGTGCCATGAAACCCTTGAAGGAGTATGTAGATTAACCAACGTATTTTTTTTGTAATATGCCACTTCTTTCCCACAAACTCCATATCCCACAGGGGTTAAATGGTACAGTAACAGAGTTAAAATAGGTGCAGGAAAGAGCATGAGACTTAAAAATAGATGAGGAATCCAGGAGGCAAAGATACAGGAAGAGGTCTCTGAGACAGGCTGCAACAAGCCCGTGGAGTGCTTTGGAAAAACCAAAACTTGAAATCCTTTGCCTTATTTAAGTCAGTGGGGGTTTTGCCAGTGCCCTTTTACTGTGGCAGTACTTCATCCAGAGAGATGAAACTTGGATTTGATCGTCAAGTGAATGAAAAGCCAGTGTAGTGGGAGGCAGTGACAGTCACAAACATTTCACTGTTTATGTGGAGTGCAGAGTGCAGTGGCCCTTGAAAGACACAGATTGGCTTCAAGTCTGCCTTTACACAAGCAAGTCTGAGAGCTTTCAAATGAAAGTATTAGAACAAGATATGCTTGTGTTCTGCAGGGATCTGAACCTCCCCCCCTTGTGTTTTTAAGGAAAAACAAGACTGGAGGAAGCCTCACTGGGTTTGAAACTATGAAAGTTATTCATTTACAAATCTTTAGTCTTAATGCAAAACTGCAGCAGATTGCTTAAGGGCTGAGGTAGTACAATGCATGCTTAGACACAAAGAACGACAAGACTAACTACACAGCTGAGTTTGCATACATCTTGCAGTGAAATTCTTCAGGCTCTTTAACCTACAAGTGACTGAACTTAAAAAAAAAAAAAGCGTAACCATTAGGTACTGGAGCAGCAATTCCTCAAACACCTATCTGCATGTGTTGACACTTCTGAAAGGAAGGCTGTTGAGCAGTATGCTGGGAAATAAACATTGCCTAACCCTGAAGAGTAACCACAAGAACAGAAAAACAAGTGTTACTGCAGCTGGTGTCTTCCTCCCACAGCACTAGTCTCTGACTATGGAAATAAAAAGATTAAAAGTCACCTGAGGGTCTAGCTAGTATTTAAGTAACTTTCTTATAGCTATTAAAGCTTGCAGTTCAAAAGCCTAGTAACCACTTCCACCCCATTACCCTCCACCCCTCCAAAATGTTTGGTTACTGGCAAAACAAAATATGCTCTCTCTCAAAAACTTTCTACTAGGTGTATTTACAAGTTTGGCTCTGCAAGTTTGGCTCTGCAAGTGTGGGCATGATCTTGACTGATGGGAACATTAGGGACAGCATAACTTACTTGTCCCCAAGCAAAGGAGTAACTTTTTGGACATTTTGGGCAAGGAAGGAGAGGAGGAAATCTATTGAAAGCGACAGTCTTCCTCCTTATGCCCCTGTTTAAGTCAARTACTAGGACATATACGTGTAAGAGGCTGAATTACCATGCTGCTGGTGCCTAGCCCCCTTCACGAATGAAGGTGCATCCAACCTTGCAGGCTAGTTTACTCTTTCAAAAAGCAGGTTAGTTTAGCCTACTCTCCATTACAGTTGCTACCTCCACACTAACTAAAGAGCTTCTCGTGCAGACTATATTTACAGTCACCAAGTGATCACTGCCCATTTTACACTCTGATATTTAGTCAATTGGATTAGAAAGTTAGTCTAACACAATGAGTCTCAAAATATGGGTATGATCTCATCAGAGCCAAGCAGAAATAACTGCTTATTCTAATATTTGGGTTCATGAGCCTGGTAGACACAAGCGTGTGGCCCGAAATGGAAGGCAGCTGGAATCAATATGGAAAACTCTGATGAAGATCATGGAATTTTGAAATGTTTTCTCAGACAAAAAACACCAAGTCTTCTACTAGTTAGCACCCCTTACCATTAGGATGTTATGCTGGAGGATACATGGTGTTGGCTTGAGGGTAGTGGAGCGGGCCAGAAATCAACAGAATGTCTCTTTGCCCTGATTCTTTTTCAAGGGTTGGGCTCAGTTTGTCTTTTCACTTTGAATTTGGTGAATAATCTTGAAAGAACCACCTTCCTTGGGAAGAGAACACACAGGTGTGAGGCATCCAATATATCATATATAGATGAATGATCCATGAACCACATGTGATGATTTGTAGAAACACTGGACTTACAGCAAATGTGTGACAGTGCCTCAGAACATTTCTGTTTGAAATGCCCAACTGGAAATAAACAGCAAACGTAACAGAAGAGCCTCCCAGGAACTCACTTCCACCTGAGTATTTTGCAAGCTCTTCAGAGGTTAAGATTTTCTTTCCCTCAAGCCATAGAATGAGATGAGATTCACCAGCAGATCTAGCTTTTGGCAATAAAAAAGGAAGTGAAAACATGTCATGGGTTGAGCAGCTCTTCCTTCTTTTGTGGCTCTATATTGCAGATTGGGGAAAAGAATCACCTCCCAAATACTACCCAGAATTTAAATCCCAAGCACCTTCTGGCCAAGCAAAAGTCCATGAACATGCCCTACCCCAAGTTTTCTGGGGTCAGATTCACTAAACCACCATTGTATTGTAGTGGCTGGAACGGAAGAACCAAGTTTCTATGGTGGGAAATAAAGTTTTGTGAAGCACAACATTCTGTATGCCCCTCTACTCATACAAAGCCTCATAGAACAGCAGCAGCCCCAAGCTGACAATTTAGCCTTTATTAACAGGTAATGATTTCCATTGTGTATAGCTCATGCATACAGGAGATGTAAGCATCATGAGTGCAACTGACCAGCATACTTCCAAAATTCAGCACAACAAAAACTTACCTGATGCCAATCCAATGGTGAATGTGATCCTACATAATGAGACTGGCCCGTGGGAGAAAAAGAAATGTGGAAAAAAAACAACCCTGTGCTGTACGTTCAAATTTCAGCCAAGAGTAAAATTGAAGCAAATGGCAGGAATTATATGCTTGCTACGAGGCATGAAGCCAGAGCTAGAAGAATTGCCTCTATTCAGTGTCTCAGCTTTAGAACCAAGGAGTGGATAAACAATTAGACAATGGGTTTGGTGTACAATTTCAGTGCACTGAGTCAGAAACGGTAGGGAGGTATAGACTAGTACTCTTGGAGAACCAATGCTTGCATGAGGATGAGCTGCAGCACCATCACTTCTGATCCATGAGAAACGAAGAAACCTGGCAGAGATTGAAAAGCACCCACTCCCCATGCCATGGATACCACTCACTTCCAAAGAACGCCTGCTACAGTTCTCCAATGCCAGCATTAGACTAAACTGCATAGTGTAGTAAACACAGGGAAAACACATTACAAAGCTCTTTGACGGGCTTCGGGGTGGGGGGTGGGGAGGAGATTTCCATACTTTAAGGCCTTGGGAAGTACAATCTTCAGCCAGGCCTGACGGCAGTCATGACTGGCTACTTTATTCACCTATTTCTGTAGACACTGGCCTTCCTCCAGGTACTGCTGGTGCTTTTCAAGCAGAGTGTGCTTTCCAGCAATACCCCTCATATGCCTCCACCAGCCATCCTGGGCCTCTGCAAGAGCACGCTGCCTTGGCCACGAATGGGCTTGCTGCCCTGCCTGTCACAGCACTGCCAGCGGAGCACTCTTCTTTTATCAAAATGCCAAGACTTTGGCCAAAGTTTTCAGTTTCTCCTTAAACAAACCCTCAGCTCCAGGTCTCACATCCCCAATAATATGTGCTATAGAAGATAACACTCCTTAAAGCTGGGGTTTGCAGCACCTGTGGGTTATGTTTTCATTCTCCAGTTTCTAGCTGTGCCACAATGCACGTAATGGGAAAAATGTAGGTACTATCCACTGCCTAATGTCAGCGTCCCTTGGAAGAACAAGTTCGGGTTCAAAGCCGCTTTCTACCAGCAGACAACTGGCAATAATGGATATACACTGCATGATCTAATCCACCTTCCAGTTACTAAGGTCAGCCTACTATTTCTTTCCACTGGCTAAGTGTCCTTAAAACTAGATACAAATATTCATGTCTAATCCAGAGCTTACTTGAGATGCTGTAGCTATAGTCTTGCTGAGCAGCATTACACAAGAGGATTTCACACAAGGTTTCACAATTTCCTAAATTAGACTGTGCTGGGAGTGGAAGTAGGAGATGGGGGGAGAAGAATGCAAATACTTGACAGAATTAATTCAGTGTGACACAGAGTCAGAGCCATGCATCTGAACATCTGATTCAACTGCAAACTTGAAACCAAGGATTTGAAACCAACTTTGCTTATATTACACCCCCATTAGATACTTGCCACCTACTGCTATCTGCTTGGGGGACAGAAGGAGAAAGAAAGGACAATATATTCTGGAATATTGCAAAACTCAAGTAATCTCCAAAATCCTTCACTTTGCATGCCATTTCCTGCTCCTTATCTCTTGCCTTTGCTCTGTTACATGTACTTTCAGTTCTTCATTCACCTTTTGTTTTATTCCTTTAACCTCCTCCCCCCAAAAGGCCCTTCACTGAACAGTAGCCTGGCGAGCTGCACTCATACTGACTACAAGAGCCAAACCTACTCCTGGTGAAGCATGTCACAGATGACGAAAGCACAGCTCTTCATGATCGGGTGGACCGAAATGCATTGCACAAAGCTGCTGTACTAGTCTGACCGCCAGCCCCTCTCAGAATGTCTCATCCTCCTTTCTCTTCTCACTGCATATGCCGCTTGTCAGATACTGATGAAGATTACTTATTTTCACTTGTAGCAAGGGAAACAGAATGCATCACAACCTGTAGGTAGGAAGTTACTCAGAGATAACTGTTCTTGGTTTTATTGTTTCTCTGAAATCTATGAATTCTAGAAAGAATGTTTTCCTTTCATTAGACAAATGGCTAGCTGCAAGCATTCCCTGCCTATGGACTGCCTAGGCGCTACCCACCCATCTGGGCAAAATGGAGTCACCAGGTTTTAAGAAGGGGCCACAAAAGGGATGTCTGAGCACAAATCCTGTCCTAAGGTGATGGGCTCCTTTCCGCCCTCCAAAAAGGGGTTAACATTTTTGTATATCTGTACTGAAGTTACAGAAACCCACATGTTCAGCTGCCAGGTACAGTCAGCAGAGTAGCTCCTCAGCTTCCTCCAGGGCCCTAAAATCTGACAGAATAACCACGGAGGTAGTTTCATATATTACAGAAGAATACTTATTTGCACCTATAGCAATAGAAAATGACCCTTGGCTGTTCACATTGAAGACCAAAACATATGAATATTTTGAGTATATGGACAGAACAGTGCCTTAGGAAAAAGAGCAAAGGTATTCTGCTATGTAGCACCATTGCCCTGGCATCTCCTGCAATGCTGTACATAAATGCATTTACCAGAAGTTGCTTTTTTACCTTAAGTTTATGTGTGACCTCAGGATCACCAATTGTGGCTACGTCCTTTCTGCTCTAAGGGAGAAAACAGTGTGCAAAAAAAATATCATTCCTTGTAACCCTCTATTAGCCTAGAATAGAAACCATGTCTGAAAATAACTGACAACTTGAGGGTTCAAGTTTGTGGAAAGTGCTAAAACAAGCACAGCTCAGTGGAAGTCCCAATACCTTGTGTCGCTTTTGAAAAGGGAAAGTAAATACTTAAATTACTTGGATGTTTTTGAAACCTCTACCCTACATACAAAAAGAGAAAAAAGGCGCAACTATGTAGGCTGTGTGCTCTCAGCCTTCCTAAAGGGCAAGGAATGCAGGCCCTGTAGAGACAAGCACAAAATAATGGGTAAGATTGCACTGTTTAGCAAGGTGCATCAATTTTATGAGTAAGATGTGGATGTAAAGAGGCTGGCCWGCCTTCCAGCTATGCTGGCTCATTTCAACATCACATCCCAGAGCTATTTCAMTATAAACACATTTTATACAATGACAGTGATCTCTAGAAGGGGCATTTCTTCATCCTGGGAAAAATATTCAGAACTACATACAGACTAAGGAGGACAGTGGTCTTATCTCTACCTACTTGCCTCAGTAACAGTCATTTGTTTTAGTCTGTATTTACTACTACAGGTATGGTTACACATTCGACTGACTGCAAAAGATCACACAGGACCCCAGACTCTAAGACTCTGCATTAACACACATCTTATTGCAGGAGCAAGGGCTTAATTGGTTGTCATTATTGAATTTTAATTTCTAGCAAACATATTCAAGAACAGCTCAAGACTACACAACAATCCATATGATTTAGTAAAGGAAAGCAGCAAGCTTTTAACTAAAGATGGTAAGTTTTGCCCCTCACCACTCAGTTCTTTATTCATTTCAACATTTTAGTGTTTGTTTCCTAAAATACTTTGGGGGGAGGTGTCACGGCAACAAGCACTCACAAGGAAGTGATTTCCCCTTCCCCTGCCCTGAGAAATGGCCATTTTCCCCTCACTGACAGAGCTAGCAGCTAAATTAGGTAACAGGCAACTTCCAGAAGGTTGATAAAAATCAAAGACATTTGTTCAGTCTTTCTGAACCCTTGACTCATCCCCACCTCTCACTGTAGATAAGCAAAGCACCAGATGCTCTCCCTCCTCTCTTCGCCAAGAGCCCTGCTCTGAAAAAAACAAGCTTCTTCCACTCCAGCACTCACACAGCCAAACTACTACGCTTGCCTCAGTGGAAAGCTAAACCCCTTCGCCTCCTCCTCCAAGCAGCATAACTTGAATGAGCTCACAAAGACCTAAATGCAGGGGAAGCGTTAACTCATGATAGCTGCAAAGACCTAAAGACACGAAATCACGTGGCACAGTAGAGAAAGGAGACACTCAGAATTGTTAAATGGGTCCTTGATGGACATTATTGAAATGTTTTCTCAACATCTTTATCAGAGAACTAAATAGGCAGTCTTAGTTGATGGGTTATTTGTGCATAACCTATATAACCGATGCAACAGAAAGATAAAATTCCACTGTGCTAAGCGTTCCTCTTCTGTGTCTGACCCGCAGCCCTGGGTTTTGCACTAGCTTGCTGGAAAGGTGCACTTCTGCAAATATTTATCAGACCTAAATTAAACAGAGTTATGGCAGAAGGGCAAGGGAGGTGTTAAAAAATAAATTGGAGAATTAAGGAAAGGTGACATGGTGAGCTTATTCCAGATGGCAGGAAATGCTAGAGAGGAGACTCTTGTAAAATAGTTTTCCCATTGAATACAAAACTGTAGGACTCCCTTATTCTCCATACTGCATAAACTATGCACAGGAAATATTCCTACAAGGTAAACTGCAGTATTTGCTTAAGCAAAATTTACAGTCAAGCTTTCACAGCCCTCCTTCTCTTGAGTGTCAAAGCATTTTTATTTACAACATGGAAGATGCTAGTTAACACTGTGATGTTTTATTGATCAAATTCTCTCTGAGACATATTCCATAGGCTTTGTCTGTAATTGTGCCATTTACTTACTACAGTGCATTACATCTCTTGAAATAAACATGAACAGTATGCGTGCAGAATACAATGGGCACTTTGTACATCGGAGCTAATCCTTTGGGTTACGAGCAGCGAGCTTGAGGGTTGGGAAAAGGCCCCCTTAGAATCCTGTACCCTTGCCCCACGGTTCACACACATTAAAAATGCTTGTTGTGTTTTTAATTGTCATTCACTACTTGCAGAAAGTCCTTCTAGTAATCTCCATAAAAGATGGAGCAAAGTCCATAACATATCTGATGTATCCCCTGAAGACAGCTTTGGGAAATTCAGAGATCTGGGATAGAAGAGGGTTCTCCAAATTCAAGACAGTGCTTGGACTGAGTATCTCAAAGTGACTCTTTGCTGCTGTTGTTATTTTTTACATACTTAGCTTTCTCCTCCCCCTTTGCTTCCTTGTATTTTCTCCCTATTTGAATTTATTTGCCTCAGTTTTTCTTGTTCTCTGGGTGCTCTCTATGCATATGTGATGCTTGCTATTTGAGCTGTACCTGTGCAGTGCAGAGTCATGTCACTGGCTCTGCTCCCTGCTTGTGTGAGAAACTCCAAGGTCCTAGTTCACAAAAACACTGTTGATTTTGGTGGACCTTAAGGACACAATTAGGGATCCCTTACTGAATACAGCTGTCTTTCCAAACCAGGAACACTGCTAGGAGGACAGCTTCAAGGAACAAAGCCAGACGTGAGGAGTAAAAAAACCTCACTGGTGGAAGGCAGAAGAGTTGGAAAGCAGGGCCCCATTTAAGACAAGCACCTAGTGGAAAAGGATAGGTCGGAATGAAAAGGAGAAACCCAGGGTTTGGTTTTTTTTTCCTTACTTCCTTGTTAAAAACAGATGCAGGTTGTCTCTGCCAACTAGCAAAATTAGCTTCCCACTGAAAGAGAAATCAGGGATGCAGCTTGGCTCTTTCTTTACTCTGAAGGCATTCATGTCCTGTTTGATCAGAAGTGGTCAGATGCTGAACCTCGACTCCTTCCTGCACAGAGAAAACCACAGCTCACCTGCCCTTTCACTAAGGGTCAGCTACTGTTAACTGCCTCTGCATCATCATGCTTGTTGCTTCCAGATCTGCAGGGATTCTCACCTGGGAAATCCCCTACCCCAAAGAAAATCTGTTGTTCAAAAATGAGCTAAGGGAGTCAACCCTCTCTTTACGCAGCTGCTTTCAAATACAAAGGCATCTTCTCCACTTCTGTGGCTGCTGTGAGCTCCAGCCAGAGGTTGTATGTTCTGACTCATAGTACACGCATTAACACTTTTCACCCAAACAATGGCATTAAGTGTCTTATTTAATATTTTCGTCATATAATCACTAAAGCATTTCCATGTATTATTAAGTATCACCACATTCTAATCTGAACTGCCTGTACGGGATTACTTCTGAAAGGTATTGCAAGTTACGACATTCAAACACACAGAATGAAAATAAAATCTAACGTAGTTATTAAATGCGAGTTTCTAATTTACAAACAAGTGCTGTCATGGCAGCGTACTAATTAGTGCAACAAGTAATTAAGCCTGCATCCTTATTTTGCCTGTACAAGATTTCTGTTGCAAGCATCAGCCTTCATAGTGCAACTGAAAAACTAGGCAGTTATCGGAGAAGGACAGAAACACATCGTAAGTGGCTGAACGTGTTTATATAATGATGTTATTTGTCTTATTCTGAGACACAACATGGCAGTTCTGCACTAGGAGTAAGTACACTGTTATCAGAAAGGCAGCACCCTTGCTGCTGGAGGCTGCAGAGTACAGCCCACTTAGTTCCCCAAAAAGCATCCCCTTCACTGAAGAGATTTATTATGATTTTCTTTTATCTAGGTTTCTTGGAAAATGCATTACATCATGTCACTCATTCACTGTGCTTTGTTCAGCACTTGTGCTACACAAAACCATCAAAAACTGTTAAACAGCCAGCACTGCCCCGTGGCATTTTGCTGTCACCACAGTGGGATAAGCAGTCCCTTGTTCTGGGCTGTTGTTGACCACAGTCATGGTTCAGATGAACCCTGCTGTGCTCAGCTGGACAGAAGAACACTGGCAGCTGTGAGACGAACACATGCAATTAGCCAGCACCTGCCATGCTGAACACTCGCAACACTCATTCACGATATTAAGCTCCTCTGATAAATAAGAAGGCTACTAAAGACAGAATAACCACACTAGAGAACATTATAAATTAGACAAGCAACTGTTGCAGTGTCTAGGTATTATTAGTCAAGCACACTGTCCTAGTTTCGGCTGGGATAGAGTTAATTTTCTTCCTAGTAGCTGGGATAGTGCTGTGTTTTGGATTTAGTGTGAGAAGAATGCTGATAACACACTGATGTTCCAGTTGTTGCTAAGTAGTGCTTACACTAGTCAAGGACTTCTCAGCTTCCCATGCTCTGCTGGGTGCACGAGAAGCTGGGAGGGAGCATAGCCAGGACAGCTGACCCAAATTGGCCAACAGGGCGTTCCGTACCGTATGACGTCATGCTCAGTATATAAGCTGGGGGGAGTTGGCCAAGGGGCAGCAATCGCTGCTCGGGGATTGGCTGGGCATTGGTTGGTGGGTGGTGAGCAATTGCATTGTGCATCACTTGCTTTGTATATTCTAGTAGTAGTAGTATTAGTAGTATTACGATTTTATTTTATTTCAAGTATTAAACTGTTGTATCTCAACCCACAAGTTTTCTTACTTTTACTGTCCTGATTCTCTCCTCTATCCCACCGGAGGTGGGTGGGAGCGAGCGAGTGGCTGTGTGATGTTTAGTTGCTGGCTACGGTTAAACCATGACACACACTAAAACCCAGAAAATAAATGTAAATGTTACTAAGGGAAAAATCTATCTTTCCTCATAGGTACAGACAAAACTAACTGCAGAGACACGGTGGGGTTCCACTGCAGGTGTTTGGCAGGGGAAGACGAGAGGGTTTGGAGAAGAGCTACTCACAGATTGCACCCAAAAGCTAAGGTAGTTGCTATTATATAGAGCATTAAACCTTTCACCCCTTCCGGCTCCAGCAGGGATCCCAAGTTCATTGTCCACTTGGAGTTTACAGGTAAGGCTTTGTCCTAAATTCAAATGATTACCAGCACGTTATATACTCTGCTGAATGTCACTGAACTCGTCTTCTTACTGACCAAGGTTTTTCCCTTTTTTAATACACAAACCACCAAAAAGGAAACCAAGCTTCTCAGGCAGACAATGAATATTCCCACGATAGAATGTATTCTATCACTTAACTGCAGAGAACACAAGCCGATCACCTAGTGGATCTAGCCAGACCACACTTCCCACTACATTTTTATTCCTGAAAACAGATGAATGCACAAAACAAAGGTCAGTTTCATTAACCAAGTAAATAATCTCGGCTAAGAGTAAATCAACTGATGCACTTCGAAAACTACCAGTATCTGTATTCTAAACACATTCCAGTTAGTGCTATTTGAGCCCTTTTATGTTTGGTTTCCTTGAATCTGAGTGAATGCATTTGATTCTGATGACAACAGATCCTCTGAAGAGCTAACTTTAAGTCCACATTTATTTTTTTAACATTTGCTCAAAGTAAATCCTGGGTTACACAATTACTCTGCAACAATGCAAATTGTGCATTGGAAATCTATGTTGCCAGTGCTTTCCTACAGTGGTTCCATCCAGGAAATGGAACTACTGCATGAATTGGGAAACTAACCAATAATACAAACTGCAACTTTTCACAGTCACCTGTCTGTAAACCATCTGCACACCAAGAATCCTCTAGTACAATGTGTAAATAGTGTTAAACAGCAAACTATGTTTTGTGATATATCCACAGGCAGCTCAAAAACAAGCAAATAGTTCCATAGGCAGCTGAATTAAAGAAAAATGATTTCCTAGGGACATCAGCATGGCGTCACTGATGCCCAAAAAGGGGAAAATTCTGC
This sequence comes from Oceanodroma leucorhoa, assembly GCA_030449065.1. Classification (NCBI taxonomy): domain Eukaryota; kingdom Metazoa; phylum Chordata; class Aves; order Procellariiformes; genus Oceanodroma; species Oceanodroma leucorhoa. Next base: position 1,898,868 of record JASVER010000048.1, read on the forward strand.
TGCAGCTTCCCATCAGCATGGACAGGGACCTGTCCTCTAGCCACTTACCTGTTTTCAAAGGACATCTATGAAAGTACTTGTTTTTATCACTTGAACTCACAGAACAAGCTGAAAATGTATTAAGTAGGAAACAGACATGGAATTGAGTAAGCCTAGCTTCCATAACAAAAAAAAAAAAACCCACAAACCAACAACTAAAAGGAAGTAGGACCATGCAAAGTCAATTCCAGGAATTTGGCTCTGGATTTTTATACATTTTTTCCTGAGCAAAATTTGTGTGGTGACTGCACTGGTTCCTGTGTCTCCTAATGAAGTCCAGATTTTCTTTCCTTTTATTCAAAAACATGTCCTCGAATACTTGATGCAAAGTCTGAAGTCCTACAGGCCAGGTGCCTTTGACTTCAGCTGTATAAGAAACAGGATGGTACACTAAGGACACCAAAAATTTATGAGAACTATAGCAACAATCTCACAAACCATTTAAGGAAAGAGAGGAAGACGTTTTAGGGTTTACCTCTACTGTACACTTCCATTTGCACCAGGAAGCTATTTGGTAAATCTACTTTACAGGAAGATGGCATATGCTCTTCTTCAAAGGTGGGATGATCAGCTTGAACAGCAAATGCTGGAAACTTAGGATAACTCCTAGGGATAACCATTACTGTGAGAAGTCACTCCCTGATCCTGGCAAAGCCTATTTAAGGCTGAGCCAGTGAGATAATCACTGGATATGGTAAGCCTTTCCTGAAGGATATTATGTGATTTCAGATCTTTACAGCATATGGACCAGTAAGTGTGCAAGGAAGTCATAGAATCATAGAATCGTTTAGGTTGGAAAAGACCTTTAAGATGAACCGTTAACCTAGCACTGCCAAGTCCACCCCTAAACCATGTCCCTAAGCACCACATCTACACATCTTTTAAATACCTCCAGGGATGGTGACTCAACCACTTCCCTGAGCAGCCTGTTCCAGTGCTTGACAGCCCTTTCGGTGAAGACGTATTTCCTAATATCCAATCTAAACCTCCCCTGGTGCAATTTGAGGCCTTTTCCTCTTGTCCTGTCGCTTGTTACTTGGGAGAAGAGACCAACACCCACCTCTCTACAGCCTCCTTTCAGGTAGTTGTAGAGAGCGATAAGGTCTCCCCTCAGCCTCCTCTTCTCCAGGCTAAACAGCCCCAGCTCCCTCAGCCGCTCCTCATAAGACTTGTTCTCCAGACCCTTCACCAGCTTCGTTGCTCTTCTTTGGACAGGCTCCAGCACCTCAATGTCCTTCTTGTAGTGAGGGGTCCAAAACCGAACACAGTATTCAAGGTGCGGCCTCACCAGTGCCAAGTACAGAGCACTGTACACAATGTACATTCAATGTACATTCTCAGTACATTCACTCCACAGAAAGGAATAGTTCCAGTGCTCCCAAAAGGAATTACTGTCATATAGTTCAACATAGCACATATGCCTGCTTCAGAACAAGTTACACTACTGTTAGTTTAAAAGGAAGAAATCACAGACAGAAATTTACAAAATGGACATCCAACATCTCCAAAACTACATTAAAAGTACCTAAAATAAGGAACCTAGTTTTCAAAATGTCTATGTGCCTAACGATCTCAGAAATGGATAGCATTGATACGCCTATGCAGGTACATACTGGAGAATGGGGAAACTTGTGGGCCACCTCCCTTACTGCCAGCTGGTATAGCTCATGCTCCTGTGTCATATGAAATGCACATCTTTGCCCCACTGCTTGGCTATCCTGGAAATATCTCTAAGTTTCTGTACAGTGCTTAGTCAGATTGAGCGATCATTTCTGTACTTCACACTACAAACTGAGCCTTTTGGTGGTTTGACGACACATTTCTGCAGCTGTGAGATAGATCAGAGTAGAGCAGAGAGAGATCTTCTCTGCTTTAGAGATGATCTATCTTCTGCATCAGAAACTGACTCAGGAGAGGAGAAAATATTGTCATGTTAAATGATGTCATTGTCACCTAGTGCCCCTGAAAAAAACAAGAGAACTCTCTGAAGTCTGTCTGCATCTGACACATAACATCTAAATTGTGTGTCTAGCACTTAATCCATTTAATGGCATAAACTATGCCATTAAAAAGTATTTGCTTTTCAGGTGTCAGCAAAACCTGTGCCCAGTGCCCTGTGGCTGGGCATTTCTGAAAATGCAAGGATCAGATTGTCTACCAATACACAAAGGTATCACGGTTCTCATCCTAGAACAATAACATTGCTTGGCTGGGCTTCAGAGTACCTTTTTCTAGCTTGTATTAGCTTCCCACATGGATTAAGTTTGGGCATCTATGAATTGCTATGGGGTAACTCATCCTATCTCAGTCAAAATAATCTGGGTTTTAGGCATCTGTAGGGCTGGTACTTACTCAGGCTTCAGTATGTAGGTATCAGGGTTATTGTAAAGATGAAGAGAAGTCATAACACTGTCATGAAAGTGAGAGATGCCAGCACAGTGGCTGAGGAGCAGGAGACATGGACCAGATGCAGGTCTTGTACTGATAGTCTGAATATAGTGCAAACATGGGCAATAAACAAGAAGAAAGGGAAAGAAAAGCAGAACACAGCTTCATAAATGGTTTCTGTCCATAAGGAATCACACAAACACTACATTTAAGAGAGTACATGTGTTAAATATGTAGGAGACAATGAATCACAGAGTTTACAGTAATATAAGGCAGTGAAGCAGCATACATTCACAGATGAGAAAGAAAGGCTGGCTTAGCTTCTCAGGCCTCATTTCAGGGAGCAGGATTACCTGCTGGATAAATCTCCTTTGCAGAAGTGGCAATAAAAGTTCTTGGCTGCAGAAGAACTGATAGTGGTGCCAGGGGGGGGAATCAAATCTCATAAAGTCAGGCAAATCTCCCATTGCTGCCAAGAAATCCATGGCAGAGCAGGAGTCACTGAAAGCCCTGGGCTGGACCAGCCAAAACAGAGCACCAGGACACTGCCTAGGGGAGGCAGGATCAGGAAAAGGGGCTGGTTTTGGTTAACACCAGTAGACAACTAAGTCCCACACAGATTCTCCTTCAATCCCCCTCAGTAGGATGGGGGAGAGAATTGGAAGGGCAAAAGTGAGAAAATTTGTGGGTTGAGATAAAGCCAGTTTAATAAGGAGGGGGGAAAACAAAACAAAACAAAACCAAACCCCAAGTGATACAAAAGCAATCACTCACCACCCGCTACACCAATACCCAGCCAGTCCCCAGGCAACAGCAACCCCTGGAAAACTCACCCCAGTCTTATTGCTGAACGTGATGTTGTACAGTACGGAATATCCCTTTGGGCAGCTGGGGTCAGCTGTCCTGGCTGTGTCCCCTCCCAGCCTCATGCCCACTCCCAGCCTACTCGCTGCGGGGGCAGAGTGAGAAATGGAGAAAGCCTTGATGCTGTGTAAGCACTATTCAGCAATAGCTAAAACATCTGTGTGGTATCAACACTGTTTTGTTCACAAATCCAAAGCATAGCACTATACAGCTGCTATGAAGGAAATTAACCCCATCTCAGGCATAGCCAGTACAGGGACCCACTTGCAGACCGTTAACGCCGACTGAACTCTGTCAACGGTCACTATCCCACAACATGTTCAGCCCCCAGCTGCACTTGAGTAATGGCTTCCAGAGGAGGGGAATTCAGGCTTGGGTGCTTCACTCTGCTTTAATGAATCAGTAAGAGACAGATTTACTTATTTTACACAAAACTCAGGGAGCTGACTTACACAGCTTACACAGAAGGCTGTGTGGATGATGGATAGACCATGTACCTGGTATAGTGACCTTGATATGAATGCAGCCTAAAGATAGGAATAAAAGGAAGATTCACTGCACAAAGGCCAGTAAAGCTGAAATCTGTGCTGTTAAATTTTTTAACATAGGGCACCCACTTAAACACTCTATGTTTCTGCCACAGCCCTGGGTAGCGCTCCCTCAGTTGGACACTTTGCAAACTCTGCTGGGTTTGGATTTTGCCACACTGGTGCCACATGCTCTTGATGGGAACAGGTGGCCAGGGCTGTCCTACCCTTGGGAACAAGCTTTGCAGAGGTGGGATCTCACAGCCTCATTACTTTCAGACTCTTGAAATGGGTTAAAGTTTCCCAGTTAAGTGGACGTTTTGGGTTAACAGTTTATTTCTTCAATGGCAGTCTTTAGGGAAAGCAAATGTAGAGGCCACATGAGACTTCTGAAAATCAATTAGTTTTACTTTAGATATCACAAGTTATAGGTGTATATAGACACGATAACAACCATCCACATGCATTTGGTCACTTTTTCAGCATCCTCACCACAGCTCTCTAACAGCTGAGGTCTCTGAGCAATCTAGCTCAGTGTCATTCAGCCTCTCTCCATCTCTCTCTTTAGTTGACCTTTGAATCAAGCAGCAACAAAAGAGATTTCTCTCCCTCTCTCCCCGCCCCCAGTCGTATCTTTCCTCTACCAGTAGGATGCTTATACTCTCCTTAAAAAGGAAGAAAAAGGCTATTCAGAGATGCTTTTATGTATTCTAACTTGCAGTTACTTTGCTAAGTAATTCTCTGGTCAGCCTCATCATGTTATCACCTCTCTTAAATCTACATTACACCCTCACCTTTATGTCCAGGTGCAGATTATAAATGATGGTTTGCCATGGAAAGTAGCCATTGTCTTACCCATGCATGTTCTACTGGGATGCACAGCTACCAACATTTTACCACCTCATTATGCTATCTGAAAGAGTTTCTTTTGTTCCTTGCAGTGGCTCATTTCAGAGGCAGGAGAAAATTGATTAAAACCCCCTATTTCAAACTTAGTTTGCAGCCTAACACAAACATACATACCAACTGCCCAATAGCAAGCATTATACATCAACAGTACCCAAACATCAGATCTTTTCATAATCATTTTATAAATACAAAATGCCAATTTTTGAGCATTGACAGTTCAGTAGGCCCAACATATTACTGATCTGACATTATAATATCTGCTTCAGATAGTATATTGCAAAAATATTCAGCTGAATATTTTACAATGGTATTTGTACCTGCAATTCATTGCTGGCTTGCAAGCATGAACATGAATAAACGTTACACAACATTTATTGAATAAGCTACTAGATCAATTCACTTATCTGGGAGCTTCCTGGTGATATGTCAGTATTTTCTGTGCTTTTGAACGAAAAGAAGCTTAGCAAGAGGGGCAACATGCAATATTCACACATTGTAAAAAGCACACATAAGTGAAGAATTAGGAATTATAAATGGGTAAATCATAAAAGACCAAAACCAACACTGAAATGAGTTAAACAGCTCAAAATAATGATTCTGTGGATCAAATCCAATGGAAGTGATTATTCTCAATGCATGGCTTCTAACTTTATCACTTTCTGCTTTATAGCTGGCAAAATCTGACAGAAGTCTCAGAGACTGGAAGTTACAGAGACTGAAAACAGAGAAATTCATTATTTTATGTTTTACCTTCCCATGTTTGCTGTACCTTAACCTGAACACCCTGAACACCCTCCTTTTCTCTGGTAAGCATTATTCAACTTGCTGTTGCATTTAAAAGAAGTTACTTTCTTCTGGTTTTGACCTGATTCCTCACAAATATGCACCAGATGGAGAACTGGATTTCATCATTTCAAGTTCTATGATTTTCTTATGGCAGGAAAGTTACATTTCCCAATATTCTGAAGTTTTTACATCAACAGTTAAAAGGGCCTTTACTGGTGCAGCTGCTGACTTGTTATGATTGGATGTCTCAGAACCACTGGCCACCAGATATTACTCCTTCACTTGGAAGTTTTTTCATAGCCTGTTACAGACCACTGACCTACAGCTTTGCTCTCATTGAATTGCTTTCCTGTAATGTATGATGAACAGCAACCTTATGAAAATTAGGAGACAGAAAGGTAAAAGGAAGATGAAAAAGGAAATTAAAAGCAAAAAACCCAAATGTTTACTCAGAGGTCTGAGCGCAGCAGAAAGGTATGCCTGTACCTGGAAACAAACCAAGACACTCTCATGCCTCAACTGCAGAGGTCAGGCACGCTATGGAACAGGCCCGCTTGGTGTATTCAGCAACGTTGATCACTGTGAAGCCTTTTAGAACGCCATGCTGATCATTATTGCAAGAAACAGCACTACTGTCTTAAAAAAGGCCTCTTTGCCTGCCTCATGGCTGAAAGAAACCAGAGAAATAGCCCTATACAGCCTCAGGTATGACATTTCTTTGGTCACAGCTTTCTCAGAGATTGTGTGTAAAAAAGAATGCCATGAGCACAGCAGCTGCAGATGTCTTCTGTGATCTGCCCAGTACCCGATGTCTGACAGCTGAAGCAGAAACTGAATTTCACGATTCAGTTTGCTGCTCACAAAGAAGTGCTTTACTTCTGCCTCTGGGCTTTCCAGTATGGAAAGGGCAGTGCCCAGAAGCTACAGAACCTTACAAGCACATAAGCCCTGTGCAACTAAGAGGGGCCTGGATGCTGGCAGTGATGCCAGCCCCCACGTGCAGAGGTGAGGAGAGCTGTGCTATGGAGAGAGAAGTTGGAGGAGTCCACGTGCACCACTCTATAGGTCTGTACAGAAAAGTCAGAGGCAAGTCTAGCTTTGCTATACAGCCAGTCCTATACGGAGCATCAAGAAAGGCTAATAAAGGGAAAAAGGAAAAAAAAATGTGGTATTAAAAAAAATAAATCTCACATTTCAAAACACACCTGTCTGCTTATTAAACATTGTGGTAAGTGGTATCTAAGAAATAACAACTGAGAAAATTATTGAGGAAAAGAAGAACCAGGGCTGGATTCCAAAACAAAAGCTGGAATAAAACATTTCCCTGTACAAGGAGCAATGGTTTCACTGAGCCTTCCTCCCCATACTTCTCCTCTCAAAAGAAGATAAAAACATATGAAGAAATAAAATAAAATAGATCAAGCCCTTCTGCCCACCCCACAGCCCCCAATCAGTCTTGCTGCTTAGAAAAGCACAGGCATTATTTGCACACACAGTGGCTGCGATGATTATGTGTATAGCCTCACTAAGAGTCCTCCCAAAAAATCCATTAAAAGGGATACAGTTTGCATACAATCTCATTGATGCTCATTTCTAACATCTAAACTATTATTTCATGCTCTGTTACAGAAAAGGACTAAGTATCAAACAACTGTGCTTCCTTTTGTTTCTCAGCTTTTATCATTTTCCACAAAGATACAACATTATACAATAAATAACACTTCACTCAGACCAGTGGGAGTCCAGTTAAGACTCTCCATTTCCCTTTCCTTTACATTGCCATACTGCTCACATCAGTGTCCTACTGTAGAAATAAACAGATGAAAATAAAATAAGCATTTAAATCACTGTTTAATGCAAGAACATTTTTACATCTGTATTATACTGTCTTTTCCATAGCACACATGATAGCACAAACTGCTGTAGTACAGTATAGAGAACAGTCTTTTTTGTGTCCCATCTTCCAAAAGTATCAAAACGCTTCTTAAGTGTGAGGGGTTCTTTCCTTTAGAGTTTTTCCTAATTATTCATTTATCTCTGCCACCCCAATAATGCCTTCTGCCATTTTGTGTGCAATCATTAATTACAATAGCACTTCTCTAATTTTAGCATGGAGGAAGAACAATAGTCAAGAATTCAGAAGTCTCTGTCCATCAACGGACGCCATCAAATTACACTGAAAATCAAATGGGACAGTTTGCAAAAGCAATTTAATTAAATTTCCAACGTACCTGGATTCAACTGAGCTAGAAAGATGGCAAGACCATTGTTTTGGGCACTATTCTGGCATTTTTGATTCCTGTCACAGCCAGTCCAGGAAGCCCAGTGACACAGCACATTGCTGTCACTATATCTTACAGTGCTTTCTCAGCCCTCCAAAGCAGCTTGCAGTGTTGCTGAAATGTCGAAGTTACTGACTGCTGACTCCCAGACACCATGTATAAATGGCTTCTTGACTTTTTTTAATATTCAAGCCTTACCTCCACCCTTTGCAAAAGTATTGTCAAATTTAAGCCACTAGAGCCTTTTTCTTTTTTTTTTTACAGTGCAAGTCTTTAACAATTGGAGACTTACTGGTGATATTGGTTTGAATTCAAGCAATTACTTGCTATATAACATGGTGATTTGTCCAAAGTAAAATGAGCTAAAGGGATTCTGAAGATGAGGGTGAATGTCTGATACTCACTCTTTTAAGTCAGTGGGAGCTGTGGCGAAAACAGCAAACGTTCAACAGAGCGTGGCTCATCTCTGGCAGAAACCTGTTCATTTCCTCCCTCTCTTCCTATCTTCTACCAGTTCTGCATTATTATTATTAACCTGGTATCAACAAAAGAGACATCATTAGGCACGCTTATCTTTGAAAGAGATACAGGCCATAGGCTTTACAATTCTGTCCCCTTTTATTCCCATGGCTATGAACTCAAACCACCACTCTTACACAGCTCTTTCCAGAGCCCCCCTCAAACCGTGGAGCCGCTAAGGAGCAACCACAGGAAAGCATCAGTGAAGACTAACATTCTATCAAAATATAGGATTGTGAATACAGGTACTGCAAGAACGCAGGCAGAGATGTCTGCTATTTTCTCCGTTTCCTTTTTTCCCTTGTTTCTTCAGTTTTATCATACAGGGAACTAGTTACGTAGACAAAATAAAATGAAACTAGGTCTTTTCATCTCATAGCTGCTGTGTAGGAACTGAAACAGGGAGAGGGACTACATGGTCTTTTACTTTTTCTGTTCTCATAAAGAGCTTCCTGAGGTGATGTAAGATAATGTAACTTCACTGAAGTCCACAGAACTCCTGTGGTTTACACTTTTTGTGTGTCTGACTCACTGGATCTAGAGTAGAAGTATATGAAAATAGAATAAATTATTGAGCAAACTCATGCAGGAAAAGTGCTGATGAAATGTCTGCTACTATAAAACTGCATGTTTAGATCTTATCATGTTCTTGGGAATAGTAAATTATTTTTTCTCAGATAAAATTCCTCATATCTCCCACTCATAAAATTCCTGCTTCAGATTGCCCAATTTTGCATGTTGCAGACTCCCACTATCATTTGGTTTATAAGGATGTGATACAACAGCATCCTTTTAACTGGAATAGTGGTTTTTATACCAGTTATGAAAAATGTTGCTATAGCTTAATTTTTTTTTATTTTGGTCATGCAAAACAAAACATCAGCTGATTTTGAAGCAAGTCTGGCATTTGTATAAGGATTTGTTCTATTCTGTTTAAAGTTTTTGTTTATAGAGTTCATAAAACTATTTTCATTTCACAAAGCATTTTAGAGCTTCTTATTCCTGTAACTTAAAACAATGAGCTATTTTGGGAGGGGCAGAACAGGGTGGATTAAATTTAAAATTATTCCGCTACTATGCATTTGTAGCTAAACAAAACTCTAAATTATGTATTAAGAAAACACTAAATATTAAAAACCCCTGCCAAAACCGAGGCTGTATTACTTGAGTGGATGGAAAAACAGTGCCGTAACAGAGGGAAAACTCTCGCCTCAGTCTGTCGGACAAATGCCTGCAGGTGAGAACACGTCAACAACATAATCAAATAAAGAAAATTAAGGAGGGAGGTAGGATCTATTTTTATTAAATGTTTTTGGTAATCTCAGATTCAAAATTCAGCTTATTTGGTGAGAACAAGTCAACAATTGCAGGATATTCAGCAGAGGTGAATTTAAGATTTACTGTGTACTTACAGAAATTCACTTTTCCACTTGCTCAGAGAAAATAAATATGCAATAAATAATAACAATGAACAAATAGGCAGGTAAATATATTATCATTACAAGAAAGAGTTGATAAATGGGCACAGTATTTTGGCTAGCGTTTTTCCATAAAATCTTTTTGTATTACTGATCTAATGTAATGACTGAAATTGCTTATAAAGGAGACTCTTCACCCCTGCTGCTTGCAGGGCGGCTATTTGCTACTGTTAGTTCACACAGAAGCATTTATATTTGCAATCCTGCACTAAAAGCCAAAGCTGGTTCCATTTCATGTCCAGACAACACACTACACCCTGCTCTTGTACGTGCAAAGAGATAGTGACTCTTTCATACTGATATGTGCAAGACAAGACAATTTTTTACTTCTAGTCAGCTATTAGAAAGAGGCACATTTTTGTTGATAGTCATGATTTAAAAGAGAGTAGTATATGAACCCTAACCGGGCTACATACACATCTGCCGAATATGACTAACTTCTTTTGCATTAACAAGCAGCCTTCACAACATTGCTCTTTCCCAAATGAAGAAGTCACACCCAAAGGGTTCATCCAACCAAAAAAGGAGTAAGTTCTCATCAGAACAAGCCACCTCCTCTGAGCCCCACCACCTAAGCAGCCTGCCTGAGCACAGCCAGTGTCACATTTCCAGGCTGATATCGAAACAAGCTCTCAACCACAAAATTGCAGAAGTACTAGAGAGTTCATGGAGTTCACTGGGAACTTGGTGATGGCCATAAATTTCACATGAAAGGCACTCCTATATAACAGAAGCTGTTATCAGGACAAGGCTTTAACCTAACAGCTCTGTCAAAAAAGAAAGTTAGGACTTCTCCCTGCCATCAGCTACAGCCAACCATTACCTCCTGGCGGTCCGTCCGCCTGCTGCCCACGGGTCCGGCTGCGCACCCCACGCAGTGCCTCTCTCCTCTGACCAAAGCTCCGGGAACGTGGTGAGCTGTGTCCTGCCTGCTCAGGCGATGAACATAAGTTGCAGCAGGCTATCACCCAGATCACCCCCCTGGAGATACAGACGCCTCCTCGCCATCACGGTGCCCAGAAAACCCTCCACTGAGGGAAACCTCACACAGCACGTAAGGTCCCTTCCTGATTGGCTGGCCTTCTCTGGAAGGTTCTAGAAGGGGGCAGAGCAGCCAATCACACCGCTCGGCCCTCCTGAGGGACCTGTCCTCCTGCTAGGCAGATGGTGAGCCATGGCGAGGGGGGCAATTCGCAGGGCTCACTGAGCTGGCTGTTGGCCTCTGCCAGCACCTCTCCTCTGGCCAGAGCCAGGCCACACCCTCCCTTCTGAGCCAGGGGAAGCTCTGGAGAAGTCGCTGCTACACAGCGGGGCCAGCAGCATGGCCAGGATGGGCTATGGAGGAACATCACGGCATGAGGCGGTGGCGAGGAGAGGCGGTAGGAGAGGGGCATGGCAGCGCTGAGGGGGCTGCATGGGGTGGGGGCACAGATACCGGGGTGCCTCTGGAACTCCCCTGTCAGTGCTGGGGCAAAGACTGATGGTGGCTGGGAACCAGGATAGTCCAGGTCTCCCTTTTCCTGTCTATTTACTGATAATGGTCCTTGACGTTGGGGTGAGGACTGAGAACTTGTGCCTAAACTCTGCCCTTTCCTCACTCCCCTGAAAATGTCCCATGTTTCTCCTCAAACTGGGAAGGCAGCAGAGTTTCTGCTCTGAGTCTACTACTGATTCTAAAGAACTGCCAAGTAGGTCTATTTAAACAATCCTCCTCCCTCAAGGAGGAGGTTGGGCTTGAACTCAAGTAAAATTTCTTATAAAAATGTTTTCCCCAGAATTGCTTTTTCATCTAGGAACAAATAGGTAAATCCCAAACTCAACCTTTTTATTTGGAAATGTGTAAACATTTCCTGTAGATATGCTCAGCAGAACAAATGGTACGATATGCCTGCATCAAAATGATCTGGCTCGATTCAGCATTAAACCACATCCTCCCGCACTGGTTGTATGCCTTATTCCTCCCTTTGCTGCAGTGACTCAAGTCCCACATAGCACTACAGGCTGCACTATTAAGAGAACAGACATGGAGCACCATGTTAGACACAGGTTACCAAGGAGCCTAACCCAAAGGGGAAGCGTTGCATGAGAACCTACAGCATGTTTTTTCATAAAGTGCAGTGGTAGCATAAGCAGATGCTGCTCCTGAATAAGACATTTTCATGTGTACGAAACCAACTTTTTACTCAGYCCACCACCAAAACTATTTGAGTTTCTGCAACAGATGTTCACTTCCTTTCACACCCCCTCAAACTCCAAAACTCTCCATCCAGAAAGAAAGGGCAAAGAAGCCCTCCTGCTTTCTGACCATATCTGTCTCAGAGAAAAGGTCCATCTGTACTAAAGACAGGAATTTCACAGGAATTAGTCTGGAGAAACATGTTCCAACAAAAGGTAAGAAGCACCACAGACTAACCGCTTTCAGATCTGAATTCAGATGCATTTTTTTTACTTTTGCTTGGTAAGTTAGTCACACATGCAACTCTTTGTTCATTCAGGCATTAATCTCTGTAACTGGCTGAGCTGTATCTTTTGCAAGCTGAGAATAATAATAAAAAGCAAGTTATTTTCATTTGTACTTTTAAATAATTTAGAGGCAGCAGAGTGCTATAGTGAGGAGAGTTTTGACAGAAAGCAAAGCAGTTTCAAGTGTATTGCCTGGCAGTTAGCTAAACCTGTCACAACCTATTAAAATCCACACATGAACTCCATCTGCATAGCTGTAGACCAAACGGTGTAGTCTCGCTCTTTCCTGTCACTCGTATCTGTTCCAACTTCACAACGCTTTTTTAATCTCTTCCTTCTAACAGTTCAGCGTCTGTTAAAATGTCCCTAGCAGTACAAGCTATAACACGGCACGCCCCGAATCGTTAACATCCGTCACGGGGAACGGCCTGTGAGAAGGGCCGGCAGCCTAATGGCCGCACAGCCGCCGAGGCCGCTGCCGGGGAAGGCTGCGTGTGCTTTCCCGCCGGCGGAGGGGTCCGCGCCCGCCGCCCTGCGGMCCTGTGGCGCGGAGCCCCGGGGTGGCTCCGGGACACGGCGGGGGCGGCGGGCGAGTCGGCCGCGCGGCGCCCCCCGCCAGCCAATCGGTCGCTTCCTTTCATTTGCGGACGGCTGCCCCGCGCGCAGGCCGCGCTGGCGGGCACGGCCCTGCTCGCGCGCCGCCGAGCCACCGGCCCCGCGCGCCGCCAACCTGATCGGCGCAGGATGTGGCTTTGCGGTGACGTCAGGGCCAGATGTTTTCCCAGGCCACGCCCCCCGCAGGGGTCCGGGCGACTCCGAGGAGCGGTAACGGGGGAAGCTTATTCTACTGTCACAGCGCGATGGAAGGGCTGGGGAAGCTGCATCTTTATTTTATGGCGTTCCCGAAAAAACTGCATTAACTCGTACTCCAAGCAACAAGCTGCCAGTGCCAGGATCTATCTGCTCTTCTTTTTCTCTTCCATTGGACTTCCAAGCTTTTTTGATTTAGGGACAAGCTGGGCGTGATCGTCACGAACAAAGTGTGGTTTTGATGGCTGCTAAATCAGCCTTTACTTCTACCAGGAGATCCTAAGAAATAGAGGGGAAAGTCTGCTCACATAATCTTTTTAAAAAGGGAAAGAGCAGTGTTGTGAGTTTTTTTTTTCTCTTCTGTTTGGATTTCTTTTTAAACTCACGAAAAATGGCAACAGCAGCATATGTGGATCATTTTGCAGCAGAGTGCCTTGTTTCTATGTCCAGTCGTGCTATTATCCATAGTCCTAAAGGGGAGCCTGATCCCCAACCTGATGGAGCAATACCTCCTTCATCAAATGGAGAAGATAAGCGGGAAGTCAGAGAAACCGGGAAAGACAATGGATCATCGTTGCTTGTGGTAGCTAGCATTTTAGCAGATCTGAACCAGCACGTCCCAAACTCACCCGCTCTAAGGATGGAAAAAACAGAGACCTTTGATATCACAGAACAAATACACATTTCTGTTGCTCCTAAGGAGTTTGGGGAAGAAAGTGTGTCTTCGGCTGGTAAGCGTGGAGGAGGAAGAGCAGCCACACCTACTAGCCTGGCTGCAGTAACTGAGCCAAGCCCCAGACAAAAGAACAAACGCACAAGAAGCTGGACTGACCCTGGATCACCCCAGAAAAAGCACAAATGCCACTATGTGGGGTGTGAAAAAGTTTATGGCAAATCTTCCCATCTTAAAGCTCATCTAAGGACCCACACAGGTTAGTTACAATCCAGCCAGAGATTTATTTGTTACAGCTTGGTAATTAAAATGAACGTTGAAAAAACAAAACCAAACAAACTTGTATTTGGCCACCATTATGGTTTCACCTCTCAGAACTCAAGCTCGGGAAAACCCAACAACAACAACAAAAACAACCCCTTTGGGAATAAACCCTTACTGGGTATAGATTCAAAGCTAATGTTGCCCTTTTTTATTGCTTAATGTCACAGGGAATGGCATGTGGGTCATCTGTGTGGATTGTACCAAGCTGTAATTTTTAACTGCTAGCCTTCTTGTTCGGTGCGTCTTCTACTTCCCTTTCCAATGCTTCTTACCCTCCCCCATCTACTTTTTCCTACCCCGTGCTCTTGTCACTACGTTTATACCAGCTTATCACTTCCCATGCAAGCATCAGTACTTCGCTATTTTAAAATTAAATGTTCTAGAGGTACCTGAGTGACTGTGTGTCTGTTTCTTTCTTTACCAGACACTTGCGTGAAGGCTAGAGTAGGCAGGAAGGCAGTTGAGAGGCTGAACATGAGTCACAAGGAGACATTTATCATAAGTGTAGAGAGAGGGGGACATGGGCAGTCTCAAAAAAGCTTTTGGCAGCTGGGTAAAACCGATTTCAAAACAAAAAACATTTGAATGCAAACACTAACTTGTTCCCATCATGTTCAGTGTTTACTTCTTGGTGAAGACTTAACTGACCACTTTTTTGTTGCTGTTGTGATTTATGAGACACACGTAGAAAAAGTGGAAGTCTTGCAAGCACGTTGAAAGTTATGCACTGAAAGTATTAGGAGGGCCATCTTGAAACAGGACCCCACGACTTGACAGACCTTGTGCCTCTGTCTGGTGCTGGGGGGCAGGATGGCATCCACTCAGACAGGGAACACCAAAAATTGAGGAGACCGATCTCTGCTGAAGGCACTGATCATAGTGCATATGGCAAGGCACCACGCCGACTAGAGCAGGCTTGTGCAAGCTCTTCCACTGAGTAATTTCAGACAATTAGTTTACTAAGATCTATGTCAGTTCACTTACAAAGAGCATTAGGAAAAAGATCCTTAGAACTAAACATGACTTAAGGACTCTTGAACAGTTTTAGCTGAGAGGTGGCAGCCTCACCCACACCAGCCATACTTCTTCAGTGTCCCTTTAGCTTTTCCTGCTGCCTTCCTGAGATAAAGCAAGAGCCCTTCTAAATTGAGGGTATGTTTTGCTCTCTGTGGGAGAGAAGAAAGCCCCATCAGTTTGAGCATATGGATGGACAATTCCCTGTGCCGCATAGCCAAAGGAACAGTGTGTCCCTGGCCCCCCAGGCAGCCTGCCCTGCTTTGCACTGTGTAACTGCTTTTTGCTTCCTTTGGAGTTATGCAGAAAAGGTGCTTCCACTTGGCTTGCAGGGGATTGTCTCCATTAATTTTCCGTTCTTTTGCTGTCTGATTTCTGGCATTTGCCATGGTCCTAAAAGCGAGAGATAAATTTAGCAACGTTTCTGGGCTCCCCAACCAACTAGAGACCAAGGAAGGGAACTGCTGTCCCTGATAACGAGAGGAGGGCCGGGCATGCCCACCCTCTGGGGAGAGGAGAGGGAGGGCAGTGCCGGTGGGGAGTGTCGGGCCGGGCTGGCGGCTGAGCCGAGTCATTCGGGGACGCTGGCTTGCCTCCAAGTTCTCTGGGTTTTTTCTTTTCCCTTTTTTTTTTTTTTAACTCTTCGTTTCCTGTATGTTTTCCAGGTCTGTAGGGCTTAATTGGTTATTGTTGTAGCTAATGGCACTGAGAGAAGAGAGCATGTGCGTGTCTGTGAGAGCTAGAGGAAAAGCAGGGAAGGGACTGGTTTTGCCCTGGGAGTGGCAAGACCCTCGGGGACTACAGCGTCTTTGTTTTCTTGCGTCTCCACTGTCTGTGTGGGAAGCTTTAAACAAAGCTGCCAAGTTTCCCTCCTCACTGGCAACAGSTCTGTCTCTCTTTGGATTGAGTTTTCAACAGGCTTAAATGCTTCTTACTCCTCTTGCAGAATGTGTTCTAAGGTGTTTGAGTTTTTTTCCTTCTTTAAGAGAAATTGTGACAGGCTTGAAAAAAGTTTGTATGACACTAGGAGTTAAGCTAACAGAACAAGCGATGACTTCCAGGACTGGCAAATGTTTGTTGTTGTTTTACAAAACACATAGTGGGTTTTACTGATTTAGAACAAGGGGTTTGGGTCTCCTCTGCTTTCCGGTGGTCCTGAACAGTTAAGTAATACGTACACACCCATGGATAGGGTGATGGCTATCCACCTCACCAAGCAGTGGTGAAAGTACTGCAAGTACACATGCAAGGTGCTTTAAACCGCTACCCCAGTAACTCTGAAACCTGTTTACAAAGAAACAATCAAAAACTTCTGCTATGGAGTGGATCTTCTTCCGTGTGATGTATGACTAGATGACCTGGTATTTAGCCATGAACTGAAGGCTAAGAACAGTACTGCAGGCTAGAAGATACTGGTGATAGTATCTCTAGATACTTGAATAGTGCAGTTTATGACCTGCTTTAGAAACTTGCTTGTCCTTGTCAACTACTGTGCTCAGAAACTAAAGGCTTTGCTCTTCTTGCCTGGAGGAAGGGTAGAGTAGATCGTTGAGCTGATGGTGTGGCAAAGAGATACAGAGCCTTCCAAGTACTATTGGGTCAAATCCAGCCCACATTGGTAGGGACTGAAAGCTGGTACTATTTTGCACCTGTTTGGTGCCCTGGGTGAAATCCTTCTGATAGTTATAGCCAGATTTCGGTGCTCAAATGTCCAAAGCAAAAACCATAGTGCAGAGGATGCTAATTATCCTATTTAAAGCAGAAGAAACAAAATGGAACAGCCAAGCAAGCAGCATCTGCCTTTTGTCTTTAGGCCCATGCTCCGAGTACAGTGTTCTAGAATGAAGTTCTCTATTAGAACATCATGTGCCAGAGCAATCCATAGTTTCTTGTGTTTGGTACACTAGTGGTTAAGCTATCTCAGCCTTATGAATGCTTCATCTATATTAAATCGACAAACCCTCGAACCAGGCAGAAAACATAAGTCACCAAAATATTTGCCATTATCTCCACCAGCTTTCAAACCCTTCCCCTCCTCCTAGGTTTCTTTTAATGTTTATGTTTTCCACCCTACACTCTCTCACTGGATGTCCTGGCGTTCAACATGATCATCAGCCACAAAGCCCTTGAAGTTTTAATGTTTACCAGAAGGTTATATTTAGTGTCAGTGGGTAGATGTCAAGTCCAAATTCTTTTCCACTGAGGTTCCCATGGACCTCAGAAGCTGAGTTGTGATCCACAGACGCAGCACCCAGTTTGTCCCAAGCTATATTGATCCCATTGATACAAAAATTGCACTGGCACACCAGTTCTAAAAATCCTCTCCACTCCTGAGAAAATTGCTAAACACAAAGGACTTCAGAAAATCAGATAAACCATTTACATGACAAAATTTTCCTTCCTCTAAGCAGGTTTTCAGCACGGGGTCAGGAGGAGGGTTTGGAAATTCTCTGGAGTCACTGGAAATCATTTTGTCTCTTTTGATGCACCAGTGGGAAGAGAGAGACAGTGCAGAGCCTAATAGCCACCTACAGGCTACAACCTTATAAAGCATTGTCCAGGACTGCTGTGTTCTGAGAGGTTGTAAAGAGCCCCAACTTATTGCATTATACTACATATTTATATGTAGAGAAACTGACTGTATTTTGGGCAGGGATCACAAGAATCCTATGTATTGCAGCCCCCCCCGGTAAATCACTGTGCCTCTCAAGCTTTTAGCCACCTTCATTAGCATGCCATCATGAATGCAGAGAAAGCACAAAATAAACCTTCCTTTAATTCCATTGAAATATCCTTCTAAACTTACTATACTCACTAAGCAGCACATCATAACGCAGAAACAGCTTTTCAGTCATCAGAACTAAATGTGTTTGCACAAATTAGTGTAAGCTAAGGAGATGTGGGCACCAGTCTCAGTCTGGAGTCTTATTATGATAAAGTCTTGCAGTGAAACAAACTTGGGGGCGAGGTGGCTTAACAGTGGCTTCTCTGTACTACTGCTAAACTAGCTGACTTCTATATCGCTGTCAGGGCACAGGGAGAAGAGAAAGCCATGCTAATTATATTACCCTTGCTCATAGACGTCAGGTTAGGACTCATCCAAGAGAAAGTGGTCAAGACCTTTGTTGATCTCTAGCTGGCAGAGTGAGCTTGGGCAGCTATGTATTCAGCCTGCTTAACCTTGCAGTTATGGAGGGTATATTATTTGGTATCTGTTGTTCTTTTTAGTCTAACCCTTATTCATGAAATATTAGCTGAATTGAAATAGGTAGAAAAGACTGACTCATTTCCATTCACTTGTAAAGAAATTTCCATTTCTTTACATTAAATCTTTAGAATCATATTTTTGAGGACAACACTAGTGAACCCATATGAAGAAAGTTAAAAAATAACTTATGTACCCTTTTTTCTACCTCAATTATTATTTCTTGTTTCTCTAAGCAAAAGTTTTCTGATGACTTTGTAAGTGGGGTATGTGAAGATGGAGACATTCATAATGTATTTGGTATTGGAAAGCAATCTGAGAAATAGAGCAATCAGACCTCACTGTGGCAAGTGTGACAACAGCCTGACAGTTAAGCTGGACTAACTGGAGTAGTATTTGGCCTGTGTTTAGGTTGGTATTAGAGGCCCTTATATAAAGTACGGATAAAATGTTTTAAACAGGAGGTTGGTTTTCACTTTCAGTTCTGGTATGTCTGATTTGCTCTGACCACATTAATTCAAAACACAGGGGTAAAGCACAACTTCTTTGAATTTGGTTTGAATCAAGATGCTACCTGTGTGTGTGTGAAGAAACTGATTAACCAATATAAGGAGAAGCAAGTTCACATATTGGTGAAATAAATGTTATCTTCCATTTTAGCACCTGGCAATTACCAGAAACTTAGCTGGTTAACTAGAAAATGTGGACTAGACTTGGCTCAGGTTTCCTTTAGCTTGCCTGTAGGCACACAGTGACTCCAGAAGGGGTATACATGCGTGTGTGTGGCAAGCAGGCAGTGTTTGTGAAGACCCAAGCTTTTGCAGGAGAAGATTACAAGAGGAGAAACTTAATCCAATACCTCCTGTGCCACTCAAGAGAGCAGAGGAAAACAGGGCTGCAGATTACTCTTGTGTAGAGCAGAATGAAGTGAGTGGGTACCACTGGTTCAATCCATCCTCTGAGCTGCCCGTCGGGCTGCTCTGGGTACCAGGACCGAATGGGAAGCTAACTGGCTCTGCATGCCTAACTATCATTAGCATACACTGAGATTATTGAAGAGCTCCAGGGTGCCTCTAGGCTGTTGTGTCCCGTAACGCGCTTCTGCTGCCTTCCACTGCCTCTCTTTGCATCAAAATCTTTTCTCTAAGGTTCTCACATGGTAGCTTCAGGGCAGCTTCAAATGCCAGCCTCATGAAACAGTTGTCTTTACAGCCTGAGCCATAAGCATTCTTTCTCAGTGTTAAATACTTCAGCAGCCTGTTCCTGCATTTTTCTGAAAAGTGATGATCTTAAATGTCTTTTAATAAGCCTGTATTTTTAAAAACAATACAAAACTGCAAAGCATTGTTTTTGTTTGCTCTGAAAAAGCTCTGCAACTCCTTTCTTACTTCCTCTAAGAAAGTTCCAACACATTAAAAATATGAGTCAGTTGAAAACATAAACCAACTTCATTTACGGCCCTGCCTAAGTCCTCAACATAATATGCAATTCCAAAGAATAAAGTTACTAGTTAAAAGCATTGATCATAAGCCTGGATCAAACAGTCTGTCTTCACTGAAGATAACAAATAAGCAGTATATATGCTATAACTCTTTTGATGTTAAAATCTTTGAAATAAGCACAGGCCATAAATTTCTTAAAAGAATAAGCAAGTTTTAAAACTTACATTTTTCAAAAGGAGCTCAAATCGGTGAGCTCCTACTCACTCCTTTTACCTGACTGGTTCAGGATTGAATAATAGGATTCAGTTAATTCAGTTGCAAAAGAGTCAGGGTTAAATTGGTTGCATGGAGAATCCAATTGGCTAAAATGGTATTTACCACACACTTGAGTAGTATTAGCTACTAGAGAGAAGTAAATCTCCTGATTGTTATACAGTTTTTTCTGTGAAAGGCTTCCTTTCCCTTTCCTTTCCCTTTCCTTTCCCTTTCCTTTCCCTTTCCTTTCCCTTTCCCTTTCCTTTCCCTTTCCCTTCCCTCCTTTTTTTCTCCAGTCTTTATGGAGACAACAATCATGCAGAAGTCACAGAAATAAAGCTTCTGATAACCATTAACAGAGTTTAGGTATTGTAGCTAAAAAGCCTTTAAAGCAAAGCTGTACTTATCATTGTCATAACTGTGATGGAGAGAGGGTCTACTATGAAAAATACTCTGTCTTCTTTTTCCCTCTTCACCATTGTTTTTGAAACAGGTATAATCAGCATAGCTAAATATTCTCTCTCCATAATTTTTCCCCGCTTTTTCTCTGTTTGCTTTTGCTGAGTGAGGAAGGAAGAGGAAGATGATGATCTGTTTAAAAGACAAATGAGCATTGCTTTGAATCTGAGGGGACACACATGGTTGTGTTGCGTTGCACTGAAACGCGCTCAATAAACCAGGAAAAAAAAATGTACAGAAAGAAAATGAATCAATTTGTGACTTCCACAATTCTTTGGAAATCACATTTTTCTGAGACCAAGACAGTCACTGAAGCAAGTCTAGCTCAGGCAGCAAGTTGCCAGCCTGTGCAACCTGTGATCTTACCATGGTCAAGCAGAGGGTAATTAACAAAAAATATCCCAACTACAGCATGGCTGTTCCAGTCATCATCATTCACAGAATACAGTGTTCAGGGACTGCCTTTTCTACAGGGTGAAAACTTTGGGTATCTAGTGGAAGATCAGAAGCTTCACAGAATTCTCTTTCCACAACCCATCTTCCTTTTAGCGTGGAGGTGGTACTCGGGCCCAGTGTAGTGAGACTTACTAATTTTGGAAGTGGTGAGGATGGATCACCTTCCAGTTGTTTTCCTAATCCTAGACACCGGTAGCAGCACTTTCCTTCTCAGTAGCAAGACCTAAGTCTTACAGATAGTCTGGAGTAAACCAGCAAACAATGTTTTTAATGAACAGGCGTTTGCAATTGATAGCTGTGTTTGTATTAGAAATTAATCACAGCCTAATGGAAAAAGTGTTCTGAATGATCTGTAGAAGATTTTTCTGCAGTAGCACATACGTCTCTGCAGGACACTGGAAAGTATTTGTATGTGACATGAGTTGTGCATAAACAAATCTTTTGCTAAACTGGAGTTCTTTATGAAACAAACTCACATTTGTATTTCATCTGAAAAGAAGGCACCTTTAACCATTTAAAATGCAACTGCTGCATTGTGTTACTGTCTGGCTGAACATGGTTATGGCACGTCCAAGAGCAGAAACCTGGAACTTGTTTATATTGGACATGTGGTTTCTAGTTCTGTTTTATAAGTTAAGCATGTTCCAACTTCCCCCCTGCCCCCTTCCAATCTTGGATCAGCTGTTTGGAAGTCAGTGCTGACAGAGCCAAAAAAATACTCTGCTGTTCAAATGCAGGACAACTTCTGAAGGGTCCTTTCTGTAGAATTTCTATAGGTATAATTTTTTTTCCTTTGTTACCCACTTGGCTTTTATTAGGTAGATTCGCATGGGCAGTGAGATCATTATCTTGCTGTGTTCAGTTTAACAATATCTAGACAATGTGGGTTATTTAAGTGCAGGCACTGAAGTCAGACACACATATCTGTATTTTTCAGGTCTTGCAGATTCAGCAGATCTTACAGGGCCTCCACTTAATATAAAAGAAAAGTTTTTAGAACTTCAGAGTGCCACCGTTGTAGTTGCTGGTAGAAAAACAACTTCAGAAGCTTTTTTTCAGCCCTAACATAAAAAGCGTTTACTAACCAGGAACTTGGCAAATGGTATTAAAGTGAGCATATCCTGAAATGACCTCTAGTGCAAGGAAAAGATTTTCTGTAATCAGTTACAGCACTTCTGTAGTGCTCCTAGGAATTATAGGCAAAATATTTGTGACTGGGTATCTGTTGACATTGCAGTCAATGGATCCATAAGCTATCTTAGATTTATTGCACACTGTATTTCTACCAGACTGCTCTCCATTATTCGGTTATAAGTTATATGAGTTTTTGGAATAGAGGCACCTGAAAAACTCACACGAGAGCGCATTGTGTTGCTGCTACGCATTTTGCAGCTTTCTGTCTGCTTTGGTCCTGCAGCCAGCTAGAGTATCCCAGGACAGCAAATACACAAGCAGAATGGGTATGCTGGTTATGTGGTCTTTACTGCCTTCAACAGTAGCTTTTAAAACTGGTCAAGGAGAGGGAGAAATGCTAACCACTTAAATCCAGGGTAAGACCAGCTGAGGTACGGCAGCCAAAGAGGATGTATTGAGCTTTTTAAACTAAACAGCTGTCAGTATTTCCACTAGAGGAACTTGCAATGGAGCCAGCTGAGAAGGGTTAGAACATGACAGCCTAGTCCATCTTCAGATGTTTCCTGCAAAATTTTGCTGAAATGGTGAGCTATTTGTTAACAGATCAGAGAAATACTTGTTTTGCAATTTGGGGGTAAATAAATGAAATTACATTGGTACAAATTTACATACTAGACTGGGGCTTTATAGATTCTTGCAAAACCTCACAGTGCATATGGGGCTTTCCTGTGTTCTTAATCTGGTAGTTTAGGATCCTGCTATAACAAATATGAACAGGGATGCTGCTAAAATCTCACTCAACCACAAGGTAATTCTTATTATATATTGTAGGGGCTTACTGAATTTAAATTTGCAATTTCTTTTAAATGCCAGCAGAAGGACTGCAGACTAGCATTAATACATGATTGCCTTGGCAGTTTTTGATTGTTCTGGCGATTGATATATTTTCCAAGACCAACGTGAATTGTATGCAGCTTTCTTATGCATGCGTGTGAAACTCTAATAGAGCACTGAAAGCCCCTCTAGGTCAATGGAAATTTCCATTTGGTGTATCTTATGTCCATACAAGCAGTGCCAATAGAACGTTGGCAGATGGCTAGTCTTATTGTACAATAAATCCAGGGTGTATTTTGCAGAGTATGTTTTTTAAATTCTCAGAACATGGCCAAAACAAAACTGAATTTCTTAGATATGCCAAAGGATTACATCTCTGCCAGGATTCTCATTGATACATTTTTTTCCCCTTTGTGCAGAGATGTACAGTATTTGCACCTTCCATTTCCCTCAACTTTCATCATTCTTGGAAACAACTAAATTCTTCTCACTAACCTTTTAGAAATAGCCTTTCTCAGATTGGCAACGTGCACCAAATTGTAGCTTAAATAGAAATGTTTGAGCAAAATTATGAGCAACCAGAAAAGCAAATGCTTTGGAATTTATAGATGCCCCTACACAGTATTATTAGCATAACTACACATAAGATATGGATTAAAAAGCTCATTTTTTCAACAAACAGCTGCAAAGATGAAGAATTTGGTCATGGGACAAAGTAATTCTATACCATGGGTTTAATAGATGCTACAGAGTGGATTTAATAGAATCAGTTTTACTTCAAGCTATATGATATGAGAGATAAGACTATCTTTAGCTAATCACCTACCCCTTGTCTTAAAAAAAAATAAAAATCTGTCACTGTCCCTAATAAGGAAACATATTTTTTTTCTTTTAAGCACAGAATTTTGTGTTTCACTTGGAAAGAAACCGCTTCCTCTCCTCACCACCTGCACCTATAGTAAGCATTGCATTGATAATACACATAAAAATGTTTTTGCACACAGTTAAAGATCACTCACGGTGAATCCTAACTCTGATTCTGTCCCTCCTTCGTGTGCTGGTGAGGCTTTGAAGGGGGAGTACTACTTAGACCATGGGACTGGCCTTGAGAAACCTGGTCTACTGGGGGCTGATGGGGTCCATCTGTCAGAGAAGTGGAAAAGCATCTTCGGGCATAGGCTTGCCAAGCTGGTGAAGAGGGCTTTAAACTAAAGTTGCTGGGGGAGAGGAACCTCAATCCATCCCACTCCTACCAGTTTGATGCCAGTGCCAGCAATAGAAGCCCAGAGCCTGGAGAAGGATCACAGGTCAGCAGGAGAGTGCCTGAAGAGAGGAACAAAGGAACTCCAGCCAGTAAGACAGCTTCATGGGGGACCCAGCTTAAATGCCTCTATGCAAAGGCATGTAGCATGGGCAATAAACAAGAGGAGTTAGAGACGTGCACATGCCTTCAGGGCTACGATCTTATTGGCATCACAGAGACGTGGTGGGATGGCTCCTATGACTGGATTGTTGGAATGGGGGGATACAGACTCTTTAGGAAGGACAGGTGGGGGAGACGAGGAGGAGATGTCGCCCTCTATGTCGATGACCAGCTGGAGTGCACGGAGCTCCGCCTGGGGATGGGTGAGGAGCCGACTGAGAGCTTTTGGGTCAGGATTAAAGGGAGGACAGGGACAGGTGACATTATGGTGGGGGTCTGTTACAGGCCACCTGACCAACCAGACCAAGTGGATGAGGCCCTCTATAGACAGATAGGTGCAGCCTCACGTTCACAAGCCCTCGTCCTCATGGGGGACTTCACCCACCCCAATATCTGTTGGAGGGACAACACGGCACGKCATGAGCAATCCGAGAGGCTCCTGGAATGTGTCGATGATAACTTCCTTCTCCAAGTGGTAGAGGAGCCAATGAGGAGAGATCCTATGCTGGACCTTATTCTCACCAACAAGGAGGGGCTGATGGGGAATGTGAAGCTCAAGGGCAGCCTTGGCTGCAGTGACCATGAAATGGTGGAGTTCAAGATCTTCAGGGCACTGAGGAGGGCACACAACAAGCTCACTACCCTGGACTTCAGGAGAGCAGACTTTGGCCTCTTCAGAGATCTGCTTGGTAGAGTGCCATGGGTCAAAGCCCTGGAGGGAAGAGGGGCCCAAGAAAGCTGGTTAATATTCAAGGATCACCTCCTCCAAGGTCAGGAGCGATGCATCCCAGCAAAGAGGAAGTCAGGCAAAACCACCAGGAGGCCTGCATGGATGAACAAGGAGCTCCTGGACAAACTCAAACACAAAGGAAGCCTACAGAGGATGGAAGCAAGGACAGGTAACCTGGGAGGAATACAGAGAAATTGTCCAAGCGGCCAGGGATCAGGTTAGGAAAGCTAAAGCCCTGATAGAATTAAATCTGGCCAGGGATGTCAAGGGCAACAAGAAAAGCTTCTGAGGTACGTTGATAATAAAAGGAAGACTAGGGAAAATGTGGGCCCTCTCCAGAATGAAACAGGAGACCTGGTTACCTGGGATATGGAGAAGGCTGAGGTACTCAATGACTTTTTTGCCTCAGTCTTCACCAGCAAGTGCTCAAGCCTCACAGCCCAAGCCGCAGAAGGCAAAGGTAGGGACTGGGAGAATGAAGCGCCGCCCACTGTAGGAAAAGATCAGGTTCGAGACCATCTAAGAAACCTGAAGGTGCACAAGTCCATGGGACCTGATGAGATCCATCCATGGGTCCTGAGGGAACTGGTGGATGAAGTTGCTAAGCCACTATCCATCATATTTGAGAAGTCGTGGCAGTCCGGTGAAGTTCCCACCGACTGGAAAAGGGGAAACATAACCCCCATTTTTAAAAAGAGAAAAAAGGAAGACCCCAGGGAAGTACAGGGCACTCAGTCTCACTTCTGTGCGTGGGAAGATCATGGAACAGATCCTCCTGGAAGCTATGCTAAGGCCCATGGGGGACAGGGAGGTGGTTCAAGACAGCCAGCATGGCTTCCCCATGGGCAAGTCCTGCCTGACCAACCTAGTGGCCTTCTATGGTGGAGTGACTACATCAGTGGACACGGGAAGGGCTACCGATGTTGTCTATCTGGACACCTGTAAGGCTGTTGACATGGTCCCCCACAACATCCTTCTCTCTAAACTGGAGAGGTACGGACTTGATGGGTGGACTGTCCGGTGGATGAGGAATTGGTTGGATGGTCGCATCCAGAGGGTAGTGGTCAACGGCTCAATGTCCAGATGGAGACTGGTGACAAGTGGTGTCCCGCAGGGGTCCGTACTGGGACCGGTACTGTTTAATATCTTCATCAGTGACATAGACAGTGGGATCGAGTGCACCCTCAGCAAGTTTGCAGATGACACCAAGCCGAGTGGTGCGGTCGACACGCCTGAGGGACGGGATGCCATCCAGAGGGACCTGGACAAGCTCGAGAAGTGGRCCCATGTGAACCTCATGAGGTTCAACAAGGCCAAGTGCAGGGTCCTGCACCTGGGTCGGGGCAACCCCCAGTGTCAATACAGGCTGGGGGATGAAGGGATTGAGGGCAGCCCTGTCGAGAAGGACTCAGGGGTACTGGTGGACGAAAAACTGGACATGGGCCGACAATGTGCGCTCGCAGCCCAGAAGGCCAACCGTACCCTGGGCCGCATCACCAGCAGCGTGGCCAGCAGGTCGAGGGAGGGGATTCTGCCCCTCTGCTCTGCTCTGGTGAGACCCCCCCTGCAGTGCTGCGTCCAGCTCTGGAGCCCTCAGCACAAGACAGACATGGACCTGTTGGAGCGGGTCCAGAGGAGGGCCACGAAAATGGTCAGGGGGATGGAACGCCCCTCCTATGGAGAAAGGCTGAGAGAGTTGGGGTTGTTCAGCCTGGAGAAGAGGAGGCTTCGGGGAGACCTTACTGCGGCCTTTCAGTACTTGAAGGGGG
The DNA here is from genome assembly GCA_030449065.1 of Oceanodroma leucorhoa. Taxonomy (NCBI): domain Eukaryota; kingdom Metazoa; phylum Chordata; class Aves; order Procellariiformes; genus Oceanodroma; species Oceanodroma leucorhoa. The sequence goes on from JASVER010000048.1 coordinate 1,925,651, forward strand.
CTGATAAGAAAGATGGGGACAGACTTTTTAGYAGGGCCTGTTGCGACAGGACAAGGGGAATGGTTTTAAACTAAAAGAGCGTAGATTTAGACTAGACATAAGGAAGAAATTTYTTACAATGAGGGTGGTGAGACACTGGCACAGGTTGCCCAGAGAGGTGGTAGATGCCCCATCCCTGGGAACATTCAAGGTCAGGCTGGACGGGGCTCTGAGCAACCTGATCTAGTTGAAGATGTCCCTGCTCGCTGCAGGGAGGTTGGACTAGATGGCCTTTAAAGGTCCCTTCCAACCCAAACTATGCTATGATTCTAGGATTCTATGGATAGGGCTGTTGTGGCTAGGTAGATTAACTGAGCATTGCTCAAATAGTGGGACATGCTGCCTGGAGGGAGGATTCTGCCTCTCCCCCTATATCCAGCTCTTACCTGGTCTGCAGAATAGCTGATACTGTTGAAAAGATAAGTTTTCAAATGGCAGACAGGTATGATAGCTGGCAGAGTTTGTAGAGGGCCTGAAACAGTAACTTTATGAGGAGAAATGTCTTGATTCATAGCAGTGAGTTTTAACAGATGCTACTGAAAGTATTTTAGAGGCTTGGCATCTATCTGTGCTATTCAGACCCATTATTTTCCGGTAAGCTTCATCTATGGTATATATCCCTCATAATATGCAAACTCTTAAGTCCAGAGAACAACTGAACAGACTTGTGATATTTACACCATAAAAATCTGTTTAAAACTGTTGAAGTAAAAGGAAACTGTACACATGTATTGCAACTCCTCTGTAATCCTGATATGATGACTTATGAAAGGCCTGTAGTAACACAGATACACTAGTGGGAGCGTAGCTGAATGTTGTGGGAACACAATGCCATTCACAATTCATTCTACTATGGTTATATTCCACAGCTTTCTTAAAAATCTCATTTCCAAGTGAGTTCAGATATCACACAAGATGGGGGTAATTATCTGTGCTGAAAGACCGTTTCACCATTTTTCTACGTTTTCCTTCCAGCTTGAGTGAGTTTTGTTGTGTTGGCATCTCCTTTCAGTCTGTGGGACAATATCAATGGCACCATCTCATTGACCAAATCAGACATGATTTAAGCCAGCATCTGTTGGAGCTTGGAGTTTAAATGTACAAGTCTAACTTGTGGGGAGCTATTTTAATTAACAAATCTCATTGTTAGCTTTCAGAGGATGAGATGGTCGGGCAGGTTACAATGTCATCTTTGCTGTGCTCACTGAAGTAAGCAAATATTGTACAACAGCCAGCACAAATGCTTTACCATGAACCTTGTCCCAGACTCCTACAACTGGGAAACGTACAGATGAAATGTGTTAGGAACATGATTGTCAAATACCTTATACTGTCTAAGGTGATAATTTATGAAGCTCTCATTATATAATGCAGAGGCAAAGCTGTAATGAGAAACAGCTTTTAAAAACTGCTTGTCAAAGTACAGAGTTCAGCACCAGCATCTTCTAAGCAAAGCTTCAGGCAGTGCCCAAAGGGGTGTTCTTTATTTTAAAAACCAAAAAAGACCAGAACATTTTGTCATTCTGTTTCTTACCCTAGCTTCAGTATATGGAATTGGCCAATGTTTCTGGTAAGTAGTGTGGACTAAGCAAACATATCTTTTCTCTGCAAGTGTAAACTTTCACCTGACTCATACCACAAGATCCTAGATGGTGAAGGGCTATTCATTTTTAGAGACTTTCTTGCTAATATTGCTTACTGGTGAAAAGCCATATAGAACTAACCTGTTTTCTCTGCATTTCTGGATGTGAATTTTTGAGCAGTGTTGCGTCTTGAGAAAACAATATCACTGACTTTATCAAACCAAAATCATCTCTGTAATGATATGCTATTTTAAACCTACATCTTTGACTTGATACTTCATTTTCTCTTCCCCATCATTTATTAGGCTGCTGTTAATTCCTTGAAGTTTTAGGGCTCTAGAACATGAAAAAGAAAAGTCATAGTTCAGCTCTTTCACTATGCTTGATAGGTTGATAATAAGGATTTGAGTACTTTCCCCTTTCTCAGTCTAACACCAAACTTCTCAGTGAAAAGAATCCTTCTCTTCTTTTGTCCTTGTCTTGACTGGTGTTTTTACAGACTGTTTACAGGAACATAATTCAATTTCTGTATGCAATAGACTACTCCCTTTTGAATGTACAAATCACTAGATTATTTTTTGTCCCTAAGGCAAAAATTACTAAAATTTATTTTTTGTCATTAAGAATCTAATAGGTTACAAAAAAGTTCTGAAAGAATGCTATCTGGCTGGTGCTTTGCTTTTGTAATGAATTCTTGGAAAAGCAGCTGTACTTTCTGAGGATATATCATCAATATCCTGCTTTGTGCTGCTAAGGTCAGCACTTGTGGGTGAGTTACAGACTAATTATTTTGGAAAAGCATATGACACCTGTGCTGAACTTCTGTGCATATGTTTGCTTAAAGCTTCCTTCTATGAGCCAGCTCTGGTCTTGTGTATAGTGTACCCTTGGACACATCCAAGTTACACTTTACATTTCTGTATTACACGTATACACCGTAAATTGGATATGACCACTGTTGTTTGCAAGAGACTCAGACTCATTTGGTATAAGCTACGTTTTTCTGGTGTTAGCATGAAAACTGCTTTCTTAGATGTTTCGATGAATTTCTTGAAGAAAGGCAAGAACGGATGTGATTGATACACTTGATAGTTTTTCTTCTTTGAATGCTTTGAAGGAACTGAGCTCCACTCTTATTTGGAAAGAAATCCCAAGTTACCACATAACTGTTTTCTCAACTAAGTAGTTGTAAAGAGGCTGTAACATTCTCATGGATGCTCTGCAAGTTCCGTGGTATTCCCTTTATGAAAGAATGATTGTGCTAGCACACTTTTCTTTTGAGTACATTTGTTGCAGTTTCAAGAACAAACACAGTAGGGCCAACAGTAACTTCCACTGCACAACTGTTTTTCACTTGGAAATCATACCACCTGTGGGTTTTTTAATGTCTAATTTTTAAAAAAACTATATAAATGGTCCTAAGTTCCTAAGTCAAGCTTGTCAACTCTTCTAATTATAAAACACAGTTGCAGCTCCTTACCTTCTGTACAGAACACTGACACAGCAGTAGTCAGTGAATAGTCGACTCTAATCCTTCCAGCTTCTGTGTTGCTTTCTGCGTGGACATTCCTTGTGTCTGGTTCCTTCTCCCATATATTAAGGCATAGGAATAGGCCCTACCTGCCTCACCCAAAGTGGTGAATTTATTCTCTTAACAGCATTTACAGCCTTGAGTAATAGAATTAAGGGGTCACACTGAAAAGGTGATTTACAAATGTGCATCTGTGAGCATGCAGACAGCATTGTGTATACAACTTCACAGTGCTGAGGTTATGTATCTTCTGCAAAAAATGGTAAACACGTACCTGTTTGTGTGCGGTGTAATGATTTTTCCTAAGACTGAGATTTTCTCTTATTTCCATTATTCACAGAGTAACAATCCTAAACTTGAGCTGTATAAAACTTTTCAAAAGAAAGTAGAAACAAGTTTCAAAGAACTGGCTGAAATTCAAAGTCAAAGTACTTCGTGCATCACGTCTTTTGTAGGAATAATACACTGTCCTGTTTAGGACTGTCAAGCTGCAAGAGCAGTAGTCGGATCATCTCAATCCCCCGAAGCTAAGTCAGGATACAACACAACTCATGAAGTTGCAATTCCTGTTTTCTTTGGGTTTATTTACAGTCAGTCTGTTGTAACAGAACCTCCTGATTACTCAAGTTTATGAACCTTGCAGCTTTGTRTGCTGCAATTCCTGAATCCCAGCCTGAGACCCCTCATGGCTGCCAGAGTTGTGCCTAGCAGGAGCTAGGAATATGGACAGGAATCAGGTTCAAATCATTTTGTAGTTCCCCGATTTAGGACTAGATTGACCAAGAGTCCAAATGGAAATAAGAGCAGCTGGGAACTGCTATGATCTTTTTCAAAGTAAAAATAATGTCCTCTGCATAAGGTTTTGGAGCTAGCCTGCAGACTTACATGGCAGGGATATCTTTTAGAATTTCACAGTAATAGTTTAAATTAATGTGCATTTCCTATTATATTTCACAGAACTTTTCCATCACAGGAAGCTTCTCCTGAAAAATCTTTGGCCGCAGTAAAATACTGTATTTTGCAGAGTATTCCGTTAGCCCCTCTGCTTTGGGCATGCAAAGTGTGGTCAACTAATTTCCTGCATACGCAAGGAACAGGTGCACCATCTCAAAAAGCCGGAAAGGCCAGCAGGTTTCCTCTCCTCACCTAAAAGAGCAGGCCTATTAGAGAGTAGACCTGCTCACTTAAACGAAGTACAGCAGAGCATGAATAAACATGCCTGAGGCACTAGTAATTTATGTTTTGACAAGTAATAGGGATCTTTCTACTACAACTTGTCTACCTTTATAGCAACTGCATTTTTAAATAATATGTATGACCTGTAGAATTCAGAATCTCTGCTAAGGAATCACTCATACAGTAAAATGGTTTATATGTCAAGAGGCTTTTAAAGTGCTTATAGAGAAAATGGTGGCTGCTAGGCAGCCCTTCTAGCATGATTCATATGTATAAACCGCATTCTATAGCGAGACATAACTGGTTTTAACACCAGACTGTTCTGTAAAGGCAAGCAATGAAGACATGGGCACGGCATGCAAGGGAAAACAGAGTTATAGTTGATAAAGAGGCCATGCTTGTATATATGTATAATTTGGTAAATTTCAAAATAGTAAAGATGTTCCCTTCAATAGTACTTTGAAAAAGGAAAGTATTGAAAGTAGTATTTCCTTTTGAAAAGAGGAATCCAGCTGATTTCTGTATGTCAGTATATGATGAGATAGTTGCTTCAAAAGTAGAGGTGTTTTCAAAGTTATATATACCAAGATGCCTTTGACAAAGCTGTCTTTAAAATATGTCCATGTTCTACTTAAGATCTTAGCTTTTCAGCTATGTTTCACATCCAGAGTCATGCTCATATAATTGGCTCCTGACTTGTACTCCTCCACAACCACATACTTCATTCTTTCATTTCCACCACTCACTGTGGCCTCTCTCCTACGCCCTGACCCCGCACGTCAGACACAGCCGGTGAGGCTACTCTCCCTAGTGACCCTGCAACCAGCTGTCCTGCAAAATGATCATAATGCATGGAGAGATCATGGGAGCTGAGCTGCACCTAAGGTGTGTTATACTGTGGGTGTTAATGCTCAGAGAAACCGTGCTCTGGCAGTGATGCTCCTCTATTGCGGTCTAAAACAGCCTCCCTTCTGTCACATAATGTACGACCCTCCATGTGACTTGTTGATGCCTGATGTCTTGCAGGCTTAGGGAGAAGTTGCCTGGCAAGTCTATCCAAGGAGGAATGCTAAGGGAATCTCATTGCAACATCTCATTAATAACCATTTATTTCTATTTTGTATAGAATATGGCCAAGGTGGTAACACATGCTTTCAGAAACAGCTTGAGACATTGGATAGGAGCCTGAGTTTTCAGAGAACTGGGTGTACATCTCTACAGGTTCACTCCAGTGATTAAAACATTGAGACAGACAAAATTAAAAGACGACCTAATCAGTGATAATTGTTGAAAACCTTCTCTTATACTTGCTTATATTTGAGAATGAGGCCTAGACGTGTGTGTGCTTACATGCTTTTGTAGTTCTGAAGAATTAACACATAGAAAAGACTGAAAAACAAGCTGAAACTAGAAAGGAGCAGGTACTGGTGCTCTTTTTTTATTTTCATACAGCTGTGGTTAAAGGAGACTGCTAGATGGGGAGATGCAAAATAAACAGTGAAGGTATTGTCAGAATAGAACATATAAATGAGACTTGCAAGAGTTGAATGTTGAACTGCAAATACTGTCTTTTCTAAAAAGTTGACCTGCTTTAAAAGTGAGAACATTAGAATATGAGTACAACTCATCATAGAATCTGATTCCTTTATTAAAAACAAAACCCTGAATCCTGGTTTAAACAGGAAGTGTGGCTTTACAATCTGGGCAGAAGATTTTCTGAAGTGTATGCAACAGGTTTATGCATGCTTTGAATGGTAGCTGCCTGGTGTCAAGCAACAGACTTATTGTTTGATTATCAGCCCATAAAACTACTTCCAGAGCTGCCTGTTCCCTGAAGCTGGATGCTCCATATGGTCATTGGCTGATGCTGCTCATAAACTACTTCAGCACCACCTTGCTCTCTGGCACAACAATCCATCCAGAATGAGAATAAAAATAAAAGGAAATTCCCACTTCCTCTCTCCTCCATACAGTTGCAATAAACTCTCAGAATCAGATTTTTCACTCAGCTTTAGCTGTACTTAGAAATGCTGAAGTCCCATGTTTCATGCATGCTGTGTTACTGTGAGGTTGTTGATTAAACAGTTCAAAAGTTCACAGAGAGACATTTCACAGTTACAGCCAAAGGCAACTTTACTAACTTCTGTTTGCTTGGCTTCTAGCAAAATGAAATCTCATCCTGTCCCCAAACCCAGGGAGATGCTGTGCACATAAAATGTCATAACTTACCCGCAATGTCTATTCATGCCAAAGTATGTGGACTTCAGTTGGAGGCAGATGGCATTCAACATCTTCCAGAATTCAGATAAATAAAGTACAGGTTTCAGTTTAGATGAATAATCCTTGAGTCTGTTATTTTGCATAGCAGGACGACCTTTCATTAATTTGATAAGCTTTGCTTTTACAAGCACTTTTCTGTTTTTAGTAGAATATAATAATAAAAAACCATTGATATGTCAACAGAGAAGAGACTGATTCATGGGGTCATATGATTCCTTCTTTGCAGTTATTCACACAAGTGCTGGGTAAAGCTCGTGGAGCCAATGTTTCACAATTTCAGCATGAATTCACCCACAGTTCACACCAGATGAATATAATTTGTCATTACCTATTTAATTGCTCTCCCACTTAAAACATTTCAATTGTCATACCAAAGATCAGGAACATTACCATGCAAATTTTTTATGAAAGCCACCACAAAAATTATTTGTGAGGTGGACTTTCATTGAAAGCAGTCTAAACCACTACAGGGGTTGTTTCTGTTTTCATCATACAGACAGGGATCGTTTGTGATGTTTCAATTTGATTTCAAACATACCGGCATCTTCAGGTTCAAGTTTTTAGGTTTGATCTAACTTTTAAGTTCCTAGTTCCCACATTGATCAGAACTCAGATAAATTAAAACTTAAGACCATTTAAGTAAGCCAACTAGAATTTTCTAACAAGAACTACATAACAGCTTTTTCAGGTAGAGAGAGAAGACCCTTGTGTTGTTAGAAGAGCAGGGAATAACCTGCATCCCACACTGAAGGCTGAGGAAAGATAGGTCATCACATTGATCAGAAAAGGAGCACAGTTATCTGTGGAGATACATTCGCAAGAGAATCTCCAAAGCAGCAGTTATGACATTTAGAAGTCACTACATTGCATTTTTGGTTCCTGCCATTTGACCCATGAGTAGCTACTGGTTAATTCTGCTACACATATAATTTCTCTGTGCAAAGACCACACCGTTGAGAATGAATGGCTTGACAGTTAGCCTGTCAGTTCTGTTGGGACGTAATCCTAGGTTTCAAGAAGAGGTAGCACAGATTGAAAGAAGACGGGGAAGTGTCCTATAGTGAGCAAGTAATCTCTTTTTCCACTGTAAGAGTGGGCTGGAGAAAGACAGGATGCCAAGGAGTGTAATACTCTGTAGAGCTCCCATGGAGCTGCTAACAGTCAGCTGTCTGATCTGGAGCTGTTTTGAGTTTGCAGAGTGGGCTGGGTAACAGAGTGAGCAATTCTGAGGTAGCACAGGAAAGATCCAGACAGCAGTTTGTAATGGAAACCTTGTGTTTCTGTTGGTACCCTAACTACACATTCCCCGTAGACACATCTGGTTCAGTTGTGTCAGCTATGGGTAAGATTTTTTTCCCTCCTGGAGGAGAGAGAATCAAGTCTGGGGAGTTTTCTTTCTTGGCTTCGGTTGCTGTCTGCATAACATTTTCATTAATCACCTTATTTGCTCTAACAGAGGGTGAGTGGTGCAGCCGAAATCAAGCTTGTGGCAGACAACAAATCGGCATACTAGCATGCTAGGAAAGAAGTAACACAAGACTGCAAATGACTAAACAAGAACTCAGTCCAGCATATATATCCATCAAGGTCCATATTATTACTTTGCTTTTCAAGTTTTAACTGGACTCATTTGATAAAAACACTGTGTTTATTATTTGGAGAGCCCTCCTCTAGTCCCTTGTCACTTTAAAAGGTTTGAATTGGCTCATCAACATGACAGACAAAGAACAACAAAATCCCACATACCTTCATTGATGTTAGTCTCTTGTTACGTTTTAAGAAGCCAGACTTCTCTGACCTATGCTGAAGATGTCAGGAATGAAGAAAGCCCCTTAAACAACAAGTTTTTCGCTTAAGGCAAGAATTGTAGACTGAAATTCCTTTGCTGGGGTGATGCAAYAGGTCAGATTTGCTGATTAGCACTTACATTTTTTGGTTTTGCAACCCCAGTATTTTTTTGAAGTATATTTATTAAAAAGTATAATTGACCAATGGAAAAGGAAAAAAATCCCCCATCTTTTAGTTTTGTCATTCAGTAACACCCAGATGTGTTTAGAGGCTCTATTTACAGTGTTTCTTTCGTTTATTTTCTATTCACGATAGAGGTTTTAATAATCATCCTCCTTTCTTACATTGATAGATCTGAGTAGAACAAATTAGAGAAATATAGTAATTAAAGGGCTACTGTACTAAGCCCTGGAGTCCCCCTCTTTGCAAAGGGTCTGATACTTCAGTGTGGTTTGGAAATGACAAATAGCTAAGACACATCTTCCTCTGCCCAGAATTCATCACTTCATCATTTCAGCATAACACAATTTAATTATCTTGCATTTAAGTGCAAAGTCAAAGGGTCAGCTATTGATCTCCATTCTTGGAACAACCGACAGGAGAGACAAAATCAAGTGGAAGTTGCTGCTCTTCTAAGGTAGTGGCATTTCCACTGTTTTACTGAGCGCTAGTCTAAGATTTAATGCCTCAGAGATAAGGAGACCCAGTAAGAGTTTTAGGCTTACTGAACAGAAATTACATACAGCAATTGCAGGTGCTTAACTTTGACAGAAACCCCAACATTTAGTTTGCATTATTTTAGAACATAAGCTTTTTGACACTGAGGCTGTTGCCTTTCGTTTTTCAAGAATTTGGCCTTTCATTGGTACTCAGTAAAAGAGCATTGTTTACTCATAGATTCCAGCAGCAGAGGGAAAAAATGCTGCTTTTATAATAGGATGTGGCAAAAGTCCATGTAAACAAAGGCATTGCACTTAATGGAAGCATGATCAATAGAAGTTATTCCTGTGGGGCAGACAGGGTCCATTCTAGTCTGTACAGTCACCTGTTGTCCCTGCTAGGTTAGGATAAGTTTCTGACCTCATGTGTATCCTAATGGCTCAGATGTTCCTCTTTTCTTAGATAGGAGGTCTCCATTTTAGTTGTGTGTTAGGACTTTCGGGAAAGACAGTGAAATGGTGAACGTTAAGCTTTAGAGTTAAGACAGGAACAACAAAAGAGCAGCATTAGATAACAATGACAAATCCATATAGAACTGTAGGGAGATTTATACCCTATCTTTGAAATTGCATGCATTGTACAGACTAAAATGTATTGCTGTACTGATAGTGCATTTAAAGTGTACATGCTGTCCGTGCAGTCACATAGCAAGACTACAGCAAATATGGCAGAAAAGAGTCAAGAGAAATACTATGTATGTAGATTTTGACAAGGCCATCTATAAGATACAGCAGTAATGCAGTTGCTACCACAAAGTTGTGCATTGTTTTTTCTAGCCATCAAAAGAAAACTTTACCTGCCCTCTGTGATGTAGGTGAAATCTTTCATGCTCATTATACTTCTGTGAGGAGAACACATACATATGCATCTCCTTCTTACCTGGTATGGCTAACCTGAATACCCAAGGTATTAATGAGTAAATTTACATCCAAAAGAATTGCTCTTACTCCATTTGTATGATCAGTAACTCGCCCAGAAACACTTTGCTAAGAACATCACAAAAAGTGAAGAGGAAAATGCCACACCCAATATCCAGCTTAGTGAGGCATCCTGGCCTTCAAGTGTACAACATTCAGCACCACATAGGGTCAGGAAATGGAAGAGATAAAGCTAGTTTTGTTCACTGACCTAGACTACAGAGGATTCCTCCTTCCTTTGATCTCTCCAGTAAAAGCTGTGAAACCAAGTGGCATTTACAGCAGCTAACCAATGCACACTAAAGACACAGTATAAATGGTACAAGTGATACTGAGTTCCTAGTTTAAACTTACAGTATTTGCTCCAGGAGAGTTTTCATTGAGACTGCTATGATTTATCGTTCTAGAAGTGGCTAGGGGCACACTTTGCAACCACAGAGGCTGACTTTACTGTAAGGCCACAGAATTTCACCTGCAAGCCTTTCCTATTTTCTCACTCTTCTCGCTTACTCTCCTCTTCTTTTTAACCATGCCACATCTCAGACTAGTGAGAAAAAGATGACTGGAATGGTGACATTTGTCTGACCCCACACTTCACCGCCATCTATTTCCTCTCTAGTTTGCAACTAACCTTATCTACAACCTCAAACACAACACAGCTCTGACTAAAGAAAGCCATACATTAATAACTATTTTTTAAATGAGAGCATTCTCTACAAGCTTAGGCACAAAGGAAATGAAGATGTATGTGGATAATACGATCATTAGCTGCTTGGAGAGGCAAGAATATAACCTCACTGTATGTGAAAGAAACAGTTTGAAGTTTTAGGCGAGGAAGACTGGCATAGAGCAGAGGTAGCCTTGCTGTGAAACCCCATCATGCAGTGTGCTGTGGTGACTGTGCTGAATAGTTCACTTAATGTGTATTTTCAAATAGGTGGACAATGCAGACATACAACCTTGCTGTTTGACAGATGATTAGCGTATTCAAAGGCATCACCTGTGTCTTACTGTTAGAAATAACTTACAAAGGAAAAAAAAGGTGAGAATCAGGTATGATGCATTAAACATTTTCACGAAATCTCAGCAGTATACATGTAAAGATATTACTTGGAGCTGTTTTGCTAGATTTCAGTGCTTTAGATATCAACAAGAATATTGTTTCTTTACCTTCTTGTCATGGCTACTAGCAGTTTTCTGATGGGAAGCTGGGGAGGACAGCAAAGACAAGGATGCCCTCATCTCCCATCACTAAATGAACACCCTTCATTTTGCTAGTAGTTGCAGATAGCCTGTGACCCTTGGTTAGAAGAATGATGTGGAATTTTTAAGCCATAGGAGTGTTTTACAAATTACACGTATCTCTGCTCCCTCACTTTCACTTTCTCAGCCTTTAATTTCAGAGTTTTCTTTCTGTTGGCTTTTCCATTCCACTGGATTCTACTGATGCATCAAATTGAGTCGTCAGATGCACACATTCTACTTAAGTGGTGAGCATATGACTAGGTTAATGAGTTATTCTGGAAGTTATAAAAGCACCTTTATTCAATGCTTTATTCAGCTAATTCAGCCTCTTTGCTAAAGTAGCTTTAAATAATTCTGTTATTTCTAATAGGATGTATTTCAAAGATTTGTGTCTATATATTTAGATGCCATCATAAAAGGAAGGAATCTTGAAGGCTAAACTCACCTTAGCGATTTTGTATCTGATTGTTTCAAGGGAAAAACTCTTTAAGCATTTCACACACACAAATGTAACTATGTTTACACAGTTTCAGGTTTGATGTAGTCTGTATAACTGACTTCAGAGCTTCACAAGCCCCTGGCCTAGTGCAGCTGATTTTTTTGTAATTTCAAAAGAGGAAGGAACATACAAGACAGGGAGGGGTTGTGTAAAGAGGGAGAAGAGATGAAGTGTGAACTCTTCAGAAACCAGGAAGTGACAAACTGCAGAGGAGAAAGCCTAATATTAGCAATGAGAAGTATTACGTATCTTAGCACAACGGTGCAGTAAAACAAGTAGCATCAGACTCTCAGTGCTCAGGTCTACAGACACAGATGTGAATTTCAAACTGTGGAATTCCTGAAGAGTTTTTTATGGTCTTCAATCAATGGGAAAAAATTTAGTTTCTCAATTGCCCAGCAGGATTACCTAATTTTTGCAGTACTCTCTAGCAGAGASAGACTACAAGGTAAATGTAGCTAGAGAGAAGAAAASCAAATACAATTCACTATGTATCCGTGCAACTGTAACACTCTCTATCAGTCCAGAGAAGATCACAAAAATACACGTTTGGAAAATATGCTTGGTCTTTCTAGCATGGACTTTGGGTTGGTTGTTTCTTTGCCATGCCAGTAGTGCATCTTTGTACTTTTTGAAGGGAGAACTCAAAACAGACACAGCATTTTGAAGGGCTGCATCACTTAGCGACAGTTTGCAAAATGACTCAGGAGGACAAATGTACAAGGAAACCAAAGCAGCTTAGCATAACACTGGAAAATAAGTTTCTTGTACTTAAGATGCTGTAGGGAATCACCTAAGCCTCCTTGGGCCACACTGCAATGCTAGAGGGCATATTCTCAGTCACATTCTCAGCATAGATCTAAAATCTATTCCAGGATTTCTCTGCAAAAGGGAGGATAGACTTTCATGGTCCTTACACTTGGCTGGTTAGCCTACTCTTGTTGGCTGTCTTTGAAAATCCCTTGTGCTTATAAACACAGGGAGTCCAATGGCAGTTGAAAACACGAATGAAATTGTTCCCTTAGAAGATCAGATCTCCAGTTAGTCACCTAATAAAAATGTCAGGCATTTAATCTTCATGGAGGGAAAGCTGCCAAGAAATGTTAATGAAGAATATTAATAACTTTGCATTTCTTTATTAGCAAGAACTATAGAAACTATATTTTTGGCGAACAGTTGTTCACTGACACGTAGTCTTTTATGAAGAACAGAACAGTATGTCAGTTAAACTCAGCAAATAGCTTAGGCTGATTTTTTTTTATTTCAGAAAAGTTGTGATAGTGTGTTTCATTGATTCATTTCAGATTAACATTGTCATTGTGTTGAAAATTGTCCCCAAAGCTAAAGGAATTAAACTAGTGTTACAAAAAACACCCCAAAAGAAGTAAAATATTTTGGTCAACCAAAAATAAAATTACTATGGGCTTCTTGGTTTGCTGAATTCTTCTGTAGTTCGAAGTTTCTTTAATTTTTCAGTTGAGCAGAAAATAAGTTATCCACATAGCTCTAGCCTTTACTTCACTCTTTCATTCTAAACCTTAGCAAAGGATATAGCAATATTTCTTTTTATTAAATTAATGGCCATTTCATTTTAAAGCCAATTTGCTTTAAGATTTATTTTCCAGATCCTGGAACAAACTTTCAGCTACTTAGTGTTTGTTTGTGTGAAGTGGTCTGGAACTAGGCTTTAGCTGGGAGTGGAACACAGAGCTTAGTGTACTGAACACACCGTGATGCACTTCAGCAAAGATAAAGTGAGAACTAAACAGGAGTCAAACAGGAGTTAATATAGTAGGCAGAAAATGACTTGGTAAAGATAACAGGTTCAAACTTCAGATTCTTAATTCACTGTGCAAAAATCTAGGATAAAAAACATGGGTATTTTAAAAGTGCTGAGCTATAGAAACTCACACAGACAGAGCAGTTCAGCTTGAGCATCCCAGTTTGAGAAGGGATTCAGTAAAGCCATGGAATGCATATTTTAGACAACAGAAAGATTATGTGATGGAGTGTCCTGGGGAAAAAAAAGCCTAAAAAGGCTAGAATGATTCTGCCTTGACAAAAGAGAAGCAAACGTGGCTGAAAAAAAGTCAGTAAAGTAGCTAAAATTATTATAAACTGAGATTGAAGATCTGGCTGACATTATTGAACAAGTTTGAAATAAAGGCCCAGAATATAACTGATAGAACATAATCTGTTTAAAAAAAAAATAGATTGTTTCCATTATGGTGAAAGTGAGTGGTAATATTTTTAAGAAGGACCAGATACCTGCATCGAACATACTAAATCAGTTATTTTGATTTTTGGGCGTACCTGATTGTGGTTAAGGCTAGGGGAGGAATTTTGCACTATTTAAATTTCTCTGGCATTGTAGCCGTTATCATTATAGTATCTGGATGTGTGTTCGTCATTTGCTATTTGAGTTGTTTCTAGTTAGCTGTGGTTGTACAGATAGGTCACCTGGTGTAATCTGTGCTCCCAGATGGAGCAATACAAGCACTTCCAGAGCAAACAGCAACATGCATTCACTTAAAATGTAAACTTGCCACTTGGAAATTCCCCTTTCAAGAAATATTCATATATGCCTAAATAACTGAATGAAAATGTTAAGGTACAGAAAATAAACCAAGGATTTAAATAATGGATATTACGGTAGCTGTTGCAGCTCCTGCCCAGTAGGATATGTATTCGTAAATACATATCAGTGCTGTTGAAGGATGACCTTTTCTCTTTTTTTTAAATAACTGCTAGTCTCCAGAAAACATAAGATCCAATAATTTATCAATTTAATGACTGGATTTGTTAAGATTGAAATAAAGATGCCCACACTTTAAGGTGAGGTTGTACTTGATGCCTGGGTCCATGCCTGCTGGAAATCTGAGAACTCCAGTTCCTAAAGAAAGGTCACATCACAGATAATGGGAATAGCTGGAACATGCATGCTTCTGTCAGCAGGTACTAATGCAGCCTAGCTCCTTGTTGCTGTGTGTCCTAGGGGCTTGTGGGGGGTTATGTCCAGTAATAACGTGTGAACTCCGACTGAAGCTTTTCTTGGATTTGGGCATTCATACCACACTCCCATATTGGGTTTCTGGTGTCTAGTGACAGTCACATTCACCCTATAACTTTTCTTTTCACTGAAAACATTACTAAAACTGCCTCATTTTCCTGGAACTACCTCTGTTAGATATGGTTGAAGGTAGCAGAGACATTCAAAAGCTGTTCGACAGACACACAAAAGCAGATGCAAGAAACATGATTGCATTTAGCTTGCTTGGTTATGAAATGCCACCCCCAAAATCATTAGTTTAAAACCACCTGGTTTCAATTTTAGGAATTTGGAATTGCGAGGATTTGGAATTTTTTGATCTCTTTTTAAATACTTGATGAAGAAACCACCATTCATCTAACATCAAAGCTATGCATTATTCTCTCTCTTGCACTCAGAAGGTTAAGGGCTTGGTTTTTGGCTATGCAAAAGGGCTTGTTTATAAACAAGAGAATAACAGAAATGAAAATATTCGTAAATACATATCAGTGCTGTTGAAGGATGACCTTTTCTCTTTTTTTTAAATAACTGCTAGTCTCCAGAAACATAGTCTGCTTGGCTGAATGTTTTTTCCCAGGATAGCATTTCCTCTCTTGGAGGAAGGCTGCTTCAGTCACATCACTATTTAACTGTCTGCCCCTCATCCTCCCCACCCAGCCTGCTGATCTGTGTTTCCAAATATACCCTTAATTATGTATATGAAAATGYAGAAATATAAGAATAGCACACAGTGGCATGTTCAGGTTTCTAGTCTGTTTTCGTAACAACATACAGTGCTGTTCTGCAAAGCAGCAGAACAGATTAAAGATCACAGAAAGTTGTTTCTGGTTTACCGTTTATGGGTTTGCAGGCACTCCTGGAATTCCCAGGATACAAATTTCTTTGTTCCTGCGTCGCTTTGGCATATGCTTGAAGATGCTAACATAATGTGCAGAGCTACTACATTAGTTAAATAGAAAAAATAGCCCCCCAATACATGGTTTGACTTAATAACACTCTAATCTGTAGGGCAGTGGATATCATATTTCAAATTGTTCAGATATGATTGACTAATCTTCGCATTGTAATTCTGAAAATATGGGTATCACAGGTGTCTCAACCTGTTTTGGCATTTCAGTCATTAGTAAGTTATTTTTTAAGCGTGCTCAGGCCTACACAGTACTTAGTATCATTTTTAATTGCTATTCAATTGCTGGATATCATACAGATGAATTGATGAAATAGGAAGCAGATTACTCCAGGATCTGTACAGGAATGTCACTATACAGGAAAGGAGTCCTTAAAACTGTATGTGGATTGGGGTAAAGTCAAGAGTGCACTACAAGTATGGTACAAATCAATCTCAGTAGACATCAGATCTGGTTCTACCATCTCTGTAGTTCTTGTTTCCCATAACTACAGATAGTTGCCTCAATATATATAATGATTGACAAATACAGAATAATACAAAGGACCTTTATATAATATCATAAGAACAGGCTGCCTCTACTTGCTTCTGAATCCCTTCCAGCAAGAAAGAAGAGACATGCATTTTTTTTAATGCTGTTTCTGTAGCCAGGCAACTCCACAGTTCCTTTGGCGATCTGCTCTGGCAGACAACGTAAGCAGCATGAGTAGCTAGGTCTGTGCCACTGAAATGAATTCAGAAGTCAGTGCACCTGCAGGTCTCACATACTTTTACTCAGTGAGCACTGCAAGTTTCTTAATGCAGCTTTACACACATTTTTTTCTTTGGACTGGGTGGAGTTCAGGAAGAAGCCAAAAATGTCCTTGCTTGTATAATTTTCAGTTAACATCAGTTGAATTTAATTCTCGAATGTGATGTTTTTCCACCAGCTTGTGTAACTCTAAACACAAGTTCTATGATGTCATGTGCTCTGGCAGAGGAGCTAGAAAGGTTATAGTTTAGTGGGATTTGGAACATGGAAATCCAAACCTATTTAAAATTGTAAAAAAAAATTTTTTTCAATATTCCTTATCTTTTAAAGGCATCTCTTGCCTGCCTCTCTGAAGAGTAAAGAAGCCTGAGCTGCTTTTTTTTTTCCTTTATTTTCAAGCATCTTTATCTTTGGAGACTTACCTCTCTTTGAGACCTGCTGGTAATGCTCATAATGCACAAAAATACTGCTGCTGCCAAGGCGTAGCGTTAAGATTCTCAATACACACATTCACATGCTTGACATGTTTCCTGCTGTATTTAAGATATTTGATAACATTTCCACATTAATTTATAGGATCAGATTCTTCAGTCATTGTATAAAGATAAAATTCTGACTTCAGCATTGCCTGAGATGGAGCTCAAAATCTTTCTTGTGTTGTGTACAGCCACTTTAATGGTGAACGCTCTTTGTTGAGTACAACATGTCCATGGGTTACTGCTTATGCAAGAAAGTTGTACTGTGGCTGCATGTTCCCTAATGAGATTAGGCAATCAATTCATATAATCTCTCATTCTGTTGATTGCTTTACTGCCAGTAAAAGGACACTTATATAACTTACCTGCACAGAAAACCACATCCCTTCTGTTTGAGAGATGAGACTGATGACAGACTGTGAATTTCCACGTGTGGTTTTGGAGCAGCAGCTAGGTCTTGTCTTAATTAATACCCCGCAGCAACTTTGTTCTAGACTGTGTACTAATTTTTTTATGAACAGTAATGACTCTGATATCTTCACACAAGGCATCTAGCATTTGCTCACAAAACAGCTTTTCTTTGAGGAGGTATTGCTAAACCTCAACAAAACTGGGAAGTGCTCTAGAGAACTTACTACCACTACTAGAGTGATGCCAGCTGTCAGAGAAATGCATGGAGGGGAAAACCACTTGGCCAAGAAACTGAAAGGCAACTACCAAGAAGATATCAAATCAAGACTAGAGAGGACTGAGGGGAAAAAATAGTTCCTAGGAAGGAGGAGAATGGGACAGTAGAGAAATAGTGGAAGAAAGGCCACATTTTCTTTGGCTTAGCACCGAAATCATCACTACCATCATCAACACCACCAAATCAGGCAGGTGAGTAGGAACCTGAATGTTCTCATCCAGATCTGGTGTGCAGTGAGGAGAGGGGGAGGTAAGTTGTGCAATGACTTCATCACCTGACTGTTAGTGCTGGATAACACAGATCTTACACAATCCTGCTCCAGAACCTCTTTTCTCATTAGGAGCTGGACTGTTGTGCCTACTGCTGGCTACCAAATGCTAGACATAGAACAGAGCAGCTGATGCCAGGGTAACTAATCAGCAGAAAAGGTACCATCTTCTTTGTGCTTTATGGTATTGTCAACTGCAGAAGCAAAACATTGCATGTTAACTCTTGCCTTCCTGTCTGAAAGTAGTCATTTCATGGGGCAGTCCTTCTCGTGAAGAACATTTGCTGACAACATTTGTAAAGAAAACAAACACACAGAGAATTAACTTGGGCAATAGAAACATCCAAAGGCCATTGCCTTACCAAAAAAAGATGCCATAGCTCAGGGATGAGAAACTTTGATTCTGCAGGCCAGATCCAGCTGTCAGACCATGTCTCATTGCCCTTCTTCCCAACGGTCCCAAAGTCCTCATAGAAGTATATCTGTTGTATGACCAAAACATAGGGAGAAGACCAGTGAATCTGGTCACACAGCAGGGATGACTGGCACGTCCCACCACAGGCAGGAGCGTATCTAACAACAGATGACTGGATACATGACAAACACAGCCAAAATACATTTGTTTCCCATTTGTTTCACATTTCTATCAGCAGACTGAGAGATGAGTTCCTGACAGTTTGCAGGAGAAGGTTGAGGAGGACATTGAATGGATTTGCATGGGTTTTAAGCCACAGAACTATATCCATTAAACCAGTTGGTGGTGTTTTTATTCTTAAAGAAGTTTGCAGGGCCCTAAATATTTTAGGCTTTAGTTCAGGGGAAGCCAACCAAAAGCAGTCCTGTTTGTCTTAGCTGCCTTTTGCAGATCACTTAGGAGGTGGTGTTCATGGTTCTGCATATGAAAATCTCCCTTGTGTACAGATACAACCATTGCATTATGCGTTGTAGTTGTAGGTGTAACTAATGAAATCCACAAAATGTGCTTGAGAACAATTGGTCTAATGAGCCTTGGTCTTTCTCCTAAATAATCAAGGAAACATCAGGGATACTTGCTTCCTCTACATTCTTGAACAAAATCCTATTTAAAAAAAGAATTGCCTGTCTATTCATTGAGACACTATTTGAGATTTGGCTGAAGTATCTTRGAGGCTTCATAAACAGTGGGAAAAAGAACCTACAAATCTCTTTTTCTCAGCAGGAGCCTCCTAAGTAAATCTTGGAGATAAATGTTATGGCCAAATATGTGAATTTAAAATAGATTATTGGCTGCTTAGATTGAAGGGTGGCTGGGGTCAATTTTGCTATCAGACAATTTTGATTAAGGTGTATTGAATTTCTCCAGGAGGCTAATTTATTTATTTATTTCCTATTTGGGGTAGTGTGTGGAGAACTTTTATTTCTTATTTTGGCACAAAATTTTTATAGCTCTCTGGGCCTCTTGAACTGGCTATTCAGCATTAGAAAGACTAAGATTAATGCAAGTAGGAAGTTATAAAAATTATAACTACAAAGAATGCTAAATCCGTGTATTCACAAAAGAATAAGGTGTTCTAGAATAGTAACAAATAAAAGAGTATGGGATGTTCAGACTCAATGACAGTAAGAACCAAGCCAATACACAGAAGTAGAAGACAGCACATTTCATGATTTGGTGTTTTCGTTTTTAACAAATGGAGAAACTAAGGATGGAAACAAATAGTACGAGTTGCCCAAGGCTATGCAGCACATCAGTGATGAAGCTGAGAATATATTTCAGATACCTGTCTACCCAACAACGCTACTTCTGTCTGTGACCTGAGTCAGACAGACATAGGGACAGCTTGGAGGAATAACTGAATATTCTATAGAGCTCAGTACAGATATTGTCAAAGTCCAGAAGTCCAGTGGACTACAAGAGATATGAAATGTGACATCCATGAAAGGATCAGAAGCCCAGCATCCTTGAAGATCCAGTTATCAAATAAGGTATCACTAGTTTGATTTACAGTACCTTTTAATGGGTTTGAATACCAGAGTGGCCTCCTCTCTGGCAGAGAGCAACACTCTCCATCCAATTAGTGCCAAGTGGCATCTACCTTGCTCCCAACCTTTTTATTCTAACTTTTGTGTACAAAAAACATGGAAGACATTTCTATCACTTCTAATCATGCTATGTTTGCTTCCTGCAGGTGAACGGCCTTTTGAATGCAACTGGCAAGGATGTAACAAGAAGTTTGCTCGCTCTGATGAGCTGGCCCGCCATTACCGCACTCACACTGGAGAAAAGAAGTTCAGCTGTCCTCTCTGTGAGAAACGCTTCATGCGCAGTGACCACCTGACAAAGCATGCCCGTCGCCACGCCAATTTCCACCCAAGCATGCTCAAGAGGCGAAGTGGAAGCAGCTCAAGAACAGGGTCTGTCAGTGACTACAGCCGCTCAGATGCCTCGAGTCCGACGATTAGCCCCGCCAGTTCCCCATAGACCTACCTGCACTGGATGTCAGCACTTTGCCTCTCATACCTAATGTGGAGTTTCGTTTGTGTTGCACACGTTTAAAAAATTCTGCCGCTTCCCCTCCTCAGTTCCCCACACCCCTTTTTTTTTAAAAAAATCAGTAAATAGCTGCCTCCCACTGCAATTTCCAGTCAAATTTTCTTTACCCAACCACAAAAACAGCTATTCTAACCTCATGGACAGACAGACTTACATGTTCCACTTAGTGACTCCTGCTGTCTCAATATTTCATACATTTTGCAACCATTTACAGATCCTCTTGATTATTCTTTATAAGAAAATGAGAAAATATAAAAAAAAAAAAAAAACCCCACTTAATTCACCTCAGGTTTCAAAGCAGTTTTGTAAGACCGGATTGCACAACAGGAGCATACATACAATTACAAATCAACTGTGTTGGATTGTGTCCCCCTTCTCCTTTCTCAGGGATGGATATTTATGTTACACAATAAGTACAATGAAGACACACCCTAACCGCAGCCTTACTCTGTAAATATATTTGCACTCAGCAGCTTCTTGTTAGGTTCTTTCACACACTGGGGAAAAAATAAAAAACAAACAAACAATACAAAAACCAAACCAGTACTGGAATGTAGTACCAGACTCTTCCATTGTTTGTTTTCCTGATTTTATACCTACATTGGGGAGCGTCCAAAGAGGAGTCTTGTCTTTCTTCAAGCTGCCCTCTGCTTTTGGTAGCAAGCCGTCTTTTCACTTCATGCTGAAGATGCTCCAAAACCAACTTCCTATTGCAAAAATCTCTGTGAGGTTGATAAACTTGTTTGTTTCTTTCATGCTAGGTAAAATTCTGAGAAAAAATTCTAAACAAGATGCCTTAAGTAAATAACCTAAATCATGAGGAAACATATTTACACTGGGTAATATTTTATTGCAAGGTGGCATGGAATCTCGGAGGCATTCTGTCGTCACTCTCTCCAAGTTGTTAAGCTCTCTGCACTGCCTGTTCAGTATGGGACCAACAGAATATTCAAATCAAACCACACTGACTTGAACAATTTTCTTTATTCTTTTTTCCTTTTTTTTTCAAATGAACTATGGAAATAGCATAGCTGAACCAATGCCCATCAAAACTTTTATCAAGGTACTTACCTACTGTACAGCTGAATCTTAGCAAGACAAATTGGCTAAGACATAGTTTCTGTATCCTGTTGCATCACAATCACGGTCGCTGATAAAAGGAAGCGAAAATCATAAGGTGTCTTCTGACTGGAAAAATAAAATATGCATTTTTAAGTTTTAAAATAAAATGACATTTTAGCTCAGCACTACTACAAGTTTCTCAAAAATACACATACCAGCATAAAGTAAGGTGCTGTCATTTCTCAATAACTACTTAGTAACAAAAAGGGAACCTTGGCTAGTTTTCAATAACTTTCAAATATTRGACACTAGATAGAGCACTAACAGGTAGATTTTTATGTTTTATGTGGTAGAAAATACAGCAAAAGACCAGGAGCATTGTGATGTACTGGAGACCTCATTGGCAGCAAATACACTTTCCTTGGTTTGGTTGGGTCTGATGGTGCATATTATAAATTCAGGTCCTTTTGATTCTGGAATTTTTGGGGTTTTCTTGTTTTTACTCTAGGGTATAAATGCAGTTAAGTGTAGCACAGTGAAAAGAAACTCTCTATGCCAAACGTGCCATTTGATATCAAGTGAATGCCTCCACATTCCAAATGAACAAGTATCTTACTTGCTGCTTTGCATTGATCCAATTTTTCAAGTTTTTATTGTACTGTATGTTAACTGTGAGAGGCTAATATAGATTTCCAAGTAGTTTCATAGGTACTTCCATAATATTTACATTATTCCTAATACTACGCATTCTATTAGTTGTATGGAGAAATACTTAAAGACAGTTCAAAGTGCAGATATTTCAGTATTTTTTTCATATTCATTTGCTTCAGATTTCACCTCTATAAAATCACAGTTTTCCCCTTTTGAATTGGAAGTCACGCAAGGCACAATTCTACTGTTTCATTTCACAGAAAATGAAAGAACATCGTAAGGTTTTTTTGCAAGATGACAAATATTGTTGAGTTTGTGTGATGAGTTGCCTAACCGCTGTGAGTTAGGGGAAAGCCAGATCTGTTTGCCTCCATAGATTTCCTCTTTTTTTTTTTTTTTAAGTCTCGTCTACTGAGATACACAATTTTAACAACTTGATACAATTCAGGTAACAGGAATTCACATTCCAATCATTTCTGTGACTGCTACAAGTGTTTTTGTGCCTCTTGTGTGTAAAGAGGTACTTAAGATACCTAGCTAAAGGAATTCTACAGGTCAGCTGTGTCTTGTGCACATACTTCGAAACAAGTCATAAACACATTTCTCATTATCATTAATAGAGGGATGGGGGGGAACAACCCAAAATCAAAAGGAGAACTAAGTATCAGCAAAAATCACAGGCTTCATGTTCTAAGTTCAGTTTGTTGTAAAATCATCTTTTCCAACAAGAGCATCATTTAATCTTTAGCAGAGGAGGAACCACTCCAGTCCATTTTTTTAGGGCATAATAATTCAGCATGAATCACTAGGTGCATTACAAACAAATTGTTTTAATAGCCTGGCAAAAGAATATTCACACCAGGTTTTATTAGTACTGAGATTATGGGATATAAAGATTATGGGACAACCTATTCTGAGTGACACAAGAACTATGTAATCTTTAACTCAAACAGTAAACTAAGCATTTTATGTATATTCCTCATGACATTACTAATAATTCTCCAAGGTTAAGCAGAAAAAAAAAATTGGTTCAAAGTCACATTTCCAGTTCAGCCAGTTCATCTAATGAGAAGGCTATGAGACTATATATAGCCAACATAGCCACACTTCCAGGAAATTCTCTGAAATTTGTCATTAAAACTTTTTTTTTACATCATAGCTATAAATACCTCAGAGTGTGTTAGGCTGACAGTCTAACTGTGTTTTAAAATCCTAGCTAGAGTTTCAAATATCTCTATTAAATATTTAATACATGACAACTTTAGGATAAAATGACGAATTCCAAACCACTAGTAGTTTCCAAAACTGAATGTAAACAAAACTTCTCCTAATATTTTAATATGGAAAGAGAGTATTTAGGGTTTTCTAGCATCTGCTAGAAATGATGCTAGAAAAGAAGCAGAAGCACCAGCAAAGTCATAAGACTCCATTCTTGTGATGTTCCTCCTGAGTTTTGCAGATATGAGAAGTCTGAACAGCTCAAATTATGTTTTGAAATCTGGGTACTTATCCAAACTAACCTCAGATTTTTACCCTTTTGTTGTTTCACCCAGCGGTGTAACCTAAAACAGTCTCCTGGCATAGCAACAAACATTGCACACTCAGGAAATACTGCTCCGGCAAGTTGCAGATTTCTTCACAGTCCTCCATTTGGAGGAGGGTGTATGTCTTCTTCTGCCGCCTCCTTTCCCCATGCAATCTGTTGAGGTGAATCCCCACAAACTACAAAATTGCCCTGATTTTTTTTCCTTTTAATTTCAGAATATAACAACAGGTTTATTATTATTAAGAAAGCCCTGAAAGTAAGTTTGTTTTTCTCCAGCCATGGTTCTAGCTTCCTCTCTAAGAGTTGAGCTTAACTGCCTTTCTGTAGGAAACGGGTGCAAGTTAAAATCGTCACTTCACTACCACCACTCAACTGAAACTAAAGACGCTCTTAGAAACTCATTCCCCCTTCCATTAACCTCATCCTGGGCAAAGGCCTAAAGTGCATCAATGGCCACATGAATTCAGTTTTCGTCCTGCTTTTTAGAAAGCCGTCCTGGTAAATGCCTGCCAGCTAGATTTTATTGTGAGAATTGTTTATATCTGCAAATTAGTTGTTCCTTGCTTTTATAATATATGCATAATATCTGTTTACATTACATAACTGCAAAGGTATATAACAAGTCATCAGAAGCCTCTGTTTGATGGTAACGCCTAATTCCCGTATGTATCCTCCCCTCTTTACTGCATAAACCCTTGTAATAACTCTTAAAACCTCATTACCTTCTATCCAGACATTCAGCGCTTCCCGTGTTTCATGCAGCCACGCAGTAAAAGGCTGTGTGAGGTGCTTAGCTGTTTCTAGCTATTCACATTCACAACTTTTTCTCCAGTTCTTTGCCATGAGTTCTAGAATTTGTACTGTGTGAAGTGCATTGTTGTTTTGGGGAACGTGGTTTGTGAAGAAAGAATAAGGAAAATGAACTCTGCATACTTAAAGCTTGCCTTTTCATTGCCATTTGATTTACTAATTTCATCAGGTGATGCATACAAACTGACTTTCAGGTGCTCTTTTACGCCATCACACCATCTGTTTGTGCATTGGGTGCTAACATATAGTCTATATCAGTGAATGGTATGATGAACGTCTGTATTTTTAACTCTTTTGGGGATAAAGCTATAGCCTTAGGCAGAAGAAAATAACCGTATTATACTTGTTTACCCCATAAGCCAGAATATAGAATGCAAAAGCCCATCCACTGGTATATGTTTTTTATATATACATATATTTATATATATGGATTTATGTAAGCATATGCATATATATATAAATACATATATATGTGTATAGTATGTGTGTGTGTATACATAAATACACAGCAGTGTGTATATACTACACACCCAACAATGAAGGGATGTCTACAGAGCAAAAATAGGTATCCATTTCTTTGTAACTAGTGATGGGTCTGAACCAAAATCCTAGATCCAAATGCCATTGCGTTTGGAAAGTTTGAACCTGTTTTTTGAGATTTGTGGTTGAGTTTCATCTCTGGTTACAGCTGCAGTTACTTGTGTATATATGCATTCTCGGGGACGCGTGTGCGCACACATGTGCTTTTTCACAAGCGCATGCTTGTGTGGGTGACAGAGAATATGTGTGCCAGTAAGTGTGCACGTGTTTACATACATACTTCCAGCTTTGGTGAACTATAATATTACCAGTGTCATCTTCACTTGTACAGTTTTATCAGCAGCACATGAATGCTTCCATGGGTCACTTTTCAACTCTTTAAATCACTACAGTGAAGTATTACAGTTGTACAGCTATATGTTCATCTATTCTTGCTCTGCTGTAACTTTTTATGTATTTTGTACTGCATAGATTATATATTGTGATAATGTCCTATGCAACAACAATAAAAAAGGAAAAAAAAAGGAAAAAGGAAGAAAATTAACAACTGTAAAATATCGTCTTAACTTGTATGCATGGTTAGTGACGTTTACATTTTTCAAAATAAAACTTATAACGATGAAATACTGGTTTTCTCTTAATTTCCTTCTCTGTATCAGTTAAAAAGCATCAATTGTTAATATTTCTGCTGTTCGTTTGAGGCTTGATATCTTGTTTGATATCTTTGTTTAAATTTCACCCAGTGCTATTGTTTAAAATGAGATTTTTTTTTAATCATTGAGAGAAAGTTTCTGTGATGTTTGTTTTGTACTGTCCTCTATTTTAACCAGTATTTTATAGTTGCATAGTGAAATTCCTTTCTCAAAGCTGGTATATACTGTGTTTTTCTTTACAAGATGGTTATGGGATTAATATGCATGACTTAAAGGTCAGAGTCAACCACCCTTTCTTTCAAAACCCAGTTCTTTGCAAATTTCTGATATCATCTCCACAAGTGGCAATGTCCTATCAAAACAGTAGTAATTTAATCTCACAGCACCCTGAAATGTTCTTTCCTAATTTTAAAGATGAGGAAATTGAAACACAAGAGATTTGAGCGACTTTCTCAAAGACATGAGGCAATGGCAGATGTATGCCTTTATCCTCCTTTGAAAGTAAAACCACACCCCCAGGAAAACAATTTTGTGCCCTATAATGAATTTCTGTCTATAGAACATAAGTGATTGCAAAAATAATTTAAAACAGTGGACTACTGTTGAAAGCTAAAATATCCTTACTAATCCAGGGGCAATTGGGGAAATTACTTTAAAATTAGCACATTTTCTTGTGCAGGGGTCATGAAAACTGTTCAGAGCAAGTAATTTGGAGAGCCATTATCTTTAATAGCAGTAATGTATTCATTACAGTATTGAACTGTCAGTGCTATTCATTATCTCTGACCATGTGCCAGTTAGCTTTTATATCTGTATGTGTCTATGATCAACTGCTATTTTATAACTTACACAGAGGAACTAGCTAAATCACATAAATGCTGAACTATGTTAATGCAGTATTTAAGGGCTGAGAATAACATACTCTTTGGGCATGCAGTGGATAGCCCTGACTCCTTATTAGTGAACCCTCACTAGAACAGAAGACAAAATGCTTCTGTTCCACAGAAAACCACAGGTTTTCTTTCATTCTCTTCTACTGACATTAGCATCATGTGGCTGCTCAACTGTTTATCTCCATGCCTGTGTTATAACTGGGAAATCCCAGGCAGAGGACTCTCTGAAGCATTCATGTTGTGAGAATCCTCAGGCAAAAATCCTGGTAAACCATCTAATACCTGAGTGAGTTGAAGTTCCCTTGCAGACCTTGTGTATCAGCCTGTCTGTTGAACTTCTTCCATTTCAGATCCACTGAAGTAACTAACATCACCCTACCCCTGGCAGTCTTTCCCTTAATGCTTGCTCAGATGTCCCCCCATTCACAATTCTTAGTTCAATTTTCACCCTTGAACAGACAGGCTAGGCAGCTGCTTTAGAAGTCCAGTTGCTTTTTGCTAGTTTGTTCCTATGGAAAGGGTGTGACATGCCTAACCTCTGCCGCTACCCAGTTTTTCGGCCACTCGCTCTATCTGAATTCACTGTTTGTACTAGGGGGGAAGATGGTGAGGGGTCTTTTTCTCACTGATGCTGGAGAAAGTTGATACAGACCCTTGCTCCTCTTTTCTGTGAAGGAATGAGTCTGAAGTTTCTTGAAAACACAGGTTGCACAACACTTCTTGGCACTGTTTGTTTGTGAACATAGGCCCTGAAGAGTAGCATTTCTGAAGTCTTCCTACATGAAGGATCCGCCTCATGTTTGGTAACATAAGAGCAGTCAAAGATTGTTTTCTAAACTCTCTAGAAGAATGAAGAGAGGAACAGATCCTTCTAAAAGGATATGCCTTTTCAGTTTAAGTATGGAGTTGTTGCCTTGGTACTGTAATGTTATGTGCCTCCCCACCCAGACACCCACACTCTGAAATGTGTGTGTTAACACATTCTCATCTGCAAAAGAAACTTTTCCTCTTGGGTTGCTAAATGTATGGGTTTCTGTCTGGCCTGTGACTCAGCATTTGCCATGAAATGTTCATAGGCTTGGCAGTAGTCCTTCAGTTCAGAAGAGAAGCGATAATACTGCTAGAATTAGGATAGGTTTTTGCTATTTACATTTACCTGTGTATCATTTCTGGCTTCAAAGTAGTCCACCTTAAGGTTCATTGCCCCAGCTTTTCAAAGAACCACACCCTTGGCATGCTTTGCTAGTTGACTACAAGAGATTAAAGTGAGATAAATATAAATACACAGTCAATAGAAACAGAGAGAAGAGCGAGAGAAGATGGAGATTGAAATAAAAAAGAGGTGAGGACAACGAGACAAGCGAGTGTTCCTAGCAGCTGACCAGAAAGGCTCATCCACACAAGAATACGCGTGGGGCTTCCTAAAGAATTTCAGAGGAAGCAAGCTAGGCAGCTTCTCCAAATACCAGAGACTGTATCATGTTAGATTCTAAGAGCAGTAGAGGGGGGAGCTAAGTCAAACGGTAATTCAAGCAGGCAAGCACACCTGCCTAGCTAGCTACAAGGTGTTGCTGGCACAGCTAAGAGTATAAAGAGAGAGGGAGGGATTATTTTAATAGACTTCTCAATCCATGCACCAGACAAGGGAGGGGAATCTGGATGCCCAGACATCTGAGCAGCAAGAGGGAAGCATGAATGAGTCTGGCTTTGGGAGCCAGATCTGTGCTTTGGGCAACTCAGAGAACAAGATTACATTAAACAAGTCTGGAGGAAAAAAAAAAGAGTGAAGAAAAGAGATCTGAGAAAACCTGAATGGGGTTTTAGGCAAGAACAGGCCCCAAAGGTCTGCTAACAAACCTAAACAACAAAACCTAAACACTGAGCTTAGTAATAACTCTACCTCACCAAGAGAAAACAGCTCTAGAGTTTAATTGCTGCCTCATCGTAATTGTAAATAAAGGATCAACCTGTCCTACCTGGTTGGCAGTGGCAGGAGTTAAGATTTAATCTTTGGCCCCCACTGGCTGGAACAAATGTTCGACGGGAAAAGGGGGGTTGGCATCAGGGGCTGGGCTGAGAGAGGCTCTGAGACGCTGTTGCTGGCAGGTCCCTGCTGAGCCGACTTCTCTGCGTCACTGGATAAACGTGCCTGCCTGAGCAGAGCACAGCAGGTCTCAGCCTGCTGCACTAGCACTTGTAAGGTGCACTCCAAAGGGTCGCCAGGGCTCACACCGCCCAAGCTGCCTTGTTCAGAGCTGGCCCAAGTCTTCTTCTCAAGGCCTACCTGGTAGGACTGGGACGTCGCCCAGAGGGAAGGTGCAATATGCCAAGTGAGTGGATGAGAGAACACCATCGAGAAAAAAAGGCCCAGTTGAAGGACAAGAGAGATGGTGCTGGTTAGAGAGAGAGTTTCAGTATGGCAGCATAGTAAGAGGAATGAGATGAAAAAATATAGGAAACAGAGATGAAAGGTGCAATAAATCGGGAAGGTAAGATAAAGAGGGGGAAGATAAGTATAGAAAAATGAGAAAGTATAGGGTAGGGGAATCTTATGTCATTTTCTAGAGAGAAAAAGAAAGGCCTAAAGTGCAAAATCCAAAACGGGGTCTAGAGRAAGGAGTAAGATAGCTCATGTCGTAGCATTTCCAACAGACTAGAAGGTAAGGCATGTCAGTGCATAATAAACAGGACTGTGTGTCTTTAAGAGACCAATGTTTGTGTTTTCCCATGCTCTCCTATTGTGGAAATAACTTTCTGAGTCATTCCTCTGATCCTGGAGACAAACTGAACAGACACAAAACATAACAAAACACAATAGCAACGGGAAGAGAGAAATTCCTCCCTCCCCCTTCCACCACACACGCATTTTACGTCAGCGATCGGAACACACTCAAAGCCTCCCAGTGGAAGAGAGACAACGTGCAGACCGACAGTGTTGTTTAGTACACACTTTTTGAATCAAGTTCACCTTCTCCACCACTGCATAAACAGTTAAAACATGAAAGCCACATTTTCCCAGTCTGTTACTCTTAAATATTTTATCCAGTCTCTTTGGTTAAAAGTCTTACCTTCCAGATTTTCCACAGACAGTGAACTGCAACAGGAATTTGCTAGCTTTTTAAACTTCAAAGCTTTGCACTTCAAAGACCCTGCAATTTTTCTCTCAAACCTCATGCCCCACCCTCTGCAAAAAAGATGTCAGTTTGGGACTCTCTCTCAAAATGCCACATTCAGAAGCTCACATACATCTAAAAATCAACATCACAACTATGATCTTCCCGGAGGGGAGTAATGAGATGGGCACCCCCACAAGTGGCTGGCCCCAAACCCAGGCTGTATCAAGACTTCCTACACCAAAACGSAGAATCACCACTGATCAGACCCAAAATGAGTCCATTTTCTCTGTTTCTTCCTTTAGCCTCTATTACTGTGTTGAGAACTATCTCAAACCCTTTGCTATTACAGACATTAAGGTCCCATGAAGTTGCAAGGCCTTACAGGTCTGGTTTAACATGCAACCTTTTTGTTGACTCTGGAAGTCACAAAACAAATGCCCAGCTTTCCCACTCTGGGGCTGCCGTTCGCGGCCTGCTGGGACGAACAGGACGACTYGACAGGAAGAAGGAAGAAGAAGGTTTTGTTCAGGATTGCCAACCCCTCCCCTGCCGCTGCAGCCAGCCCTGCCCCAGCTTGCAGGGCCGGGGCCAGGGGAGACGCCCGCGCCCCCGGGCAGCAGGCGTGGGCTGGCTGCAGAAGGCAGAGCAGCTTGGCAGATCCCTCAAAAGAAGTGACCCACATCCACCTTCCTCCCGGCGGGCGAGGCGTCGCTCTCAGGGGCTGGGGGTTTGAAAGCAGCCACAGCACTCCCCGGCTTTTGCAACTTTCCCTGAAGACGGGATAAGGGATGGTTTCCCCTTAACGTGCCCTCGCAAGGAGCTGTACTGAATAACCTGGGTGAGTGAACAAGAGGCAGGCCCGGGAAACAGGAACCTTCTGGAGGGTGGGACTGCACAAACAAGAAGGCTGGGTGAATAAATCAGGCCTGGCTGTTGGCTTCCCTGTAAGAAACCTTCCATTAAGGCTCCACTGGATATTTTTGGACTCCACCTGTCTATTTTTAGGAGGGATAATTAATGCCGAAGGAAATAAGGAAAAAATCAAGCTTTAAGTCCAAGAATGGAAAATTTAGTATTCTCCACAAAATCACTATGATTAAGGAGGACTAAAAAGGAAGGGTTATATTTCAGGAGTAAAAATATGCTACAAGTCACTGTAAAAATTGTATGTTACATGGTGTTTGTTAAGAGAGGGGAAGCATTTCAAGACGACAGCGCTTCACCACTTAACTATTATTAAACAGGAGTGAAGGCACAGCTGAATGCCCAGCTTTAAAACGCAGCTGTACTCCGGCTATGTTTTTGTATAGCTCTCAGCTGTGCTGAGGCTCCCAGCCTCTCTGCGTGTTGTGATCTGGCTTTGGGAGGGGCTGGCTGGGACCTCGAGAACAACTGKCACAGGCTCGGCCCAGTTCTGTGTGTGAAGTTACGCGGTAAGGGAAAAAGCACAGCCAAGTTATGTAGCACCCTCACCAGGTCCTTAAAATAATCTGCCTGAAGTACAGGGCTATTACAAGGCTAGAAAATCTGTTTTGTGATCTAAGATGGGAGGTTGTCAGAAAAAAAACACGCCCTCCTGGATATGGGAGCCGAAACACGATGGAACAATGTGTGCAAGGCTTTCAAAATTCAGCTATTATTTTACTGATAGCAATGGTTTAGATTCACATCCCTCAGCCTTAGGACACAATCTTCTATCAGTGATAATGTTACCATTGCCTGTAGAAGAAAAAAACCTTTCCTTACTCATCTTCTGTTTGTGTGTTCACATCCCATCTCACTCCAAACAGCAACTGCTTCAAAGCAGGGCCTCCTTGCTTGCCTGCTGAGCATCTTCTGTACAGCACCTTGCAATCGACACCGACAGGAACGGCATCTTTGCCCTCCTCCAAGGAAAACCACTCTGCCACCCTACTATCCAACCACRATCCACATTCTCCGTTACACACACACACATTTTATACTGTGGGGGTCACCTCATCTTAGACCGAGCCCAGCTTGTAAATTCCTGACACCACAGGGAACATTTGTGTGAAATATCTAACAGACGTGGAACATGTCAGGGGGCAGCAGTCAATATCTAAAGCAGTACCTCCCTTTTAGGTGCCTCTAAAAAGAGTTGCCTCTTTGCTTTGGGGAGTGTCACACAAAAATTATCTTTTTAACCTAGAACTGCCGTTTCCTGTAAGCATGACTGCGGTCTGGGAAAGGTTGTTGCTAGGAAAAATAGAGTACAATTTCCTAATCATACCTTTCCTGCCTGATAAACACTTGCCCCTGTGTCTCTAATTACACAGAACCTCTTTTCAAACCTGCTGGATGAGGATCTGTTTATTTCTAAGCTCAGGGAGGTAAATGTCATCTCCCATGAATGATAAAACAATTGGAAAATAAGGACATGCTACAGAGTGTCTTTTCTAATGAATAGTATTTCTAATTTTAAAAAGGTTTGCAGATGTGAGAGGGTAATGAGCATTTGAACTACTTGGTGCTAGCCACATTTTAACGATATGAAGCACTATACAGTAAAAGCGATGCTGAAGCATTTATATTTTGTATTTGCTTTCAATTACTTTTGATAATAAAATGTTACAGCAGTATTGTCCACAAATATTAGAAGCCCAGATTCATGAGCTATTTATGCTACAGCTAATGARCTCCTGGCTTCTCAGATAATTTCCTCAAAAAACAAGAGTCACTGTCTGAACAGCAGAAGCCAAACGCAAAGTGGACTGGCTGCGGTACAGGTTTTATCAGTTGTAAAGACACATAGCCCCCTCTTGGCTGTCCAAATCTAAGCCAGAGGCACAGCAAATGCCTCAAAGGCCTTCAGACAGCAATAGATTTAATTGCCACATGGGAAAAGAGCTCAGTGAGTTCACCCACCTCTCAGGTGACAAGTCCCTAACAACAGCCACTGCCACCAACGTCTGTGGGCACCTCACAGAGGCACCACGCATGGAGCCAACATGACCAGAGGGTGGGCGCGTTCCTCCTTAGCCAGATTCTGCTCCAGGTAAAAGATCTGGACGCTGGGGCAGAATTAGTGCTGTTCGCCTTAAGCACAGCCCTGCCTTAGAGCTGCCTGCCTTCATGGATCCGTCCCACTCTCTCAACCCTACAAATTCTTTAGTTCTGATGGCAAATTTATAACATACTTGGTAACATACTAACCAGCCTTCTGCAGAATGTTGGTTACTATATTAAATCCCAGCTAGAACCTGGAAATTCTGGAAAATTATCAACACAAGTGATGTGTCAGCTTTTCGAAAAGAAAGGGCTATGCAGCTGTTTAAACTTTGTTGTAAAAGTCAGGGAGTAGTTGGTTATTTTATGTAGTCACACATCCATAATTTGAGTTCATGTCCGGAAACAACTTCCTTTTTTTCTTTGTAATTTCTTAAGTTAAAAAACTTTCTTTAAAGAAAAAAAGCAACATTTTTTACACGAACCTTCTGCCAACATTTAAAATCCCCTAGATGGTACACTTGCCAATTTTATGTTTTCCTGGAATACTGTGCAGAAGACAAGAAGTCAATAACAGATTTTACAACCAACTTTGATGCCAAATTAAACTCATGATTCTTCTCTGTTCACATAAATTACGTCGTTTGGAGAACGTTACCCATAAGCACTGCAAAAAGAGATAGAGGAATTTTCCCCTGCAGTTACATTCCCATCACTTACTAATTCCAATGTTTTGTACTTACCTTCAAATCAAGTTCAGTTCTAGAGCAGAGAAATCAAAACTCCTCCCTATCGTCTAGGCAGGAAATTGGTCTTCAAATCAAATGGGACTCTTTTGCATTACGTTTATCAGTATGGCAAAACTACTGTGCCGGGGACACGCACAAGCGACAGAAAGTGCATATACAATGGCAGTTGTGAAGATCTATCTTCCTGTGCCATCGGCATCCGCTGTGGGGCAGGAGCACCTGGGGACCTTCTGGGGCAGCCCACACAACTGCAGAGCCAGCGGGACAGATGCTGAGCTGGCAGCAGCCTCTGCCTCGGGAGGCATGAGGTCTGATCTGACACAATCTCAAGCGGCAGGGACACTGACTTGTGGAGGTAAGGGTCACCTGTGAGGTTTAACAACAGACTTCACGGGGCCAGACCGGATGCTTGTTCTCTCTGTAACTGTGCCAAAGAGCTTACCTGCTGCTCCTACCCACCTTACATAGGCAAGGCCTCACGTAGGCAGCTTTCTCTGGTCTACCTACGGTAAATACACTCACATACTTACTAATTAAAATGTATTAATAACTGGGTCCTACACTAGCCACTGCCATTTGCTCCACCTCCTTCCTACCCACTTCAGTGATCAGGGTTTTTTCTTATAATTGGCAAATGAAGTCTATTTTGCATTTCAAAAAAACTTGAATATATCACGACTTACATGCTGTTGAATCTTGCATAAGAGGTATGGATGCTTGGGTCTGCCTTGCTTTCATTCCAGTCACTCTAACAGTTTTCAACCTTTGTGGGCATCCTGAAGATGATTTGCTATAGAATGAAGAAAGTAAATTCAGTATTATTCTGCACAGCACTGAGACACATGACTTTTCTATTCAGATGACTTCTGTGTACAGAGTGATTTAACATTTTTATGTGCAGAAACACAGTATTTTCATCTTGCAGGTGTAAATGGGGTACAACAGAGGAAGGCCAAAAATCCCTTAGGAATCTCTCCAGCCCCAGGAGCTCAGGTAGCTGCCTTGGCCTTTGCTTCATCAATCAGGTTTCTCTTAGTTCTTATGCCGCACATAGCTAGATGTTTGGGCAAATGCTATGGTCACGGTAATAATAATCATATTTTTGTTCATTGTTTGTCTTAGACTCACAGGACTTTGTGAGTTCAGATTAGCCATTTAGCAGTCTTGTAAAACGTTATTATCAGCTCCCAGTGTAGCCCTGTAAAGTCTGCTTTCTCCTTAAAGTCTTCATCGTCCCTCCTAGGAGACACGCAGCTGGCATGTCAGCCACAGTTTCTACTTCTGTTTTAGGATCCTTATGCCTCTCTGAGTTCTCTACTCCACCTACCTCTGGCTTTTTTTTTTGTTTTTAGATTATTGACCCTGAGGGGCAACACCTGCAATGCACTCTCCATTTACAGTATGCCCCGACCTGTGACTCATTCCTCCCACGTGGTAACTGTGGTACAGATGCTTTTCAATGCTGCAGTTCCATGGTCACCATTTCCAATGTACACGGAAATTAGACAAGGGAGAATCAGTCCCTACAACAGGGAGGGGAAACTAAATTTTTCCCACATGACTGGTACTTGCTCTTGATCTGAGTTTTATAGCTATGTTAGGTTGCTTGAACTACTTTCATTTTGCTTCCTCTGAGTTAACAATATTAACAGCTTTATTTCAGCAAGGCAGMCAAGTTAGGTGGAGTTTTGGGGAAAGGTACTCGATTTGTTTTTTAAAATCACTTTTTTCTTACAAATGTGGTTACATGAAGAAAACCATTGCAATTGTGTTTTAAGTAGAGGGAGTCTTTCAAATGTTGTGACAACCCAAGAGTGATACATAAATTTATTTAAGCAGACCACAGGAGGTAGAACACAACTCTATAAAGTAAAATCAAGTATGCACTTACACATGGTTAATTTTGTAAAACCTTTTTGTTTCCAAGCTACTTACTTACTGAACTATTTGAAGTATTAAAATCCAGTCAGAAAACCCATATATGATATGCTTTTTAACAGTTCTGGCTACAGAGCTACCCTCTAGTTCTAGGGGTAAAGTTTACCCAGTCAGTAATCTTTCTTGAAATTTATTGATCTTATAAATGGCAAGGTTTAGAAATCTGACTCATGTGGGAGCTCCCAAAAATACTGCTTTTTAGAAATATTTTCTAGTTACATATGGAGTTTAACTGAGCCATCTGTGTAGAAATCAAACAAATGGAAATTGAAAAAAAAAAAAAGTTCTCCTGTAGCAAAGATGACAACATTAGGAGTAAATTATGTAATTTTTTTGATAGGATTTGAAGTTACCAGAGATCGACTATAAATGCTAGTTAGTTTGGTGAGAAAATAAATGCCACAGAAGAAAATTGGCATCACTTAGGACAAAGCTGACAGGCTGGGGAGAATTCCTTTTTATCAGCACACTGCAGATGCGGGCTATTTCCTCTCTTTTCATTAAGAAATCAAATTTTCACTATCTGCTATTAAAAATAAGCATCTATCCCCAGTTTTCTGTGCAGCGSTATGTGATACCCAGACTGCTGCCTGCATCCCCACGGCGGGAGATCAGTAGGTGGTTCACTGGTCACAGCTGTCCGGGGGCGACGGCAGCGCAGCTTAGTGCAGTGAGCAAGCCATCAGAGACAGAGCTTCACCCCAAACAGAGCCATTTGGAAGTCTTTATTTACTAACACTGGTTTTCCTCTTTAAAACTTTTTGTAAGAGAGATTAGCGACAAGCAGCATAAATTAAAATGCTATTTTCCAAACTTCTGGATTGACTGAACACTCATCCATGACAGTTCCGAGCATACAGTGAAAAGGAAACAAATCTCCAAAACAAGCTGAGGGAATCCGAATGTTCGGATTTTGGCCAGGATGCCAATCAGGGAGGCCAACCAATGCTAAATTTCAACAAGTAAAGCCTTACGTTGCTTTAATGTCCTTCCCCCAGCGAAGTCTCAAAGTGTTTTCTTGAGTGTAAATTCCAGTTCTGCAAGCAAGTCTGCCCTGTGTTTTTCTGAAGCCCTCCTGGAGTTGATAAAGCTTTAGAAGGATTCAGGAATCTGATCATATTGAAAAAATTGCATGATTGTGGCCTTTAAATCAATACAAAAAGAGTACACAGGAATTATTTCATGTACCACTGCAATAAAGGTAAAATAATTCCAGTATCAATCAACCAGGCAGATAAGTTTAATATTACAATGTCCTTATATTTAAGAACCGTATTCCTAGAAACTAGTCATGCCAGTTAAGAAAACTCTCCAGCAAATGCACAGATTTGAGCACGTCCATAACCTCTACTAAGTTAGGTATGCTGACCCTTAGCTTCTCTTCTGTCTTTAGGTACAGTATGTTTGCACCGGGAAGAAAGGAAATCCTAACGGCAGGTTGGCRTATTAATAGATGGAAACCTTTGAGATCTGCAGAACAGGTAGACGTGTTCAAAGATTTTTTTATTCCCCCCCAAACTATTTTACCATCTGATTTATCCCCAATTCAAATTCAAGATTTTGTCAAACAGCAGCTGTTAAACGGGTGCTGTGAACACAGGCACAATAATAAAATGATTAATATGGAACTTGAATCAAGAATGAAAGAAGGGTAAAATTTAAAAAGTCAGTATTATGTTATAAAAAATAGGCCCTTTCAAACCTTTTTAAATTACTTGAAAAGATTAGAAGTTTAACAGATAAATAATTAATCACCAATCCACTGTTTTAAGAGAGGGCCAGCCCTACACTAATAGTTTTATCAATCACCAGGAGAAAGTGCTTAAAAGAATTATTAATAATATTAGGAGATTAAATGATTGGATGCCAATACAGAGTAATCTTGATTGCTCAGTAAACTGGTACAAACAAACCAAGTGTGTTTGATACATTCAAAATTAACTCAGACATTTAGGAAAAAAACCAACTTGGCTATACTCACCAGATGGAGGACTCCAGCTCAGGAAGCAAGGACTCTGAAAAATACTAGGTCAAAGAGCAGCTGAATGAGAGTTCCTTCTACATC
Source organism: Oceanodroma leucorhoa (assembly GCA_030449065.1). Classification (NCBI taxonomy): domain Eukaryota; kingdom Metazoa; phylum Chordata; class Aves; order Procellariiformes; genus Oceanodroma; species Oceanodroma leucorhoa. The sequence continues at coordinate 1,963,091 of JASVER010000048.1, forward strand.
TTATGGCCAGAAAGACTAGAGGCATCTTTGTGAATAAATATACAATAATTTCAGTTAGGAAATAAACTTGTACTGAAATGTAGATGCTATCAATTCTTATCTAGCATCAGAGACTAATTCAGAAGAGAGGCTGTCTAATACAGTCTGCAGCAGAGTCTGCCTGAATTAATTCTTGTTGGAGCTGGAGCGTATTTCACAAAAAGCTTTCAGTCTAATTCAGGTAATCTACAGATCAAGGGAGATGTTAGAAGACTGGAGGAGGCTTGACACACAGGCATGAGAAAGATTACATTCCAGCAACTGGAAATGCCTTTGCAAAAGCCTTGGAAAGCATGATCTGCTTAGCCTGAGACAGAGGAGGTTAAGGGATGGCCCCATCAGAGGGTACCTGCAATTCAAGAGCAACAGACAGCTCCTCAATCAGACAGAAGTGAAATGAGATCTGAAGGCAGAAACTGGAGTTTGGCAAGTTCAGGTTAGAAACAAATGTTTTTTTCAAAAATGGCTCATTAACTGTTGGAACAACTTACCACATGTTAATATGACTTCTTCAGCACGTGGGATGTCTCTGAAGAAACACTGTAGTTTGACAAATATCCTGTCTGCTGCCTGATTCCACAGGCATAGATTTTCGGTGGGCGGTACGAGTGACCACGACAGCCCAGCCTGTGCTACAGCAGCCCAGCGGCATGGCAGCACTTGCTCCTCCTCGCACGGAGGGTCCCTGCGCCTTTGGAGCCTGCGACCTAGGAATGCTCCATAAAAACGAAAGCTGAGCAGGCCTGGCAGTGCCTCATTTCTGGCTTTTGCCTCAGATTGTCGGAGTTATCCAATTTATGCGAATTAATTTTTAAATCAAACTGAGTGAATTTTATGGCAGCAGAATGAAAGCTTGTGATGAGCCAATTACCACCACCCCACCCACCCAGCCCTCCGGTTTGCGGCATGCCCCTTGCCCCTTGTTTCTTTTCGAGGCTTCAGTGTTTCCCCAGCATAACACCGAGGAGAGTGCACATAAAGCACAAACAAGAATTCAAGCAAACGGATACTTTAGAAATAAGTTAATTTTATTGAATAGGCATTATAGCTTCTCTCAGTTTCAAATAATGGAGAAGCCAATTCACACAGATTACAGAGCTATCAGTTACTTTGAGTAATCTTTCATAAAAGAAAGAAATTAAATACAGTTCTGCTATAAAAGGTGCGACGGTTATAACTGGAAGTTTTTCAAAACAAAAGCAAGTTTTACTACCTATTGCAAAAATTGGTTTAGTGCTTTAATACTTTACAAAGTAACAATCCAACTGCTAAAAACAGCTCTTACACATCATCTTTGTCGAAGTATGGATAAGATTAAAACTGACATTTAAATTTAATTTGAATGAAAACTGCATGTAGAAAAGGTTCTCAAGAACTCACACTTTTCACAACAAAAAATATTCATTATCCTTTAATGTTAATTAATGCTCCTGTTTCTTTTGAACAATGGATTTAAACATGATATGGCAGTCAGCTTAAAAATGATTAACTGTTTTGTTTGCAGACGAAAGTGACTGCAACCAATCGYGTCTTTAAATTATGAACAGGGAAGGGAATGGGAAAAGATAAATTCACTCCTTTCATAGAGGGTAAAAGTTTTGCATGAAAATGGTCAAACACAGAGAAACCTGAAAAGTCACTTCTGCTTTAAATAAGTTTCTGATATATCTATTATATTGTTTATTGAAATCCTAAATCAATCTTTGCTAAAATAGTATAAATCTATAGAAGACAACATGAAACTCAAACTCAGACTCTGAAAAATGAGAAGAATGGTATGACCACCAAGAAGTTGAATTGTTAGCCAACAAAAATCAGTGAGACTTGCTTTAGTCCTTATTAACATTTACTTAAGCCCCGGTGAGAGCCAACTACTACCCTTCTTTGAAATATGGACTTCAAGTACAAATACATTTATTGTACATTTCTACAGTTTTAAAAATGCTGAGTTTGCTAGGTTATTAGAAAGAGTCACATTACCTGTCCTGATTTTTTAAACTTTATATAATTAGCTTTGGTTATAATTGAACAGAGACCCTCAGTTAATGAGTAAACGAACTTCTATAAACTAAGGGCGTGACATCTGCGTTATTTTAATTCTTGTTTGGGGAGATAAGCCACTCTATATGCAAACTGAACTGAGGAAGCCAAATCTTCTTYATTGGAAAATCTACCACAGGCTTTAAGGACAAAGAGCTTTAGAATTTGTCTAAGGAAGTAGAAGATGCAAGGAAAAATGTTAGCAATAACAAAAAAGATGTACAAACAATTTGGGGAGGGCATATTATACAATAGTAATAGTAAAGTTATGATGAATTAGCTACATATACCTTTTGTGTATAATAATTCAGACTGTCCTTCAAGATTTGCCCATATCTGAGAGGCATTGGGTTTTAACACCACAGAATTCTGTAACAAAAAGGATAAAGTATACCAAATGGCAGAAATACATGTAAACAGCATTGATATTTTCAATGTTTCATTCAACTTTTCCATACAAAAATGTTAGTCACAGGAATCAATGAGGAACAAGGCTTTCCAAGGAGAACAAAGTCTTCCAGCCACACAACAGTCAACTTCAAGGCATTATGAAAAGTTTGTAACAGTATTTTATGTCTTAAAATTGAATGCAAAATAAAGCTCTAGACTGATTCCAATAATAAAACATGAGTTCTACGCAGATTTGAAAAACTGCTTCATAGCTGAATCATGGCAAGACTGGCACATTACAAATGCAACAAGGAGTTAGCAGGGCAAGAGCAATGGGCTTGGAAAAAACACAGAAGTAATTGCTCCTCCCCAGGGAAGAGCACAAACCTAATCGTGATCATTGGAAYAGAGTTTTATACAAAACTGTCAAAGCTGGCCTGGAATACTATGGTTGGGAACTCCTAGCTGCTTAGGTCTATGTGGCTAATTCCATTCATTATTTAATCTAGGCTTAAATCCTGTTTGCTCTCCTTGGCTTATGGTGAATGAACAGAGAGTGGTATCATGTGCATGCAAAGCTCTTTGAGCCGCTCCAAGGGAAAAGCATTTTTTGTACTGTACATGAACTATGTGCATTATATGAAGACCGTATTTACAGTATGCAGAATCTTGAGCAAATAAATAATAAAATCATTGCTTACTTTGTTAGTATTAAAACACAAGTGCACGCAATTTGCAAAGTTTAGAGATGAGAGCACTTCTATCACGCCCACATGGCCGTGTTTCAATTCATACCTGATTGCAAGCCCATTAAAAGGAGATGTAGGGCACTCTCTGAGCCGGAGATGCCACGTTTTGCTGCTACATCTCCTGCATATTTTAACCAAAAGCATGGGGAAGAGGCTTTGTGTCACTTAAACTGGAGGCAAATGACAACAAGGMAGTGTTCCACTTCTTTACTGCAGAGACACCATGGGCCAGAATGAACCGTATCTGTTTTAAAGGTAAGAATGACCAGACTTGGCTCTGTTTTGGCCAGGCTGGCCATGGCTCTCAGGCTCCCGACATACTGTCAGGCTTCATCAGGCAAAGTTTCTGCGCCAAGGGGTTCTAATTTTATTCTGTGGCAAAGCAGTTACATGGGATTTACCTAAAAAGGTGGCTTTTACCTCTCAGCTTGCCTGAGAGGGAAAGTGCAACTCCAGTGTAATTCCATTTTCATGTTGATATTGATTTCGCATGTGAACAAAGGAAGAACTGGATCGCTAACATGCAAGGTTACTCTTTAAACTCCCTCCCCGCCSCTTTTWAAAAAAAAMMCAAACCAACCAACACATTTGAAAGGGGCAAAATGAAATATGCAACTCACACACAGGAGTTAGGCACTGTTTAATTCTAACATTGGATCATATTTTTGCAATCTCAGATGAGAGAGTAGAATTCCACTRGAGTAGAATTTGCTTTGTTTAAAGGAAGAAAACTTGCCATTTTTCCCTGCCTTCTTCCCCAACAGCAAACCTCTGCAACAAAGAGACTACATTAGATGCAGAGATGAATGGCAAGACAACATTTCTCTGTTTTCCCAGAATACAGGAAGATCTTCAAAACTTCCAGTCTTGACAGGAAASAGTTTTTGATACATCTTAACTATTTTCCCTCTTTTTAGTATTTTGGTGCCATGGTTACTCTGCTAGCTACCATTATCTCTCTGTTTTTACCCCTATCTCCTCTTTTGACTAAGGTTTCCTGACACACTGACACTTACCAAAGCATTACAATTTTTTAAAGAAAAATTTCTGTTAAGATTACAGGTTATTCAGATGAATATGCATACAGTTACGTAGACTACAGCAGGCTAGAGCGTTTTACAGTCATGGTTCAATGAGGAAGGAGGACAGAGGCTGCATCCAGTTAAGTGACTCTCAGTCCCCAGAGAGTCATAATTTTAAGGCTGTTTGGAACATGGTGGCTTTTACCCATATTGTGTGTTCCACAGTGCAAATGTGCATCAGCCATTTCAATTCTCTTGGTACAGTACATGCATTCAGGTAATGGGAGATAAAACAGCAATCAGAACAGCATAGTCACTTGAGAGGAAAAAACAAACAAACAAAACAGAGTGATCATGATATCCAAGGAAAAAAGGTCTTATATCCCCCCAAAAATCAGTGTCAAAAATACACTAGCCCCATTAAGAATACAACAGTTAAATGGACAATTATATGGTGTTTTGGTACAAGGCAAGTCTCTCCATATTCAAGCAATCACTTTATGAATAAGCCCAATTATTTGTTCACACATGGAAAAGCGCTAAAGAGAAAATGTAAATTCCATTGACTGAAAATAAGCGTAGACTAATAAAGAAAAGCCCTGAATATGTGTTGGAGTAATGCTCATTTGATTTTCTGAAACCAAGAAAGAGCTTTTGCTCACGCAGAAATTGATGCTCAGTACATCTTAAAACCAGTCTATTTATTAGGAGAAACCTAGATGCAGAATCTTAACGTTAGGCATCCAGATTTGAAAATTTTGGTTGCAGTACATACCTTAATAGTAATTGTGAAACAAACCCCAACAAACTAAACCACAAAAGTTACAGAATTTTAAAAACTACAGTGACTCCTAACTTCACATATGCATTAGTTTGCGAAGTCTTTTTTGCACAGTTCATCAGTAATTGATACGTACAGTACAAAGAACTATGAAGAAATAAAACCTGAACACTTYAATCTGCAAGAAGCTAATGCATATTTGATCTATATTAAGACACAATGTATCTGCCAATTAGAGAATGACATTTCTATGATCTAGAGTGATTTTTTCCCCACAGATGCTAAATGATTGCACTGGTTAATAGTTCTTGCTTTTCTTTTTGAAGGAATAATAAATCTCTGATTCTGTTTTTAAAAAAAGCAAAGTAATCCTACTCCAATGGATTGAGGGTGTATTATCGATGTCCCAAGTCAATCAATATCCGCGCAGAAATGTTTCATTTGGTAAGAAAACTTCCCAGATTAATGTTTATTCAGAAGCTGCTTATAAAAGTGTCTATCGGTAGGGACTGGAAGGAAGAGTGGCATTAAATAGGGAGCGATAGTGTTATACCAAAATATATAAAGAAAAATTTAAAGCTTTTCAATTAAAAAAAAAATTATATATTCAACTTGCATTAGATATAGATGTGCACAACAGACAGAGCAGTTAGAAACAACAAGTACATTTACAAAGCTTTCTTTTCATGATTAATTTCTACCAGCATTTCTGAAGGTAACCTACTAAAATGATGACCCTGTTTATAATAAAGGCGCAAAATATTGCTCTGTAGCGTATTTTGAAAATAATATAAAAATAATTTCTATATTACAATTTAAACTTGGCTTGTAAAATTCCAACATAATACAGCCTTAAGTCTACAAACAGAACATACTTACAAACACCTTTGTGTTGTTTTCCTCTCATTTTTAACAATATAGTATTTTAGTCATATACACTGGAAATTAATGTGCAAATTAAAATAGACAGTAGTGTCTGTTACTGAAATAATTTAAATTCTATGCTATATACTGTTTGGTGATCCTCTACGTAAGCTGCCATACCCTAAAACAAATACTCTTCATATACACTGACAGAGACTTAAAATACACGAAGCTGAAAAGCCATCTACAATCAGCATCAGTTATTTTGCTTCTCTGGACCTACGTTTATTTGAGATTATCGTGGTTGCTATTAACATATGGGTTTTTACCTGTGCAAAACATTCCCAGTGTTATGAAGACCTTACTCCCTTACTAGCTCGCACTTTACTTTCATGTCCAGCTTGCAAGTATTTTGTGTGTCCCTGAAGCACCTGATTTAAGGCCCCCAGTACTAACGGGATTCTGTCCGCAGACTTCAGAGACAGCAGATTCAGCCCACAGAGGCCTAAGGCTTCCCTCTGCTACTCAGGCAAAACTCTCATTGATTCTCTCCTTGGAAGAGTGATGTCAGGCAGCCTGAGGGAAACAAACACCGGCTAAAGGCTCAGGCCTTGACCCCAYAAACATTTATGCTTTTTCTTAACAGTTACATTAAGTTTCTGAAAATAAGCAGTCTCCTTGATGTCAGGGAGACTATTCATATTGGTGAAGTTGAGCACCAGTGTGACTGTTTGCAGAATCGGAGAGTTAGAGGGCAGTATGTTGTCAGATCTGTGCTGTGCATTTTTTGATATCTACACATTCATCACACGAGAAGTAGATTACCCTGAATATGTCTGTATGTATAAGGACTGATATTGCCTCAGCAGACTGCTTTGATCCGCAGTCAAATGGTGCGCAAATCCACGGTAAGCGTCTCTCCTCAGTGCTTTCTGTGTCAAGTAATACTGCCCACATCATGAGTTTTGCAATTTTAGAAAAGACGACTCTGAAGACTTCACTTGGCCTATTTAGACTTAAGAAATAAGCAACACAAAACTTTCCAAGTACAGCATCTTTCTTTCACTGATCCCCTTAATGTACCTTTGACTTAGGAAGACAGAACTAACTGCTAAACAAAGTTGGGTCACACACTATATTTCCATTGCATTTATGAAGCTTAACGAACCATAACAACAAAAGGTTAATCATCAATTGTTTTAAAATCCAAAATATCTGAAGTTACTTTTGATAATCTACATCACCTTCTGAATGAGCTGCTTGTTAGCCACATGCTACAACTGATACCCACATCTGAAAAAATACTTGTAAAGTCTAGCAATAGTTTATTAACTCTTTATAAAGCATTTTAAATGGAACTTTAATATAAAGTGTGACTGAAACCCATTATGTATTACAGGTGTCCTCTGTTACAAACAGACCTTTGTATCAGAGTTTATGAACAGAGTAAAAAAATTGTATAATAGGTTTAAGACTTTTTTAAATTAGAAAAATTGCACATTCACACATTAAAAAAATTCCAGCTTCCTCCAACCTAAGTATCTCCTGGTGATTTTGGATCTATTCTGGGGAGGCGTAGCCTAGCCAGGATTTAGTCTGTACTTTTGAAATCTGGACAACAGTGATAATTGCTGAATCACTATCAAGGAGAGAGGGGAAAAAAGCACATACAAATGCAAAAATACACACGTGTATTGCAGCCACTTGAGCTAACAGAAGAAACGAATAGGGTCCTCCAAACCCAAAACTGATTTCTGTACAGCTGGGACTAAGTGGTAACTCTAACAAGCTCTGGAAGGTACAGAGAGGCACAGAAAGGACTTGCTGGCCTGTGGGCTACATGTGCTTTCAATGTAAGGAAAAATAAACCAAAAGAGCAGTCAAAGGTTAGCCTTTTAGTGCAACAGAAAAATACATTTGAAGATTATTCCCTCTCACACCTAGCTAAGGAATGACACAATTTCTTTCAGTGCTGGTGAATGCAACTTATGAGCAGTTGGGAATTCTCGCTGAAAAAAATAGGTAGAAAATTTCCTCTTATAGCTAAACTCTTCTTTCAATGGGACAATCACTTCTTCTGGAGGAGGCATTGTTTCTGCATGTTTGGACTGTTTAATACTAAATACGGTATACCCTTTAGACAACTGCCACAAATAGCTCAGAAATAAAAAAAGAAAAAAACCCCCACAGTACTACTTATCCAGAAAAAAGGACAACTACTAGGAAAAGATGGGTAGATTTTAACTGGCAAATTGCATTGTAGGCCTGCAACTTCTTTTCAAAATCAAATGTTAAGGGACAAGAGAATAGTGGGATATTTGAAGAGACTTCTAAAAGAAAACAGCAATATTAAGCRAATTATTCAAAGTTATACCAAGAAAAGGATTCTGAAGAAACAGGCACAACTAAAAAGTGTTCTGCTAGTACTTCATATAACAGGTATTTTAAAATGAGCAATCCAGTAGTGGTAAATATTTATGGAAATATCTGACTGACTTGAGGATGGATAGTGAACACTGAAGTTTGGTATCCTATATAGACAAGCCTATTACTATTCAGAAGACCAATTAATTTTTCAAAATAATCTAACGTACAGGTGCAATCTATTCAATAATTTAGAACAGAGTAATTTATCTACATACTGACCAGCTGTAAACCTCTTTCTTTTGTGAGTAGTAGGTCTTATAAACATACTATAGAAACAACTCCTTTGAAAAATGGGAAACAGCAAATTCTCATGGTAATTCTTATTTTTACGTATGTGCTGTTACTTTTTTCCTCATTCAGAAAGGATACAACTGACTTAAATACACGGGCTGGTGTAGTTTGCTGCTAATGCAATATTTCTTAAGCACAATTTTACACAGAAGCAATTCTCAGAGTATCAAATGCTACTGCTACTTATAATGCTCTAAGAATTCTTAAATATTTCTTTTTTTCACAAAGTTTTATCCTGTCAGTTTTCTCAGTCTCAGCAACCAATACAATCAAGTATGATATTTGGGTTGTTTTAACACGATCTGGCTTGTTTTAGCATAATCTGCAATCACAGATTTCTTTGGCGATGAGAACTTGCATGCAATCACAGCAGTTAACCAAAAAAGGACACTGCTTACCAGTGTATGCAACCAGAGACATGGGTTTTAGGATGTGCTGACCGCAAGGACAGAAGTCACATGGAGTTTTAACCTCTCATCATACGTACCAATATTGCCCTTTTATGAAGGAATGCAAATGCAGTAACATTCAGTGTATGCCCAGTATACGGTAAGAAATACGAAGTACAGGTCTGGATTCATGGAACAACTAACATGGCAAAGACCATGACTTCTTAGGAGTGGCTAATGGACTTATTTTGAAACTATTCTTTAAACCTCCCATTCAGCAGAAAACCTAAAGATATGTATGGTCAATTTTAAGTACGTACTCTGTTCCACAAATCTCAGTGGGACATTAGCAAAAGCTTATGTGCTTTTCCTGAAAGCCAGTACACATCAGCGTAAGTTTGTGTATCTTGTTTCACAGACTACTTCATTCTTCGTTTCAAGGCTACCTAGGATTAACTGTATGCAAGTGAACTGGTACCACCCATGTCAACAGTAAAAATTGGSATACAGCAGAAAAGAATCAGAAACAAAGACTCTTTGGGAAAGAATCTCTCCTATGCGGGCCAGAAAAGAGCTATTCCATAATGAGTAAGGCAGAACCCATGTTCTGCACCTTTAGGTGGCAGAGTAAGCAGTCTTGAAGGCAGTACTTCACCTAGTTGTGGAAAATGAGCTCCTTTTTTAAAAAAATGTAGGTAGACAGTAAATGAGCCATTGCTTACCAGTGTAACAGCACTAAAGATCTGTTCTCACTACCTTATGGCAGTTGACGGTGGAGGGGTGCAAAACCAGCAGGTACTATATTCAGGAAAACTTCCTAATGCCATACATSTACTTTAGCAGTATTTGCAGTGTCTGCTTTACAGAAATGTATCTATGAGCAAAGTTTTATTTTCAAAAGTATTGCAAATACATATGTAAATATTTGGGTATCAGATGTGTCCAAATCTGTGCTAGGAGTTGCCATTCATACTGGAGGTATTTTATAGCCATCTCGGAACCTCCTGGCRGGTACATAACTCACTCTAGGAGAAGACTCAAAAACAGGTGGAGCCAACAGTCTTCAAGAAAGGCTCAGAAGTAATTATGCTTGCAATAACTATCACTCGATAATGTTGAGAAAGGAATAAATAAATAATGATTAAATTTATGCAATGGCTAAGGGAATCAATTGATGCAACACATTTGTTTTGACAAGCAGTTCATTCAGCTCTAAAATGATCCTAAATTTCCTAGCTGGTCATCAAATTTTCCAAATCTAATAAAATTTTTTAATTTTAATTTTATTTTAACATTTCTCTCCATTTTAACAGCAATGAAAATACTACTGAAATTCAGGTGCCCAAAACTATACTATGTGGGTTTTTTTTGTGACGTGAAGTCTTGCAAGTCCTAATGTATTTTTTTATAAAACCTGTTTAAAAATTCAGTACAAATAAAAGTGGCTCAAATCTACTTTTCCATGGAAATGTAGAAATAACTGGTAAGAACTGAAAATTAGGAAGAGCTACAGCCCTCATGAATTCAGACCTTTCACTCCCATTTTCCCAGAATCATTCAATTTCAGACTAAAGTAAGTACAAACATTAGTAGTAATGCGATACGCTGCCATGTTAAAAATGTGCAGTATGCAAAATCACTACCCTCCTGAAAAAAAAGGCTATGAAAATTTTAGGTTTTACTGAGGAAAAAATACTCTCATAATAGCTATAGAATTTCAAATGTCTGCAAGGCAGATACTACCCTACTACAACACCACATCTCCGGTATTATGACTTTCCCCTATCATTCTACTACCTGAGTGATGTCAGTGTAAATTCAGGCACCATTAGTAAATTTTTGACCAAACATATACACAGCACTGACAAAGGAGTAAACAACCCTTCAACTTACCAGTATATGTAAAAAAGACACTGACAAAATGGAAAATAATATTTCTTTTATGATAAATTAATCCTRTTATTTCCTCATTGCCCCGGAAAGCGAAAAGCTAGACACTATTTACTCATCAATCCTTTATTCTTCTTTTAAGGTTTCCTTTTACTGCAATTCAACACTGTTTACTTTGTAAGTAAGAAAATGGTAAAACTAAGTAGTCACGGAAGAATCCTCAATGCCTGTGACCCTTGCTTTCTCTCTCCCTGCGCTTTAACTCTTCTTTGTAGCAGTATGAACAGTAATTTTCAGTCTCAGGACGACCATAAAAGGAACAGTTCTCCTTCTTACAGCGGTTCTGCTGGATGGAATATATTGGGCAAACTGTGCTTCTGCCTTGATTTTTATCATTGTTCAACCAGGTCTGAGGAGCATCCTCATCAGCATATTCTAAGCAGTCTCTAATATCGCCAGTATTGAATCCATTTGTGTATGTCTGAGACTTGTGTTCAGTAGGCATGGCATAGCTCAGCGACTCCACCGTGTTCACTGTACGGATACCGGATACCCGGGCTGGGCTGTAGCTTTGCGAAGACAGTGATCTGTTTTGCTGGGGATAGGTGGCGCAGGTTTTTAAGGTGCCAACCACTGGCTTGTAGGTATCATCTTGGAAGCTCGATGGCTTGGAGTTGACATCATGCAAATGGATGACACTTTGTCTTTGAACAGGTGGCGTATGGCTATAGTGGGCAGATACCGGAATGGGTCCGCTTTTCTTAGCACCGTTACTAGGTGAAGAAAATGGCCCAGGAGTGGGACTAGTGCGACCTTTAAATTTTAAAACCAGTTGAGTTGTATGGCTTTGAGGCAAGACGGGTGATGCCCTATCCTGAGGAGATGTTTCTAATTTTTCTTTTGAATATGCTTCTGGCTCCAGTTTCCTACTAGATGAGCCATTCAGTGCAGCCTTTTTCTCAGCATCCTTTCTTTTCTGTTCCTGTTCGGCATTGAAACGCTCCTGTGCACTGGTCAGGTAGTAGCCTATCATTTCCTCGTGGAACTGATGCCTATGACTGGTCAAAAGAAGGCCAGCAAAAATAAACTTCCGTTCACCCTGCATGGCAGCTCTCAAAATATTTAGGCTGAGTTTCACATCAGTGCTGTACTTCCACGGGTCAGACTGCTTGTCAGAGAAGGCTTTAGTGTTCATCTTTTCCACGGGTGAGTTGCTAGCTCTGTCAGTCGGAGATGGGGTGGTCTTTTCAGATGGAGAAGTGCTYGCAGACTGTCCGGATTCCTCTTTGCTGCCTTTTCGAGACTTAGACTTCTTCTCTTTGACTYTCTCTACTGCGTCACCATTTTTTCCATTCCCTGAATTGGCTCTGCTCATTTTGCCATGCACCAGGCCTCCAAGACCACCCATATTCTTTTTCAGTTTAATTCCCAGGGTTTTACTGAGGCTTCCTATTTTATTGGCAACTGAATCCGTCCTGTTTTTGTCTTTGTCCTTCCTCTGTTTGTCCTTCTCTTTTTCTTTACTGTTTTTGCCGTTATTGCCGTTGGAATTACTACAGATGGAATCTCGGTCTGAGTCCATTGAGTCAGCCAGAGACTGAACGTCTTCCCCAGCTGAAGCTGTAGGGGATTCTGGTTGAGCCAAAGGGGCCTGCTATGGAAAAGGAATTATAATTAGATGCAGCAAAATCAGTTTCATACAGGGACTTGGTGCAAAAAAACCCCAAATCCAATATAGATTTTGACATTGATTTTAAATGTACTTTTTAATTTATGCACTGACATTTTAGGCTGGTTTCTTCACCAAATAAAGCTTATTTGGCTGCGCTGACTATGTATCTCGCTCGTTCCTACGGTAGCTTTTGGCTCATTTCAAGCACATTTGTRGAATAGGGGTCAGTCATTCAGAGGTTCTGTGAAAATCAGTGTCTGAACAATGCAGAGATGCGAGTTAGCACCCTTGCCAGGGGGAAGGCTGCAGCAGAACCGCGTGCCTGCGCTGCGCGGCTGAGTGGCCAGCGCACAGAGATCGCCCGCTCCGTGGGACGCACCGACCGGACGGGCTGCCTCAGCCGGGGGGACACAGAGGGCACGCACAGAAACTGGCAATACTGTGATGGAAGGGAAATGAGGTTCTGCCAAAAGCTGTGAGGGGGATGCAGCACACAAACCTGTATGTAGCAGTATTTCAAAATTCATTATGTTCAAAACGCAACTTATTTAAATTGATTTCTTCATTGCTCAGGTCTCTGGTGCATGAAAATCAAAGGTACGATGCACCAGAGCTAAATATCTATTAAACATTAAACTTAAGCAAGTAGACTGAGGAATACAACGAGGTGTATTCGTTCTTATTGGAAATACAATGCAGATAAAACTGGTGTCAGAAGTCTGAGTTCCAGTTTATATTTTAAAGTGCTAAAACATCTTTCTTGAAAATGCAGTAACGAGGGTCCTAGGAYACTTTAAAATGTGGCTCTGTTCGTTTACTCCTGCAAAACTTAGTCTTGCTGTCAGGCACCATGAAGCTAAAATCTGCTAGAGATAAATATGAAACACTTAACTAACCATAATGATCCAGAACAAAAAAAAAAAGCTCTGGAGATATATATATGCTTCCAGTATAGAAATGCACGCCCACTTCTTGTCCCTGGGTACTTGAATGTGCTGTCTCTCTCTGGAACCCCTGAGCACCCCACCACCCAGCCCGGAGCAGAGCTGTTACCCCGCTCGGCAGAGGAGGAGATGAGTGCCGAAGTGACCTGGCCACGCTCATCTGGCAAGTGTGAAGCAGGGAGAGGTAAYCCAGGGCCCACAAGTTTCAGGCTCACAGCTTACAACTACAGGACCATTTTGCGTCTCCTTTTTCTGTAGCTACCACTGTAGAAACTGTAGAAAAATGGATTTTTCCCCTCTTGCAGCTTGTTAAACGCCTTCTCCTTTTGTGTTCTGTTCCTCCTTTCAAATCCCATCTGTGTAGGCCGTCTAAATCACCTCCATCCTCTCCTAGCAACCTTTTGCCTCCAGACTAACCCCTCAATCTATTCAATGTAATTTGCAGAGAWATTTGCAGCTGACTAGGTGCCAGCTGGGCATGGTTCTAAAATAGCTTTCTGAAAGACCAGGCTCCAGTTCAGCGCCAGTCTGTGGCCTTTTGTCAGCGACTCTTAACTGGGAGCTGTCCAGGGGTGCAAATGTATTCTCAGAAAGAGAAAGGACTTGGGATTGGTGACCTAACAGTGGCATTAGGAGAGCAAGCCAAAGTTCTGAGAAAACAATGGTGAGAAAAGGCCTATTTTAAGTTTCTTCTGAACTACACGGACTACTGAAATAAGTAACAGAAAGATTAAGCTAGAAAATACATTTCAGAACACAGAGTATGAGTTGCAAAAATATACAAGCAACTGTGTTATTAAAACAAGTAACTACAAAAATCTATAAGCCTGACTGCAATGGCAATGAGCCATGAGTGACTTGTCCCTGCTGCTCGGACACTTAGGTGTTTCCAGGCAGCCCACCCTACACAACACCCTATCATGCCCTGTATCTCTCATCTCGTTTAGACCGAGGCGCAAGTTTACCTTACCCGTGTCTCAGATGGTATGCGTATCCACGTTACATTCATATAGCTGTGTAGAAGATTAAGCTTTGCCTCAAGAGACAGAATCAAACTAAGGATGAAAAAAGAAGGGAACAAACAGTCAAAAATCCTGAAAGAATAAGCAATACTTCTGAACAGGGAGAGATGTAACAGCAGCCTGAATGGCGACCGTCAGCTGGAGACCCACCCGTGTCTTCTCCCATGTAACCAGAGAACAGGAACAAAGCCCTCTCTGTTAGCAATTCTCCCAATACTTCAAGCAGGTATGGCTCAAGGCATTTTACTGCTTAACACTAAAGTTACAGAAAAGTCTTACTTGGCCAGTCTGGTGTTATCATTGTCATCTTTCCCCCACTCCCAGTCCTTCCCAGGATCRACCGCAAAGTGCAAAGGCAGTAACTTGTGTTCAGAGTCAGTCAGGGGGATCACCGCTGAAGTAGAGAAGAAACAAGGATTGGGGTGGCGGGGACAAAAACRACAAAAAACATGATTTAGCTGTGAAAAGCAGCACAACTGGTTGAAGAAGAAGGGCAGAATTTGAGTGGGCTGCAGAATTGTCTCATCCAGAGCACCAGAAATGATTTATACTGGGCTCCATTTCCCTATTTTGATGTTTGTGCAATAGGAGAGGGAGAGGTTAATACACTGACTGCTCCTGGAGTGAAAGATAGTCACCTGTGGAGGAGGGGAGACCTCTGGGAGAACAACACTGCCATTTTATAGTGCACAATAAACATTTCCTGGAGACAGAGCCATTAGAATAGCAGAAAGCAATAAAAAGTTGAAATATTCCTGCCTGTCTCTCACACAGATGCACATACTAGTTAATTATTTTGTCTTTTCAGTTTAGTACCTTTTTGTTTTCCACTGTCAAAGAAACAAAAATATGTTGATAACAGCATAAAGAAACGAAGCAAAATGCAGTTACAGCGATTTTGGACTCAAACTGTGAATTAACATAATTGAGGAGCATGGATCAACATATACATGGGTGAAGAGGTCAGTCTCAGGCCTGTCTTGAAGGTAGTGACACCGCCACTACTGCGTGATACCCCAGCACTGCTGTCCGGCTGTGCTGGCTCTGCTGTCCTTTCCCCTCTCTGCTGGGGCCCTGCCTTCTGACACGTATCTTAATGACTCCGCTTTATGCTCGGCACGCAGGGACTGCACTCTGATTTTACTGAGTGTCCGTCATTCATCACCAGCAAGAAACTAAGAGAAAAACACTGTCAGCTTTAATTAAAGCCAGCAATTTGCTTCCATTTCATTAGAAAAAGAAGTAAAAGCTATTGAGGGACTGGGTGGGATCCTCAGCATGGTGCAGGTCACTGCTGCTCCTCTGATAACCAATCAAGGAATTTAATTTTCTGTACTAGAACCCTTAAGGACTTTGCCTAGATATTGATTCCAGCAAAGCCAAGGGGCAAAGAAACCTGGAGAAATCACCCAAACATGATGGCACTGAATTACTGAAAATTGATTGCACTTACTCGTTATATGATGTTTATAGTATTTTCTGCAGTTCAGAAAACGTATGTTGTCAAAACAAAGGTACAGCATTTTTGGTTAAATATTGTTCCTCGCCTAGCAGAATGCAGGAAATTTAATCTACATTTTAGATTAACACAGTGAAGTCAGTATTTGGTTCAGACAGTTTGACAACTGCAGAAAGTATATATATATATTTTCATCTTTGCAGACTGGAAATAAAACGGTCAAACCTCTACAGATTTCATGGAAACGTTGCCCCCTACYGCTTATAGTAGGTAATGCTTGAAATATTTTCCCCATATTAGCTGCAAATATAGTACAGAACAGCTGGAGATTAATCGGCTTTAGTTGCAGATACCACTGTAAGATGCAAGCACAGAAATTAATATTGTAAGAGAATTTAGATCTGTAAAGAAACTCAGTGTGAATAAGTAGCAGAAAGTCTAACTATACAGTTCAAAAACTGTAAAGCAAGCTCCTGAAGCACAAGAATGTAAGAAATGTACAGCAGAGGTGACAACTGAACACAATTTTTAACACTCATTGGTGTAATATGATGGCTTACCCTGCTGCATTCAATGAAATTATTGCAACAAAGAGGCTGGAATAACTGAGAATGCAATTAACTGGTCATGTTTCCCAAGGAAAACACATAGTCTGCCAATTAACTGAATTACTAGCAGGCACTGACTGGATTTACAATGGACCTTACAATGCAATGTATCAGCCGTTTGAAGGAAGAAGGCAACTCAGCAAAGAGCAGCATTGTAAGTTTACAACACAACACTTCCACTGCTGGCAGCACCTGACCTTACCGGCACAGCCTGGCAGAGAACTGGGAATGTGATCCTGAGGCAGGTGATGGTGGGAAGCCTGAACCAAAGAACTGCCAGAGAGCTGTATCAGTCTTTTTGGGATGTAAACCTCAAAAAGTAAATTTGAGTTTCCTTTCGAAGGAAAACTAACTAGTTTTCACATAGTTCAATAAATAATCATTTTTATAAACAAATTTCAAAGGAATCCTTTTTAAAGCTAGCTGTTTCTACTGATACTGAAAATACACCTAATAAAAATGTTCAGTGATACTCAATTTTATTAAAATCTTAATATCTAWGTACAAAACAAAGCTTAGAGCTGACTGTCTATAGCATGTCACTGTTGTCTTAACTAATGCACACATTATGACACGTACTGTCTCCACCTTCACACAGAAATTTGTTAACTATTATTTTTCAAACTCTGAGTTGAATGGAAATTGCATACTCATTCTATGGGATAGTCTGGGGTTGGTATGAAGCACTACCGTCTTCATGCAAAACGTATCTGCTAAAGTAATGGAATTTTAAAATTCTATCTTCACTGCAAGGGATTTCCTCTCTCTCAAGAAATCTGTTTGATAGCTGGGGTTTCTTGTAGGATTTCCCCACATCCCTGACAGGAAAGTATTTTAATGTTAGGACTGCAAGCAGGATCCATCACATTCCTTTCTAAAGCAAACCCAACAGATTGTAGCATCTTCCTGATGCCCAGCCACGTCAGGGAGTTTGCAACTTTGGTGTGGTAGTTTGGTTACACTTGGGTTTGGATGCTCTCCAGCTGAAACCACACTGTTTGAAACACAGTCTGCAAGTCCTAATGCCAACAGATGGGACACGTCAAAAGTAACAGCAGCTATTTCGTCCATGGCAGTTTTAAGACAGGCAGTGAGGACTTCCATGCCCTTCCTCTGTTGGGTGTTTTGCCTTCTGTGCTGTGAAGTCACAGTGTTGCCCAGCACTCATCTTCATGCCTCAAGTGCCATTAATCTTCTAGCAAGAAGAACACTTTAACTACTTCTGAAAATACTAGTAAATTAAAATGCTGACAGAGATACCGAGATACTGCTGTTGAAAACCACTGTCACACCTCTCACACTTGTTTTGGCAAAGTGATCGTGGGCAGCCATTTCACTGCCGACTGCCTGACAAAGCATGGGAGTGTGGGAAACAAAATTCAACAAAGCAGTCTTAGGGGCAGTTGAGAACCGGTCTTTATTTTCCCTAAACAAAGATACAAAACACCTGCATAAATATAGTCTGCATGAATAAAAAGGTATTTATAGGTTTTTAATCAGACACTGTGGATTTCAAAACAAGAGGGCCTTCGGTGACCATCAGAATGCCAGCTATGTGCTGGTAAAAAGAAGTTGTAGCTCCAAGCCCTCAGCTGCATTCCAATAGTTCAAAATCCGGCCGTGTACTGGGGCACCTGTGCCATTGTTTCCTGACTCCTAGCAACTGTGGCTCTCCCTTCCTCTGTGCCAAAGCTGCCAACATCTCTGTGCCGACAAGGTACAAAAAATAGGCATTAGAGCATCCTTGTGCCAATCTATTTCCTGTCACAGCATGTGCAGAACAATAGCAATGCTGTGTTAGCTGCTAGACTGCTGCAGTCTCTGACAGCAACCAGCTTGGCAGCTGAAAGCTAAAGCATTCCCTTCACCCCAGACCTAATGCCAAGTGCTCTCTGCTGCTCCACAGAAATGAAGCCTGTGTATTCAAGGCCCTGCAGTAAAACACGTAAAATACAAAACAAATACTATTTTGATTCAACATCCCTTGTAATTAACCCGGATGAACTTATACATGAACAAAGCCAATATTTAATGCTACTGATGCTGTGCTGGATATTTGGTAGCTTTTCCTCCTCCAGCACCTTTCCTGTGCGACCACAGGTGTAGGAAAATCCTACAGAAAGACAGTTTCTAACCACAAGAAGTATATTTAACGTTATTGCTAGCACTTGTGGGAGAAATAAAATATGTGACCTTGTTACCAAACCCAAGAGCTTGCAGTGTGTAATTAAATATGGCTTGTAATATTAGGAATATTTCAGTAGGTGGCACCAAGTTGTATCACTGAATACTTTAACACATGCTGAGAGGTAGGGTCAGAGCAGCTGAACAGTAGTTTCCCTCACTACCTGTTGTCAATCCTGTCACTTAGAGGATGCCACGATAGCACAAGGTTTGGTGAGTGGCGGTTACCCTATCTGCAAAGTTAGTGCGGAGGTAGTTAAGTTCTGTGTATTCAATCAAATTACGCACATAGGCTCTTGTAGACCTGTGATAATGAAGTATTGTATGGAGGCCGATAGACGTGCCTGAAATAAATGAGGTTACTGTCAGTCTACTGATACTATTCCGATCCCAATTGTTAGAAAAGAAGAAATGGACTCTGCCTACTCCAGAAATTGTCTTGTTTCGCCACCAACAGAACTCAGACCTAAAAAGGATCAGGACCAAAGAGATGGAGGCACATTCTACAACTAGACAACTCTACAATTTGTAACATAGACATCTATGCAGGAGCTAACTTAATAGCATGCTGACATTACAGTCCTGGCTGCAGCGTACCATCAGCAACCATCGACAGTATCCTTAAAAAGGCTCTCCAAAACTCTGTCTTCATTCATATGTTATTGCATTAAAATGGTATGAATTTGCTTTGCAAACTTTCATTTCTCACAAGGTGTTTCACATCATACCTCACTGTACTGCTTTGGAAATGGTTCCGATGTGACAAGCAGTTTCCTAAGGGCTGCTATTCTGCAGATTGAGGGCTAGAAGGCAGCTGCAATGTCCCAGTGTACAACGCAAAGGCCAGACCTGTTGCCAAGCACCTACCTACAAATCCCTGAAATAGTTACGTGCCACTGGAGGCTGAATAGCTGGGCTGGATTGATTTTCCCATTGAATATCTGACGTCTAGAGCAACCTTTTTTTTCATTACTGTCTTATGATTCAGCCTCTTCATCACTAACACAAAGTTTGCCAATACCACAGGCAACCCTTTGTAGAGTGTTTCCCATCTCACACAAGCTCGTGTAAAAAACTCTCCACTCCTTCCAAGAAGGCTGACTTAACTAGATGTCAAATTCTTGCATGAAGAGGTCTACAACAAAGTCTGTTATTCAAGAGTTTCTTTCCTCCTTTGCATCATTTTAATGAACGTCTTTCTCTCTACCTTGCACATCTGTAGCATGCTGACTGTCTCATAAGCATGGAAAATGCCTAATACATCCAAAATCAGATGGGTTAGGGAATTAAATGAAGCATATTTAGTTGCCTCTAAACTACTCTCTAGGAAGGAGGACTAAATGAAATTCACTCAGCAGATCTCAACAA
Organism: Oceanodroma leucorhoa; assembly: GCA_030449065.1. Classification (NCBI taxonomy): domain Eukaryota; kingdom Metazoa; phylum Chordata; class Aves; order Procellariiformes; genus Oceanodroma; species Oceanodroma leucorhoa. The sequence continues at coordinate 1,983,230 of JASVER010000048.1, forward strand.
CCAGCACAATTCCACGTTTACTTTACAGGTATATGCATTCATAAGGGACTTAAAACACCTCTGCAGTGTCAGGCAAAAAAAAGGAGGACTCATACCTAACAGCAAAACTCCACTGAATTTTTCTGAAGCCTCACCATGTTTTTGGCAAAACACTTTTCCCTTCCCCACAAAAGGAGCAAAGCCAGATAGGAGGTCATTTCACAGCTTTCTGTTATTAAGCAAACAGGTCTTCCAATTAAGGGCAGTTACAGTTATAGCTAGCTCCTAGGCTACCGATGCAGGAACAAATCCAGTCCTGAAGCTCTTGTCACTCCCAATCCCATATCCAGGAAGCTCAAACTTGACACAGAAATACCTGGTCAGACTTTGTCATCACTGTTCCAAAGTAAAACAGAAGACAGCAAGATGATACGATAAAAACATTTCAACTGGATGTTTTTAAATGAGAAAAGTGCATGTAGCACACTAGAAGAGAGATTCTTCATTTACGTGAGTTTTTAATAGTGATCTGACTCACACTTAATCTTCTAAACACAAATTAACCTTCTAAACACAAATCTTCTAACCCAAATTAACAAAGGCCTTCAGGAACCCAGAAGCACAGTAAGTCACTATGATTACACCCATTTACATATATGGAACTGGCACAAAAGGTTTACGTGCCAAAGACAGAAAGCGATAGCACAAGGATTAGCACTGAGGAGTTCTTGGCTCCCAATCTTGTAATTAGACCACTGAGGTTCCTAAGAATGCAGCAATAAAATTTAGTGGATATTGTTTCCTTTCTGATAGATAAATACACCTACAGGTAGAAGAAAGTACTTAATATATACCCCTGGGTTGCTGTGGCTTTAGCATACCTTGTTCTCTCTGTTGATCTTTTTGTTCCATGGAAACAAGAGCAGAGAAATGGGCCTGATCATAGGCTAGCACGAGAGGTGAGCAATGGCATCTGTTAGGTAGAACTTCAAGTGGCAAATAAATTCCTCCAAATGGTATAGGTGCAAACGCTGCAAAGAAAAATGAGATTTTTTTTAAAATCTGTCAAAGAACAGACAATTATGTTGGTTCTATTGTATGTAACAATTGTGCTACCACACTTTCAGAGCTCCAGGAGAGCAGCTTAACGTGGAGTAATCAATGCAGAAAACAGTCCTAACAGGTAAAATTTCATTATAAAAACATCAGGAAATATACTAAGAACAATAATGAAAACACTCTGCTCTTACATATATTTTCCTTGCTCTAACTGTTTACTAGTAAAGATATTAAGCTCTTATAACRAAATCTTGGTGACACTCACACATGTATGCAGATTTGCACCTTCCTGTAATACTTTTAGGTGGAAGGATATTTTCTAATTAACAGCAGTAAATACACTATCAGTTCTCTTGGTAACATACTCTGCTCACGCCTTGTATTAACAGATTTCTATAAGAAACATTACAAACATGTTTATAATCCACACACACGTCATCACACACAACATATATGTATGAATGTGTATATGTATCTATATATAATAATGATAAGGAAAGATTAAAAAAATTCTACAAGTAGAATTTGAATGGGATGCTGCATCTGTAAGGGCAAAGCTCTTTCCTTTGAAAGGTTCTACACTTGTTTATATATAATTGTGGGAAACAGCAAGTTTGGGCAGGAAAATTCAATATGTTTGCTTCTGACCAATTGTTTTTCCTTTTGCTGTGAAAATATGAATCCTTATTGCTGAAATATTTCCAAAATGAGCATAAGGAAAACATAAACCCAAACAATGCACTGTTTTTACTAGAAATTTTTTCTTTGAAGAGGTCTGCTCTGTCCAGACTTTGGGATGGAGCACAGTATTGTTTTTGAGGCATAAATCTACATTTTGATGAGTCTATCCAAATTTGACCAAGTTATTAGTCTTTTTGAAAACCTGTACTTTGTACATACAACTGGGGTAACTCGATCACGCTGCTCCACCAGGCCAGCAGTGAGAAAAGCACTAGGATTATTGTGACRGAATCAGATTGGGTCAAGGAAAAAAAATGGGGGGGGGAGGGCAATTTGGGACGGGAAAAGTTATGAGGAAATGAAGCAATAGGGATCAAGTCTGTCAGAGCAGGTAGCAACCACAAAACCATTACCTGTAGTTCACAATTTGCATGGAAACTGAAATTACCCCCCAGCATTTTCCTGTAGAAGTAAATTTCTCTGAACTCCATCACGTGTTTAACAACCCTTTAATCAACCCAACATTCCCCTTTAGTTAAGCAACATACTATCATTAGTTAGTATTATATTAGTTCATGGTAAAAAGTGTGAGAGATTAATTTAATCATTCAAGTCCTGCTCAGACCGCTGTCCAGCCAGCTCCACAGATGGGTCTAACGTTTGTGTGCTCACATGTGGAAACTGAATAAAACATTCTGGAAACTTTTGAATGAGAGGCTGCACAGGAGTCAGTAAAAACAAAAGGGCCAAGATATAATCACTCAAAATTCAATTTTTCGCAGTCAGATTAGATTGACTTATGCAGAGTTTTAAGGGGCACCAAAATAACACAGCAGAATTAGAACCTTGTTAACCTAGACCAGTAAGAAATGTATTGTGTTCTGTAATTTGGTAGTTATTAAGTTAGTAGTAAATATCTAGGATGAACAGATTTTCAGCAAAACTTACATAATTATCCTGTATTTTTTACTTTTATCTAATAGAAATTGACTATCATTCTGCTCTTTTTTTTTTTTCCCCAGACAAAGGCAGCAGCTATCCCATAAACACTAAGATATCTTACAGCTGGGTCTTTAGTTTGTGATAGTTTACGATTGATTCAATTTACATAAGTGCATAAATTTCTAATGAAAAACTCTTACCTTCTCCCCCTGAGTCTCGTAACATTGTGTCTGCTACTACAACAATAGGTCTTCTCAAAATATGGGCTAAGACAAAAACATGGAACTCTTCTAAGCTCTCGTACACTGGATCTTCTGAATTATCGACTCTGGAAGACACAGCATTGAAACTTTTTGAACCAACTTGAACCAACCATTGAAACTTTAGTGAACCAACATATCGCAGCAGCTACTTCTTCTTCCTTGTCACTCATATTCCCACTCTCTGAAACACATATTCCAATTATTGAAATAGGTAAACACATATTCCAATTATTGAAATAAACAACATAAGAAATTGGAAAGAAAAAATATATTTTTGTAAATAAAATAACAGCAACAGAGAAAATTTTGTCACTTGCAGACTCCACACTAGTTTATTAGTCAGTAAAATTCATTACTTTCTGATATTGTTTGGTAGCCTAATGCGAATAAAAAAGGTAATTCTTAGCCAAGCTAAGTGCAAATCTGCTTTTGTCACAAAAATCGTAATTTCATCTGACACCCTTGGCACACAGACTCTACAATGAAAGGTAAGTGTTATTCTAGTTCCTCTAAACAAAATACAGGTGAGTTTGCCTTGGCAATGTAAGAAACATTGATGCCAGCTTGAGTAGGAAGAATTTAACTTAGAAGTTGTCAACTTTTTTTCTTTGGTTATTACCAAAACGTGTTTTTTTAAGATGGGGAGGGGTACCTGTGTAAGGAACTGGAAATTTGTTTTCCTATTAGATATTCCAATGAGGTGAATTTCACCTACTTCCAGACATCTAAAATCAGATGTTTAAGCATTTCACCTTGACTGCCTCTACAGATAACAAAAAAAGATAGGCACATCTGGATCATCCCTCTCCTCTTAAGCATCTGCCCAAAGATGAGATGAAAATTCTCATTTCTCTTTAAAGAATGCAGAAGGAATCTAGATCAAGATGTGGTTAGGTGAGCAAGGCCAAGCATTTTTGCCAGTGGAGCTTTGTGTTTCAGAAAACACATAGAAAGAATCAACACAAGTATCTTATATGGTCAGAGAGCAGAACATAAAATTCAAACAGTAAGACAGCACTATGGAGAAACCCTGAGTAACTGAGTAACAGGATGTCTGTTAGAAAAGATACCTGGTTGCGACAGGAATATCAGAGAAAACTCATGTTAGATTTATCTAGAACAATGCAGAGATAAGACATTTAGGAAAGCCAAAAACGTGTACCAGCACATAGAGCAAGATTTTTAATTTTTTCACRTCAGTACTAAGAAGTTATAAAGCACCCAGGGAACAAGTCCCTGTCAGATTCATCTACAGCGTATACATCTATTCTCAATAGCATCAAGTGTCAGAAATTCAAGTGTAACAACACAAATCAATAGCATTAAACCACCACGTACATATAGAGAGGCAAATCCTTAGAATATAATTTATGGACTAAAATCCTTAAAATATACCTGTGCTATCCTATTCATCTGAATACATTATTCTTATTTTCCCAACCTATACAAATTTCAAAAAAATTTTGTTTTAAATGTCCTCTTTCACCGAAAAGCTTACAAAATGTGCAGTTACACGCTTCATGGCGCAAAAGTTTCGACAGCAAGAAGAGAGAAACTTTATGTTAAAGAACACGTGCTACTAACTTCTAAGGATATGCTGCTGATCACTAAATGCAATGAGGTACTTTTCACCCAGAAAAGGTAAGACTGAAAACCTGACTTAAAATTGAGTGACAAAATTAAAACAAACAGGTTTTCCAACTAGCATCAGTATGCTTTGGATCAGCCCCACAATATTCCAGGAAACGGAAATGCCCAGCGCCGTTGGAAAGCTAACCTATGAAGTCAATTATTTATGAAACAGATCGTTCTTTCATCTGGACTGCAAGAATAATTCTGTTAAATTCCCCACTTCTCTAGCTGAACACTTCCAAGCCCTTCTATGACTTCATAAGCATTTTATAGAATTTTTGGTTTCAATTATGTCCTTTCCTATTTCTCTAGTTTAATGTCATTAATGTCACTATCACATTTTAAAGCTCTGYCTCTACCTAAAAGATAGGAATAAACACCCTAGATGTAAAAAGACTGAAAAATGGTAGGGTTGTGGGAAGCAGACAAAAGATGGTAATTCACAGCTGAGTGCCACTTAAAAATGTAATACACACAGAGCACAGCTTCTGTGAGACATGGCAAATAAAGGTGGGCAACACAACCTAGGCACTCTCTTAAATGAAGGCAGCAATTGTCCTCTCATTGCTAGGTGTGCAGAGAACTTCCATAATTAACCGTCATTGATTTTCATTATATGTGAAAAATAGTAACTGAGCGTAACTGTATGGGCACTGCTCTAGAATAGGTGGGACAAACGCAGTAACCTTCTCACGGGTCTGATGGCATCCAGCCCATCCCTGGAACTTGACATTAAAATCTTTCATCCCAACCCAGAAGCACAGCAGGACAGAAATTACTAACAGAAGGCTGATGCAGGATACAAATTCTCTGATCAAGCAGTGAGACACCTCTCCTTCCCTGTATCCCTCTTCCCGTTACCCAAACTCATCAGGAAGTTTTTCCTGATGTTCAAACTAAATTTCCCACTTTGTAATTTCCTCTCATATTCCTTACTGAATTCTTCTCTACTGTTGGCTGCGGCAGTTTTTCAGCATTATGTCACACTCAGAGTAATTCGTTAGCCAAAAGGAAGTTAGAAGAATCATGTTATKGGCACGACAATATACTACAAAGATTTCCAGCTATTTTCTCATGTTAGTATTTCCAGACTATCAGTCCTAAAGTTTTTCTTCAAATCCTCTAATTATTCCCCACCTCCTAGTTAATGAGGTTACTAGAAGTGCAAGGCATATTCCAGATGCAGCTGTATCAGAAGGACCTTTATCCCTTTGGTCAGCTGATGTCAAGCCTGACTGCACATGAAGTCCAAAATTCCACTGGGCTTTTTTACTCTTCAGTATCACATCACCAAGTTGCTTGATTCACTATTTATGATCATATTCACACATTTCAAATCCTTCTCTTCTATTACACATTTGTTTTCCATTGCTCATTTTCACAGAACCACGGAGTGGTTGAGGTTGGAAGGGACCTCTCGAGGTCACCTTGTCCAACGCCCCTGTTCAAGCAGGGCCACCTAGAGCCAGTTGCCCAGGACTGTGTCCAGACAGCTTTTGAGTATCTCCAAGGAGGAAGACTTCACAGCCTCTCTGGGAAACCTTTTCCATGTTCAATTTTATTTCATCAWTGCCAGTAATTCCTGTGGGCCATCTTATATTATTTCAGTGCCACTGCTGAGGATTCAGTACGAATTTTCCTCAAGATTAATGAGAATGAAAAATCATCATTAACAAGTATCCATAGCAACCTGCCACATCCTTTGATCCACTTATCATTCCACTTTTTTTCACGGACATTTATTTATGCTAACTACATGGCCACAAAAATCGTGGGCAAAATAATTTTGTCAATATAACATGGAAGCAAAGGAAATTTAAGAAACTGAAATGAATTCCTCTGTTCACATAAATTTAATTTTTAAATAATGAAATCCACATATGTAAGAGCATATAAATCTGCATTGCAGCATCCTGCTCAACCAGGCCACTCTGACTAAATAATTTATCTTGATTCTAAGAACAAATTAACAAAAAAGGGAAAAAAAAAAAATCTCAGTCTATCCTACAGGACCACTGAAACCTTGAATCCAAACAGGGTGCACACCTACTCAGCACTCCAAAGAGACTCTCTCCCCTATGGAAAATCCAATTTGTACTGCAGCCAGTAATGAAAAAAGAAACTCAAAAAGCTGAAAGAGGGAAGTCACCTACCCTGCTGTTCCATCTGGCTATCTGCTGTCTGTTCCTCTCTTTGCCTGTAAACCCTGAGCAAGATCTGTTTTCATGTCCTTGGATTTCCTTCTAAACAGCTCCCTATGGTAACCTTGCCTTTTTTTCCCCATACATACGCTCCAGAGTCTCAGTTTGTCCAACAGACTCATAACAGATATTCCACGTTTAGATTAAGTTTCAGGATTCACGCACAGCAAGAGACTAATGCCTGCAGACAGTCAAGATGTACTGAAACAACACAGTAAGTATCGAGTTCTTCAACCTGGTGATTAGGTACACGCATGAGCCCAGAATGAAACCTGAGTTCATATCTCGATCTGCCACAATTCCATTTCTGAAACCTCTTCTTTCTCTGCTTAAGAATCCCAAAATTAAAACCAACATACGCCACAGCCGCAGCTTACTAGCAAGTACAAATTTCTGCTGTAGGTAGGTGTAGGAACCTCTCCATTGATTTCCTTACACAGTATTTCAGCAATGAGCTTCCACTCAAACACAAAAAAACTGCACAGTAGTGGGACATTTCCCTTCTTTTCTTTAGGGAAAAAAGAATGAATGGTATACTGCATTGACTAAAGGAGATAGAGAATGTGAATGTTTCAAGTTCCAATTTTTATTTCTCAGTCTTTGAAAATACCAATACTTTTTTTCTCAGGCAACAACAGTATCTAGGAAGCCGTTTTCAAGGTATATAATAGAAAAAACCTAAATCAACTTTCCCTAGATTATTTTGGTTTGAATGTTATTTTGTATTTAATTGTGTGGGAATGCATGCTTTCATGTAAAACGTCTTCTGTGGCATGTGAGATGCAACCATCTGTCAAATAGGAAATATTCTGAATTGAACAAAAACTTGTTAAATAAGGAAAAACCCAATCACTACGTAGGTACTAGTACTTAATCTTAATATGATATAATTCTGATCCCTCCTTTGCCTTGAATTTTATCTCTTTCTAAAGCCTGTGGGATATCCACTGTTTTCAGATCTGAAGGGCTGTCTGAACCAGCATATTTGAATCACCATGGCAATTTGATTATTTCCAGGCTGCGTTTGGCTTAAGTACAATTTACATCAACTGAAAATAGCCCAGAGGAAAAGATTTATTAGCCATCAGAAACGTCAACCAATAAGGAAAAGATAGACTGTTATAACGCACCCTATGATTGCTGCATATACTGAACAGTTAAAAAGGAATAGCAGTCCTATAATAGACAACAAGATCAAATAAAAATAGTTTTAAAGCACTGTTTTTATTAAATGATCTAAACTAAATTCTCTGCAAGATGAGGGTCTTTGATGGACGCAGTAGTTTCGTATGAAGAACTGTATGTCGAAATACTGCGAATACCTAACCAAGTCCACAACCTCTGAGGTTACATGCATTTGCGAGGTACCTCCTGTTTAAAAGTCCTGGGTTTCTGCCTTAAACAAAACTCTAATGACATACGGGAACATTACAGCAATATTCCCTCCCTTCTTCCCCATTTAAAATCACTTGACTTTATTAATAAGATAGTGCCAACAGCATATAAGACAGCTAGCTAGGAGGTGACAGTTAACGCTAAGTAAGAATACCACACACTTTCAAAATCTGTATTAGCTGGCACCACGACACAACACGACATCTAGCTTTCAGCTCTACTAGGTTTTCAAGAAGTGAATAACAACAGTAATATTCAATCTAGCACTAGAACAGGCTTTGAAATCTCTGACTGACAATAGTCTGCAAAATGAAGGAATGGGCTGGAATCTTCCCTTTAGCAGGATTGCAATAGTTAGGTTCTTAACAAAAACAGAGGGTACAAGACATTTTCCTTTTTTCAAAGCAGTTGCTTCAATTCAGTACCCCTGGTTTTGCTTGTAAATGGAGATAAACAATTATGTTAATCCAAAATTTATTTTTCACATTTACAGAAAGATGTGCAAATCTGTTTCAAAACAAGAATCGGCTTCATATTAGTTAATTATTTGATTAGTTTGCTCTGCTTTAGTGCTTGAAGGATTTTACATGTTGGAAACAAGAACTTAAGAACCATTTTTTTCTGTGTTCCCTTTATCATCTTCTTTTTTTCCAACTTCCAGGCCTCAGAATGAGAATGCTCTCAAAGAAGAAATCTTGGGAGTTTTAGCGACAATTGCTGATCTCCTTTGCATGTAGCTCACTCTGAAAAATAACTAAAAGGAACTTGCAGGTGAATGAGGCAGCATAATTCCAGACTTAGGCTTGTCACTGAATTCTTTTGAAGCACATACAACTTCTGATGCTTTAGCTAATTCTGAAACCAAAGGAGAATGCCTCATCTACAATTCAAAGACTAATCTGCAAGCTTTCCTTATACAGTACCTAACTAGAGAATGTAATATACCCCATCTCAAAAATACTACTTTGATATTCCTTTTCCTTCTCAAGGGCTCTATTTTGAACATGGGTACATTAAACTGAGAAAATAATTCATTCTGTCACGTTCACTCTGTCTTTGGAATGATTGTAAAGAGAATTACATATTCACATGTTTAATAGGCTAAGTTTCTTGCCCGATTCCTCTTTCACTATTTTAAAGGAAAAATTAACTATTGTCTATTTATCCTTACTTTATTTCGATTTGCAAAAAGATGAATGCAAACCAYGATGAGAACATTAAAACCAATTTAAATTAATTCTTTATGTAATAGTGATACTCCCTGTTTAAGTATCTGGGAACTAAAGGTAAAGGTGGTTGATTGACTGGCAAATGCAACATTTGAGGACATCTCTGACGGGTAGATACTGAAACTACATAGGATGTGAAACGTACAAAATGGAACAGACAGAATAAGGCCAGAGAAAATTGGTGGTGCATAGCGAAATCCAATAGAAATGTAAATTGAACTGCATTAGAAGACTAAAGCGTATCAACAGGAAAATATCTACAAACATAGGAAACAAACTAGAGTGTAAAATGAAAACCAATCTATTATTTTTAGCCTCAAAATAGAATAACATGAGACACATTATGGCTGACAATTTTCTAAACAATGTCCTCTTGCATTAGTAGAATTACCTATCCTTGACATCACAAGGTTAAAAGGAAAATATAATATTATTTCCCAGAGAATATTTTCTAAAGATTTTATTACTCTCATTGTGTTGTATGCCCTATTTTGTCAATTTACTTATCATCACATGCAATTTTCTCCAGGGGAAACAGTAGCTAGAGAAAAACATGCACTGAGTAAACAAACACTCAATATTTTTAGAGATAAACACTAGTCACAAAAACTAAAGCTTCTGCATTCTTACGGTTAGTCAATAATCCAATACTTTGGGAACAACTGCACTGAAAGTGAGGGATGGATTATCGTACCAGCTATTTAAAACAGATTCTGTATGTGCATCAGGGGTATTTAAATGTTGTAGATACTATTTCATCCCAAACTTTTTCACAAATATGTTTCTATCAATTTTTTCCAATAGCTTCTAACATCTAAACTAAATGCATGCTGGCAGTAAAGTAGACAGTACTGGGTTTTTCCCTGCAACCATCAAATCTTCTGGTACTGTTTATAATAAGCTAATTGACTAAAATGCTAATAATTGAGTATTATACAAAGATTAAACACGCATACTAAGCTGGTCTTCAAGAAAACACACTCTTGGCTTGCTTGCCTGTTAGAACTGGGTAGTAACTGGCAAACATTGCAACCTTGCAGAGTGTAATCAAAGTAGCTACAATCAGCCTTACTCCGATGAAATCAATCTAGATAAACAGATACGAAGTTAGGTAAGAAAAGAATCTGATGTGGTTCTTGGAAATACAGACATACCCTATGCCGAACCTTCCAGCAACATCAAACTTTACTAGGATAATAGTGAATCAGTTTAATTTGAAATAAAAACCCCTACAATCTTTAAATAATTCTTGTGTTTGAGAGCACTATTTATGTTACATGGGCTTAATAAAAGCTTGAATAGTCAAAGAAAGGGCAACTGTTCCTATCAGTGCATTATTAATTACTGTAATTTTTAGCTAAAGTTTTTTATAACTGTTCAAAGAGTGAAGTAGCATATTGATTTTTCAGAAGGGTTTCATGAGACTACAAAGTATAACTTGATATTCTACTTTCTGTTTAAAAAGACACTGCATCCAAATATTTAATCTTTAGCTTTAATACCAAAAACATTATTTTTTTCCCCTGTATGTTTAGGGTTAACAGCATTTTAAAAGTAGAAAATATGAGGAGTTACTTGGTGACTTGCCCTCGAAAAAGCTCTCTCGGAAGATCTTCTGTTTGAACTACAAAGCAGAAAAGGAGTGAAATAAATCTATGAATATGAGAAGATGGCATTAAAGCTGTGCTAAAGCACAGAAAAGGTGATATCCAGGCACAAACTACTTTCTTCTAGAATGCTATTAGAAGATGTGATGTTATTCTGTCATTCCATGTTTTAGTGAAAATACCTCAGCAGACTTATCTTTCTGCTAAGTCTTCCTCAGATGAAAAACTACGTATCTTCAATGAGACGAGGCACTTCATCTCCTTGAAGCTAAATGCTACTGCCAACATGCTTGTTCCAGAAACCAAGAAATTAGGACTTATGAAATCCAGACTCTTTTGGATGCAAAGTAACCTCAAGTTAGTGTGGTAACTGTACAAGGAAACTTAATCAAAATGCTAAATATTATAATGGCATGTTTAGATAATTATATTCTACCATGCAAAAAAAATTGCAACCAGTTGAAAAGGCAGTTTGATGGTCCTGTAAACATCTTCATTCATTTGTACTGTATTGTTTTCCTATTGAGAACAAAAACTAAAAGAGTTTGTCATACTCTAAACTTACCCACCACCAGTGCCTCCATTTTTGCTGAAATGTGTACGAGGCTCACTTGATGCCAGTTTAAGCAGTTCATTCCACTCCCGTTCCCATTCTTCTTCTGTATAGACTAAACCTGACTATGGGAGAGAATGAAATATTTACGATTTACGATTATGCTGGTACAAAATGTAATCAGAGTTCTGTAGTAGTATTTACAACTAACTTATTTTGAGCTTCATACGTGACACGGTTTAATATCTTGGACCATTAATGGTTCAACATTTCTATTCAGGTGAAAGAATATTAACTTATAGAAAAAGATCTAAGCCACTAACTGTATACTGGATTACATTTCTAGATGTGGCTCTGCTCCTGCCAACACAGTGCTCCACTACTGGAGATCCAGTTACTCGTACCCATGGGAATTCCTTGCCACCACAGCTAGCACGCTTTACTGCCCTTTTCTGGAGGTTTGCTTTCTTCCCCATACATGGAACCACTATGAATGCCCTCCCTGGCAGACAGGTGATGCTTTCTCCCTCTGTTCAAGAGCAGAAAGGGCACATGAGTGCTTCTGTGCCCCTGTGTTTTCAGGCAGCCCGAAGTCGCTGAGCCAGTGACAGCTCAGCTGTATTCTCACTGACCGCTGCCAACAAAAAGCAGATTACAAATAGGTCACAAACATTTAAGCATATTCACTTGATTGCATTCAGGACTACTCCTGAAATTGGCTCTTCTAGCCACTGTTTAGGCACAGACATCTTCAGAAAATAATACATGCTGAAGTACAGCTTTTAATCAACAGTCAAACCAAATCTACAGATTACTTTAGTTAAGACACATCCACTCAATATTTGGTCGCAGCTCTAAGAATCCTAATTCACCATTCTGGGAAATCTTTCCTACATGGGGTTTTCTTTCTTTTGTGCATTTCATCCACTCATTTTATAATGCTTGGAATAGCTATATTATACATTTAATTTTGCAGCCCAAAATTTTCTACAAGTTCCAAACTCATCTTAGACCTTTGTAGGCACAAAACTGTGCATATTTATGGCCGCAAAGCTACGAACACATTTGCATTCTGATACAAAAATTCTAAATACAAGTATCTCTTTCCCCATGCAAAATAGAAGCACAAGGAATTTGATAGCAATTAAAACTTTCACACCAAACTTCAGAAAAATGCTTTTGACCTTAAATGATATTAACAAGACTGTCTTTAGGCCGTACAGACCTCCTTATTCTGCTGGGTCTGTTGCCATCTCCATCTTCTTTTCAGTGCTTCCCTTTCAGCTCCACTTCTCATCATAGTGTAGAGTGCTTTACGTAAAACAAGGTCCCGGTCATGAAATCCCCACATCCCTAAAGCAGCACAAGACGACATTCAGTTTTAAGGAAGCTACAGCAAAATAGAAATAGTAAGTGCTAATACAATTAATATTGCTCTATTAGCAGAAGGAGCATAGCTTATACATTATTTAAGATTCTCCTTAGCAAATAATTCACTCATTATTTTTAAGGTTTCCTGAAAAATAGTCAATTTAGATAAGCTAATGAACAACAAGAGGGAATTCCAATAAAGTTTAAACTTAGATTAAGGGATGACTAAGGATTTGAGTTGTTTCAGTGTTTGCTTGCAGGTAACTTCAACTTTGCTGCAAGCAATGGAACATTCAATGCACAGGCTGGTTTCAGCTGCAGTTGCCAACAGAGCTTGCAGACCCAAGAATGCTAACGACAACTGCAGGCACTTCTGCGAACTGCAGGAGATCCTGACACCCAAAGGCTCCCAACTCTTACGCAGCACGACAGTAAATTGCCTTTGCTCCAACATCCAAATAAAGAGACGAGCATTCAAGATGATGGGAAGTCTAAAAATACAACCAGCCACAGGCTTTCAAGCTAATTTTAAGATAACAGAACATCTTCATGTAGTTGAGAATAGTAACCTACAACAAAAGAGAGCAGAGCTCTCACCAAGACATGTGCCCGTAGACAACCACATTTCAATTACCATATTTCAATGCTGCTGGCATTAAATAAGTTTATTTAAGACTTTGCAAGTCAAAATACTCCAAACATTTGCTGTAAATAATACACAATTCCTCCTAATTAAAAATGAAGTGGTCAAAGATAAAAGGATCCTTGGAAACAGTAAAAGCTCTTTTCTTACTACTTCTTTCAAAAAGAAGAGTCTCTTCAAAATATTGAAAATCCCAGTGTTTTTTAAAAAGTCACCTTTTGGAGTTCCGCTGGTGGAAAATTTTAGCAACTGCAATAAAAAAATAAGTTTCCTCATACTAGGTTAGGATATAGAAGGCATATCAAAGATTTTCAGCTTCACAGGTTTCTATTTATTTGATTTGAAGAAAGGCTTCAAAGATCTTGTATTAATGATTAATTAATCAACTGGAAATTATTTTAATTCACCTCAAACTCTGTTTCCCATATACTTAAATTCCACAAGGAACCAACAGAGATAATAGCTAGATATTGCATTCTTGAAGACAGCAAGAGAACTGTTTAACAAAAGCCAAAGAATGAATACAATTCCTCGCCCACAATGAGGACAATCCTGCAGAAGCACCTGGAATTTGCCATTCCAGAGCTGTTAGGTTGGGCTCTGTAAGGAAAATGCAAATCAGTGGTGTTTATGATACGGTTTTTGATACTATTCCAATTATACTTCTTTTATAACCTGATAAAACATTTTCCTTCCTCCCTCAAGCATGCCTAAAGCAAACAATACTTAAGTGAAATTTGAAGAATATATTGCTCCAGAACCAGGCTTTTAATGGAAGTCTTTGCATCCCCTGTGTTTCTGAGCTTTTGCTGCGGATAGAGAAAAGTGGTAAACATTTTTGGCAGGAGGTTTCATGTACAGACTCTCCCTTACCTAAAGATGCAGCATGCAAGAGGCAGTTTCCATCGCCTGTTGTAGCCAAGGGAAGAAGGCGTTTGCAGCTTGTACACACCGTGGACCACCAATTTAGTCGCCCTGAAAAGAAAGCATCTATTAAAATGGTGGAGTGGGTACTGAAGCAGGATGCGTACTGTGTACAGGCATACAGCCGTGATGTGCAATGTGGAAAGCTRATCATGAACACCCTTTCTGCCAAATAATGTAATGTCAGAAGTGAAAACTGAAAAGATTAGAAATAAGAGGCAGATAAACTTTAACTATTCTCTAAATGTATTTGGAATAAGAAGAGAGCACCTTTAATCAATTTGCATCTTCCATTCTCATATGCTGCATTCAGGGACGGATTTCCAAGGAGTTCATGACCTAAATACCATTTTATGTCTTGGTATCAGTTCCCAAACATAATCGACATTGGCCTCCCATACACAGATGACAGATTATGTTATGGTAATAAAGTCTCAAAAGACAAAAGTAATATGTATGTGTTAATCAAGATATGTTACTGTTAGGTAACTTTATTAAGTAAAGTACTATTTTTTCAATCAGACAGGTTGTTTCAACAGCTGATTCTCCTCTCATTTACCATAGTGTAAGTCATGATTAAACCTACTAAAATCAACAGCTACACTACCAGAGAATTAAAATGAGACCAAATGCATAGCCCAAGGTCTAGGATAGCATGTGGCTTTTCTCTCTGAGAACATTTAGAGAACCACTTATCCATCATTGCTACATGAAGCATGGTTTGAAGATTATAAAACAGAGATGGATTATGAAAAAGACTGACAAGAGGACACATACTTGATGTATCTAGATGAAGCAAATAAAGCCACGAAGAGTTTCAGTGCCAAAGCCAACACTGAAGTATGTAACTCCTGGCACACAGCTTGCCGTGTGGTAGCTTACTGGAGGGTTAAGTCTTGGTTAAATGGTCATATGAACATTTCTAATATAGGGAAAGAGAATGTGACTAGTTGTATAACATCTTTGGGGCTAAGGAAGAGCAGATGATTAACAACGATGAGTAGAGCTCATCAAAACAGTATTCCCCGAGACTTTTGGAAAGTCTGTGGGTAATGCACAATTGAATAAACAACGCAATAGGCAGCCCGTGGGCCATTTCTTTGTTTGTCGTCTTCTGCAGACTTTTTCTCCCCCGATTCCTTTACTTGCAAGCTGAGAGGAAATAGTATCTATATATTTGTACAGTCAGTCTTGCATTTAAGGTTAAATCCCCAAAACAGAAATAAGTTCAAGCAATGAAAAAACTTTTCTCCATTAATTCATTTTCATTACAAAGTTATACTGACGTTTATTTGTAACAGCAGGTAATACATATTGTGCAAAAAAATAGTATAACAATATTTTAACATATGCCCCCAATTACTAGTTCTGGGTACTAAGAACTATGTAATTAAATTTCACTTAGTCAGTATGGGTTGAGAGTTACTATACTGTAAAGATGAATAGCAGATCAATAACTAAGCACATCTGGTAATCCTCATATGATTTTAGCAGCTAGTTTGTAAATGCCCAACATCTCAGACTAGGCTTATTGAGTTCTAAATTAAATATGCATTAAAGAAGCTTAATTTAAAGCGCTGTTGGACAGCCTTTGGGAAAGATAAATCTGAAATAACAAGTTATCGTTTTTAGCAACTCCTGTGTCTGTGGGCTGTGAAATAACAACTTGCCACCTGTTTTTTGCAGAACGTTTTGGTAGTATCATACCCAGTAATAAGTTATACCAAGGGGCTGCTTAAAGCACAGTTACAAGACCTAAAACATACAGACCTTAGGACTCAAGGCAATACGGAGTGGTATTGCTTTGCAGATTAACTAGCAGCTATTGGTAATAAATGTCAAAGTCTGGTGTTTATGAAGCTTTCGAATAACAGGAGGTTTCTATAAAAGTGATCTGATTTCAAGTAGATTACGCAAAAAATGTTTTTGGGCTTGGTTAACATCACAAAACTTATGACTGACTAAAAAATTAGCAGAAATGCACTGGATTATAACCAAAAAAGCGACACATTTTCGTTTTTCTAATTTAGTGGTTATAGTGGATCCCTTTAGGGAAACAGGGAAGTGGAGCTTAAATGAAAACTGGAAACAGTTCTGCCTCAGGCTTACTTTTGTCTACTTTGATAAGACAGTATTTATGGACAAAACAGACCCATTTCTCATTCTCCCTCCCTCTGTTGGTCTCCTACTTGATCTTAGAATCGTACAATCATTAAGGTTGGAAAAGACCTCTAAGATCATCAAATCCAACCGTCACCTTGCTTCTTACTTTCCCACAAAATCTACTTAACCTTAAAAAACACAATTTCAAGAAATTGATCTGTTGTTTTACAGCGCGTGTCGTACGAGTGGCTAAAGGTAAGGCTTCTGATGGCTTTTCTTTTGCTTGTGGTTGGGCATTCTGGAGGTCTTTCCCATGTCAATTCTATAGCGTTTAATAAACAATATTCACGTTGCAAGTTTTTCTTCTATGGAAATACTAAAAATAAGCTAGCTGTTTGTTTTCATGAAACTGGTAAAAGCTTACTCACAAATATGTTTGAATGGCAGAATTAAATTTAAAAAATAAACAGTGGTACAATCTTAAGAGACAGCTTGCTGACACAAGCTCAGTTTCCTTAAGGAACTAGGCTAAAACCAGCCTTTCTTTCATTTCTCCAGCACATTGTATTTCCAGAAACGCACCTGCCATCCATCCCCCAAGACGAGCAAGCCACAAAGTAACTTTCAACTTCCAAAGCAAGTCTAATTCTGGACACCCCATATATTCTCAAAAGCAATGGTTCACCCTGAACRCTCACCAGCTGCCCTCTGGAATCCAACAGCAGCGGCTGCTCCGGGGTGTGCACAGGACTGACTGGCTCCGCACACAGAGGTTACCCAGCCCACCCAGAACAGTCAGACAATTAGCAACGGGAGCAGGAACCTCAAATACGGATTTGAGCAGAGCTACTTCTATGCTTTATGTGTTTCTTAAATGGCTAGGCAAGAGGATTTGTTTGTTTATTTTTAGTTTTAGTCCTTTCATACAATAATTTTGTACTTGCAAGTATTGACGTGAAGAAAATTACAAGAACAGATTTTCTACATGGCCTTAATCATTCAGTGACTGCTTACTTTTTAAAATAAGGGACTAAATAAAGCATTTACCGATACATTTTCTGTACTTCAAAGAAAGGACCTTCTTGTAGGAGCTCTCTCTTTTAGTCTAGATGATGAAATCGGCTTCGCAGTAGCATCTGCAAGGCTATTCATATTTACTGATGTGCTTGAAATGTAATGTTGAGCTGTGCATGTAGAAATAAGTAAAACAGAGCAATCAAGTAAATGCTTCTCTTCCAGCCTGATGCATACACAGACTCTGTCACAGAAGCTACTGACCAGAATGCAAATCAAAGACCATAAAAGAAGATGGCACAGAAATGTATGACTAGGCTTAACTGGCTGCAGATAACGGAGTTCCGTTATCTGCAGGTAACTGCAGAGCCCGTATTACTGGTTTTCTCCATTTGTTTCTTTCGTAACCCGAGACAGACGGTTTTCTACAACATTATTGCATTTCATCCTACTCTGTGATACAATATTTGTCATTCATATTAGAACTGAATTACACAAGCATGCATTTCAAGGCTTGGGAATCAGGAAATTTACAGTTCTCTTGTAATTATAATGGTTGCTATCCCAGCACCCTGCATATACCGTGTGAAAATCTGTTAAAAATTCTGCGATAAGAAGATGTCTCTAAAACCTGAAAAGGCATCAATTTTTCTTTAACAAAGCTTAATTTTTAACAGTTTGAAATTAAACGTTTCCAGAATTTTGGTGGATTTGTTTTTGGGGATGTGAAACCCAGGCTTAACAATGTACTACTGTTTATTTTGCATGTAGCTGTATAAAATGCTTCATAGAAAACACAAACCTGAGCACAGAAAGAAAAGGGTAGGGAAGCAATATTCTTGAAGGTTCACATAGTTTACTTTTAATTTTTGTATTGAATTATATTTCAGCACTGCAACAGAAACTTTTTTTCTTTTCATTAAAAACACTGTGTTAGACCAGCCATTCTCCTGCCTATACTATGTTTTTCTGAATTCATCAGTAGAGCAGAAGTTGTTTTCATAATATCTCTTTGTGTCAGCCTACATACACATTAACGACATGGGAGAACACGTGTATATAATGAAAATCAATTTGCTGCAGCAAAATATTTAGAATTATAAAATTCACACAGACTTCATTTAATATTATCACTATCTGAGCCACCCTCCATCAAAGACCCACACTGATGACTGCAAGAGCACTCAGAGATCAGTCTGCACATTACTCACAAGCTGACCTCATTCCAATTCAGGCAATAATGAACAACTGAGTTTATAAGATGCACAAAACCCCAAAATGCTTTTATGGATGTGGTGAATTCTGTCCTCTAAGAGAAATATACAGAAAGCAGTCACACAGAGCAGAGGATATGTTGCGGCAGCAGAGAGCGGGTAAATCACACGGCCTTTATCTGGGCCTTTCCTCTACAATCTCACACAGCATTTCTGAGTACATCGGGAATTTTGCTCCGAGTTTCTATACAGGTAGGATGTAACCTGAACATCCTTTCACATATAGATGTAATGGTAGCAAATGCCTAAGCATATAAAAAGAGAATATAACCTTACAGGCTTTTATAGACATCCAACTCACACAGTCACTTCAGACAACACGTGTGACGGTCTGATAACAGTAATTTTGCCTCCCAATCTATGCTTCGTGAGAAGTAAGCTACTCTACGTTCCTAACAAAGTTCTTCCTCCTTTTGCCTAATCAGCTTTTTTTTTTTTCTTTTCCTTTCTCTTGAAATTCATGCCCTTCAACCCAAGCACACACCTCTCTCTTCCTTTAACAATATCCCCAACCTCAGCTACAGAAGCTACCGTCCTTCCTGGGGTTTGGTTTGTTTGGAAATAGATTTTAGGCCCTTTGCAGGGAATGCACCTTGTATGTCACTGACCAAAGCACAGCCAACCTGGGCCCTCTGTTGGTAGAAGACAATAAAATGTCTGATGTTAAGTGACTTTCCTATTAATTCACTCTCTTCATTTCAKACCACAATATGTCTAAAATAGGCAGGAAATAAATGGAAACTGAGTATCTTTATGTCTTAAATAGAGACAAAAGGTCAGTTTACATGAAGTCTTAAACATTTTCTTAAACATTCACTGTTTGATCTGTTTAACTTATTTGAACTGAAGAACTGTYTCCCAAGAAGTCCCAGTTTATGTGAATGAAATGCTCACATAAGTAAACTAAGTCTACAAGAATACCTGCAATCGAAACCACAAGCACTTCTAACAGTCAAAACACCCTCCTTTCCAGGATGCAAGAGGCTCTGGGGAGGAAGGGACTTTTCCAGTGTGAGTCAAGCCCTAATTAAAGTAACGTGAAGAAAAGAATTATTTATTCTAATTTTCAGAGAGATTTGAGAATAAATTCACGATTTATTCTAATTTTCAGAGAGATTTGAGAGGAATGCTGAGGCAGCCCTACTTCACATTCAAAGCCAGCTAGCTCTGTATGAATTAGAAGGTGTCAGCTCTAAATTCACATATCCCTTGATTTTAAGGTCAGAAAACCACTGTGATCCTCTAGTTTGTACTCCTGCGTAAACTGACTCTAAAGGCTGTAATTCCACTGAAGCAGGTAGGTCACCAATGAGGCTATTTCCTGATAGCCCTATGGAATTTGCAGTGTTTGGCAGAGCTGCCAGAGAAAGAGCCATCCTCTTTTTCCCCTGTCCTTCTTGTGTTAGCTGGTTCCTAGAGAAACTAGATGTATTTTCTTGATCGGTGACTGACAGTTTTCATACTTCCTAGTTGCCTGGTGGCATTCCTGCATTATTTTATACTGCTATTTTTTCCAGAAGGCAGTCTTCTGAATACTGTTTGGGGGTTTTTGGGTTTTATTGGGGTTTTTTTCTTAAGCATTTATCTAAGGATGTCTTGCTTTTTAAATACCAAAGCCAAAAAATGAGCATATGACAATATATGGTAAGACTCAGTGTGACACCAGGTTAGCAGAGGTCTTGCCTAAATACTACGATGCAGTGCCCTGACCAGTAACAAACAACAGTTTATCAGTCTGACCACACGCAGTATGACTATGCACCGAGTTTTGAGAATGAACTCTTGGATGAATACGTAGAGTTATACAAGCCAGTACAGCAATCAAGAGAAAAAAGCAATTCGATATTCCACAGGCAGCCATGAAATCTGATTTTATAACTCCTTTGTATCACCAGACTTGGGCATTTCACTATATAGAATCATTTCATGATTCATTACTACACTTGCTATTTCATAAGGCACAGATACTAATTTTAAATACATTTCTCCCTATCTTTCAAAACTGACTTAAAACTTCAAACCATTAATAAATCTGAATTAAAATTAATTTTAAATTTCTTCACTTTTTTCCTTTGGCAATAATGAAGTATTACTTTAAAATTATTTTTTTTCTTATTACAAAAATACTAACCAATACATGTTTAAAAACCGTTTTCTCAAACTGCAACAGAACTTGAAGATGTTTCCTTTGTTAGTCACTACAATGTTAATTTCCTCACGAGAACTGGAAGTACCAACCCCCTCCAACCCTCCAGACTCACCTCCTTCTCCATTGCATGACCTCCCCAACAGTCCTCCTTTCCTTCCTCCCTCAATTTCTTTGTTTTATTAAGTAAATTTGACAGTTTTCTCTATAACGTTTTAAAAGAAATAGAGGATCAGGGTATGTGTCATTTTGCAAAGAGCACAGTATTTGCTTTTACTSTCTGGCATTTATTTCCCATGCAGGATGCACAAGCTCCAGAAATGAAGCATGATTAGAAATGTCAACCAAAATGTCAGATTGCCCAGCTGCTGACATCTGAAGTATTCACCCACCTGCTTGCTCCAAAGCAACCATCGTTGCCTGCTCAATTAAGTCACGTTCAATGAAGCTTCTGAAATCTTCACTATACACGCTAAGGTCGGGTAGCTGGAATGTGTAGATGGGCATCTCCAGAGGAAACTGTTCATTGCTGCACTCATTTGCTACATGTGATCGAGCGAGGGAGACTATGGCTGAGCTGGCATGAGAAATACCTCTGGAAAGACGCTTTTCTGCAGAGAAACCAAAGAGATATTATAGCCTGTAAGACTGCACAAAAGACCAGTCAACACCAAGTCTGGCGAATGCCCGTTCATTTCGCTCAGGAATTTATTCCACTTCTTGTTTGTTACCTTTTTTGGGTTATTTCCCTACTGTAAAAGATTGCCTAGTTCTTACTACAGATCCCTATGGCACGTCACAGGAACTTCACTCTCCTTCTAGCAAAATAGATAAACAGTAAAAGTAACGAGATATGAAAGACAAGTATTTTTATAAAAAAAAAAAATTTAATGTATCTTAATTTTCCAGTGTGATACATTGGAAGAAACGTTTACTGGCAGACAGACGATAATCGATTAACGTTTTGAACTTTTAATTTAAGTTGACTTCTTGTGAGTCAAAAAATCCAGCATTCTGCAATCACTTCATATCAAATGTGCCATACGGTTTTAATCTCAGAACAATATACCTGAAAGCAATTTTAACATCATTACGCCGAATTTAAGACAAACTCAGTTTTTATGCATATGTGTTTTCTAAAATCCTGATCCAAGAAACAATACACAGTTCAAAAAGAATGATGACATTAACAAGCCTGGTACAAAAGAATGCATTATTTTATCAAAACAACTATGAGCTAACATTTATAATTTATTGAGTATCTCTGTGGACAAATGCTATATAAGGAACAGTAAAGGGTCATTAAAGCAAAATAAGCATTGGAATGTCAAGAAAGGGACAAAATATTACTATCATATCATTTCACTGTACTATATGGCCTCAGTTCTGGTATCAGCAAATGGGTAACAGAAATACTCTTCAAGTGCTTAAACCACGAATCATTCAGTCAAAACTGACAGAGATGTTTTCCCTCTGTTTAGTTTCTGCCCTGTACTCCTGGTTATATTTTTAAAAACTGAAATGTACATTTTGTAGCTGCTTAAAATTTATGTTCATCAAATGTTACCAGTCTTCTCTCGCAGAAGTTTACCATTCAGCACGAAGTTTCTTTCTGCATCTGAGAAGTAGCACGACGGCACACTGCCTTTCTGTGCTTCAAACAGACCGACCTCAGGTCTTTTACTGAGTTGCGCTCTCTCTAGCCGTCCTTCGCAATGGGCATTCTCTTAAATTAATACCAGAAAGTCTCCTGGGTGTTTTACTGAGTTTTATTAGTGAGTTGACACCAGGTTTATGGAGTTTCTTATATTTTTGAATATGCAGAAAGCTTCCTGGTGGGATTTAGAGAATGTTAAGTTAGATAATATTTTCACTGATTTTGCTCGGAAATCGGTAACTTATCATACTGGAAGCTTTTGTAAAAAACTATTTGGTGCAACTTCACCTTTGTAGCTTCATAAATACTACCATAAACTAGCCTTTAGTGATCAACTCTCAAACATGTACAATGCTTTATTAAAATAAAAGAAGTTCCTGTACTTCTGTGCCTTCAGAAATTAACAAAGCAGCTTACTTACACGCAGCTTATCACTTAAGCTAATAGTGTTTTTAAAACATCTCAGACTGACTAACCGTTATTAAAAAATTAGTTTTCCCGGAGTTTGTCAACTTTTGTTTCTCTAATGGATCAAAGTTTTCCTAATTTTAAGAGCTAAACTGCACTCCCTAAAATATCCTAAATTGGGGTAGAAGGTTTGATTACATCTGCATTTCTTTCTATTACACCTCAGCTAAATCACTTTTGAACAGGGGAACTGAAGTATAGGACAGCATCTCCATTTGATATCCCCTTGCTACCACTCCATCACCCGAACTTCCCACCATGGTCCAGCCTTCACCTGTTGGCTGCACCCTCCACTCCGAGTACCTGCTCCACAACAAGACCCTCCTTTCCCTTCTCTGCTCCTCCCTGAACGTCCTCCTCGCTCCCGTTCCACCTTTCAGTCAGAGGTGGCCCTCTCAGCATGAAGTCGTCAGGTATGCATGGAATTGGTAGCACAGTTACTGTCCAGGCATTTAAAGCCAGACTTACCCCACACCACCTACTACACCCACTAAAATATCAAATGGCCATTTCAGTGTAAACCGGGCAGTTTAGTAACATGGAATTTCAGAGTGAGCTATATGCTAATGAGGATGAAGGGACACAGTGTGCTACCCTCTCTCTCTTTATCTGTATTCAGCGCTTTTAAGAAGTTGTAACAAGCGCTACAGTTCCTTTTCCACCAATGCAAGTTGGCAATTTCAAAAAAGCTGTACTGACACTCCCAGGTACTGATGCCATTTCCCGTTTAATAGGAGGGAAGAGCCAGCAGGAGAAGGGAAGACTTTATCTTCCTTCTAATGATTGCATAGAAAGCCATCACCAAGCTAGTGCTACTACCTCCCTACATGAAAAGCTGTCAGACTTGTAGATTGATTTTGGGGCAAACTACAGTTCCTTGATAAATTAATATAAAAAAAAAAAGTGCATTCCAACAGTCTGAGATAGTGATCTGAAATAAAACCTATAAAGATCTGCAAACAAAAAAGTAAATTCTAATGCTTATCATCCTGTACTGGAAATCAGTACTGCTAGAGGTAGTTGACTCATTTTTCTTAAGGTTTCAATTTCTCTTTGGTGGGGGATAGGAGGTTGTCCTTTCTTCTGTGGAACCATAAAAGAACAAAATTTTAAAGCTGAAAGTTATTCACAGATTTCATACACACTAATCACATACTGTGAATAAGAATGCAAAGATTGAAATAYGGATTTTTACCTTTTTTTGGTCTCAATAAGCATAGCAAACTACATACAGTAGTGGTCTGTGACACCCTCTAATTAATGCCTTTTATATGCACCACAAGACTGCTTAGGAAAAACTTATTTTTGTACTTTCATCACACGTTAAAAAAATAACTTGCAGAACTGAGGCAAAGCTCATGACAACTGAAACAGGTGAATCGCAGGGTCCAGCAGCAGCCCTGTGAATCCCATCGCAAAGACACAATTCACAGGCTGACGGTACACATTGACTTCCAACGCCCTGCAGACAAGCACAACTTGCAAGCAGACAAGTTAGGAAGCTGCTTGTCCACAAACGCCCTGGAGAAGAGCTCTTACCTTGAGCAATGTCCTCCTGCCTTTGCAGGCAGGGTCGCTCAGCCTTCGTCACCTGGGGAGGCTGCTCTGGCTCCTGCTGCTTGTAGTATTTGCCCTCATTGAACACCTGGGGCAGGTTGGCTGTGTGTACCTGCCGGAGCTGCTCATAGTCACTCAAAGCTGCTGTCAAGTCCCAATTTTTGCCTGCCAAACAGCAAAAGGACATTCTGCTCACATCTGTATGTGACCAGATTGATAACCTGGGAATCATCTTCATATGCACTTAAAATATAAACTTAAATAGAGAAATCACTCTTTCTTAAAGCATCAGCAAGGGAACAGAGGTTCTTTGGATAAAACATTTTACAACCACTCCTCCCTCAACAAAAATGCACAGTTGATAAGCACCTTGAAAGTACACAGCAAATGGACAAAGATAGCAATCTTTTTATTTCTTTTTTTTTTTTTTTATTTCTATTTTAGTTTTCTTTATATCATAATTAGAGAAGACCTCAGGAAAGCTCTTGTCCAATCGCCTGCTCAAAGCTATAAGATCAGACTAGATGGCTCAGGGATTTATTCAGTTTGGTCTTTAAAACGCCAAGGATGGGGACTGTACCACCTCTCTGGGCAAACTGTTCCCACATTTGACTGTCTTCACGGGACCTATGTCCCCTCTGAACCACTCTCGTTTCAACTTATACCCATTGCCCCTTGTCCTCCTGCCACACACCACTGTGAAGAGCCCGGCTCCAACTCCTTGATAACCTTCTTACTGGCCCTGGAAGGCTGCTGGTAGATACCCTCAAAGCCTCCCCATTTCCATTCAGAACAAGCCCCGCTCCCTCAGTCTCTCCTCACAGGACTTGTGCTMCAGCCCCTGACAACCTTTGTAGCCTTCCCCTGAACCCAATCCAATTTATAGCTGTCTTCCTTGGACTGGGGGTCGGGGCAAAATTAGACACGGTATTATAGATGTCTAATGAGTGCCGAGTAGAGAGGTATAAATGACTTCCCTCAGCCTACGGGCTGTGGTCCTGTTGATATAACTCAGMAGACTGCTGGCCTTCCTAGCTGTCAGGGGACATGGCTGGTTCATGTGCAGCTTGCTGGCTACCAAGACCATCAGGTCTTTTTCTGCCAAGCTGCCCCCAGCCTGTATCATTGCAGGGTTCTTCCTTTCCAGGTGCAGAACTCTGCGTTCATTGTTGTTAAGTTTTATCAGGTCCCTGTTGGCCAACTCCCTCGCTTTGTCTACATTCCCCTGAATGGCAGCTCTGCCCTTGAAGGCATCAACCGGTCCTCCCAGTTGGTGTCATCTGCAAAGCTGATGTTGCCTCACTGATGAAGACTTTAAACAGGTATAGACCCCTGAGGTCCAGCATTTGTTACCAGCTTCCAGCTCGAAAGCTATCCATGAACCACCACCCTCTGAGCTTGACCATCAAAACAGTTATTTGCCCATCTAGTTGTCCACCCATCCAGGCTGTAACATCCTAACTTGAATATAGCAAGACTGCGGGAAACAGTGTCAGAAGCCTTGCTAACATTGAGGCAGAAGGTATCCACTGCTCTCCTCTCATCCACAAATCCAGACATTTTATCATACAAGGCAATCAATGCCAGAACTTCCCTTGCTCGCATTCCAATCAAATGGCTCCAGAAACTGGCGATTTAAGATGAATACTAAATCCCACAGAATTTAACATAAAATAATGAGAGGCAGTAATAATTCACATCTGTACAACTGTATTGATAATAAATAATAATTAGCAGCACTGATAGAAAGACACGACTGTTAGTGTTATAGCACAAAAAAGGTGAGAAGCTTACTGTCTATTCGCAGAGCAGCTAGAATGCAAATGCAAAATACTTTAGGTGCCTTTATCTCATGTATCAGAGAGAACTTGCTTTCTCTGAGATTTTAAAAATCTTTGAGAAAGCAGATAATATAGGACAGTGTTTTGTAGCAAAACATGCAGTGAGAGGATTCAGTCAGTGTGGTTCCATGTCTGCGTGAGCTGCTCATGGAACCTGCCAACACAGAATCCTCCAAAAGATTTGCTTCCAAGCTCCCACGGCATCATATTGCTATGACCAGCAATAACAGAACGCAGGCTAATATCTGCAGATAACGAAATCTGTTTAGTACAGGTGGTGAAATGATACTTGTCACTCTCAAAAAATAATAATGAAAAAAATGTTGAAAAGTTTGTATGTTATTTCCAAAACAATCCTGCTAAGTTAAAATACATAGATGTCCTAGCATTCTCCAAGTACTTGTTTTTAATTGGAAAATTACAAATATTTAATAGCAAGAAAAATGACCCCACTAATTATATGAGACTTTCACAGCATTCCATGAGCACTTTTTCTGGGAATTCAAAAGTAACCTCCCATGATTCTGACTAATACATGGTTTATTAGACCATAAAAGGTTGTCACTTTATGTATTTTGAAAAGCTACATTACCTGAGTAGCAGTTAAATATACCTTATCTGCTTACATAAAGGAGAATAAGATTAAAATAGTACAAAGCAGTTTTATACAGATAAAAAAAAGTCTTTTACTGTTACAGTCATTTCTGTGAAGAACAAAAACGTAACTGAAGTACGAAAAAACCAGCACAAACAGCTGCTACCTACAGGGTTGAGCTGGAAACTATCTCAGGTTTTGAAGTACTAAACAAAATTGTGAAAGGAGAATTAATATCACTGAGCAAGAATGTTATATACATCCTAAGTAGTCCATAATATAAACCACCATGTCAGTGATATGGAATCGTTATATATGTTACGCTGTAATCTTCTGTTAGAAAGCCTGTAGGACAAAATGTAAATTCAGTGAAAATTGTCAGAACAAGCACTTGAGTTATTGCCAGCATTTTTTTTTCTAAAACCCCATGTAGATTCAACAGCTATAATCCAGTCAGGGCTCTGCTCTAACTATATATCATCTGAATCAGGTTGCACACCCAAACATCGAAGAGTCATGAGTGTGTTCCCAAGACTGATGTGATCACCTATCAATGGAGCAGGGACTGCTTTTCTTTGGTCCTGTTTCTAGGAGGCACTTACAATATGTTCTTTAAATCTTCTTCTCAACCATGAGGACAATAAAGTAAAACTTTTTTAAAAAAGTGAAAGTGACAATAAATATAATTCGAGGAGATGTAGGTTTAAACAAAACAGTATTATCCGAGTGCTGGCAATGCTGCAAGTCCAGCGCTACGTGACTCCCAGCAGCAACCTGGGTTTATTCAGTACAGACCCTTGAGTAACAGACCTGTATTAATGGAACACAGACAGCGTTTCTGTGGTGTCAGGGCATTCCTTACAGGTCACCCGCCCAAGTTCTTTTCATCTTTAAGTTCTGAAATCAAACAAAAATCACTGTGATGTGCTGTAAGCGACTGATGTATGATGGGGCTTTGATGTATGTAACAGGAAAGCAGAAAATCAGTAGACTAACAGAAATCCTGCTGTCCTTAGTTTTAGGCCAAATGCAATCATATTATATAAAAGCTCCATCATAAAAATTACAGTCAGCCTTCAGAAACTCGGCTCACAATGTGTTGCATTTAAAACTAAACTGCATTGTGACTCTTGAGTTACGCCCCGTGGTATAACGCAGCAACTGAACTTCTAATACAGACTTGAAACTACACATAAAATAAAATTTCTGTATCTAAATGTATCTTACGTAGAAATATTTTATTTTCAAATCTCTCCATCCCCTGAACAAAAGCACCAATCAGCACCACACCCTTAAACTTCAGAGAACCAACATAGGAAATGATTCCGGGACTCACGTTCCCCAAATTTGCTGGAGCCTCCAAGCATCGGAACGCAAGAAAAAAATTCAACCAAATTAGAGAACATATTAAGCACCTTCCCATCTCCATTAAATAGTGTTTTTGAATATTAGCCACCCTAACTGACTAGCATAAGTGTTTTCAGCTACTCTCTGTACTGGAAACATGTAAGCTTGCCCCCTTTGCCAAGGCTTCCTCTCATTTTAGTTTGTATTTTCACAAGTAAATATAAATGACAGATCTTTTGTTTTTCCCATACCCATAAAAAAGGGGAGAATTTATCAGTTTGGGAGGATTAAAGAAGAAAATTCGTAAGTCAAAGTAGAGGAAACTGGAGGCAGCAAAGAGAATTAGGGGAAAGGAAGAGAGGAAAAAAACAGAGGCATTTATAAAAGACACTATGTGAAGAAATACAAACAAGTACCAAAATTTAATGCAGTGTAGAATAAAAAAAGAAGTAAACAGATCTAATAAAAAGTGTGATGCGATTTGGACCACAGAAACAGACTGCAGAAGCAATGGACAAGCTGGGCACAAATCAGAAAGGTGATTAAATTCACAGATGTCCAGAGCAGATGATCTAACCAAGGACTTCTAGCAGTGTGACGTGGCAGGTGAGAAAGTTTCAGCTGGAAGTTACTGAAGAAACTAGTGGGGCTTATGATTGTGGAGATGAACAGAGCTAACTCTGCCTAGCTCTTCTCCTTTAAACTTTGCATATCAAAAGCTTTTGAATTTCTAAAGCTGTATCTTATTACCTTCCAAACTGCGTTTTGAAAGAAGAAAAAACCCTGCGGTACACTGGGTCAGAAACGACAAAAATAAATTCATAGAACATTGAAATCAAAGATATCCCCACCAATGCCTCACGGGGTAGGTCCCTCCTTCCAGTCTTGCTACTTGTCCGACAAGTTTCAGCAGCCTTCTGGTTTGGAGCAGCTGCACCGTCCCTCTGGGTCCCGAGGGAAAGACTCACTCTTTCTATTTGTATGTCTGTTCCCTGTTCTTCTCTGAAATCTCCCAGACTTTGCTCCTCACACAAGTCCCTGCTCTGYCTCATCTTTTTTTTTTTTTTCTTTAATTGTCATCTCCTGCACAGGCCCTCAACAGAAAGGAACAATCTTYCCTATCCCACAGAGGTTACACCTGACCTAGGCACTGACATACCCTCCATCGCAAGCCTGAGGGAGAAGCAACAGGTAATTCATCTATTTTGCATACTTTCATCAACTAAATTAAGTCAGGTAAGACTTTTTGTTGCAATCTGAAGGACAAAAACAACACGACTATTTTTCAGATTGTCCTTTTTTTTTTTTTACTGTTACTTACCTGATGCACCCTACTGTTCACTGACTGCTGACTTCTTTGTTTATATAACATAGTACTGTATTCAAAAAGTTATTTCACAGGCATAACCACTTTATTTCAGTACCCACAATCACATCAGATGACAAGTCACTGGTAGCACCGCATCAGTTAGTAGCAACTGAATTGCTCCAAAGCAGCACTGACACAGTGGGTTTACATGAAAGGCTTTGAGTTTCTAACGGTCAGAGAACATCAGTCAGCAAAAAGCTGGAGCAGCACAAAGCTGGTTAGAAAACACAGGTAGTGAATCATAATCAGGATGCTGGAATCAAATTAATTCACTAACTCAACAGAAAGAATACTCTGACTGAACAATTATTTCCAGAACAGCTGCATGTGCTATGTGAGTCAGCAGGTGTAAAATTTAACAGGACTGAAAAGTCTCTGCTTTAAAACCAAGTGTTTCTAGTGTAGAGGAAAAACAAGAAAACAAAAAAAAGTGCAGCTGAGTAAGGAATGGAAGATGCACTCTGACTGAGGGCTGGTACTGACATTTTAGTGTCAGAGACAGCAGGCATCTACATGAAAGGGAAATTCAAAAATAAACTCAGTTACACTGTGAAGTTTCTGTCCTAAATAATAGTTGCTTGAATAACAACAGGAGGCATTGTCAGCCTGAAGAAAAAACAAAGACTTAGATAAAACAATATATAATTTAAGAAGCCACTTATCCATTTTTGCCTTACCACCTCAAACTGGATTAGTAAAGGGTTAAAAAAAAAGATGCTAAAGAACSGCAAGGGTAGGACTCACCTCAGAAGCACTGCAGATGATTCAGGTTTTCCTGATCATCAGAGAAGACTGCTTCCCCCCGCCCCCAGCTCTGTCCTATTTAGACAACTTGAAGAGTCCAAGAAGTGTTCAGAAGTGGGTTTCCCAGTGATCTGATGCTCCGAGACCAAGCTGAGAGACACAAAATTTTCCCAGGCCTCGGTCCTGGACCCAAAACACCTAGTTTTCCTTAGGGCGCCTCAACAAGGGATGACATAAAAGC
Organism: Oceanodroma leucorhoa; assembly: GCA_030449065.1. NCBI lineage: Eukaryota > Metazoa > Chordata > Aves > Procellariiformes > Oceanodroma > Oceanodroma leucorhoa. The sequence continues at coordinate 2,014,065 of JASVER010000048.1, forward strand.
GCCAAAGGTAGAAGAAAGGGGCAGGGGATGAGAGCCAAGTGCCCACTGGCAGGGCTTTCTGTGGCAGGTTCACTGGACTCCACATCCCAGGCTAGAAGTAAGCTGAAAAGGAGGCAGTGATCAAAAGCACTCTCTATGCAAGAGTACTACTGCAGGACCCACAGAAAGGCGTTCCCACCTTGGAACACTGCTCTTCGGGCATCACATCTTCGGTGACACTGGGGAAAGCTGTTTGATATTGAATCTGGCTTTTGAGGGAGGGAAAGGTTGAGGTGACCTCATTAGGACTGACCACATTATGATCAGAGAAGACACTTCATTCCTTCACCTTTTCCAGCCCTTCCACCTCGCCTTCCTGTCCTTCTCAACTTGTGGACACCATCCCCTCCTTAGAAAACATTTGACAAAAGAAACCAAAGACCAAGACCTAGATTTTTATATTTAGCCTTGACTACTGCTGTTTTCCTCTTGAGGCACATTAGCAAGAAAACCAGCCCAGGGACAAGACTGGGAATTAGATGGACAAACTACTGAGCCAACAAGTTAGTCAGAAATTTAGAATAAAACACTGCGATTTTCCTCAGACTCCACAGCAAGGAAATAGGGTGCACGCCAATGAAGAGGTCAAGCCAAACCAGAGTAAACTTCACAGCGCCAGAAATATTCCTGTAGCTGTTTTTTTTGCAGATCTGGCTCTGCCCCAAGCAGCATCATCTGTGCACATTGGATCCATGCACTATGTACATACACACGGCACGGCACTATAACAATGTAAAACATTTACATAATTCCTTTTTCCTGAGTGGAGCCAGAAATGTTGTTCTATCAGACAGCCAMGGGTTTGTTTGCCCAGGTATTATTTTAAAATATCACCACTTTGTTGAGTTTTAAATAAAATAATATATTGCACAGTTTAAAAAAAAAAAACACAAAACAATACAACTACATAGTACTCTCTATTAGAAGCTCTCTTGGAAAAGTTTCAGAGTGACCTCCTGACAAACTCCTGATTTCTTTCTTTTAATAGATATATTTCCAACTCACTCCACATTTTAATAAGCTGATCAGCTTGAAAGCTGAAATCTGAAAGCAGAAGAGCACCAGAAACTTTGGACTTTTGCTTTAAACTGTTTGTTTCAAGACTATCACATACTGTAATTTTTTAGATGAGAAATACACTCTGCCTTCAGAAAGGTAGTACGGTTAGCACCACTCAGGTTTTACAATAGTTTTCACAGTGCTTAGACAGCTGCATTYACCCTTGTTTTTCTGGAGAATAAGGGTCCATCTTTTTTAACCTAGTCTTTCTCTAGTCAAGTCTTCAACTTGATGATGCTGTGAGGAGAAAGTGATTTCTTACTGCTCTGCAGCACATGAGTAATCCTTGCTTGCTCAATGTTAAGCACATGCTTTGTCAGATCACAACTCGTACTCTCTAATATAAAAAATCAGGCACCCATTAAGCAGCCTACGCTAGCTGTACCAATACGAGATTTTATGTTTTTCAGGCAGATAATATTCAGGCAGCAAGACCTGAGTGACATGCTGTTATTTAGTCTTTGGGTTTTTTACTTTTTATCGTTTTGGCTAAAACAGCATAGTTTAGTGGGATTGTAACAGTTAATAAATCTATTGTCTTTCACTTCTTGAAGCAGATATAATAGAGGACAGTTATCATTAATTAGGAGGAATAGCAAGCATGCAACTATAAAGCACTCCCCCCCGCCAAGCTTTCAAATACCCACCTACTCCAATATGTTAAAAAGAACATTTGAAAGGTCACCAGCAATTCTTGATTTAATGATAAACAAAATGCTAGAAAGGATGCAGTCTGAGATGGGGAACTAGGAAAGATCTAAATAGCAAGGACCACAATGAAGGGCAACTTGCAGCAACAACATATACACAGGACTTCAGCAAAGAAAATTTTAAAAGGGGCAGAAAATGCTGCCTAAAGCTAAACAGGACCAAAAACATTTAAGAAAAAGGATGCAGAAGGGGAAGGTTAGACAGAATTAAACAAATTACGATAAAGCCTGTGTTTACAGCTCATGAACTGCTGGCGCATACATCTAAGAAGCAGAAGCAATAAAAATATCCAGTAAGAATTAATGTGAAACTTACACAAAACAGTAAGGGAAAACAAAGAAGCCAAAATGCTACACAGTTCACAGAAAAAGCAACTTGGACAAGACTACAGAATGATGTATTTCAGAAAATAAAAATGAGATCTATAGAAGCACAAAAAGACAATGAAACTGAACAAGAAACTAAGCTCAAGAGAAGAGAGCGCATCATTTTTCCATGTGACAAATACAAGAAAGTAAGAAAAGTTATTTTGGTGAGATGGCAGTAAAATTAAGACGCACACACCTTTTGGAATTTTTAACCATTCTAAACAGGTAAAATGTCTGCCCATTTACTTTACATTTAATGAAACCCACACTTGAAAGCAATATCCTTTAGAAAACATTTTTTAAAAAAAGAGAGAGACTACTGAAGAACCAGTACCAGCAATGTAACTTTCAAGGTTTCTGCCACCATTTCTTAAATATTTTACTATCGTCTGTATTTTTTACTAGCGAATTGGAAAAAACATTACAATCCCGCTATTACTAAAGCTAATGCAAAGCATCCACAGGGAAAAAAACCCTCTCCATTAAAGAAAGTTAAAAATTCAACAGTGTCCCTGCCCACAGAACAGGAAAAGTCTTGCTGGGAGACAAAACCTTTGTCTTCAGTACCATCCCAATCACTGTACCTCCTTCAAACCTACTGCAGAGAACATGCCTCTGACAAACCAATACTCCATGCCAGCGTATAGAAAGGTCCTCTTGGCGCAGCAGCTGTCCCACAAATACGAAGCACCAGCTGCTAGGTGGGAGGCACATCATCTCCCCTCTTAGCCCATTTAACAGAACCAGCATTCTACATAAGACTATACTATGGATCAGTGACAAATCAATTAAACAGGCACAGGAATTTTCAGCAGGAATGCTTGATTCATGTAGTTCTTCCCATTATCAGGGTGAAAACTACCTGTAAGGATGTACAATCTGAGATGTTTACAAATGACCAGACACAAATCCAGTATTTGGCAGGCTGTATAACACACTTCTAAAACAAAATCCAGGGCTCTTATTCCATCTACATTCTTCCGTGCCATCTTTCAGCTTAGATTTTGAGCAGTTATGCATGTTAAAAAGTAAAACAATATGAATGTCTACATTATGACTTCTTCCTTCCAAGAACACAGGAAAGGGTTCTTAGCTGAAAGTGTTGGCTGYAAGGCTGAGAGAAATGAGTAACACTCGGAGTTTTACACTTAGGTCTGAACAAGGCAAGTCCTCACAACAGTGCAGATTCATAGCGTAAATCTAGTACAAGTGCTACCATCTTGACTCGCAAGTCATCAATTTGACCCAATGGAATACAGCCACTATGGGACAACATAAACAGGGAGGGCAATAAGCTAACTTTCAGGTAGAGAAGAATAACCAACATGAGGAAGGCACTGAGCATCAAGACATGATCTATGAAATGGACCTGCAAGTTCAATTTGAAGCCAACACAGAAACACTCCAGGCTAATGCATTTATGATGATCTCTTGTTAATCTACTGGGATTCACGCTTCTGTGTAGTTTCACACTTAGATGAAATCATTTGAAATAATTGGGTCCCCAAGAATTCTACATTAAGTGCTCCTCACGAACAAGGATGGGCCTACGATAGACCAACTTATGGCCAACTGCAGCAAAATAACAATTTGTGTTCCTGGGGTTACATGGGTATTCAGTTGTACAGGAGAATTCAAAAAGCCCTGAAGGTTGTGAACTGATTTAGCTCTCCCAAAACAGAGGAAAACCTTCTTCCTTTTCCTATCAACCTCAACTCTGTCCTGTCTAGGTTTAAAGTTGATTTCTGTGCTCCTGATACCCTGTATATTTGGGAAATGGAAGTGTTCACATTTGCCACAACAGAAATTAAAAGCTGAGCATGGTTCATGTATTTTGTCATTGACAGGAATTCTCCCCGCATACTTGTTTATCTTGGAGGATGATGTTTTGTGAGATGCTGTTGGTTGAGAGGATTCATAATTGCCAATTATTAAATGAAATCTTGAATTCTATTTAGGACCAGAAGGGAATATTCTACCTTTATACAACTAGGGACATTGTTCAATCATTCTAGTATCTTGTCCAAATCTTTACAGCAGCCTTTATTTAAATTTCTTGGCTGAACCTGACTAACTTCTATACTTCTATGTTTTTAACACAGCACATGTTTACAGTTCTATGTGCTGGTGAAGTTACAGTTAACTGCTCTGAACTAGAAGCCTTTTTACCCTCACAATTTCATACGACTTTGTTTTCCTTAAGACTCTCACCAAATATTTAGAATTGTGATTACAGGCACAAGGCAGAGTTATCAACTAACTAACTAGTAATTCCAGCATCAACTGCAAAAGCTCTTTTACTTCTTCAGTTATTGCTACCATTGATAATTCTAGGCAATCTTTTACTGGATACAAGCTATTTATTAAACCTAGGAGCTTTAGATGACTGTTAGAAAGGCATGTGGAGAAATGATAAGCAGCTTCTGTCTTTCAAGATTACTGATCGATTGTTAGTTTTCACCAACATAAAATGATCCTCATTTTGTGCCACTAGGCCAGTGCACAACGATTAATTTTTTATACATATACATATACATATATACACACACATAAATTTAAATYCCCCAAACTTGATAATCTGTTAAGATACGAAGTCTACCATCAGCTTCCTTCCCATGTAAGGAAGTCTGTTCTTACAAACCAACTGCTAATAAAGCAATCCACAAGTTCAGTTTAAATGTAGTCACTTCTTCCTATCCGGCATAGAGTAGACTAACAAATATTAACAGGCATAAGATAAGAAGAGGAACTCAAGACCAGCTTTATTCCTTCTGCAAAACTTCTATGCAAAACTAGGATAAAATTAGACCATGGGTTTTAAAACAAGATTTAATTTTGGTCCATGTTCTCCAAGGAAAACAATGTAGCAAGGACATTTTGTTAACATTTGCCTCATTTTCTGCTAGAATGCAAAGTCACTCAAAGCTGAACAGACAGCTGGAAATGACAATTTTGATCTCTGTGTAACAAGACATCGGTAGCAGCTCAGCTTCCTCTTCCCTTTGCCAAGCCTTCCACAAGAGAACTAAAAAAGGAACTGTCTGAGGGAGAGGAGAAAAAGAGACTATTTTTGGGGAGCTAGCTTTGTACACTCAATCACATGACAGTACTGCAAATTTCTTTCTCCCTCTCCATTAATTACATGCTTTTCTTTGAATTCCGCTGATATACACTATTCTTTGAAGAGACATCTACCTACTGCATCTCTGTCATTTTCCACAGGGTCAGTCTCCTTTACCACATACATTTAATGACTGGAAAGACAATCTCCTGATTTCTGAATTAATGGTGAACTACATATACCTCAATTAAGCGCTATACAAAGCTGGAAAGAGACAGCAATTACTTTCATATAATGGTGAAATACTACATCATTTATATAAACAAATGAAACCATTTATACAAGTAAAAGCGCAGTTTTTCAGTTAACTATTATTTTTTATGCAGTTCAAGTTATTTTTGTTTTTATTAATTTTTATTAATATTTTATATTATTATTATTATTATTATTATTACTGCCAGTGAATTTCACAAATCCTCCAGTTCCTGATGGTTGTCTATACTGTTGGCATTTTAAAATACTTCACCATGTGCCTTCCCCCTATATTCAAGCGGTCATTGCCTGCACACCTGCTGCTTCCTGAAAACTAAGCTGTTTTCTAACTGATTTATTAGTAATCTCCAAGTTCATCCACACCTACAGCCCTGGCACTGTAAACCAAATATAGCATAACTTGTTTTAAACCATTTTCTTTAACGGTTTTCTTTCTGCTTTAGGCCACATTTAAAGTAGGTTATACTTAACAACTCAAGGATTACTGCTATTCCACGCATGGGAGACTCAAGGTGCCAGCCTAGACAATCCAGAAGAAAAGGGGACRTGCCCTCCTCATTCCTGGATATTGGGGAAGTTGGAGATCAAACACAGCTGAAGAAAAATCAGTTCTCTACCATGCAGACCTAACTGTTTCTGCTTAAGAATCTTCTCAAAGCTCAGGTGAGGGAAAGAAGTCTTTCCACTGACTTCAAGGTGCCTTGGGCCTGGCTGCCATTAACACGCATGCACATACAAAGATGGCATCTGGAGAGTCTTGTGGCTGATTTCATGTTTCCCTGTGACACTGAGCTAACGCGTACCCTGATTTAATCCTGCACAAAGCAGCAGTGCACAAGCCTACCAGCATGGGCTGCTTTTCAAACTGTTTTGCTGAGATCRTTGTTTCTTTCACGGTTATTGTCAAATTGCTCTGTCAATATTAACCACTTGAGCGTGGGCTTTTATTTTAGCCTGGTTTTAAGTAAAACTAGGATTTTTTTGTGTGTTTGCTTATTTTTTCCCCTGTTATCCTCAAAATTAAGTGAGGGCTGACATCCACATCTCTGGGTAATTACTGGAAATCTTGTAGCATCTAGATGGCCCTAACTTAGCACATTTTCATTCCATCAAACTACAAGGAAGGCAGAAAGCAATGCCAAACCTTCCATTCAGCGCTCCCCACCTTCTGCTATGTCCACCTAGTTCTCATGTCTGAAACATCTCCAGTTTTTCTATTGCAGGTGGGGGGAAAGGGGTTGGGGTTTGGTACATAATTTATGATGATAATACTCGCGTTACACTTCTTTCAGTTCTTTTGCACAGCAATTGATAGGTTAGTGTTAAAGTGAAAAATTAAATTATCTAAAAAAGTTTGGAAATGGGCTCACTTTAGACTCACTTCCTTTCAATACTTTAAATTAGGAAATTTATGATCTGTTCACCTTTTTGAAAATTGAGGCACTGACACCAGCAAATAGGAGAATAATGACAAATGCTTCCTAGAACAATCAGACCTAATCTCAGGAAAAGCATTTACTGAATGTAAATTAACTGAAGTTACAAAAACCATCTAAGTGGCATATGCAGCACTCAAGAGGTCAGGTCACAAAAAGCCAATGAAGTAACAGGTTCAGGTTCTCCAGAATTGTAGAGGTTTATGCTGTCTTTATTTCCACAAGGGACTGATGAACAACTGTCCAAGCCAGGGATTTCCCAAGAATTTGCAATCACAGCCAAAACAACAGGTACCTACCTCCCTTGGACTTGACTATGTGGATGCAATTCATTTGTGGAATGAAAAACTACTGAGGTTTTTTGAGATTCTTTTGACATTTAATGATTTATAATACACCAGTTCAAAGAAATTGGAACTGATTTATCTTGAAGAAAAACAGTAGTAAAGACCAGCAAAGGCTGAGAGATACGGATGCCAACTTTTTCAGTAAAGGAGCAGTTTAAAAAATATATTGGAAATAGTATCTTCATCCATAATCAGCTTATTAGGAAAAGTAACATGGATTAGTGAACAAGAAAAAGGTCAACAGGGAATCTGAAAAGTTGGTAAGCAAATATGCAAAACAAAAATAATCTTAAAACGGAGACCCGGTGAAGTTTCACAAAATGTAATACCTGCTTTACATAATCTCACATACAGAAGCATGCTTTCAGTTCTTGTGAGCACACAAACAAGGTAAAAACCTCAGAAAGTGGTGAACAATATCTCAAAAAGATATGAAATGAAACAGATGAAAGACTCAGGAAGTAATCATCCAAAAATGAAAGTGAAGCTGGAAAATAACATTTCTAAAACAAATGGTTTAGCAAATGTGKACAATCCACTAAAATATAATTGGCAGAGCTAATGATACATAGTTGAAATTTATGAATATTAATTTACAATTAATCTAAAATAGTTGTAAACATCTTAATAAATATAGAAGTCCAATATGAGAGTTTTATACTAAGAAACATTTAGTCATGAAAATCTTTTAAGTTGCTTTTGTTTTCATAAATGTAACAGCACAAGGCAAGAGGATGCTCTTGGTCTTCATTGGAAGTAAAAAAATTTCAGATCACTAATTTTTATTCTTTTTAACTGGAATCGAGGTGGAAAATTGAAAGTATGATAAAATTTTTCACATACTTTTTATTTTTAGTTTTTTTTAATCCATTCATACATACACATTAAATTGCCCCATAAATTATTCCTGTACTGTACTAGACACATCAAGAGAAAATGCTGGCTATTAAAATCAATACTGAACGCAATTATTTTCAACAAATGCAACTACTAGCACTTAAGCAGAATTATTTTCACTGATACATTATCAGCGTATGAGGAATAGATCGATGAATGAGATTACAGGCTGACTATATATTTTCAGTAATCAAGAGCTAAACAATTAATCACTGAAAAATGAAATGGAGGGAAAAGAAAATAAGTATCAAAAGCAGGGAGACCTGAAACAGTGGTATTGGTGACCTGTAAAATCAAACAGCATCAGAGGCAGATCTCTCAGGTAGTGAAGACTGAGCAGAACATACGACCTCATTCTGATGTGGAGTTTTGCTACAACCTTAAACATACAAGTGGACTCTAATAGAATATTCTGCTTTTCTGGAGTTCCTGTTTTCAAAAATGAGGGTAATCTAATGAAAACACAGAATGCTTCCATTTAATGGAAGAACTCTTTTACAATAACACAGAATGAACTGTGTCCTTCTATGCCCCAAACTGTGTCCTTTTTTTAAAGTATCTGGTTGTCTTTCAATCACCCAGTTTCGTGTAGCTAGTAAGTTCCTCACAAAAGACAGGATAATAATACCAACAACCGTTAAGTTTAAAAATAGGGGGTAATGTATTTTGGAAGAATATACAGGGAAAGAGAATTGGTAATCTTGTCCTGGTGCACAAGATTCAATGTGAGATCTGAATGCAATTTTTAAAAGTGTTTTTAAACTTAGGAAAAGATACAGAGGTTCACACTGTGCTCTTAGATACTGCTAGTTCAAAATGAAGCCTTTGTCTCAAGGAATTATGTGAAAGGTTGTCAGAGTAAGATTTACAGTGATGGGAATGCTCTTGTTTTCAGGCAGGTTGATTGAATAAATCTGTTGTGCTTTATTTTTGGAAGAGACAAACTTCTACAGTCTTCCTTCCTCCTGAATGAAAGAACAGAGAGACAAGATCTCAGGTCTGCAGGTCTTTAGCAGATGTTTTTGATACAAAGTGATCTGCTTCAAGCACATCTGAATCCTGAACCATCACACTGTGCAATGTCAGACCCAGTTTCCACGTCCCCCGAGTCAAACGCTACACGGAGAGCCAAGCAACTGTCACAGTCACTCTCTCCACTCTATAATTTGCTGACATATATAGTGCTCATATAGTCTTCCCAATCTGCGATTTTATTATCTGGTACAGTCAGCAAAGAGCTTTTGGTGTCCTTTTATTTGCATAGGGACATACTCATCATTCTTTGGTTGACTTGTAATTATTAACATAAAAACATCAGGATTTATAATGTCTTGGAGATGCCATGAATTTGAGGACACTTATCTGTAGATGCGCAGGCTCTCAAAAGGTAATTCCTGCTGGGTGTTCACTTTAAAGTCTCTGCAAGATTAGAGACGAAGGTGTAAATAGCTATCAACCAAGCGTCCTCCCTGGAGTCCTAAACGATATTGCAAAATCTTGTAACATAACCAAGCTGAAAAAACTGTGTTTCCCATTTTAATAATTCAGCTGTAATAGTAAATAAGAATTTTGGCAGGGCTGGTAGAAAGCTGTTCTTTCAACTGAAAAGAATGATGGAAGTAGTCTGGGTGGTCTGGAACAGCATTGAGACAAAGAAAGCAAGGAGTGCTGAGTAGAGGAAGAAAAAGCCCTTCAGTATAAAAAGTACAGAAAGGTACAGAGAAGACCAAGCAACCAAAAACAAGCATGAAGTGTTCCATGCACAAGATGCTGCCAACAACTGACAGAGCAGATAGCGTACTGCAGCTTCTGATGGAAGACAGATTCTGACGTGGAGACAGATCATCTGGAGAATTCAGCCCAGAAATAGCTCACTCAGCTATGGCTCAGGCATGTAGGCACACTGTGGGCACAAGAAAAAAGCTATACTAGTACAGAGAAGGGTAGGCAAGAGCCTCCTGAACTGAGAGCGCTAAGATGCTCTTTGGGGTAGCTGTACATAATCCCCACGGAAGAATTTTTCTCATGATCTCAGCTATCTTGGGTTCTCATCCTAGAAGTGGGCATGCAGTTACTGGGATGTTCAAAAGCAAGGGGAAAAAAAAATAAGCTGAGGGCAGAAAGGGGAGAGAAGAGCATTCACACTACAAAGCTATAAAGTCATTCTAAGCCCTCATCAAACTGAGTTACCAAGCACATCAGAGAGTTGAATAAACTTTGATTACTGGTATGATTGTATATCTTTAATAGATGCATATGAGTAATAAGGTAAACAATTTTGTGCTACCCAAACCCCTGCTTGAAAACAATGCATAATCTATCCTGTACAACATGCCAGTCATATAACTCCACATGACTATAACTCTAACATTCTCTGCTATGTTTAAGTATTATTTAACACAAATGGCATACATTTACAAAATACATCGAGTCATAAATATCGCCACTGTTACATTGAACAGTTGGGAAAAGGCCTTAGTTTTGAAATATTTATATACAGTTTAATGAAAAAACCACTGAATCAATCATAACACACAGCTCTCTGACGTATCAGATTGTAATCTCAAGTTTCAAAAGTTTTCTTTAACAGCAGAAATAGGCTGTTTATAAATCTACCAAATTATCAGAATAAACTGTAACGGAAGGAAGGTTCTTTACAATACCCAAGAAACCTCAAGAAAACCTCACGAAATCTCAAACAGTAAGACAGGCAACTTACTAAAGTGTAGGTCTAAGTGCTGCTAAGTGCTAAGCCCCCTTCTGCCTCCACAGATCCTTCCCTGTACTTTCTCCATATCTGTACATTTAAGTTCCCATAGCTGTATCACATAAAGAGCAAACAGCACGTTATTTACAAGTGGCCTTTCAGACTCAGTAAGTAGTATCTGAAAAGTAGGAATGAAACACAAATTGTGCATTGGACAAACTAAGCATTTTCTAATGCAATTTTATCCACCAATGAATGGCTGACTAGACAGATATAAGGCTTTTCTAAACATAGACATAGCAATGTCATGAAAATAAATTTAATTTATTCAGCAGAACTAAGAAAAACAAACCCATTTTTAATTTTGATGCAGCTTTAAGAGCCTGCATTCACATCCATTTTCAGATGTGCATGACAAAGTTCTCGTACCAGTGAAATAATACCTTTAAGATTTTAAGTCTGTGAAATCTGAACTCCTTAACAGTTAAGCAACTGCACAGAATTCTAGAATTGGTAACTTTGAAATGGCAAACTGAGCACAGACCTGACCACAAGCTCCCTCCGTAATACTAACACGAACTTGGCCAAAGATACAAACAGCAGCATATGCAATGTAATTGCAAAAAGGCAATCTTCACACTAGAAAGTTATATACCAAAATAGCCAAAACATTTCTGTATACATTCTTTTTAATGAYAGAGAAAATATAGAGACAGAAAGTGAGACTTGGAGCTCAACATGTTCAGCTTATCAAAATTAGACAGAAAAGCAATTGGTTATGTATTATTTATTTCAGGATACTAATAGCTGTCAAAAAGAACCAGACACAAATAAATTAGAACCAATATATGTATGTATATATATTGTAATTTTTTTATATCTCTTTATATCTTAATTTCAAATCAAGAATGGACGCTTTCTGTGCTGCATCAAGCACAACAAGTGGAATGTTTCAGTGAGACAAGTAGCTGTGCTCAATAAAAAGTTCAACAGAAAAAAACTGCAGGGATTTTACCAGCAGGACAGGCAGAGTACAGAAACACCAACAGAGCCAACATTTAGGACAGCTTCTGGCAATTCAGAAAATCTATATGCAATGTATAGATTTTTTTAGCTATTTGTAGAATAGTCAGTGTGTATTTAACTCCCCCATTTTTTGCCGGAGAGAACACCACATATTGTGCACAATAGTGTCCTGATGCATCCTCAGGACAATCAAAGCAAAACAATTAATGTATTAAAATAATTGGACAAGGAAGCAGAAACCGGTATCCTTAATTGTCTACAGGATAGTGAAATTCAAGAAAACTCCCCCAAAAGAAGAACAAAGGAAACAGTATTAGAAATGGCTCTGAAGAAGATGTGCACACTCCATAGAAGCACGATATGAACATTCARTCGGAGCAAGTTATAAAAATAGAATCTGTGAGCAGATCAGAAAGAGAGAAGGGCTGTGGGACCCTAGAAGAGCTGACCAAAACTTGTGATTGCATGGAAATGAGGGTCTATACAAGCAAGCTTTTTTGGCTCAAAGTTCTCTATGACAGTCATTTTGGGGCTACAAACCACGACCAAATCTTGAAATTTCTCCAAAATATCTGTGCGCACCTGTGTTCAAATTTTGAATTGAAAATATTATACAGACATCATCATTCCAAGACCAGGTGCAATACATCTGCTATAGCCTTGTGCACCATGGTGTGGGGGGGTTGCTCTTCTGACTATTGTTTGTGTTTCAGTGCTGCTGACAGAGGCCAGAGCATCTACACACTGTGACAACCATGAAAGATGGTCATAATGGTGTAAGGGTGGCAGTCCCTTCTGTGTCTTTTTTAAACAAATGAGAGACCACTGGATCAATTACTGTCCCCCAGCACAAGATATGGCCAGTGTTAGAAGCTGTTACACCAAATGCAGCCACAACTACACATGCTGAAATGTTCCCGTGAGCACATCTTGTCCACAGCTAGCAACAATCCCTTTTACTTTGATAAATTCCTGTGTAGGAGGAAATAATTTGGGCTAGATGGGTATGTCCATTAGCCTGTTTAGAATAATTAAATTGCTTATTGCTTACTTCTTTACTAATATGTATGGTGTGAATTTATTCATCTACAGAGATGAGAAATACAACACTGAAAAATACTATTCTATATTTATTTGGAAGCATTACCCTTTATAGCAAGGAAAAAGTGTAGCAAGGAAAACAAGATAAGTAACTCTTCTGAACYGCCTCTGATATGTAGGAACACTTTTTCAAATTTTGGCAATGCTTTATCAACACAATAACTGTCAATCTGTCCTGATATTGCTAAGAAAAACCTTCTCATACTCTTTTTCAAAAAGACCAATAGACCAAGACAGACTATAGGCTAGAATGACAAGTTCATCAAATCAGTCAGACTAAACAGAGGTCTCTTAAATACAGTGAGCCAATGATGATATTCATAGCTAGGTATTCTAAGGTTTTATTACATGTAACACAGATGACTTGGGAAATGCTGCAAAATTGTGTGCATCTCTGTGTTTGTAATATATCATTCCTTATTACTGAAAAACCCAGAGTAAAAAAATAACTTACAGCAAAATTTAAAACTTTCAGCATACATACGATAAAGTGAAATTGCTCTTGCAAAAAGGAGATATATACCCTGATGTGTACTTTTAAGTCTGCTGTCGCTGTTCAGTAGTTACTTTGATTTAATACACAATTTCTTCAAGCATATTAAGCTTAAAAAAAAAAAAAACAAAAAACTTTCAGGGAAAAAGTCTAGTGTGCATGTATCAAGCCCACAGAACCGCCTTGCAATTCACATAGATATCACCTACTCATTTCTAACTTCCCATATTCACAATTGTTAGCCCAGATCAAAAGAAATGAACAAAAAAATTATTACAAAATGCCTTCAGATATCAAAGGTGTCTTTCCACTTTTAAGCTTATAAACTTAAAACAACTACAATAAAATAAATAAAAAGACCCAGTTATTTTTCTGATATGGCTTCTTAAATGTTTTTCAACCTAGCCATTTGACGCCCATACCATGAAGTTCAGGTATGCACATTAATCACTGGGCCCCAAAAATATCTCTGCTTTCTCTATCACTTTATAGTAGGTCCATCTCAAACTGAACTTAGCTGCTCTGCACAGTGAGCCGAAACATTCACAACTACTTTCAGGCAGCTGCAAATGACAAAATCCAGCTGAAGCCCCCTCCCCTCTCTCCCTGGCACAAATGTTTTTTAAAGGCATGACTGTGAATAACCTAAAATACAGCAATCTAACACTAAGAACTTTTTAAGGCTTTTGCTGAAAACACCGACCTTAGTATCATCTATGGTCAGCTTATTACAGGAGTTGACTTACTAGTCAAAATACTAAGAAACGTCTGTTTCCATAGACCAGAGTTCTCTTTTTATGGCTGGTTCTTGCCTGAAGCAAGCAGCGAACATCGGAAACACCTGTGTCCTGAAAGCTTACCTTCCAGTAAGTCTCTTGCCAGACCTGGTTCTGCCCCCGTGGACCGCACAAAGTCTGACAGGACTGCATCCATATCAAGAGTCATGTGATCATTCAGAGACGCTGCCAGACACGCAGCAGCGGCAGGACTTGCTTGTTGGCTAGAAGGCATCCATCTGCCAAGGAGAAAAAGAAACAGGATTTTAGAATATACTCCAAAGTGATGTAAACCACATTTTTCCTCTCTTCCCCAAACAAGACTATTAGAGATCTAACACACTCATCCCTATCACACCCACCTGTCAATACGCATTACTCCTGTGGCTATCAGTATAGACACGCATACATACTGGCAGGTTTCCCTTCAAATGTGTCACACACGATACACAAACGGCACTTTGAACTGAATGTAAATGGAAACATAGTGACCCTCAAAACACAATGAAGACCTTGGTTTTCACTCACTTTCTAGCCAAATTTCTTCCCTAAATAATTTTTTATTTATACAATGCAAATACAAGAGGCAGTGAAAGGGGATAATTTGTTGAATATTGTAAGAAAAAGTTATTTTAAAGTATTTAAAGAAGAGATACTGAGTGCTTCTAAATGTTAAGATGGGTTAATAGGACTTGAAATCAATTTAATACAATCTCAGTTACATTTTATCTTTTCTACTCCTTTAAGTACCTCTCTCTTAAAACTGAGCCATACTTGGAAGTAAACATTCTTCATCTGCATCTAAATTTCACCTCTTCAAAATCAAATAACTTCATCCAGTTAAACAATATGAAGATATTTTTTTCCAAATAGGCGGAAAGAGATGCATAGGGCTAACTAATGAAGCTAAAGCAAGTATGTTAAAACAAATCCCATGCCTCCAGAATACAAATAGCTGACAAAACAGAAGTGAGGAACAGAAAGAAAACAGCGCACAAACAGTGCATGGTGGACAAACCCTCCAGAAAACACAATGATTAAACTGCAACTTAGATTTTTCACTTTCATAATTTTCAAAGAAAGGATAAAATAAGCACCATCAATAATATGCCCAGTCTCAGTGCTCTAGGAAGCCAGTGGAAAGACACTCACCGATTGCATTAAACCAGTCCCCACACACCCTTTTTTTTTAATTTCCCTGTAGTGTGACAAGGCTAAATGTCTACTGACATTAATGACTCCTCTCAGCTGGTTTGGCAACATACAGGCTAAGTGCATCCCGCTCTTGTGTTGAATGTTCAGGCTGCTTGTTGCGAAGGCACAAAGACCGTGTTTGTGCACAGCTTCAGACTTTGAAAGTAATTCTTTCTGACATGTTGTATTTGATGGAGAATGTCGTAATTCTACAATCTTGACAATATCATGAAATTGAACCAATGCATTTCTTCTTAGTGAAACATTTAAATTTTCTGAGGTCAGGCTGTGCAATTTCTCATTCTTTTCTGCATGCAAAATGTATTTACTTGCAGTTTGTGCTGGTTTTGGCTGGATAGAGTTAATTTTCTTCACAGTAGCTAGTTTGGGGCTATGTTCTAGATTTGCACTGGAAACAGTGTTGATAACACAGGGATGTTTTCGTTACTGCTGAGTAGTGCTTACACAGAGCCAAGGCCTCTTCTGCTCCTCACCCCACCCCACCAGTGAGGAGGCTGGGGGGGCACAAGGAGTTGGGAGGGGACATGGCTGGGACAGTTGACCCCAATGACCAAAGGGACATCCCACACCATATGACATCATGCCCAGCATGTAAAGCTGGGGGAAAAAGAAGGAAAGGGGGGACGTTCGGGGTGATGGCGTTTGTCTTCCCAAGTCACCGTTACGCGTGATGAAGCCCTGCTTTCCTGGGGATGGCTCAACACCTGCCTGCCCATGGGAAGGAGTGAAGGAATTCCTTGTTTTGCTTTGCTTGCATGCGTGGCTTTTGCTTTGCCTCTTAAACTGTCTTTACCTCAACCCACGAGCTTTCTCATTTTTACCCTTCTGATTCTCTCCCTCATCCCACCTGGGAGAAGTGAGCCAGTGGCTGGGTGGGGCTTAGTTACTGGCTGGGGTGAAACCATGACATGGTTTCACAGAAACTTTAATTTTTTAGTAAGCCAGAGAGTTTTTATTTGGTTATTACATTTCTAAAGCTGCTCCACTCTTCATTAGATACCACTCTGCCAAATGTTCATATACAAGATAAAAACTATTAAGGGAAAACCTGTAATTAAACAATCAAGTCCATTAGAGAAGATTTGTTTAGGAGGGGAACATCAGCTTTAAGGGAACTGTAGTTAATGTAGGCACTCAGCTTTTCAGATTGCCTGGTAGAAATACCATGTGTATGTGAGAGTAGTTAATTGTTCAGAGCATTTGGTGCTYGGGTAAAAGGTGATCAAATATTAAGATACAGGACCAATCTGAAATATAGAAAGATAATGCTCTGCCAAGAGTAGCTGAGAGGAATGACATTGAATTTCTAATGGTTTTGCACCAATGAAGATACAATATTGTGAATACTGTGATTTGCCTACAGGAAGACAACCTTATTCCCAACATGAAACTTCTCTCTACCCTTTATTTGGGTTAAGTTCAACATTATTTAACACACTATGACCTCAATTCGGTAAACTTTTTGTATTCAGAGTAACGTTTCAATCATGCTTTGTTTCAGTGTTCCCCTGAATAGCTGGGGACTTTTATCTCTATGTTTAGATACATATTTTTTTTTTCTGCACAGATATAGTCAGATCTGCATCCAAGATATAGCTGGAAAAATCAGAAACAATTACTCATACAAACATGTTTCTGTTTTCCAGTATTCAAAGTGGAACTAGAAGGTAAAAACAAAAGACAGATGTTGGCAAAGTCTCTTCTGGAATACTGGGAGCAAGTTCAATAACTAATGTTTCAGAGAGATGACCTCAGACTGAAATAGGTGAAATGAAAGGCTACAGATCATCAGAAGTTAAGCATTTTATCTTAGCACAAGTCACTAAAAGATGCTGGATTGCAGAGCCAATGAAACAAGGCTGAGAACTGGATTGAGACTGCTTGTCATAAATACACCAAGCCACAAGTAAATATAGTCTGGAAATAAAGACAGCGTTCCTAGAAGCTGGGGAGAAAATACTGAATTATTTCAAAAAACAGAGCTACCTAAGTACATGTAAAATACAACACAACATCCTGCAGTGATAGGAAACCAGGCTTAAAAAGCTAGGCAGTTCTCTTGCAATCCTGTGGCCTATGTTTTAACACTACCGAATAAACTGAGTTACTAGGAAACCCTTTTTCAGGGGTTATTCTCACTGGGCAATGGAGCAAGATGGTCCTCATTGCAACATTAAAACAACTTCTATATGACAAAAATCTGTATTGAAACTTTTCCCTTTCTCTCTATAATTTCCACTTGGAAAATTATATAAGCAATTTACACACATGTAGGAATTTGTTTACTTCTGCAATAGGACATACACATATGGATGGGGTTTAGATACAGATGCAAATAAAATATCAGAAGTTTAAAAGTGAGACTATTCCTGAAAACGAGTTCATACAGTAATTTACACTGGTGAAAAACAACACCTTAAATTCACAGCAGTGTTTTATAACCCCTTTTCAAAGGTCATAGTGATGATATGTGAAGAACTGGCATAAGAACAAACTGTCTCTTCGGAAAAAAGTCTTCTCCTCTCTAGTTTCTGCTTTTCTAATAAACAAACATGTAGCATATACTAAAATATAAACTATATTGTAAATGTTTGTCTTTGTATGTAAATATTGAGGATACGATGCAGCATATCAATAAAAAAGATACATGATTTCCTAAACAACATACTAAGCTTAGCTGACAGGGCTTTTTCCTTTGTACAATTTAACCCATTTTTTTAAAACTTACACTCCATTGGTAAAACATGTAAGCACTAGCTATAGGAATTCACATATCTTTACTATGCTGATGATAATTATACATCTGATAAGTGGTTTTATTAAAAAAAAAAAACMAAAAAAACCAAAAAAAACCCCAAAAAACCAAACCAAAACAAAAAAAACCACAAAAACCCCAACAACCACTAGTATGTGACCATGTCGCTAAAAATGTAACCACATTTAGCTTTTTGATGTGGAGTAAGTATGGCAAGCACATACACATTAAAGTGTTAACAGCTCACATAAAGGTAATGTTATTCTCTACATCTACAATTCTCTACCTTTCAGAGGAACTTGATGGCAGATCAATGTTATTTTCTAGAACATATGTCTTGTTTTGTTCCCTGTCAAGTAGACTGCTATTAATTTTTGGCAGGAAAGGAAAAATGAATACTTTTTACAYGAATAAGAATAAGCATTAAAATATTAGACTCCAAATTTTAACAGAAATACTGGTTCAAGATACCAAACACTGAAGAAAAATGGATGAATTCCCAAAGAGCTAAGCAAAGTATGTGCAACGAGAAAATTTCATTGATGTTTTATAAAATTGTAACAGTATAAACTCTAAGTGTATATTGAGTCACATTCATCTAGAGCTCTTCTATACAAATTATTGTAGTAGCGGTTCAAAACCAACAGAACCATGAGCTTAGTTTCAAGCACGTGCYGAAATCCCACCCAAACCAAAGATAAAAAGACTGTGCTGCTTTGGTGCCCCAGGCACTGTGATGGACCAGTTGCTACTGATTTGAATCACCTGCCTTAGCACTTCCCCAAGAATTTTACAAGTCCCAAGTATCCTATCAGAGCACTGAAGAGTTTTTTTCCTTTTGTTTTTATTTCCCTCTAGTAATGAAATTGGACCCGTTCTGCCACAGCCTGCATCACGGCCATTCAGTCCAAATTTCTACCTGGAACCTGCAGCAGGGGCCCAGCTAAACTGCTGTTTGCAATGTGGGCTGTAGCACCAACTGTTCAAAGGCAGCTGTAGCCTTTTACTGGTAGGAGCAATACAGCTTTTGACATCATCATTTTTCCTTTGTTTCCCTTACTACTTAGCACTCTCCTTGGTCTTTAGAACCTTTTCCACAATTTTGCTTTACAAGAAAAAAAAGAAAAAAAAAAAAAAAGAAAAAAATCAAAAGCTGCCTTACATGACAGGGGGATAGCTGGGGGTAGAAGTGTTCTGCTGACAACCACAGCATGGTCATTTAAGAAAGCGGAGACAGTGTATTTTTCGCTAACTGTAAAATTTGCTCACTGGTCTGAAATGTACTTCTTAGGAATAGCCTAAATCAATCCTTCTTTTCCCTCTTAGACTATGTTCAGAGAATGACAGTTGAAGGTAAGAAGGGTATTTTATTTCCATTAGTAAGGTGGCAGAGGGCAAGTCTACTTGTAATATCAATGCCCTGTACATAAATGCAAATATAAAAAAACCAACCAAACAGSCCCCCCCCCCCCAACCAGTCAACAGTCTTAAATTAGCACCTCAATAAACTGCACAGGCATGTTCCAACACACTACTATCTGGCCTGTTATTTATTTTTATTTTGCACTAGGATGAAATCTTGCTGGTACCAGCCAGCATAGTTGAATTTTTTGGTATGGATGACCAGAGCTGTTCTGTCGCCTGATCTTCTTTTGAAGCATTAGAACATATTTAGGCTTGAGAAACTTGCAAAACTATGTACATGTACAAATCCTGGCCTTCCATGTTTCACTTGTAACTGCTGATCCCAGCCAGCCAGAAAATGCCACTCGGGATCATGCACTGGTGAAGGAGATGCAGAAATATGGAAGGTAACACTGTCTTAACACTTTGAAGTTGTTGCTGGAGATGCCTTTAAACTTTCTAATCTAGCATGTTTCAGCAAGACTGTCTATGGTCCTGCTACACCATCAGGTTGGTCCTCTACCACTGCCCATACAGGTTTGGCTTTACGCACCTGCCTGGCTGCTGGTGCCAGCAGCTATCTCTGAAAGTGTATTTTATTTAGGTTGGGGCGCTTTTTTTGGGGGGTGGGGGGGTGGAGGGGCGAGGTTGTTTATTTGGTTTTGGTAGGGTGGTTTTTTTGTCTGTGTGAAAATTATACAGCTAGTAAGTTTAAGTCATAAATGGACTAAATATTGCTTCTTAATACAGTTTGTCAGTTTACAGAACCAAAGGGCATTACAGATTACAAAGTAGGCAATCTCCCTGCATTTGCACAGTGCAGATGCACCTATGAAGTATATTCTTGCCCTGTTTGTTTTGAATCTATAAACTTTTCTGCCAAAAGTTACAGGCAACTCCTTGCCCAAAGTTTGAATAATTATGCAACTACTAACGGATAGTTAAGAATAATTATAAAAATGTACTTCAAATTTTCAGCAAATGAAATGGAAATAATTCTATTCAGGACACTGTTATGAGTTAAACAGAAGCTACCTGAATAATCTCTCTATTGAAATGCTCACTCTTAATTTATTTGAAAACCTCCAAATGTTTCTGAAAATGTTAATTATTTTGAATTAGTCTCACGTTGGAAATTGTTTCATTGTTCTTTGCTTGTTTCTGTAATCCTGAATGTTTAAACTTTGGCACTTTAATGTCTATATTTGTTTAAATACCAATGGATAAAAACCTCTGTATGGCCCTTCATAAATTCACATGTTGCTTAGTTCTTATCTTCTTGATACATTTGTATACTTAAACTAATTTTACTGCTTGCAGCAAGAATAGACCATGGAAAAATAAGAAAATTAGCTATTGAATTTAAATGGCCCAGCAATTTGACAACTACATTTAATAGAGATTTGCTGTTATTCAAGGGGGGGTTTGTGTGTCAATAAGAATCCAGTATTTAGACTGCCACAAGCCATGTATATTTGCAGATGAGTACATTACCCAACCAATGCACTACTAGAGTGACTACACTAAATCAATAATGCTTATTTATGTATTACTTCTATAAAATATATGCTTGGATAAACCTACCATAGTGATTATGTTAAGTCAAAACTGAAACATGCTAACTTTGAATTCTGAAAGGGAAAATTTCAGCAATAACTACCTTTCCCAGAGAAAGTAAAAAAAAAGAAAAAGAAAAGATTTTTCTTTAAAGGTGTATATTTTTGCATACCATTTTCTTCCAGGTTTTTTGTTTGTTTATTTGTTGGTTGGTTGGTTTTTGACAAGTATTAGTATGAATACAGTATTTCATCCTGGAAGCATGATTTTTCTTTTTTAAATCAACTAAAAAATAACCAGGAGGAAGCACTCAATTTCAGAGAAATTCCAAAGCCGAAGCTACATAATGTGAAGTCTTAAAATTCCAGCCTGACTGATGACAGCTGTGTATGACATTGTGCAACTCAAAATTTAAAAGAAGAAATTATCTGGCAAGTTACTCAACAGCATCTCCAGCTATATGGAGAAAGGTGTACAGATTTGTAATTCAGTTTTATTTATTTATTTACCATGATCCAGTAATTGGAAGGAGGAAAACAAACACATGGGGTTCAGAAAAAAAGTTATGTCAAAGAAGAGAAAGCAGAGGTAAAACATGACTGCACAGTCTAATAAACCATGCAGAAATCAACTCAGGCACATAAAGGTATGTAGCTACTTCTACTCTAGATATCAAATAGTATCTTCTGGGTTTCAGCCGCTGCTCCAGAGTGTATGGGTCTGCGCCGTATTTGCTAGTCCCATGTGGCTATCCCAGATAATACAGAGCTTTCCAAACGGCAACACACATCTGTGTGTAAGGAAGGTACCTGAATCACCTATTTCTACCTATAATACTTATCAGGTGTGTATTTAGGTACCTGAATCACACCTGAAATACTGAAAGATCCAGAATTTGGGGAATTTTTTAAAATTTATTTATTTAATGTTCACCTTAATTTGTCAAGACTGCACAAGACCATAAATAAACCCAAACAACTAGACAGAAATTCTGACATCAAGTTTTTCCAGAAAATTCTGAAGTTCTCAAGACAGTTTTTTCCTAGACACGATGACTTGACTTGGAAAGATGCAGTGTGTCTCAATAAACACATTCAAATAGAAGCTCACTCTGTTTCCTAACAAAAGTAGCACTCAGGTGATTGAGTGACAAACAACAAAACTGGTTACAAATAAATATTCCATACCTTTTGTTCCCTCAGGACATCCTAGCTCCCTCTGCAGTGATTTCACTGTCCCCAGAGATCCCAGGCCTTCAGTTTCTACAAAAATCTCTCTAGTATTGCCCCAACTTGCCTGGCACTGATGCTGCCTACCAGCAGGATACTCCAGCCCACCAGAAATTCAAATTTGACCATAAATCACTGTACACAAGGCAGCTTTTTCACACAATGCAAAAGCTGCTTAAGCCAAACACTCTCAGAACAGATCTCTCAGATCCTAGTGGACTTAATTGAAGTTAAGAGTAGATATTTATGCTCAGACTCCTATAACACAGAATTTTAAAGGCCAATTAAAAGACAGCATATCTCTCATTCAAATTAGAGATTACTTCACCAGCCTTGCACCTGTTTTGTTTTAAACAGACTTTTATCTTCAAATAGCTTCCAGTTTTAGCTGCCAAGAATATAAAGATGAAAGCCAGTTTTTAACCTCACAGTCAGAAGAACATCTCCCATAGAACTAAATGTGTATTATACACTTTTATCAAAGATGAAGTGGACCTCAATTTTGCAATCTGTTTTGTACGACTAAGCCCACGCTGCTCACAGAATTCCAATGAAAGAAACAAAATATTATTCAGGAAACATATCTGTACAAACTGTACTGTTTAAGCTATTGTACACTTCACCAAAATGCTCCTTAAAGCCTCTGTACTGAAGTAGGAAGACCAGCTCCTAAGTCATACAAGCACCTTTAATCGGACTCCATTCAAATTAGCTGCACTTGACTGAGTTCTACCACCAGAATGGCAAACCACTCCATTAAGAGGCACTGCATAATTGCATTATAGAAGGACATGTGATCACAAGTTATTTGCAATAATAATCACCCAGTTCTGCAAAATCTGTAAAAAATGCTTTAAAAAGTTCCTGGGTGGATAAGATATTGACAGTAGATGTAGTTACAGTGATGAATTAAAAGGTGTAAGTTGAAGCAGCCAATATCATGATAACTACCTAACAAAAAGTAGCATGCACTAGACCTGATGGCAAAGTGAGGTATTTATACGTTAATTATAAAACGTGGACTCTCAAAACATGTAAGATAACAAGACAACATTTAATGACTAATACAATTATGGGCAATCTACCTTCTGAAGTATAAAATATCAGAGTTATAGGAACAAAAGGTGAAGAACAAGAAAGAAGAAAAATAAAAGCTCCAATCAGGCATTATTACTAAGGTTTGGTCTACACAATGGAACTCAGGAAAATTAACCCCAATTAATTT
This sequence comes from Oceanodroma leucorhoa, assembly GCA_030449065.1. Classification (NCBI taxonomy): domain Eukaryota; kingdom Metazoa; phylum Chordata; class Aves; order Procellariiformes; genus Oceanodroma; species Oceanodroma leucorhoa. Next base: position 2,037,744 of record JASVER010000048.1, read on the forward strand.
AACTGGATTTGTCCACGTCCATTAAATTCCTTTGCAAACACTTTCATCTAGGAATAAAATGTGTCCTTAATTTGGCTTGGCTCATCTTGCCTTCAAGTGAATTAAACTAAATTTGCTGGAGGCCACTTTAATTATGAATGGAAGAGTGCATACAGAGACTTGGTGGGATTTAAGCTGCCCTCTTTGAATTCCTACATTTAGTTGACTTGCATCAATCTTCCTCAGTATCTTGTGTAGACAAGCCCTGAACTGACACATTAGACACGGAAGTGAAAAAATAGAGAATGAGGGAAGCTATGCTGAAGAATCCTCAGTCAAGACACTAAACCCCTGTGGGAACCATCGAAGAAGAGCTATTATCCAAGAGAAGAGATTTGTTCAACTATTTTAAGTTCAGTTCTAAGAAGAATACTGCCAAAGTTCAGAGACCAACTGGGAAGTATTTTAAAAACGCAGCTACATTTCAGTTTTCAGAAATGCCATTTATTTAAAACGTCTACTATTTGCTTATTTATTTGACTTATTTGATGCTAGAACTATTGATAAAGGACACCACTAAACCATCTTTTGAGGTGACTTATTAGAGGTTATAACGTATTATTGGAGACTAAGATAAAAGAAAGTAGAAAAGAAAAATTTAAAAGATCATGCTGCATTTAAGAGCTATGGCACACTCCCACTGAAGAAACATTATGGAAAGCTAGAGATGCTTAATACCTTAAAGTACCTGAGTCCCCATAAAATGTTCTGAAACACCTACAGCCACTGGTAACAACTGAGAAGTCCTTTACTTGCACTCCACCACTGATGGCAGCCCAGCAAAAAGCACAGCACCAGTCCTATGTCAGATGCACACGCAGGAGGATTAATTCATCTGCCCATATGTTCTGCTGGAACATTTTTACAACTGTATTTTTATGGAGCTTCCGAGGGTTTTCGTAACACTATTGTTCCTACTCAAGAATGATTACATTCTCAGAGGGAAAAAGTGTCATGGATAAATGAGAAGTCCACAGCATCAGGGGTCCAGAACCAAAATAAACCCACAAGCGGGAGACAGAGCCGTTCCAGGTGAGGATCCTCTACACCCTGTCATCAGTATTTTTTCAGAGTAAAACACCACCATTGCTATAATGTTTTTGCTTTCATACAGGGCAACAGACAAAGAGAATGAACGTAAGGCAATTACAGTGTTTCCCTTATTTTATTCACAAGTGCCCTCATGGTGTGTTAATTGTATTCTGGCAGAAAGCAGCAGCGCAAGAGATGAATGTAAAGCCACTGATAAAACTCGAATTTCCTTAAAACAAAGACCTTCATTTTAAATCAAATTCCAGTATCAATTATTCTTTTATCTGGGAGAATGATAAAGAAGTAGGTAGTATTATACTGTACTGTACTGGAAATACAACAATTAGGGTTTCAAATGTCAATCTGAGGCCTCTTATTAAATGCACAGTTTCTTTAAGTAACATGCATCTCTTCCACTAGAACACATCACTACAGAAGCAATATGAACAAGCTAGATTTTTTCATCATTCAGAATTTTTTTCCTTATTTTTTTCCTCGTTTATACATTTTTCCTGATGCTGCAAGAAGATATTGTTTCCAAATATTGAACATATTCCTCCAAATGTCATCCTTCCTTCAAATAAAGACAATACGCTGGTCAAAACTCCAATCTTAATACAGTTTTCTCTCACAAAAACATGTATCATATACTCTGCATGCATAAAATTCACTTCAGTATGTAAAAAGCAAGATGTCTGAATAACCATTATTGGATATATATATAACGTGGAGTTTCATTAATTTTTTCAAGTCTGCCTTGCATTAAAAATGAAACACTTAGGCCTATCAGCACCACAAAATGCACGTAGCTCAAGCACCAACACAATGAAGACCAGCTTACCCACTCGCTGTTTCTTACATTTTGAGTTATTTAGCCCCCTATTTCTACACTGCGAATTCTAAAATTAATTGTCATAGCAACAGGAGTCTAAGTTTTCATTTACAATGCAGATAAACTTTTCGATCACGTTATTCATGCATAACCTCATAGCTTCTGATTTGCAATGTATCGCAGTCAACTTTTAACGGGGGGTGTGGGGCGGGGAACGGAACACACAGGTACAACACCTCGGCATGCAGTGCTCGGGCAGCAGCTCAACCTCAGCCTCTGCTTTACAGCAAGTTTCTTCCTCCTAGACTTTCATTTAACAAACAGCTGCTGCTGAAAAGCCAGACTGCTAAGATTAGTTCTCCTATTAAGGCTGCTTATTCTTGAGCTGTAAATAGATACACAGCTGATTAAAGCTACCTTTAACAAGTTCTTAATTTGACTTACTTACATCGGACTTTAAATAGGAGTTCCTTGAGGCATGTGTCAGATGGGCATTATGCTGCTGGTTTTTGGTGAGGAAAATAATCCATTTTTGCCACAGTAGAAGGTATGAATAAGCAAAATTTTGTCCCCTGAGAAATCTGGAAAAAAAGTAGTAGTATGTTAATCACTGTACTTATTCTATGCTGTTTGAATAATAATGATAACTGGCAAAAAATGAACTTTACCTTTGACCTTAGGAGCCTAATGGATGTACTACTCTCAATGCAGCTAAACTACCATATACAATAATTCGCATTAAGAAGATTACTTGGGCACAACCCAGACAATTAAGAAAAAAAAAATAATTATGAATGTACAAAAGTATTCTTATGGCTATCCTACGTGAAAATGGTAATTCACACTTAAAAATTCCTCAAACAGTTCTCTTTCTTAAGATTCATCAAATACACCTTTGGAAGTTTTTCTTCTCATAAGCTATCAAAATCTAAGGCAATGAACTAGTGAAGAGTTATCCAGGAGAAGACTCAATTAGGATAGCCATTTTTTTTCATGGAAAAAAGGGACAAACGTGAAGAAAGAAGGAACACTACTTTATTCATGAGATTTATTTATTTTTAAAAGAAACAGCATTTCCCTTCACATATAATCTACTCCTATCTCTTAAGTACAAATCCTGCTGCTTGCAAATACGTAATCCAATTACTATAAGCTTCACCTTATTATTTTAAAAGGCACTTACAATCAATTTTACTGTTTCTGGTTTTTTAATCCATTCACAAAACTCATAAGCTTGTAACTGAGCTCAGCCTTATCAAAATCAGGATTTAACAGATATCGGCCCAAACCCTTTCATCATGGAAAACATTCCTTCTGATAATGCTTTTAAAACAGGTAGAAATATAACAAGTTCCACAATTTTTATGAATATGTGAAAATTATAATATGAAAACAGAACATTGTATTATTTCTTATTATCGCCTAGAATACATATGGAAATAACCAACTCTCAGTAGATAATAGTCCTTATGCAAAAAATCCGAGTTGTCGGTGTAACAGCTCAACTGTAACATGAAGCGTTTGTGAGCTAATATATAGTACTTAATAAGATTCCTAGCTTCTTTTTTTCCTTCACCATGTTGTATTTTCATGCAAGATTCATACATCTGACCAAAGAATTATCTTCAATTCTTTGCTGGAACTTACTTATGAATGTACCACACCACAGATATCCTCATACAGAAGTAGATTATTTTGAAGTTCAGAACAACGTAAAAGAATTGTTTCCTACATTGCAAAGGAAAAATAAGCAGCAGTCAAACCACATTTGCCTATGACCCTCATCTTTATCACCCTCAGAGAACTTAAAAAAAACCAACTGTAAAATCATCATCAACTTACAGAAGTAACTTTTAATAGCTCTAACACTTTCAAACATACTTCAACTACAAGGGATAGAAATAACCATCGAGTGTGAATATGCCTCAACATTTCCATGTATACCATGTTAACAGACTGAAATATCTACACTATGAAACTCTTACTAGCTACAGGGAAATAACTAAGTCGTCTGTTATGCAGCCTTTAAAATCAAATGATGATGTTTCTGCTAAGGAGAAATAACTTTTATCACTGCCCTGGAAATAATCAAGCAGTCAGCATATATTCCTTTTTCCAACTACATATTAACAAACAACGGTTGAAATATTTTTATAGTTTTGTTCAGTGCATCAGCTGCACAGAAACACTTTCCATCCAACACTCGACCTACTTCTTCAGTTGAAAGAGGATTTACTGTATGTTCTTGCAGTACATATATATTTTTTTAGCAAATCATAGAATCATAGAATCGTTTAGGTTGGAAAAGACCTTTAAGATCACCGAGTCCAACCGTAAACCTACCATGGCCAAGTCCACCCCTAAACCATGTCCCTAAGCGCCACATCTACATGTCTTTTAAATACCTCCAGGGATGGTGACTCCACCGCTTCCCTGGGCAGCCTGTTCCAGTGCTTGACAACCCTTTCGGTGTACCATTTAAATATACCATTTAAACTACACTAAAAATTATACCATTTAGTTTGCTGTCGGTAAATAAGTGATCTAAAAGATTACTACGGACAGTATGATTGTTAGGGCACAAGGAAGTGGATGTAGCTCAGCTCTTTTTGGCATTTCTCACACACTGTAGCTCCAAGAATTTATTTTCTGGTTTTTTTTTTAGTTTTTATCCGTTTCACTGAACACTATCTTTAACTTGATAGTACAGTGTGCAAAAACTCAAGCTTATACTTAACTTGCAGTGAAATTTATAGCAGTTATTGCTAACCCTGCAAATAATTTCTTCAGTCATTGTGTGAAATACAAGTTCTTCTTTACTCTTCCTTACAAATGGCCTTTCACCTGACCAGTGTATGGGAGATTATAATCATAATCTGTGTAGGAATCAAACATTAAGGCTAACTGCAGATCTTAAGAACTTAACTTTGTTATTATGAATAGTCCTTCTGAAGGAGCCTTCTCCCTTCTCTTTACCCAGTGAGAACAGAGCAAGCATAGGCTAAGGTTTGCTGTTGTGAATACCCAGTTTAAGATCAACCTCAAATACTGCTTACTGTCTGTTGTATTTCCCTGTATAGTGGGCCAATAAACTGAAGAATGCTCCCCATATGACCACAACTTGGTCCATGACAAATTATACAGACATATAAATATGCAGAATAAAATTATCATTAGCTATCAAAAGGTTCAGGGTATAGAGTAATCTCAGCTGCAATTCCTTCATAATTCTGAGGACAAATTTTGAATTTATCTTTGTACATTTGCATGGTCCCTGCAATAACTTCTGTGTGAAGTCAGCAAAGAAAATGAGAAAACACAGATTAAAGATGCTATACATATATTTCAAAACAAAGAACTTGATCTCAAACTGGTCTTTTGAGGGTAAGAAGGAGTCTTAGCAAAATCAACTGAGGCCAGATGGCAGAGAAGTTCTTCATTAAGAATGAATATTCACAGTAACTTTCTCAGTTTTTCCCTATTTTTGTCTGACATTTCAAAGTAATCACTGACAAGGAGCTGAAGAAGCTTCCTCCAATCAGTTTTCAGAAGTACCTCAGTTCTCTTCTGAGACTCTCATGCAATCCTTGTCCTAACCTCAAAAGGGATCCCATTTTCCACTCCTGCTTCTGACACAGGACTGAAATACTTCCTACAATCTTCTCAGCAGCTTAGGACCAGCCGCACAGTGTTGAAAACCTTCTCTGCTCATATTCTGTTGAACCTGGATCTGCATCTCCCCACAGTGTCTCAAGTGTGTGCTCACTTCCATTATTTTTGTTTCATGCATGCAATCTGAACTAGTTTAGGACAAGACAAAAGCATTATCTTTTGTAACATCAGCTTTGTGCTTAGTTTCTGTTAAGACTAGGCTTCTTCATYCAGAAGTTCTACACTCAGAACAAGGCCTTACCTACAGTTACATTGCTCAGTGGTTCTTTGCAAAAATTTCATTTAGCTCAAGCAATATATGAAGGAAAAGATGTCTCTAATAATAAGGAAGCAGAAATATGTAAGAAGTGATAACAAGATCACCTGAAGGAAGAGGTTTTTATGTTAAAGATGGCCACTATCAGTACGTAGGTCCTCTTAAAGAGAAATGACAAGCATTGAAGAAATTATTATTCTAGTTATGGAAAGTGGCTCCACCATGTCCTGCAGATGTCTGTGTCAAAAACTGTGGGGGAAGGGTAAAAAATCTGACACACAGCATCAGTCTATAGCTCATCTACAAAGATCTATGACTGGCTAATGTTTCACCTTCTTGCAGACACTTTTGACAGTTATGTTATTCCCCAGAGTAAAGCAGCACTTTGATGATCTAACTTTTTAATGACCAGTTCTTGAGCACAGTCTGAAGTGCTAGCACAAACAAATTTTCTTTTTGTACTGAACCTTCATCACTTGAAATCTCTTTGTAACCAGTGCATGAGAAACATCTATCGCTTTCTCTATTTCCGAAGTCTCTACAGTCTGTCACAAGTTACTGATGAAGGAAAAGATTTCTCCTCTAACTAGAAAAATTCTTATTTACCCTGACTAGTGGTTCTTCCATGTGAGAAACCGAACACATTTCTCCCCTCCTTGGCTTATGCTAGTTTGACTCAGAAAATGTGTGCAGTGGATTGAGCTGACAGGGATATGAAGGCAGAAGCTTAAAGGACATCAAAAGTGTTAGCATTATGAGCTTTGTATAAATAGTCTTATTGATACAATTCTCCAAGCTTCCTTTATCTTCCTGTACACAGAGATCAGAGAAGGGCTGAAATGCTTAACTGTATGTCAAGTGCACAGTCAACATATTAAGAGTTCAGCATAGTCTTTTAAAATGCAGTCTTTGCATATTCATGCCTTGAGGTAGACAATTCAGCTGCTCTTTTAAACACAAGGCTTGACTGTCTGTTACTCCTCACTTTCCAGTGTTCCTCACATCAAGGCAAAACACACAATGGTGTGTTCCATGTTCCCCTTGAAAATACTGATCCACCAATTGGTTCATCTCATAGCTTCAGTGGCAGACTGATGGGAAAGTTCCCTCTCTTACAGGTATCCTAAAAATAACAGCAGAATTGAACTTCTGAGATTCAGATTACATACAAAAAGCAAGTCCTTGTAAGTCCTTAGATGCATATAATGTAGAAAGAATAGCAAGTTACTAGCTTGCCAGCATTCACATAATGCACTGGAATTCAACAGTAAGCATATCAGCTCAGCGCGTACAGCAGCTAAATAAGCTACAGCAGGAAAGAGCTCACACAGACACATTATGCAGCAAAACAGAACTGGTAATTTCCCCCAATCCTGTAACTCCCATCCTCATTTCTGTGAAACATGAAGTTCCTCAGTTACTGCATTTAGTTTGGAAAACTAAACTAAGAAGAATAGAAGGCTTAATTCTTTCTCCTACTAAAAACCATGCTTTGATGTCATCTCCAAGATTTTTTGAACAACTAGAGATACAAAGGAGAAAATAAAGATATGAGACATGGAATCTGGAATGATTCATTTCACAACATTTTGAAGATGCATAATTTAACTATAGCAACTGCGTGTTTCACTTAAACTACATAAGTAGTTGACAGTCTGTGACGAGCCCATTAGGAAAATCGAAAACCATGCATCAGACAAATCTAGAGAGAAAGCACTCCTCCCCCCATTTGAACAGTACAGAACAATATATCACAGATGCAGTACTAAGGGCCATTAACCAACTCAATAGCTACGCTGGCGACGGAGCAGTCACAGCTTGTCATGTAGCTGATCAGAACCTGAATCTTGAACTCTCCCTCAGCTCAGGGTGTCAAGCTGTAGGAAGGTCATGCAGTGAAGGTCATGCATCGCATTTTATACTGAGAAAGAACTGAACTATGACTATAATTAATTATAATGGATACCAACCTGTTTTAAGTACTCTGGAGACACTCATTCCTACAGTCACTGCAGCAGGATTAAAGCACAATTCTTACAGATCATGTTCAATTGTTGGAATCTTTGCTTATGTCAGAAATCTGCAAGTTAGCATTAAGGTTAGGGAAAAACAAAATGGTTTTATCAAATATGGGTTATTTCAAAAACTYTCTGCCTGGGTAGGGGAGGACAGGAAGATGCAAGTGTGTTATTTTCAATGCCAACTCAACCGATCACTTTCATGGTGGAAAGGGAAAAATGCGGCAAGTTTTGTTCAACTATCTAAGCAGAAAAGTAGCAACTCTGAATTAAGTCCTGAAGAAATTGCTGAAAGACATCCTACTGCAGTTGAAAAGATCTCTCTTTTGAGTCCTAGGGAAAGAAATAATAGATATCTGTACCAAGTGAAAAGCCATGTCAAAGGAACACCTTGCAATAGGCTGAATGCCTCAGGTTTGGCCTACATGACAGATTTATATCGATATATAAAACATTTCTTGAAGGGGGAGGGGGGGTTTCTCTGAGACCAACAATCAGATGCAGCTACAGTTGCACTGGATTAAAAGTGTGCCTGATGGTATAAATTAATTTGCTTGGCGGACTGCTGTAATTGGCAAAATCAAATCAGGGTTGACTTACAAATCAGAAGGTGGATTTGCAATGCTGTCATCTCTGACAGCAAACTTATAGCCTCTGAGGATGTTAGCAGTGTTAGTCCAGAGCATATATTAATTTATATGCTGCTGTGAAATACCAGTATAGAAATGATTAGAGAAGACAAGATATATGCTAAATATATTTTTCAAAACTTGTCAGAGACCTCTCACACTCCAATTAGAGATATCCTGGGGGGATAATAGGAAGAGGTGAAAACAATTTTCTTCAGTGAAATAATAAAACAGTGAGCTTGGTCATTTGTGCCTTTGTCCTGGCTTTTTTTTTTTTTTTGTCAAGTGACAACACAAAACATGCAGATCTTTTTAAAAAATAAAGGCAAAAGCAGTACTGTACCATTATAAATCTCTGCAGTTTTCTTGGAACCTGTTTCTTTTTTGTGTTGCAGCTCCTTTTCAGACTTATGCTTATACATATTAGCAAACTTTAAATTTCACTTCGTTTTCAAGCAAAGTGTCTAGTGTCTAGTGTGAAACTATGTAGTATTAAGAATGGCTGTTCACTGAATCTTAAAGAAAACATAATATGCCCCAAGCAGCAAGAAAATCCCTCTTGCATTTAGTCAAATCAATCTGGTAACATTCTGTAAGTTTTCTCTCACCACAAATAAGCTATAGCTACCTCTACAGTTATAAAAATTGATAATCTCTTTGCATTTRTAATTTTTCCTGTAATTCAGGCAATATTAAAAAAAAAATAATTAACAGGAAATACTCAGGCTCAACGAGGAGAACTGGCAGCTGATGAATCAAGGAAAGTGCTATAAGGAAACATGCAGAAGAATTGTACACAAAAAAAGCATTAGCAACTAACAGATATTCAAAGTTTAATGTTAAAATAGTGCAGCCTGATTTTTGAGAGCTTTTGAACATTTCTGACCAACTTCAACAGGATTCATGGATATTCAACATCTCTAACAAGTAGACCATTAGTTCTAATTGCCACTGTCGTCATCATCTATTATTACATTCTATGAAAAGCAGGACACAGTTGGAGTTAAATATCAGTGTGCGAAACAGAAAATTTAGAAAGCCAGAAAAAAAATGGAAATCGCTATTGATTGCAAAATAAGCCTGGGGGTGGGGGAATAAAACCCTCCACCACACTGAATATTAATGTCTACATGCAACAGCTAAAGAAAATAACAACAGTGCCTGGTTTTTTAACTTAGGTACCAAATCACATATGAAAACAGCGCCTGTAAACTAAATGAAGAACAATCTCTTCTGAAACAAACTGCTCATCGTGGACTACTAGGCAGAAAAAAAAGGGAAAAATACAACAGAATTTGTATTCTCCTTGAGCCTTAGTTGACAATGTGATGACAACATCACTCTAAGGAATTAGAAAATGTTTTGTAGAGTGTACTGCAAGCTTCAGCACATAAATATCTTTCAGTTCAATATATTGCAGAAGGAATTATTTATATATATATTTTTTTAAACATCTCAAGCACATGGATTTCTGAAATACCTGTATTTTTTGTCTGCTTTTTATAATAAAAAAGCCCTGGAAAGTATACAGATTTATAAAACAAGAATTCCTGGAAGCTATCCAAAGTGACATTCTCTTTCACACATTTAATTTTTTTCTCTTTATTTTAAAGACACATTGATCAAACTCCTCCACTTTGCTACTGATCTGAAGCTAAATGCATAGCAAAACTGATTGGGAGTTGCTGCTGATTATTTTTAGAAACAATGTATCATCACTTTGGACAATACACACTGTCAATTTATTAGAAATTTTTCAAAGAATCATGGCAGAAAATTGTTCTTCCTGACTAGCAGGTCTGCTTATTAGCCAGAAAAGCAAGGAAGAAAGAAAGAATCCTCTTACTCTTGGTTCACAATAAAAAGGTGTGGAGGTGGAGCAGGAATGATTTCAATGACGATCTATAATTTCAGTTAGGTGAAAGTTATATGAAATACAAATGGCTGGGGAGAGGGGAGGGAAAGAGAGAAACCCTATTGTTTGATGYGGGGAGCTGGTCCTACGACGACAGATCAGTAGTGTTTGTAGTGTTTGGTAAGACAGATGCTCAACAAACAGGCAAGACTACAGACCACATAAAAAGGAAAAAAAAAAAAGAAAAGATTTTGCTTGAAACCATGTTCTTCCATCACCTGCAAAAAAGCAACTAAATGAGCTGATCAAAATGGTGGCTTAACGAGTGATCAACCACAGTGCAAGAAGCAGAGAAACAGGGTTACCCTGCTTAGTTTTGCAGAAACCTACTTGAAAAATTATGTTTTTATCATTTATGTCAGTCACTTTCCACCAAATCAGTCAGTTTGCCAGACAGTGAATACATGCAATATTTGCTCATCTGAGAGCGCCCTTCTCTTATTTACAAACGTTTTGGAAAAACCTCTTGCTTTTCAGTTTGCTGAACCAGTCAATTAACCAGCATTATTCTCCACTTCATGACAGACAGAATGAGCTAATTTCCTGGAGCTGCAGTCAGCAGACACTGAAAAGCAAACCATCTATGGGGAGTTCGTAATACTTTGAAATGTAAAAAGGTACAAGCTGAACTTTATCTAGTGGATAATAATTTGTTTTTTCAAGCACTAGCATCAAAGTAGTGGTGTCAGGAAAAGAAGAAGGTCACTACCATCAACGAGTCAAATATTTAAAATTGGATCTGAACTAAGCTCATGCCACCAGTATTTGTGTTTTAATTAACATAGAAATGGATCTGGTTATATGCAACGTAATATATGCAACTCAAACTACACAGCAGCTACTATTATCTTATGTATAACATCGATGTTTTCTATGATGACCATCTCTAAAGCCTAGAGGCTTTAACTAAAAGAAAGAAAAACCACCACTTTCACAAACAGATTTCATCCAAAAGACATTTAGCTGCAAAGAACTATTTGGGTGACTTCAAACAGTCCTGATCTGATCTGTGATTTTTTACACAGCTTATGTGACTTAATATCTATTCCACATATACAAATCCACATCTGCTTGATTAAATCAGACTATCAGTCTCCTAAATATTACGAAAAATTTCTTCACCGAAAGGGTCGTCAGCCATTGGAACGGGCTGCCCAGGGAAGTGGTGGAGTCACCATCATTGGAGGCGTTCAAAAAATGTGTGGATGTGGCGCTTCAGGACATGGTTTAGTGGGCATGGGTACTGGGTTGATGGTTGGACTCGATGATCTTAAAGGTCTTTTCCAACCTTAATGATTCTATGATTCTATGATTCTAAAGTAAAGCCATAGCCAAAAGGCCTAAAATTATGTAAACAGCCTCCAGCAGGAGGTTGGAAATCTGGCTCTGTATTTTTCTCTGTAATTCACATGATAGAATTAAAAGCTCTGAGTAGCATGCCCTCAAACAGAAAGACATTCAGAGAATTTATATTATAATTGCCACTGCTACTTACAGATAAGCAGTAAATTCTCCCATAATACTTCACCTCTTTAAAGTCAGACACTTTACAGAATGTCACCCCAGCCGGTGCCACCACTGAAAGCTGACCTTGGAAGACTTCCTGAACCTATCAGTCCTTTTCCAAACCACTACAAGAATTTAGTAGGTGACAGATTTCCTCACATTGTTCTCTCTTCTTTCCACGAACTCATCTACCCRTTAAACACTACTGAGATGAAGACATGTGGAAGCAAAGACTTCAGCGAGGGCCTTTTTTTCCACATGGAGACAAAAAGTTAAGGACTAGCATAGCTGAAGTGTATTAAGTTTCTTACTGGAGAAACCTGGCTGAGGAAACGACTTGACCTGCTAGAATTATATCACTCTGCCTTCCTAACATGGAAAAGAGGTAATGAAGTAATGTTCACAACAAAACGATTGCAGATAGGTCAATAGACTCACCTTGCTTTGGCGGAATGCAGGAAAAATGCGGAGTATATATTGCTCTAAAGAGGGCTAATGGGGGTAAGGAAGAGCAGGGAGAAACTGCAGTAGCTTTTCTTCTCCCGCATCTGTATTTCAAACAGTCTGAAAAAATACTGAAATCTTTTTCAGCTACCTTGCTTACTGTATGTAGAGCCATAAAGATGAAATTTGGGGTTTAGTTTTTATAGCACTTTGGCTCTCACTTCTGGGCTTGGCAAGCAATGACTAAGCTGACTAATATCAAACAGCACAACATATACTATTTAGTCTGAAGAGAAATAGTGAAGAGTGAAGAGAAATACTTAAGTTTTACACATCATTTGCAATTTGCTGCACTGCTTCAGTGAAGAAAAAATATTCAGTATTCTTGCACAAGGACACTAGGCCTTAAAAAAGGAAAAATAGCATTTTGATTGTCAAAGCTAGGAATAAAGTTCATTGTAAGAGCACACCAGAACCTGTACTAACAAGAATAAGCATGACAAGCAACATACAGTCCTACGACCTCCTGGATTTACAAATAGCTCCAACATTTTTCCAAAACAGGAGGCCGCTCTCAATGCTGCAGGTGCCGAACTCTTCAGTTTTGTCTGGACCCATCTATCCACCTTTAGTTAGTAACAACGCACAAATATCAGCATGCTTTGAGGTACAGTTAACATCTATGAATTCACAGAATCAATAAATCAATTCCACATGTAGAAAACTTATTTGGAAAATCCTATCAGCTTTGCAGCAGAAAGAAGAAAGCCTCGTTTTCTTTGGATTTCTGTCCTTCAATACCCTAAACTTCTGCAGCCACCAGCACATCCCAGAGTTAGTTCAGAACCATGTATGCACCGGACTGTCCAGACAACTGCTGTCAAACAGTGTAGAAAACAGTACGGTTCTCGTTTCAGTCTTTCTTCTCCACTAGCCACAGACTTTCACAAGTTTTGTAAGAATTTTATTAACTTTGACAATTCTAACTATTCTTCAAACTGGACAATGGTTTCAGGAGAACTGAGAAGAATGATACATAAATGGATGGGTATAAGTCTCATTAGGGGGACTGTTAGAAAAGCAGGCTAAAAATTCCCCTTTTCATGACACCTGGTATCAGTTCAAGACTGCATCACTGTGAGTTTGCTAGCATGACATTATCCAGTGATGTCTGATTTCAAAACTTCATTTCCAGCTCAGTATAACCCTGTTTTGTAGATCCCAATGGCAGAGTTGAAGGTTTACCCATTTAATCAGCCTTTCTTCTTACCAAGAGATGGAAAAATCACTATGCAAGAATTTCAGAACCCCTAGTCTGTAGCCAGACAAGTCAATCTGCAAACAGAGATCTGAAGTTCTCCCTGAACAGTTAACAGATGTAAACAGGCTCTACTAAGGCGCTCTAGTTGCGCTTTGGAACCTCCATTAACTATTTTGGGAGTCTAGGTTCTTAATTCCAAGGAAGATGATGGTTAAAGTCACATCACATAAATACTCTGTTATATATATTGCTTAAAAATTGCAATCAATTTTTCAACATGTTGGATGAATTCAGACATTACAAGAAATGGTAGTGTAGTATTTAAATATCTGTACCAACAATTAAATACTAAATATACATATATTAGTATTTTCTTATACTGCAGGACAGGGAGATATCTTTTTTTTTTCCCTGTGCAGCAGAAGTTATTTTATCACTTTTCTTTCTTCAAAGAAGCTGACTCTTATACCTATTTATCAGTAACTGCAAGGGAAATTGGAGATTTTGTCTCACTGGTACAACAACATGGCCTGGAAATTAACAGGTGCAGTGTATCTCAGATTCCACTACAACACTGTTTAACAAACCAATTTAATCACTTATAATCCCTTTTTTTCAATTGCTGGGCTTTTAGAAGCTGAACTTTTAGGAAAAAGAAAGCTATTATGCATACAACTCTGCTTAGCTCCAGCTTTCAAATAAAAGTCATCTGCATAAATACTAGCATGTGTTAAGCCCTTTTCTTATTTCTTTCTAATGAATAAGACATATTTTTCCATTATTTTTAGAGGCACAGTGGGAATTCCCCCATTGCTCGTCCTTCCTATGCTGCAAAAGATTTGATACAACACATAAAGTAACTGGACAGTCATCTACTTTGTTGTTTTTACTGCTCTCATGAGTGGTTCCAACCTCAGTAACTTACAGAGTATCCCTGTTTCACAAGAAGTATTGTGGGTAAATCAGACGGCATTCAAGAACACGCAAGCATCCCTTAGTATTTTTAAAGGTCCTGTCATTTCCTACTAACAAAAGCTGTTCTTGATAACCAGGGGTTGTGACTAGTACGGCTTCACCAAGTAAGAGACACAGAGAACAGCCAACTGGCCTCCTCTTGGGTGGCATCTCCCCTTGGTGATGCTTTAATCGTCACAAGAATCAGAAGTGTATTTAACAAATTGTCTCGTTCCATCATAGTGTTGAGCAATTCAGCAGATGGTTTCAGAATCAATGAAAAAATTTGCTGAAATGATTTCTTTGTATGTATTAAAAATCTCTGTCAACAACAATCACTGAAAAGAGTGCAAATCTTTCTTCATTTCTGCATAAAGACAAAGATAATTCCCWCACAAAATAAAAAACATCACCATAAAACCTTATCCAATTACTTATGCAACTTTTCAACCAAGGTATTTTAACAAGACATCCTTTTAATCCCTGCCCGTTTAATAAGACAAGAYATTTGTTAGTTTATTACACCACCAGTGCACAATTCATTTTTACGATACAGCAACAAGAAATAACTTCAGAACACAAATGAAACAGCCAAATCTCATAGGCTCCAGTGAAACAATATATGGAACATAATTACATGCAGTACACATTTTGCAAAGGATGTTGACTCAGTTCCAAGTTTAGCAAAACATGACCAGGACATAAGTGTCTGGAACTTAACCACAGTGTGTGTTTGACCCTTTTCAGTCTTGAAACCTACTATTTGCCAAATGTCATTTCAGCTTATAAGAGTGTTAAAGATCCTCTGTAAAGAATTAACTGCTCCACTGAAGAGATTTTTTAGAATCTTACTGGTCTAATTTACACTGAAACTTACTTTAGTTTCTCAAAAGGATTCTATTCTTTCTGGATAAAGTTTCTGAAGATTTTTAACATCCATGTGAAACCAACAGTACCAGCTTTTCATGCTTGAAATATATGGAGGTAATTCAAAAAGAAATGTGAGAGGAGATGATTTACTCAGAAAAGAGTTACTCCCTGTCTTCTCTATCAACAGGTCAACTGGCTCTTTCTTTTTTTAGCTATAAAAACAGTACCAACTTTTTCATCCATATGCTCTCTACCCTTATACACATTAATAAAACTGAGAGATCAGGTATGGATAGTTTTTGTCTAATTTTACTGAAATTCTTTTTGTCTTCGCAAGAGGGGTAATTCAAAACTACATTAACTTACTTGTAAGTGAGTGAATTGAATGAACTTAGGTTGGGCTATAGTTTGGTTCTGCAATGTTAAAAATTTATTACAGAGCCCATGCAGCATCTAGAATAGATGACATTTATTTTGAACTGTCCTGATTTTAAAGAGTTAATACATTAGAAACTTTGAGTTTCTAATTACCTTATCTAAAATAGTAATACTTTGAGAGAGACAAAGATGATATTTTCATCATGTATCCACTGTCTACTAGCTTAGTCTGTAGACACTACGCTAATATGTGCATCTTATTATTAACAGTAAAAACAATGGAATAGAAATTCTCATGGACTTCATGCCAAATAACTATAAAAGGAGTGTTAAGTACTGTAAAATCTTTATACTGCATGAAATGTTTAAACTGTATCCTTCTACTGCTCTATCTTGATTACTTCCATGTTACAATATATTAAGGCCTTCTTAGATTAAGATGGATTTCTTTAGAAAGACAGACTCTTGCTCTAAATTGAACCAGTCAGTATTTTTTTCTTAAAAATACATCCTGATGATTGCATTGTCCAGTGAGAACACATATTATTTTTTTAAAGTATACATTTAGTTCTTTTCATCCAGGTCTAGAACTACCTACCTTGGCAAAACACAGCTTTACTGCAAAAAAGGAATCTTCAACACAAACAAAAATTTCCTGGAATTCCATGAAAACCTACCTTGGACAGAATTGACTGAGACATGAATTTTTGTTTGGGTACACTGGCCTGAAAAGCTGTGTGAAGTTACTGCCTCACAGACATGGCTTCTATCAGTGGCGAAAAACATGATTTATACAGTTTGTACAAAAGAGGATGAATCTCATTTCTCACTATGGAATAGGGCTTAGAAGTATTTTATTCTACTTCTGGTAATTAGCAAAAGTATTTTGATTTCATGAGGCCTAAGTAAATTAGTCTAGTTCACACTGCTAAAATAAGTAATGAAACCTGTAAAGGCATATACCAGAGGTAAAGAGCATGAACGAGAATGTTTATGTTTTCTACATTTGCAAAAGCAAAGCTGCATGTTTGCACTTGCTGACAATATGTACCTCATACAATAACAATACTGTTGTTATTATGTAACAAAATCGTCTCATAATAGACATTTATTAAAATAACCAATGCAACTAGCAATTAAATCTCAAAATGATGGAGCACTGCCTGTAATTAAAACACACTTCTACTTCCACCGTGTTAGGCAGAGCAGCCCGAGTATCCTAATACAGCAGTTAATCTTTATTAATTGTATCTTAATGAGGATTCCTAAGACAAATTCAGTATTGAAATTCAAATAGACTACAATCAAATGGTCCATAGTCTTAAATTAGACTAAAATTAACAGTAACTGCCAAGTGATGAATTTAAAGAGTAAGCTGCCTGTAGTGACAGGTAATGTGTCCCAGTTATTTGCAAAGCCAAATGCCACTGTCCTGTAACAAGCCAACATACTTCTRTAAAAATACTACCACAGCAATAGCCAAGATGACACTTAAATAAAGTGGAATAACATTTTTGTCTCACCACTCTTACTACAAGTTAAATTAACTGCATCAGAAAATTCAAAGTGAGACTTGTTTTCTACTGACAACCACCTCCCCATTCCTGGGAAGTTCCGGGACATTGCTTACATCCCAAAGAAGGCAGTTTCCTAAGAACTTGGAAGTGGCAGTTCGTTATGCTTTGGGTGATACCATCACCAGCCCTGCGGGAGAGAGCAGACACCTGATGCGGACGTGTACAACGAACGAGACGTTAGCAGCGCTCCTTGCAGAGGATGAGCCTACAGCAGGCACTGGGGGAGAGACACTTGGGCTTGTTCACAACCCCGAAAACCCCCTTGTCAAAGCAGACATTGAGCTCAGTAGGAACTGAAGGGCTTACACGGCACAAGCTACAGTTTCAAGACAGCAACACAACAGCACCTGTGACTTTAAGCTTTAGCCACCTAAGCCAGGGTTTTCTTTTCCAAGTCGTGCATCAGGGAACACAGAGAGAAATAAGTTCTGTGAAGTTGGTAAAAGGAATATCCAAGAACGATCTATTTTTGCAACAAATTACTAAATGCTTAGAAGTGAATTTTGCCATTTTTAGATTGGCAATGTCAGGTGGAATAATAGATCATTTAATTTCCTCCTTTTTCTTCAGATTTGCAGGTTCCCTGGTCTACTCTAATTTCCTACTCTTCTAGTCCTTGAAAAGCAAAATCTAACAAAAGTATACTATAGAATTAGGTACTTCAGATGCACAGATGAGACACATCAGATAGATCTGGTTTAGATTAGATACATAACAGCTAACAGCATATAGAGTGCTAAGCAGTATTACCTGAAATCAAGGTTGGAGAAGGTAAACCACATGAGCCATGCAATGTTATGACTCCTGAGAAGCAAGTTCAGAATTTTTTTCAGTTAAATTAGGCACAAAATGTGGAAAGACTAGAGTCTAACTTGTCTTATGCAGGCACTGCTTATCTCTATTTGACCACTATCACTATCAGAGACTGGAATTGGCTGGAGTCACTGCCCCAAATAAAATAATCACTTTTAAAAGATTAAAGAAGCCATTAATGTGGATTGACTTTGCCCCAGCAGAACAGAGCAATGCAATCTGTTCAGTGCTGGTGATCTGGCAAGGACAAATAAAATTAGTCTGACACCCGAGAAAGACAGGGAGTTGTGGATGCTGAGTGCGGTGTCGAAGCTCAGAAGGACTTCTGAAGTGACAATGGTTCCAGAGGAAACATTCTATATGCAACACTTGGATACAGCTCTTTCTCCATGATCAAACTGGATACTTACAAAATTCTCAGCAAGAATCCTGAAGGTTTTAATAAAATCATTCTTAATCCTCAACAGCTTAAAGAAAAAACACTTCCCACAGAGGAGGGTGGAGTTCTGAAAAAAATTGTGCATCGGCTACAGAGAGAACTGATGAGCTTAGCAATAGCTCAGAAGCCTTAAGATAGTTTGCTACATCAAGTCCCACCTCTGAAAGGGAGAGACAGACAAAGAATCTATATTCAAGAAGAGACCTTTAGTAGTCAGAGACAAAAAAATCCAGAATCTGGACACAATTCAGGCTTGAAAATAGGAAAGATTGATTTGTGAATTCTAACGTTGCTTCTTTGCTTGACGTCATCCACACACAATCCAGTCTGTTTACATGTACTTGCTATGAAGGTTTGCTTGTAAGGAAATATTTCTGTCATCTCTCTTTTTCTACACTTTATGAAAATCTTATTACTCAGAATCTGTGTGCATAGAAAGAACACTCTTCAGTATGGAACTATTACCTAGGTCTGTATTTATCTTCTTACTCCATCCCCTGAAAGTATTGAAGAAAATTATTTTCTCTTGAATCTGTATCAGATAATATTTGGATAATTACAACTCAACAAGGAAAGAAAACAGCACTGACAAAGATAATTTCAGGTCCCCAGATCAATACTGTATGTTCAACAAACTTGACAACTGTCAGATATAGAAATCCAGCTCTTTCTGAATGACTGTCTATTGACTTCATAAAACAGTGCAGCAGAAAAACAAGACAGTTTATGCCAAAGCACAAGAGACCACAACGCTAGCAGCAGAATGCACAACCAGTCTGTTCAGCTGTTATACTTCAGACAGAAAAAGCAAAGCAGTATTGGTCAGGGATACCTTTTTCATCTCTTTGAGAGACATTGCACAGATCACGTCAAGATCACGTCAAGCACTGGCATTGGCTGTTGTTCTTGGACAGACAGGTTAGCTCACAAGTACTCCTGCTTTTTGTGACATGCGCATTTTCTTGCTAGCACCTAGCTCGCTCTCACTTCAGAACTCCATATTATAAGACAATGTTCTTTTGTGCCATTGCTCTTCTGCCACCAAAACAGAGCCCCCCGACCTTTTTTTAAACACAAATGTATTTATCATTGCTTTGCAATGAATCTGAAAAAATCAAGGCTTCTCTTATTTCAAATGACTTACAAAAGGACTTACAAGGAGAAAAAAAGAAAATACATGTCTTTCCAGCACTCCGTTTTATGAAAGAGAAGCATACCTGCAAATAATATAGTTCCTTATTTGATTACTTGAATATTTTTCCTTTAGCCCAGACATACTGCTGGACTAATTTAATAATTGAGACATTATAAATATTTCAAAATAATGAAATACTGAGGAATCCCCATCCTTTGTTCAAAAATATTTAATCCAATTAAAACGCTGATTCAAATTCATGCTATTCCTCCCCAAAGTTTGATGACAGTTAAGATGACCAAAACGTAAGCAAAGAGAAGAAATACAATGTTGCATTTAATAATTTTACTGAGTTCTGAAAGAGTTTCCTTTGAAATTGCAGTAGCATAACTTAATAAATACATTAGCAAAGAACTATGCAGGCTTTATTTTTTAATGTCTGGAATTGAGAGACTGATTTATATTTTTTTTTTAGCCCAAACAAAATCCATGTTTTCCTTTATTTTTTTCTGATTTTTTCCAAGCTTCATAATACTTGCAAGTTAATGACATTTTTCCAATCAACTTATTTTCAAAATCTGTTTTGAGGTTGGTCAGTACAATGTTTATGAAAGCTGAGAACTCTGCTACTGACAATCATTCTGTTGAAGACTAATGCCAGTAGCAGAACAAGGTTACGGCTCAGGCTTTAAAAGCACAATCTCCAATTTAAACAGGAAAGTTTAGTAGAAAAATACACCATTTCAAAGGCAGCTAAAACCAGCACCTGCAAGAAGACGGAACAATTTGTCACCCAACAGTCTGCCCTAAACTCTATGATCAATGATGACCATCCACCATCTCTGCTACACAAATTTCTTATTTTTAGAACAGATTGGGAAATATCAAAAGTATTAAAAATAATTCTTTTGAGGCAAGAGAAGATTAAATTAGAGTTAGCTAGCTTAGAGGTTTCTTCTGTTTGAATTTCACATTTTTTTTTCTGATTCCTTTCTACTTGAAATACCATGAACCTGCCATTATGTTCCCTAAGTTTTGCTAGAAGCACTGTCTTGATATTTTTGAGCTCTGCCTCCCCCATTCATCCATTCCTCATGGTCAACTTATCTCATGATATATGCTCACATAATCCTGAATAATAAAAAAATAAACATAGAAATAATCCAACAGAAAGATTTATTTTTTTATAGCCTGCAAGCGGCTAGGTTCGTATCTCTTTATTATCCAATAATGAAAAGGCCCGTCTGTAAAGCAACCCGGAAAACAGATGCTATGAATTTAACCATGAGAAACACTGCTGAATTCCCTGACATCTCCAGGGCTGAAGTTTCAATACTGACTGATATAGAATAAATAGTTATTAAAAACTCTCAATAAGGTACAGTGTGAATCAAGACACCTAAAAGAAATTTAAGTACATCTACTTTAAAGCTAAGAGTCCTAATAMGAAAGAGCTTTAATTTCTGTCTGATCGTCCAAATCCTATTCCTGACACTGGAGTGAGCTAAAAACCTCCTCTCCTCATACTTGCACCTTCTATTAACAATCTATATCTAACAATACAAATAAAGTATTAATGCAAAAATCCGCATAGCACTTGTTAAAGCCATTCTGAAGGGTATTAACACCCAGCCACACCTTGATCACAGTCAGACCGACCATCACAAATCCATGCAACTCTTGAAGGAGGCTCTGCAGACATGCCTGATGACCAGCTGCTCATCAGAGATACCAGGGTAACAAGCATTATTCCTTTCAGTGGCTTCCTAAAACTTGCCTCCTACCATACTGTAGATTTTAACAAAAATTGAACTGCACACCTTTTCACAGATTTGGCACTCCCCCTCTTCTGCTCAACAAGGAAACACGTTTCCTTGTTTTCAGAACAGCATCACATCTCCGTTACACTCCCAGCAGCTTTCTAGATGCTCATCACAACTAACTAGTTTATGAGTAAAAACATTTAGATACGTTTAAAAATTATTTCTCTTTCTTACACTCCAGGCCCAATTCTAACTGTTTCTAAACCACCTCATGTATTTCAAAACTTTCATCTGATTTAGGTGCTTACACCAGAGCAGGAAGCATGCTTGACTCCACTTAATATTAAATAAGGCTTTCCTCTTTGCTCGAGCTCAAGGAATACATGGTTAAAAAATCATTGTTTATATGAACACCTTTTGTGAAGTTGATATAGCTTGCAAATACTGGACAGGTTTGGTTTTGCAATGGATCCAATGCAATTAGTAGGTCATAAGTACTGAATCATCTTACAAGGTGCTATAGAGAAAGTTGACATGTTTCACGGAAATTGGTCACAATAAAGTTATCAAATTTCACACTGATAAAGGTTAAGAAGAATGTCCCCTACCGTTCCAGGAATCATTTCTAAAATTTACAACAATAATAAAAGAATATACCATATTTGCTGTTGTTTGAATTAATTCTGAATTAACTCAAAACTGTCATATTCGTAGATGCACAAGTTCTCAGGCCTATCTCTGTGTGCAATATGTGGGAAGCCTCTGCCCAGAAGCTTGACCTGGTGCATCCTTACAAGGCATTCTCACATGTGTGAGAACTGGGATAACACAGAAGTGGGAGTCCAGGAAAACCCAAAGAAATGAAGGCAACAAAGAAGGGAAGCCATGAGAGAGAGAGAATTATTGTCATGAGGAGTGGGGACAAAGGCAACGCACCTATAGCAAACTATAGGCTTCATCAGTCCCCACTGCTGTTGAAAAAAGTTGTTTACAGTGAATTTCAAAACCAAGGTTAAGCTTCAAAATTAGAAGCAAATTAAATCCATTGAATGAAGACACCAAGGCAGATACATTTTCCATGCTGCAGTGGTATGGCCTGGTAGGAGTTCTGTTCGGACTCCTTCACAATCACAGTGAACAATGACAGGAAACGCACATTTGCAGTAATGGAAAAATCGATCTCTACTAGATATTTTGTTATCCTGACATCCTTAAGCATTGAACTTTCATTTTATGATCAAAAAATTATTAGGATTCATAGCAGTGAAAAAAAACAAGACCCAGCCTCCAACATCGGGGGGGGGGTGGGGGTGGGGGGTGGGGCAAATCTCACAATAGCATTACTGCTGCTCTTTATGAAAATGTTATAGAACATTTCATGCACGTCAAATATAATAACACATCACAAAAAAAAAGTTAGCGCTTCCAAAGTCACAAATATGCACAGAAGTCTTCTATATCTATATGAGGATATTATAACACATTGTTCATTCTAGCAAAAAAGTAAACAGATTTAAAATTTGAGCACTGCATGGCCTCGAGGCCATGGTCCCCCCAACGGTATGCACAGCCAAAGGTCACAGAACAATATTCTGGCCATAACTCCCGATAGGTCAAATTTAGTAAATGCAGGAACGCAGAATTTTCATTCAGTTCTCTTGTGCGTAAGCATTATAATACAATCTTTAATTATATCCTCAATCTGGTATTTTCATTCAAGATCCCTGCTTTTAAACATTTTGCAGAATCAACAGGGCTAACTTAATCAGCAGTTTTTCAAATGTTCAGTTGAACACGACCATGCAAGTGTGGCCCCAGGAATTTAACTTACTATAACCTCTGGAATCTCTTTTAGGGAGGTTCAGGATTTTTTCCTTCCTTCCATGCTCAACTGTTCAGTACACACGTCTCAAAACATTAATGAGCTTAGTTAAGAATGTGCCTGTAAGGTGTGCAATTACTATACTATTTTGAAAGTCAAGCCAAGGAAGACAGATTAGTTTAAAAAACATTATTAGTTTTGAGTCCCTGCACTTTATTACAATTTTAGAGGGTATTTAGCAACTCAAACTTAAAAATCTAGTTCCCATGTACTTAATTTTCAGCATAATGTTCAAGACAGACCCTGTAGCGTCAAATCAAGAATACAGACCACAGTTTGTCATACTTTTCTCGCGTACATGGTAGAAATTAATTATTTTCAGCTCCATTTAGTTTGCTGCTTTAATTTATTGAAGGTCCCCTCCAGTAGTTCTGTGGACTCAATRTGGCAGGGGAGGAAAAAGCAGTAGGGACGAAATTCTCGATCCAGCAGTGCCGCCAAGGAAGTGTTACGCGTAACATACTTCCAGAGAAGGAGAAATATTTGTGTGAAATGTTTGGTTTGAGAAATTCTGTAGCAGAAGTAGGGACAAAATCCAACTCACCATGGTAGGTTCTACTTGCAAAAATCTCCCTTCTCTCCTGCATGCCCTATCTCATTTTGGAGAAGTAAATGAGGCAGGCATCCACACCACTAAACCCGCTTTCTCCCTAAAAAAAGGACAGAGAAGTCAGCAAGTAAATGGCAATTTGCAGCAGCTGATAATCAGCTAAACACCACTTATTTAGCAAACCTATTGTTCAGTTCACTGTCCTTACCAAGGTCATTACTATGGGGATCTTCCATTTAAGTCTCACAATGGGTTGCACCACCTTATTACAGAATGCACTGTTAAGAAATACAAAAGCAAAGAACTAAGCCCAAAACAGAGCTTCTGCAGTGACAGATCAACTGCTGCCGCAGTTTAACATGGCTATGATATGGATGGTTTTAGGAACTTATTTAGCATCCAAGCTTTAGGCAGCTCAGATAAAGATTCATTTAACGAGTAACACTGCATCATCCATCAGCTCTGTGTTGCCACAGGCAATAGGCATGCTGTTTGCCTGTTAATAATTTCAGTCGGTGTCTTTGGTTGGCTACACTTAATTGTTGTCAATCAGAAAACAAATTAAATTCTTGTTTTCTTTGCAAGGCCCTTATGCTCAGCATTTCAAAACAACTAAATGATAGATGCTAATTTGGGGGGTGGAAGGAATGTTTATAGCTACTTACAGGAATGAGGTTGGTAGGCCCCTGTTTCTGTTTCTAATATGTTTACCTATGTAGGAAGGCAGGAGGCAACTGTCCAGCTGATTTTACTTCTGATTTTGAAGCTCTGCAGTATCATGTGCCTGTGAGAACGGAGAGAAGACCAGAACATGTTTTACTGTTTTACTCCAAAAGTGACATTTACAGTACTGTTCTGCATCCATTTATCATTCCCACTACACACTCTGACTCTGGAATCTTAATCTGCAGCACTATTATGGAGAAAGAATGTCTTCCTCTCTTCCAGCTTTGACCATTCCCAAGATTGTTATAAGCACTTCAGCATCTTTCTGTTGAGATCACAATAGCTTTTCCATCAAGAACTTCAGCCAGAGCCCAGTCCAATTCAGATTAAACAAAAGAAACACTCATTACCAAACAGAGAAACAGAAAGGAAGCTTTCTGGAGGGAAACATTGGCTGACCGCTGGCACACATGAACCTGGACATAAGGATTCTAAAAGGTAACTTGATAAACCCAAATGGTATGCCTTAAGGTTGAGAGTGCTTTGCCACTGCAGAGGTGTGTACATCAGATGACAGCTTCTTAGGAATGCAGCCCCCTCACTGTTTGGTTCAGAAAAACAAAGGCAATACACCTCAAAATCCAGTTTAGAGGGCTGGTTTTCCAAGCGGTTGATTGTACATTCCATGTCAATGACAGAACTGAGTAAAGTATTCCAGCTGATCCAGTATATTTAGTCCTTTTCTACTCATGAAACATTCATCTGCAGATTGACATTTACTGATTTTGTTCAAAAAAAAATCGTATGATTTAAAAAAACCCCAAAACAAACCAACCAACCCAAGAACAACAAAGCATTACAGATTGATCTAAAATAATCCTCAATATTAATTAAATAAGTTAACCATGAAGCATAGACCCGAGTGGTTTAAAGAGCTATATGATAATGTTTTGCTTCCTGACTGGATATGTGATAATGTTGTAGTTTATCTGGCTTTTTATCTGGTTTACCTGTTAAGAGAGCAAAAATGGTAAGCACATACTCTTCTTTTAAAGTCTGTTTAAAGTCTGTTTAGTGATACTCTGCCCAAATATCATTCTTTCTGACCCTGACTAAAGTCTGCTTCTCCATTAGTCTAAGTATCATTAATCAAGGTCTTAAAACATTGTATCTTGTAATGTTTTTATAGCTATTGCTCTTATACTTGCTTTCTCCCAATTCTTTGAATTTTTTGTTACTCCTAGTTAGAACATATTACACTTTCTTCTCGATATACAATTTGCTTTTTCTTAACAAGTTCATATATATAGTTATATTTACTTGTATAGTTATGTAAGCAAATCCACATATTTGTTAAATATATTTGTTTTATAAAAAGACAGACTAACAAACTCTTTTCTACTTTTTCTTTTCCACTCTCTCAGCTATATTTTTCCTAGCATATGTTGTCACACAAATTTATTTCAACATAACACACCTTCACTGGTCATTTTTACGTAAGACGCTGCCTGCTTTTCAGGTTCAGTGGAATTTTCACCTGGTTAACTTGTGCCAGCCACCTAGAACACTGCCCAAGTTCACTCTTCTGTGAAGTTCCACTGAAATGGAAAAACAGCTATGGCAACCTGACTGGAAAGAACTAAATATCCTCCATATTCATACACAGAGTATTTGGAAGTGGTGGTGGTCACAAAAATAACATATTTAAGGTGTGGAAAATGAACATGCAACTCCATGCAGTCGGGAACTTACATGCACATTTTTACAAATG
Organism: Oceanodroma leucorhoa; assembly: GCA_030449065.1. Lineage (NCBI taxonomy): Eukaryota > Metazoa > Chordata > Aves > Procellariiformes > Oceanodroma > Oceanodroma leucorhoa. The sequence goes on from JASVER010000048.1 coordinate 2,064,146, forward strand.
TCAACTGAAGTCCATAGGCAAAACTGTACTCACATTTTTGACTAAAGATATCACACCTTTGATTCCCAGCATTATAACAATCCAAAATGCCAAATTAAGATAGGGTTTTAGGAGATTGTCCAGATACTTTTTTCACTCTTGCTGAGGTCTTTATTTCAGACTTTTGGAAACATCACCCAAACTTTACTTCAATTTCACTGTAGTGCTTATATTGACACAGAATTACGCTAAAATTCTCATAGCCAAAGAATGGTGCTCTCGATCTTTGAGTTGGTCTGATTCCTTTCCACCAGCAACACTTCATTCACAACACACATTAGTCACACACACAAATCATTGAGAAGTGGTGCATCAGTAATGCTGTTGGGGGACACAAAAAGAGAGCCCAAGTCTGTTGTGCTGTTCTGATGCCCCCACATCCTGCTGAACCACTCGACACTCACAGAACTCAATTACACTTCTAGAAACAGCATACATGGAGGAACTACTCAAGAGTATCACTGTCCATCAAAGTGCCCCTTTGTTTCTAAGAGCCATTAGAAACAGCTGTTTTAATTGCAAAGTTCAAAAATAGCCAGAACAAAGCTCTCTCCAGATAGCAAAAATGTGAAGAAAAACAGGAATACATAAGAAACTGCACAGAAAAGTATCTCCTGGTTACTTTGCCTCCTGCTAAAACCATCCCTGGACACTTGCATGCATCCATTGGATAATAAAACAGAGGTTAGGAGAATGAGAGGAAGTATATTGGTCTCGTCTTAATTGGGTGAAATTCATGCAACAGCACATGCAATGGACAAGGAGACACAAAACTTGTCTTTCAATGCATAGCAAAAGCCATAGTTATCTATGATTGTGAACTACAGATTTAAATGAAATTATAATTGCCAATACAAGCAATTAATTTGACCTCAGTATTCAATTCCATAATTCAGTTATTTGATGAGTCTGTCAAAATGATTCATACATAATGAAAGAAAAACAAATGACACTATATTCAAATTGAAACAATCACAAGAAAGTTTTTATGGAAAGAGCATCAAACATTTCCAGTAAGTTTCTATAGAAGTAATTAATGCTTTCAAAATTCAATCTGTGTCTTGTTTATGGCATAACCGAAATGTGACAATCTCTCACTAACGATTCATGAAGGTTTTGGTGTAGTAATACCTTGACATGATTACACTCTAATACATACTGTATGTTCTCACATTTGATTATGTGATACATATTATCAATACATTAATTATATTACTGTTTAAGCTCAGATTTACAATTCTATCTCTGAAAATAAAATACAGACATTTCCAGTCATGCAGATGATAGTTACATGTGTTTTTTCATTAGCCCAAAGAAACACATACTGAAGACTGCCAACTTCAAAATGCAAACACAAAAAGGACCTTTGCGAACAATTTTATTCTGATCAGTTCCATTATGAGAGGCTGTAACAGGACAGTACAGGTATACTGGAAGTGACCATGTTTGAGGTTTATGGCAGACCTCAGGTTTTGTCATCATTAGGTACTAAAGTAGTTTTTGCAAAAGCTATTGTATTTGAACACTGACAGAAACACTATCATCAAGATCGACTGCACCCTCAGTAAGTTTGCAGATGACACCAAGTTGGGCAGCAGCGTTGATCTGCCTGAGGGTAGGAAGGCTCTGCAGAGGGATCTGGACAGGCTGGATCGATGGGCCGAGGCCAACTGCGTGAGGTTCAACAAGGCCAAGTGCTGGGTCCTGCACTTGGGTCACAACAACCCCAGGCAACGCTACAGGCTTGGGGAAGAGTGGCTGGAAAGCTGCCCGGCGGAAAAGGACCTGGAGGTGCTGGTCGACGGCCGGCTGAACACGAGCCGGCAGTGTGCCCAGGTGGCCAAGAAGGCCAACGGCATCCTGGCCTGTGTCAGGAATAGTGTGGCCAGCAGGAGCAGGGAGGTGATCGTGCCCCTGTACTCGGCACTGGTGAGGCCGCACCTCAAATACTSTGTTCAGTTTTGGGCCCCTCACTACAAGAAGGACATTGAGGTGCTGGAGCGTGTCCAGAGAACGGCGACGAGGCTGGTGAAGGGTCTGGAGAACAGGTCTGATGAGGAGCAGCCGAGGGAGCTGGGGATGTTTAGCCTGGAGAAGAGGAGGCTGAGAGGAGACCTTATTGCTCTCTACAACTACCTGAAAGGAGGCTGTAGAGAGGCGGGTGTTGGTCTCTTCTCCCAAGTAACAAGTGATAGGACGAGAGGAAATGGCCTCAAGTTGCTCCAGGGGAGGTTTAGATTGGATATTAGGAAAAACTTCTTCACTGAAAGGGTCGTCAGCCATTGGAACAGGCTGCCCAGGGAAGTGGTGGAGTCACCATCACTGGAGGTGTTCAAAAAACGTGTGGATGTGGCGCTCTGGGACATGGTTTAGTGGGCATGGGTACTTTAGTGGGTTGATGGTTGGACACGATGATCTTAAAGGTCTTTTCCAACCTTAATGATTCTATGATTCTATGATTCTAAGATCTTGGATAGTTTTCTGTATGTTCCCTTTAACTCCCAGTAGTGGGTGTCACTTTGAGGCAGCAGACTTTTTGTCCAAAGCTCTATTTTAAGACATGGTTAAGAGCAGCCCTGCCGAGAAGGACTTGGGGGTACTAGGGGATGAAGAGCTGGACATGAGCCGACAATGTGCGCTCGCAGCCCAGAAGGCCAACCATACCCTGGGCCGCATCACCAGCAGCGTGGCCAGCAGGTCGAGGGAGGGGATTCTGCCCCTCTGCTCTGCTCTGGTGAGACCCCCCCTGCAGTGCTGCGTCCAGCTCTGGAGCCCTCAGCACAAGACAGACATGGACCTGTTGGAGCGGGTCCAGAGGAGGGCCACGAAAATGGTCAGGGGGATGGAACGCCCCTCCTATGGAGAAAGGCTGAGAGAGTTGGGGTTGTTCAGCCTGGAGAAGAGGAGGCTTCGGGGAGACCTTACTGCGGCCTTTCAGTACTTGAAGGGGGCTGATAAGAAAGATGGGAACAGACTTTTTAGCAGGGCCTGTTGCGACAGGACAAGGGGGAATGGTTCTAAACTAAAAGAGGGTAGATTCAGACTAGATACAAGGAAGAAATTTTTTCCAATGAGGGTGGTGAGACACTGGCACAGGTTGCCCAGAGAGATGGCAGATGCCCCATCCCTGGGAACATCCAAGGTCAGGCTGGACGGGGCTCTGAGCAACCTGGTCTAGTTGAAAACGTCCCTGCTCGCTGCAGGGGGGTTGGACTAGATGGCCTTTAAAGGTCCCTTCCAACCCAAACTATTCTATGATTCTATGATAAACCTCTCAGTTATTTTTATTGCTACTGACTTTTACCATCTGTAGTAACAGCATGAAGTCATGAAAAACACAGTAATTGTTTGACAGGTCAAAAGCTAAAGACACCTTTTTACAATGGAAAAGTCTCTTTTTAACTAAAGACCTTATATACAACACATACTTTATCACATAAAGCAGACACACTTTTCCAGGCCCATGCTAGAAAGCTACCAAATACAAACTCTCAAGTTTATCAATTATCTATATTCACCCTCTGAAATAAAATAGCTAAAATCTGAATTGAACAAACAATGGATGTTATCCTCAATCTCCACATATCTGCCTTATACTACTTTCCCAGCAAAACCAGTCTGTACTGATTCAAAGATGATACTAAAACCTAGTAGCTTTAAAAGGTTGGTTTCCTCTTCCTTCTCTGCAGCACTGGTTTGGGCCACTTGGTGCCATTTGCTCCTTTTCATTTGCTCTGATACTTGTCTAAGTGGTTGTGCTGGTTTTGGCTGGGATAGAGTTAAATTTCTTCCTAGTGCTATGTTTTGGATTTAGTATAAGAAGAATGTTGATAACACACTAATGTTTTTAGTTGTTGCTAGGTAGTCTACTTCTCAAGGACTTTTTAGCTTCCCATGCTCTGCCAGGCGCACAAGAGGCTGGGAGGGAGCATAGCCAGGACAGGCAGCCCAGCTGGCCAATGGGGTATTCCATACCATGTGACGTTATGCCCAGTATATGAATGAGGGGGGAGGGGGTCCAGGAAGCAGCGATCGCTTTGGCTATTGTCTCGGTGGGTGGTGAGCAATTGCATTGTGCATCACTCATTTAATATATTGTATCATTAATATATTATTACCATTGTTATTATTATTATTCCTTTCTTTCTGTTCTATAAACTGTCTTTCATCTCAATCCGCGAATTTTTTTTTTCAATTCTCTCCCCGTCCCGCTGCAGGGGGGAGAGTGAGCGAGCGGCTGTGTGGCATTTGGCTGCCTGCTGGGTTGAACCACTACAGTGGTCTGTGGGCCACTTCAACTCACTCAGCCAAAAAAAAAAAAACCACCGTTACTTTTTTTTGTCCAGAAGAATTTTGTGCTGGATTGAATCAACTCACAGAAGGGTCTGCAAAAATACCATAGCCAGCACAAAGTAGGCAACATGAAGCAAGTGGGGTAAAGAATCTCTTTCCTTCAGTGCTAGTGACCTTTCAGATCAGCTCTGCTCTTTTGTAGATGCACAGCGTCAGTGTACTGCCGTCGAGCTAGTTCCAGGTCGGCCCGCTGCGACCGCACGGAGGGTGGGACTGCGCTCTGCTGCCAGTGCTGGGGCTCCACTTGCCCCGGGGAGCAGACGGGCACCTTCCGACGTGGTGACAGCCAGAAAATCGGTCCTCACCTGTCATAGCTGGAGCTTAGGTCTGAGGGCTTCAGCTGCATAGTGTACACAGCTTGTGGTTCAAAGAAATTTCCAAATACCTGTCTGCACATTTCTTAGCAATCTCACAAATAAAGATCTGTGGAAATAGCACCAATCCTACCTGTCCTAGAAAACTGAGGCAACAAAAGCGGATTGGAACATCTGCCTTTTCTTCAATAGCCAAGGAACATTTTACCAAGAGTAAGAAAGACTAAATTATTTGACTGTCTAGCTACACATCATTAAATTAATCTGACTCTTCTGTGCTGTCAGAAATGCAGCCAGCTCCTCTCATCAAGTCTCTGTAAAAAGGACTGAGAAATGCAAGATCATAAAACTTGTTTTTATCTCCCCAATACTGTGAACACCTACGCTTTATTGTACATATTCATTTTTTCTAAAACGCCATCAAGTAACTCACTCTTTTTTTCCTAGCCATTGAAAGCTCAAAATTCTCAATTAAATGGGTTCTAAGGGATTTTTTGCAAGTTAAAAATGGTATGGATCAAAACTGAACTCCAGAGGTAGATCTTGACTACATCTATACACTTGCATTAAAACATCTTAAGAAATAGGAACCAGAGGAACTCTAATACTGGGAAAATACCTTGGAAAAAAGGGTTACGTTTTATACTTAAAGTGCCTAGCCTGATAGACTCATACCACTTCTGTTTAACTTTATGAAGAAAATGTTTTTTGTTTTGGTTTTTAAATACAAAGCTGTCTGATTTCACCTATGAGCTCAATAAAAGCTCATTCTGTAACCTTCTTTCATTAAAGGAATAAGTTTCAGGGAATAAAAATGATGTCACATTTCCACACACACAAAACCTGAGACATCTAATTCAAATCTTAATTATTTTTTCCTATGTAAACCACCTACAGGACTTCCAAATTACTTTCTGAAAAATGCCTTTTTTCCCCTCTTACAGTCAGAAAATGGAAACAAAACCCACCTAAAATGATCAAATAAAGATTATCGGTAAACTAAAATATGAATGTTGTAAAGAGTATTTAGTATAGTGTGTCCTGGCTTTTTGTTAGCACATGAATTCACTTTTTTCTTACAAACTCTCAAGAATTGTACTGTACCCTAAATCACAAACATTAAATTCCAATTGTAAGTTTTTTTTCTTTCTCACATCACCATCAGTACTAACATAAAATATTAAAGTACAATTTTTTTTGTGAATAATACAAAGTCAGCAAGTGCACTGATGTAGGTTTCAAAATAATTATCACTTGGCTTAACATATGAAACGGTTACTTTTAAAAACACATTTTCATTTATTTTGTCCTGAATTTAGAAGAGTGTAAACCCATACAAATCTACTTCCATGATTAGCTTTACTGACATCATTAGACGGTTCACATGAAAGCAAACACCCAGTGACCAACATGACAATGTGTTTCTGAGATTTTCTGGAAGACACAGGAAGAAATCTTAACTTCAGTGAGGTCAGAGAAAGTTTTCCATGAACTTCACCTATAAACATCCTTTAAATACTGTGAACTCTGTTACTAAGCAAACAAACAAAAACATCTCAGGGGAAGATGAATCAATACAAAGTCTCATCTTTACACAATGCTAACAGTAACTGACTTTTACCTGTGGATTCTCATTTTTCGTGGTTTGAAAACTTTCATATTAGAATGTGTTTCAGTTTAAAATATATGTATAAAATGTATTTCTATATATGTGTGCGTGTGCACATATATATATATATATAAAATCTGCCTTGCTTGTTCATTATAATTTCCCATGAGCCTCTCAGACTTTGGTAACAAGAAGACAGACCTTGAACTAGTGCCTAATCACTAGTTATTTTCACTAATCAAAGCCACTAATCAAAGTTTCTAATCACAACTCTTTTCTATCATACTCCATTATGGGCATAAAAATTATACCTTTTACTAATGTAAAAGTATGTCTGTCATTCATTCCTAGGTGGTAGAAGATGAATGACTTTTATTTGAAATGTATCTTCTTGATTTCTCATGATTTCTAATTAACTTATCTGCAATAAATTTCTGAGAAAAAGCTATTTCTAAATTTTATACACACGCAAAAAACCCACAACACTAACTGAACAAAGCTACATGACGAACTTCCTCTGCAAGCTACCAGCGAAGTCATTTACGAGCACACCGACACTGCAGTGGCGGACTACATTAGGTACACCTGCTGCTAGAGAGCTGGACAAACCTTAGCAAAGAAATGGAGTGCATTGTAATTGCAAACTGAGCTACCCTCTTCTAAAAAATATAAAACGCAAGCAATTCAAGTTACTTTTTTGCACTCTACACCAACCACCCAGTTTGCTCACTTCTCACGAAAAACACAGCCATAGTTTTACCCTTCAAGACTTCTTTACAACACTCCATCAACTTCATAGGGACAGCTTCACCTTTAGAAATAATAAATGCAATTTCACTTTTAAAAGAATCACTATTAACTATAAAACACACCTCTAGATACAAAACCTGACAAGCTCCAAAGCCCACTAATGAAGGGTAATACTACACCACATTTCAAAGTATCCCATCAGATGTGATAYGACCTTTCTGGTCACTAACGGATGGGAAAATATACTGCAAAACTAGAGCACGCAGTACATACTGATGRTGCCTAAAGATTCACAGCATAAAGCAGTCTCCTATTGATTTTAGCTTCATCTCATGAGACCTATTTTCTGTTAAATCCTACTTCACCAAATAAACCCATTTTCCAGTTGCCACTTTCCCGATAACGCAAAAAAAAAAAGATCGACGTGGAGGTTAGTGAGGGCTTTCTGTAAAAACTGGGAACCTGCTACTGCTTCATACAATCATGGAAGCATTGTTTCTCCTCAATCAGCTGCTTAGAACTGAGGGCTGAGAGGGAAGAAAGGCGGACTATATCCTGCCTCATCAAGACGGTATGGCTGGGCCACAGTAATGTCAGCAGACTGCATTCAGAGAGCTACTTGGTTTGCCGCCCGCCTGTGCTCCTTACCGGCAGCCGCCCAAGGGTGAGGGGTGGGTGGGAGGAAGAATGGAGAGCGCCAAAGACAATGAAACCCGCAGAAGTCTGTGCTTCGCTAAGCGATTACTGCTGCATCGTGAAATGCCAGCAAGGCAAATCTGACCTCTGTATAAGAGAAGACGGTTAAGGAAAAAGAAGAACAACTAGAGGAAATYCTCCATGTGATTTAATGAAGCGGGGGAGGGAGAATATATTCTGAACCCTAGACAATAACTCTTCTACCACTCAAAAAATATATCTATAGCCCAGATGTCAGTGAAGGTTTTCCAAAAAATAATTACTCAATATCTCTTGTTAGAGGAAGACAAAAAAGAATTAAACCATCTTTCTTGTTTTTCAGAGATGCTCTAAGTGGAAAAACACGATGATTATATGATGAGCTGTCGCTCAGCTACAACCCACTCACTTCTATTACTGCTCACTACAGCTGCTTTAACATTCAGTCAGCTCCATTACCTTTTACATTAATTAAATGCAGAAATTCTCAAGTGTCCCTTATCACACAGGCCAATCCTTGCCCTCAGAATCCAAACCGATTTGATCTCTTTTTGCTTTATTGGAATTTAGGACTGAATTGTGAGAGAGTAGGAACCCTGTTTCCGTATCATTTGAACTCCTGCACCACACGTATTTTTCTCTGCCCTTCCTTTTGCTCTCTATAAGACTGAGGTTATCCGGTACAGTGCACCATTTGCATATCAAAAGCAACAGCACTTTACACAAAAATGAAAAGCAGCCACTTTTCTGGTTTCAGTGACAAGAGCTTAAGACATGAAAAGAACTTCCTTCCTCTGAATCTGTACCTCCAAATCAGGTGTAACTCAGTTCATCAAGACTGGTTCAGATAAATATCTTAAAAATGAAGAAGCTCCCCCACTGCCACTGTTACCTGATACTTATTTGCCAAAGACAGAGTTAATGTTCTTTTCAGACCCTTTCCTTCTGGAGCCGCTAGAGACTTCACTGTCTTATCTGAAAGAACATAATTAAGCAAAACATGCAAAGAAGTTAAAAGGTCATAAGGAAACGATTCTTATTTATCTCAAGTTATATGCAACTTGTCTGAGTGGCACTACCCCACTTATGGGGGTATTTCAATATCTTGTTTCAGCTGGCCACCATGGCCTTAGATGTGTCTGATATTGTTATTAAAATAAGCGGGATGACTCTCTGCTCTACCTTATACAATCTATCAAAAGAACATATATATAGAACACTACTCCAGGTTACCTGTAACTGAATTTACAGGTAACTTCATGCTAAGGTAGCAACCTTGCCCTAAGTTTCTACATGAAGGTGCCTTTTCTGCAGCAAAATGTCCAACACTGGTGTTAAGAACATACACACAGGCTATTAGTGCAGAATAGCTAGCACATCACCAACTCTAAGCTAACTTGTGACCTTCATCAAGCTCCAAGAGACACAGCCTGTATACTATATTATTGCACCTCGTTTTCTCAACAGTAGGCAGAAGTGATTCAAGCACAACCTATATTACCTGCTAAAGTTCAACATGCCCCTAACTGTATCACACGTAACCTTTATGCCCTCAATGCATCAGATCAACCTCCACTAACCTAAAACTAGCATCTACTCTCCAGAAAGCAGACAGGCAAATAAATACATAAATACATTCATAGTTCTGTTTCTGGGAATCACCCTTCCTGCACCTTCATATGGGCCTATAGCCTAGTGCTCGTCATACTAACAGACAGGTGAGACTAAGGATACAAGCTATCATACCCTTGTGAGGCACAATAACTGGCCACCTATTTCTTGTTCCCCCACCCTTTTTACTGATGGTGACRTACATCAGGTAGATGAGTGCATAAAAGGCGTAAGAGAGGGAGGCAACCATGTCCCCTCTCACCCATAACGTGACTGTGATTTGTGACATCAATTTTAATGACTTGCCCACCTAGAAACGTACCTRGCCACCCACACACCCTGGACAGAGAGACGAGGTGGCAACAGCAGAAYGGGTGACTCAGCGAAACACCGGCTGCTTGCCGCAGGGCCTCACTGCTCCCAACACCAACAGCAGTGGGTGGCGTCTGAGCTGTCCCTGACCCCGCCAAATCCCTCTTACACCACGTCCCACCATGAGAAACGTTGATGTGTTTCCAAGGCCCACCATGAATGCATTACCGATTTCATGAGGAAGATCTGTCTGCTTTAGATGGGTTAAAAGAAAAACAGATAGCAGACAATTCTTATGCTCAAGAGAATCATGCTATACTATGAGTACATTGGATTACACATTCATTTGAATTGTACCAGGCAATCAAGCTAGTTTATCATTCATGAGTCACCTACAACCCTTCTTAAATCCTCAGAGATATCTATTTCCCTATATGCCTTCAGTTAGAGTCGGATCATTTAAAGAAATTGCACTGGATCAGAAACAAGAACCAGGATTTAAAATCAGTCAGTCTCAGCAAACTTCCTTCCATTTTCCATCTATTCCTTATTTAATAAAGCACACAGTGCAACAGCACACTCATTTAACATAAGAAAAAAGTGTTTATGAGTACACATTGCTATTTGCATAAGAATCTTAATGTTAATCCATTTTCATTTTAAAATAAATTTTATCAAATTCTCAGACACATTTCTATAGTTAACGCTCTGTGCCTCACATGAAGCCAACAGTCATGCCGTTACCATGCTTTTACAGAGAAGTAACAGGATAGTGTATCCATAGAAGGCTGAGATCTCCAATGCAGAGTAATTCTATTGCCACCATTCTCTGTAACCCTTACAGGATTACAACTCATCCGGAACACTATGTCCCTTTATTGCACTTCAGGTGATAAAAGGGAGAGCCTCCGACAAGTGTTAGGTAGACTTAGCTGCTGAAGTCATACATCTTACGGTGAATAAATAGTTCTCTCTGTAATGGTTGCCAAAACAGGCATTGAATTTCTCATTAATTATTTGGAGAAAACTATACCCATCTTTCTAGAAGGACTTGCTTTCGTGGGTTCTAGATCTGTGCTGATTCTTCCAAGACACTGAAAAGCCTACATCCTACACACATGGGAAAAAAAAAAAATGAGGTGTTCAAGAAGCTGGCTTCCCCCCAGTCTGACTGGACTTGTCTGGTTGGAAACGAGCGTGAGAAAAGTAGCCATGTTTCAGCACATGTAGTCGTACTCTCCATCAGTCTACACCAAACACAAATGAAGTAACAGGATCTTTCCATAAAACTTCATAAACTGGTAAGAGATAAAAGGCACACAGAACATTAATAGGTATTGACACCTGGCAAAGACCAACGTGATCTAAGGTAGCTTAGCTAATCACTAACAGGTTCACAAGAAGAGTCAAATTCAAACCAAGGCTGACTGGATATGTATGCGTTAGAAATGAACATTTTTCATAGCTCTATTTCTCATGAAGCATGAGAAGAAACTTAAAATTCCCAGTTCAAACAGCATATACAAACCTCTTCAAAAAGATCACAAGTCAGCTGTCAAAACTATCTTTTATGTCCTGCACCGTCTTCAGTCCAATCCTGCCTTTCTGTCTGCCTGCCTGATGCATTCGGAGGTTGTTGCCAGAGTCACTTCCTCTTGTCCGTCCTATTTAACTAATGTAATTCAGCAGAATAAAATAAACTATTTCTGCAATAGCAGGAAGGCACACAGTGAACTGCAGAATACCAAATATACCAATTCACTTTATTCAGTGGATAGACATTTTACCCAGAATACCTCACTGTAACTGACTGACACCAAAACAGAACAAATAATTCAGTAATCACACCTGCACCCAGAACAGTCTGTCTTGTTCAGGACTGAGGTCATCCAGAGAGGGGAGTTTGCAGTGCAGCTGCTGTACTTTACATAAACACAGAGCTTCCACGGAAATTTGAATGCTTGCTTCTTCCCCTTTCTCCCCCCCACCTTTTTTTTTAAATATAATTTTCTTATATACTTTGGAAAAAATTTCTATCCCCCACTGCCTTTTGTGGGCAGCTGTTTTTTTTCTAATTTGAGAATGAACTACATCACAAAATTATTTCCTATTGTAAATGACAGAACTGTCTGATGATTTTAGTACTATATTAACAGAAGGTTCTTCACTGTTTTTATAGCATAAGAAACAAAATTTTAAACTGCCTAACTTTATTTTTTCAAAAGCAGGCAAGACAGAGTTTTAAAGGAGAAATGCCCAACAATTCACATAAGTGTGACAAACTGATGTTTTATGCTTACATGGTTATAGCCTTTTGGTGGCAAAATGACCCAGCGTGCACTCACTTCTTCACAATGCTAAGCTCCTCTCCAAGACCGACCCTCCTCCTCCACATCTGTCATTACGCTAAACAAATAGCTTACAATAACGGAAATAGCCACTGCCATTTCTCATGTGCTAAACGTAATATTCTCTTCACAACATCCTTAATGGTTCACTTTTATTACAGGCATTACTCAGTATACACCTCCTCAGTACTTGCCAAAATCACATTCTAAACATTTCCCAAACTATGCTGGTAAAGTATGAAATTCAGATTTAATGTCCAGGATAACCGATCTTACATTGATAGCTACCATTTAACAGAGACAGTCTAAAAATTTTGCAACACAAATGTTTAGTAAACCCCAAGATAACTTAATTATAATATATATTCATGTATCATTAACCTACATCAAAACAGATTCAAGCTCTCATTTTGTAAATAGCTCTGCAAGAATGCACCTTTTTTTACCCATGTTCCTGAAACAAGTTGCAAAAGACAAATAGCAGATGTTTCACTATCGGCCAGTCTAGGCGTCCTAAATGAGCCAAAGCCCCTCACTGAAGCAAGCTGGGAATCCTGCTTCAATAAGCATTCTTAATGGGACCCATTCAAATTCTCATATACACTGGCAGAATAAGCAGGAAGTTCAACAACAAAAAAAAGGAAATATATTTGCACATTTCAATGCATTAAAATAATGCAGGACTTCCATTCTTCTCTATTCAAGTTCCTGTGTATACGTAAAAGAGGATGAAGAAGTAAAACTTTCCATTTCAACTATGGATTGTGCTATAAGCAGCATCGAAAGATGGAAATGTGTCTCTGCCAGTCCAGCTGAATGTCATCTAGTCAACTGTTATTAAAGATACTTACTGAAACGAGTGGCAAAATCACCACTGCCTTCAATAACAAAGAATCCTCTCTGAAGCTAAAAAAATACAGCATGGTTGTTTTGCACTTTTACTAAGTGTGCTTGCATTACATCAGCTTTTGCATCAAAGCTGGTAGTGCAAAGAGGAAAGCAAAGCCAATTTTATGAACTGATGTAACCAAGCCCAGCATCTCTGTGGGGTTTTTTGTTCCKATGGTCACAACAAGATCAAACTGCTCTGCCTATTTAGTAGTGGAGGGCAATGACAGTTCTTCACCTCTGCTCACGCACTCCTCTASTCTTTTCCTCCTGCTTCTACATCCTGACACATCAGGAGTCAGCTTGCATTTCAGTGGGACATAAAACACCACTTGCCTCAAATCCCTCCCTCTCTCTCCACCCCCCCTCTTTTCGCTCAACGTTTCCAGCTATCGCAGGCAAAGTCAAAACTTTACTTAAGAAGGTGGAAAGGGGGGAAGGAGAAATCTCAGGAATTTAACAAAGCACATCTAAACACTGTCAAGTGGGTCATGAATTTACACATTGTTCAAATAATAGCTGTATTTTAAACGTGGCAGATATTTATCCATGCACAGAGCTGACCTGGAAAGATTATGAAGCTGTTTGCCTGCCTGCCGGCATGGGGAGATGCTTAGTTGGTACTCCAGCCCCACAGACACCCACACTGCAGTTAATCAATAGGCTTGGTACTCAGCTTTCCAGTTTGCATGGGTCCACGTATGTGTTTCAAAAGGCTTCTACAAACTTAACTTCACTTTTCTGTATCAATTTCTATACCTGTAAAATGGGAATAATTATACTAATCTTAAAAAGAAATTAACACATCACCTGAAGAGAAGTTGATTCACTTTCTGTTCACATAATCCAGCCCTGGAATTCCCCATCTAATTAATTCTCTCATCTGAGACACAACATCTAGGCTAGATATATCTACACTCTGCTCTGAAATTAGCTATAGCTATCTTAGAATCCAAAACACATGAACATACTGTATACCTCTAAAAAGTGTATTTTGCAGTTCTCATTTGTACTGTAGAGCATTTGTGAGCAACTTCATATTCTACCATTAGGGGAAAAACATTTTTTCCGCAAAGTGAGTTCTTACACAGCCGTATCATCTAGAAACAAACTTCAACAGGATATATTAAAGAAAAATATATTTACACATGGAAAATACTGTAAAACTTAGTGACAAATGCAATCTGTTACTGAAACCTACCAGTATACACACAGTATATTTTGTAAGTTTTCCTACTAAGAGATTTCTTGAATCTGCCCTGCTGTATAGCACACAAACATAAATCTGCACAGAAGTTGGTATCAAAACTCATCCAAAAAAAAAATCCACCATCAAACCAACTTATTAACCAAACAACACCCCCCTCCCCCCCCAATCTCCACCTCTTCCTCCATGTCTTAAACTATTGGGAGAAATTAATAAATAGAAAATAGCGGTATGTTAGATACTCCAATTTCTAGATTTTTTTTTGTCATCTTCACTGAATTAGATCTTCTGCAAGGTTTAAGGAAGGCAACATTATGAAGCACCTAAACTACAATAAAAGTAACCTTGCCATAGATTGAAAAAAAATTAAATGTCACGCTAGATAGTTATGTACATAAGATTATCACATATTTCTTGTTATCCATCTCATCTATTCTTCAGCTGAAGTCAGATAAATATTTTCCATAGATGTAATTTTTTATAAAATGTAGACAATATTAAAAATATGATTCTCTATAGCTGAACTGCCTGCTTCAGTCCCTAAAACTGATGATTTTTATTTGCCAGCTGTCCTGCCCATTAATAAAAAAAGCACAATCCTCCCACATCTGCTATTACTATTGAGCAGCTTACCAAGTAACAAGCAAAGAAATGAGCAAACATTTTAATAACTAGAAGTCAAACGCTTTAGAAAAATATAAAAAAATACACGTATGCGTTTTTATGGACAGAAAGAAAATGTTATGCACATTTTGAAATGTATATAGGTATTATATGTTTATATAATCTATATGTAACACATATCTATACTGCATCTCTGTTATCCATATGTCTGTATATTATTGATATATTTATATAGATATAAATACATATACTATTATCTATAGATAATATAGATAACTAACATCACACTTTTTTTTTTCCCATTTGGGATAAGCTGTCAATTCAAAATGCAGAACTTGATATACATCAGCCATTAACCCTACTGTATGCCATGCAGTTAAAGCCTAAAGGATTTATTTAATAGTCTTCTTACTAGCAGTTGACAGACATCTGACAACGCAGAAATGTAACATTTTATTTAACTACTTATCCATAGGCTTATTCCACTGAGCCCCAGATGTTTTAGCAAAAGAAAGAGAAAAGAAGTTCCATAATTTTAGGGTGGGGGATGGGAAACCTGTTTATAACAAATGGCCCTTGCTTCATTAATTTCTACCAATAATTAAGAGGCATTAATTTTAAAAAACAAATTAAAAATTATCTTAAGCAGTAAACCATTCTTGGTTCATTAGCTCGCTTGCCTCTTTTTTTTTTTTTAAATGTGTGTGTTAAGGTACCATGTGTTGCAGAAACCAGTAAGAAATTTTCTAGAGGACATTCCATATTATCCATCAAGCCTTTTTCCCCCCAGACTTATCAACTTATCAATTCTTCTCTCTCTGGAAGAAAGAAGTCAAATTACAGCAGAAGAGATGTATCTGTTTCTAGTTTTATGTCACATGCATTAAGCAGTATATAATGAAATGCAACTAGAAAAAAATTATAATAATCCATAAAATATATTGTAAGGTAATTATGTTCCATTTCATCTCAAAAGCCTTCCAGCATCATTAATTTCATGCCTTTATTTAACCTGCAAGACCTTGAGAAATTATTAATAATTTTTTATTTTTTTTTACAGACAAAAAGACAAAGCATACTGTGACAGAGGTGGAGATGACAAAAGGCAAGATGTAAAGTCTAATGTAAAGTCACACCTTCCCCAACTCTTCACAGTGGTTCAGATGAATCCATCACATGTCCCGTTGGCAGTGTGGAGAAAGATAATGCTCTGMCAAGTATCTTGAACTTCATCCCACTCAGGTTTGCTCCTTTGCCAGCTGCACTCAAAATGTGTGTAATTACCATCAGGTGAACCAGTCATTTCTAGAAGCACTTTTGAAGTGCCTGAGGTTGTACCGATGAAGTCTTTCAAATAACGAAATACAACATTTCAAAATACAGTCACCTGCTGTAGCGATAGACAAAGTAATGAGCTATGAACTGCTGTACAACGGTCAAATTAGAGAATAAAAGACCTCCGAAAACTGGTGGAAGTACAGATCAAAGCGATTCAACAACATTGAGAAGACATAATTAACATATAATTTAAGTAAGCTCAACTTTTCAACATAACAACTTGGCCAACAGCAGAAATCTATCAGAAACTAAACTGAGTATGATGGCATGTATTAGCTTTAAAGATAAGTATTTAAGATTAATACTTATTAAAGATAAGTATTAACAGAGTCTCTGCCTAAAATCCCCAACTGAGCAACTCCATTACTGAATAGAAGGACACTGGGCAACACAGGAAAAAACAGACCCAATTTTAGCAGTCAGAAAATGTAATGGGGCTTGCAACTGGAAGTGAATTAAGCTATAAGCTGGAGTCAGAACAGTGCAGTTGACCATAAACAGTTTCAAGTATTACAGAGTTACAGTATTATCATACCAAACAGCACAAAAGACCCTGCAATGCTGTTTTAAAAAAACTTCCCATATAACAGAACAGTAACAGTGCCTGGCAAAATGAGCCCTGATCTTCAACTAAGTACATCCATGACATAAGTTAACTGTAATATTTCCCGCTGACATACAAACTGAAACAGCAAAACCCACCATAAGAAGAGGATGAGATCTCTAATGCAGAAGACGAAAAAACAAAATTTAGTTGTCGTCTTTTACTCTCTCTTTGCAGATGTTCATCTAGCAAAGGTGTCAAACAGATAATATGCCAGGGCAACAACATTGCAGAAAAGGGATACCACAGC
This sequence comes from Oceanodroma leucorhoa, assembly GCA_030449065.1. Lineage (NCBI taxonomy): Eukaryota > Metazoa > Chordata > Aves > Procellariiformes > Oceanodroma > Oceanodroma leucorhoa. The sequence goes on from JASVER010000048.1 coordinate 2,081,068, forward strand.
CTCACCTCCTGCTTTGTAACTCTGCTTCACATGTGGGCCATCCTAAGGATTGAATTACAGTTCAAACTTTAAACTCAACAGAAAAGCTTTTAATATACTATGCAAAACAATAAACCAATTAACACTCGAGTAGACTTCAGGGCACACTGTAGATCATCATTGGGATAGCACTTACAAAAATCATAAATAGCTTCAGCAAAGCCCTAGCAGAGATGTACTTTGTGTAGGACAGTCAGATTTTCCCAACAGCTAGTGCTGCTCAGTGCAGACCAAGTATTTCAGAATAAAAAACAAGAACAGGAATCCCAAACTGTGCACACAATTTGCACTGTGCTTCTCAGGAATCTGTGGAAGTTTTTCCAGATAAAACAGGTTTCTAAATTAATGTGTATTTTTTCCATCTCTCAGATTACATCTCTGCAATTACTCACGTAACAGGATAAAGTGTTTTTTTCGGGGGGCAGAGGGGAAGTGCTTTGGGGGAGGGCTCATAATCAAATGATTTCACAGAATCAGCATTGCAAAACGGTTGAGGTTGGCAGGGAGCTCTGGAGGTCACCCTGTCCAACCCCCCTGCTCAAGCAGGGCCACTAGAGCCAGCTGTCCAGGACCATGTCCAGCTCTTGAGTATCTCCAAGGATGGAGACTCTACAACCTCTCTGGGAAACCTGTGCCAGTGCTCGGTCACCCTCACAGTGAGAAACTGTTTCCCGATCTTCAGACGGCATCTCCTTTGTTTCAGTTTGTGCCCATTGCCTCATCAGTTCCTAGTCACTACTATTTTTACAGAACACTGTCACACCTAAATAGACAAATGTACAAAACCCTGTGTTTACAAAGCAGTTAAAAAAAGRACAAGAATCATGATAAAAAACTCAAGGAAGCAAATGAGGACAACGATGTTTAACCTCAGCCAAATGAGAATTCAAAGCCTCAAAAGCCACAACTCAAACAGAACCTTACAGAGCAAAAGGAAGGAGTGTCTTTCTGAAAAGAGACACTGGCCCAGGGCTGGATGTACGGAGGACCACCAATCATCACGTGGCTCTGCAAGCAGATCCAGCGTCTTGGCTGCCTTGCACATCCATACAGCTACCTGATCATCTCCTTAACGTTTGTCGTCCTATTCCAGCTGGCACCAGGCAGAAGACTGACTTGGTCCATATGCTGCCTACTGCAATACGGTCCCTTCCCCACCTCCATTATTTCTAGTTAGGTTCTCTAGAAGCTGCTGCATTGGAAATGGAATATGGGAAGAAGCCTTTAATTACGTCTTACATTGCCATTTAGGATTTTCCTGACACAAAACCAAATGCAGTATTTAGGTCAGATGGGATGCAAAGTTCTCGGTCTCATGCAAGCTGGATTTATCAGCCAAGTGTAAATCACTCCTGTTGAACACACATGGTACACCTGATCTGAATGCATGCTGTCAAAACATCTAGGATTTCTGTGCATCTGTAGCTCCAGAGAACTATGACTCCAACTGAATGTCCCATGGACCGATTAGAGCCAGTACAGGAATTCCCAGGCAATCACCCAAAGGCCTCACAAAGCACCGAGACAAGAACTGACCTCCCACAACTGCCAGACACACAAACCCACAGTATCCCAGAGAACAGAGCACTGGGACAGGACAGAAAGCCCTTTTTAGGAAGAAGCTGAACTTTATGAGAACTGGTCATTCTGACATTGGCTTCAGGAGGGAAGAATTGTCTCTGTAGGGACTTCAAAGTCTTCAGAACACAGATGGCAAAATTTGATATATTATAATGCTGCTTTTATTGGGTTTTAATTTACCTAAAACTTTAAAGCCTTTGTGTGTGTTTACCAATGAGCAGAAAATAAAATCGCTCTTCCTGCATAGCTTCATCCTCAAAAATAAATGATGCAATGCAAACAATATTCTCCTCATCCTTTGGAAACTCTCACTCTAGACAAATGTTTTTTTCTGCTGAAGCAGATATTAACCAATATATTCCAAGAAAGAGTGAGCTTCCTGTTCAGATTATCTCCATCTCCCCTATGAGAACATTTCTTAACCACAGGAAGGCACTTCTTGCTGGAGAAGGAGAAAAAAAAAATCTCTACCATCTTTCATGAGGAATTTCTTGTACAGATTAGCTTTAGGGTTTTGTGTGCATCTGTGTACCACAGACCTTACGAATACTGTCAATGTCATAGTAAAAAGGAAACTCTGGTTCCATAATTGTGTGTTCCATCTGATACATCAAAAAGAAAACACAATTCCAATTCTATGACCTGTTTATAGGAACAAAACAAACATTATGAATCATATTATACAAACAAAGACACCAGCCAACTCCCACTGTTGTAACCTAAACAGAGCAAGGGTCCTATCTTACGAACAAACATTGAAGAGATGTCTGGGGAGAAAGTTAACTAAACTGTAATCAGTTCTTCCCTAGAATATATGAATGTCTCCAGAKGACCAGAAAGAGACTTTGAAAATCTAACCTGAAACAAGATTTTTGCTGAATTTCTGTGTGAATTCTTACAGACTCCCACCAGAGAAGCTGTCTAAGCAAGGCTTTTACAATCCACCCTAGCATGCACACCTTCATTGCTTTATGTACATTTAGCATCTCAGTTTGCTTTCCTGATGAGTAAAGTTTTTAAAATTATTTCCAAACATGAAATAGCAGAGAACTGCCTGGCAGCTCAATGAAGACGTTTGCCCCTGAATGAATACAGATAGCAAATATTAATAACATAGATATTTGTACTCAGAGGTGGCAAGGATTTACTCCATTGGTAATCCTGTCCCCCATGGACCATTCCAAATGCACAGGCAATTGGAGCCAAATAGAACAGCTTGCAGACTCAGAACCTACCTGAGCAATGCTTCTCTTGACCTTGCAGGCACTTGTCAGACCCAGCTGAGGGCTGTAAGCACTCATATCCAAAAATACTGCAGTGCTGCCTGACTTGGACAGGTCATCTATAGCAAGTCACTGAAAATTGCTGATCAATCACTAGGTGGTTAAGCTAAAGCCACTATTAAAGAAACTTTTATGCTGCAACAAGGAAAACAAGTCATCTTGAACAATTAAGTAGAAAAGAAGAGAAACAAAAAAATTAGAATGGAATTCCCCTCAACCCTGCATTTCCTTCCTTCTGTTGGCTTAGCGTACTGTGTGAAAACATAAGAAAAAAGGATGGAGTTTTTATCTAAACGGATAGTGAAGTTCCTCAGTCAGATAATGCGAAGTTGAGCTGGCTGCTTGTGACCACGTAAGATTTCTTATGGAAAAGGACTCCTGCTGGAGTAAGGTTTTCAGTGATGATCTCAGCTGAACCCTTGAACTATTTTTTAAAACCAGAAAATTAGCATAATAAAGATACTTTATATATAGCTAYATATAAAGTAATATATTCTCTGTATTTTATATTAATTTCTCAAATTTTCTTTCTGCATTCTCTAGAATCTCTAGATTCCTTAAATTCAGTTTAAAACAATGTTTAGTTATTGCAACAGATTTAAAGAACTAATGCATCATCAAATGAAAAAAGGGTCAAAAGATCTTTAGCAAGTCTAGGAGCACCTGATGCTGTTCTGTGGATCAGAAAACCACCGTCATCCACTGTATGCTGTTCGTAGTTTACTGGAATTTTCCCCTATTATTGTATCTATGCACTGTGCCAGTGGACAGATGGTAGCAAGGTGCAAAATACGTAATGGACATAGATCAGCTGCATGATAGGGAACTTGGATACTTTTCCATTGTATCCAGATTTATGTCAAGAATTTAGGAACAGCCACTCACATTATCCTAGAACCGTGAGCTCTTGGGAAAAGCAAGTATATTTACAAGCATGTATATATAAAGCAAATACGTATTAGTCTGTTCCCATATACTTTTATAATTTAATTTTTTTGAATGCACAGGAGGGGAAGGGATTTTTCTTCTTTCTTTGGTCTTCTTCAATTACAGTCATAATTGGCCATATTGAAAAAGGAAGGTGAAACATGCAAGTGGTGAAACATATTTATACCACGCTATGCAAAACTGAAGAAAAAAAGAAAGGGGGTCAACAATTACCACAGATGCACACAACAAAAGCCTGTAATAGGCTTACAGTGGTCACAGGTTTTTATTCAGATGAACTGCCTTGAAGGACAGTACCTTATGATTTACAGCATGTTCAAATTCATACTATAAAAGACTTCCTCTGAAAAAAGTGTCCACAAATTTCCTTATTCATCCAATTAGTCACACTGAATGATGTGAATACTGAGAAGGCTTTTGCTCTTAATTGGTCTTATTTTTTCATTAAATTCAATGACCACAGGAATACTGAGTTTCTATAAAACAACAAAACTGTCTTTCCAGTTGTCAAGACTTATAATGCTGAAAATCATAATCAGGGAGCTGGATTGAATCCATACTGAAAACTTGGTCAAATCATTACTTTTTTTAACCTGGACTGACAATGAATTGATATTTTGAAATTTAGCTGAACGTGAACCAGAACAATTAAAATTACAGCTGAACTCATATCAAAAATAAACTGAAATATTTACTGTTTCTTCAGCTCCCTGGGCTGTTAAAAAAAAAGTAACAGGTGTTTACTGGTGTTAGGGTTTGGGTTTTTTTTCTTCCCCTTTCGCTGCATTTTTCTTACAACAACTGAGTAGTTTCTGATATTTTTTGGACAAGCAAAAATATAATTTTCCATTCTACTCAAATTCCTTCAGAAAATTCCAAATTTTAGGAAAATTATTAATAAAAAATTCATCATAGTTTTGAAACAAACGAAGGGGAAAAATTAAACAAAGGATTTTTAAAGCCAGAGTTTCAACCAATTAAATTTGTACTGACTATATCATCACTATAAAAATTGCGATTTTATCATCTTATAAATTTCACAATAATATTTAAGTCATTCATAGAAGTAATTCAGAGGACAGTAGTGTAATTCAGGGACCCTGATCGTCTAGCTCCTGTATAAGACAAGCCAAAGAAATTCATTCTATCATCTCTGTATCAAGCCCATGACTTTCATTTGAGCTACATAATTAATTTTAGGAAGACAATCAGCACTGATTTAGAGACTTCAGCTGATGGAAAACCCACCAGATTCCAGATGGTTAATTAGACCTGCCACTGAAAATCTGGGGAACTTGCTTCCAGTTTCCAAGTCATAGATCTCACTATACCATCCCTGTGCTAGACTTAAAAATATACTCCTACTATCAGAAGTCTTCTCTGTTCTGGTAATTTTAGACAATAATTAAATCTCCTCTTAACCTTCTTTTGCCTAAAGTAAATAGTTTATTTTGAGTTTTGGAAAGCTTGTCTTGTAAGAGCGGACTACAGAAACTCATTGTTTCAGCTCTTATCTCACATATATGCAGATCACTGCTCCTACAGCACTGAAAACCTGCTCTGAAAAAATAAGTAATATTTACCCTTAGGTTTTAAAAACACATTTTTTACAGCCTGATACAGTCATACCTTGGTGCTGCAAGCAGCCAGCAGGATTATGCACGACAGTACAGAACATTTGGGCATTCAGAACAAGGACCCTGGTAGTCACACCTGACAGTCACTGCCATTTCTTTTTCCTTCTGAAGCGTTCAACGGCAGTTTGCACGCTGACAGCTGAGGACATCATTAAATGGAGTTACATGTTCACCTTGCCTGTTTTAACCTGTGGACTGTCAGCCATGGTAACAGATTTTTATTTTAAGACATTTTCTTTGGTCAGGAAGTAGTTAGTGCATCCCATAAGAAGGACAATTTCTTTTTCATTCATAAAGAGCAGCCTGAGGCTGATGGGAAAACRTTTCAGTTATAGATACGGACCTGTCCAAACTGCAGAATATTGTCCCTCACACTTGCATGGCTCTTAGTAAGGGTGGGGTGTAAGCCTTCACAGATCTTGGCTCTCACACATACCTTTCCAAAACATATCTCACAGTTTTGTGAAAGAGCTTCCTATTTAAGCCAGTACAACAGGTAAAAGTTTCAGATAGTATCTGCAAAACAGAAACAAACACATCTACTGAAATGGAAGAGGAACTGATAAACAGAAAGTCAATTAATCTTCAAAAACACTGTCAGAAATAGAAAAATATTCTGGGGACACTCTTTTCAGAGATGTCAGAAATGCTCAAGTTATAACCTTGCAATCAGGGCCTAATAAGTGATTTTGTTACAAAAGGCTGCATTGTAATAAGTACACACAAGGCACTGAGCTATGAAACTGCAGATACATTTTCTTTTACCACTTCCTAACTTCTCAGTCCTTGGATTTCCAACTATAATCTGCTAACGTAGCTCCTGAAGTTGGATTTTTGTACTGTTTGCTTATTGTAAAAATATATACATTGCAGCCTTTCACCTACATATTATAGAACAACAGAACAGTCTTTACRGTGTTGTGTGGGTAACAGGGAATGCCTTTTTCAGTCAAACTGCTGGAAATGTAAGATGAACTTTCATCGTCAAGTATGTTCTGAAACTACATAAACTAGTTTTCATTGTGTTATTGGAATAAAACCCAACAAAACTACATGAAAAATCTGTATCTTGATATTTAGATCTCAAAAAGGATTCTACCAAGCCCCTAGAAAGTTTATCTTATTTAGAATGACATATATAGGAACTATTGATAATAGCATGTAACCCAATAGTGGGGTACAGTTAATGAGTTTTAAATCCAAAAAGGATTAATATCTTCATTGGCACGGCATCCAGCAAACAATGAAATGGATCCTAGTATGGTTTTCTCTCTCTGAAGTCAAAATGGCAACAATAAAACCCTGCTATATTCTAGTTGTTGTCATAGTTGCATCCTAGCAGACATGCATCCTCCCATCTCACAAAATCAACCTAGATATTTTGTCCACCATTTTCTGCAAAGAAGAAGAGAATCACTGATTCCCTCTACAGAATCTATTATCTCCTGGCCACTTCTCTGAAGAATTTGAGAGCTCATTAGAAAAGATGCTTCAATGTCAGAGGCAAAGGTCTTTGAACAACTGAACCACTGCTGTAATACTGATCTTGCAAAGAAAGGCTTTGGCACCCAGAAGGCATAAGTAAGATACCATGGCTCTGCAAGATACTTGGCTTTCAAATATTAACGAATGACGAGAACAGAAGGAGCATTTCACTCACTGAAGACATTGACACTGTATACACATCTAACAGGGAGTCCCTATCACAGCCCACCTGACTTCACTCCAAAACACCAGGCTGCAGCTATCAGCTATTCTTGGTTATACTATACAGCATCACCCTCTTTTAAAAATAAACATAATAATAATAAAAAGTAACCAGTGAAAGCAATTATCTCAACTTCAGCTAGAAACACTTTGATCTATCCCACTGATCTTCAAGATCTTTCTGTCTGAAAATAATGAGAAGCTCAGACTGCTAGCACAACAAAACAAAACAAAAGGACAAGAACAGAGATCCAGGCTAGAGAGGAAGGAGAACCATAGTGCTCCGGATACCAACGAAATTAAAGGCGTAGCAGCTTACGCCTCTTTTGCAGAGGTCTGTCTTACTGAAGGATTTTGATAGGGCAAGTAACTGCTACTCCAGGTGACACCACAGACACTGTAGAAGCGAGGAGGTTTTTTGCAAGGAGTTAACCTTTTAGTAAACCRAGCACTTAAGTTCAACAGGATTTTTCCAGTGTCTAAATAATATCAAAATATTTAGTGTATCGTCCTGTATCTGATAGAACCAGTTGTTTCTCTAACAGTGGACAAGGCTGTGTGGGAAAGCTGTGAAGTCAACTGTTACTGAGCCTGGAGGAAAACTTGTGTTTTAGTATTCCAAATTACATTTAATGATCATAGCTCATAGAAGGGATTACTTAAATTCTTTTCCTTTAAATGATAATTGGACCATGTGATAAATATTCTACAAATAAGAGTATGTTAAAGATTGCAAGGAAAACCAGCTCTGATAAAACTTACATAAACAATAAGGTCCCTCTCCCCAGCAAGGAACAAGTGGACTGTACACTGAGAAGGCTCCGTACACRTACACATAGGATGGTGGGAAAGGAATTAACACCTAGACCAAAGGAGTCTGCTAGCTACTCAAATACCTAATTTGATCCTTTGATCAAATTTGATTTGAACCTTGGAAATATACAGCATTAGTTATTTAACCCCTCAACAGAAGCCTTTTTTCCCCTCAGCTTCAGGAAGCAAACATGTCAAAAGCTGTTTGGACTTTGATATTCCACAAAATAACACACCACGCTACAGCAATGTTCTTTGCAATGTTCTAATTTTTCCTGCTTTTTCATTTAGAGAGATATTAGCTGCCAAAATGTGTTTTGAGTTTGAAGATAAGAAAACACCTTCCAAAATTAACACTAAATAGCTAGAGAAACAAATAAAGTTGCTGCCTTGGTGAACCAGTAATTCATACAGAATCAGTCACAGAACATACTGCCAGAGATGTAAGTATTACTGGAAGATAAGCTGGCAAACCAAGTTATCAACATACAGTCCCAAAAGCCTCTTGGCCTTTGTTCWATCAGTCAAATTACTGAGAAGACAGATAATCCTTCTGAGATACTGAAAACTGTAGAAGAGCAGGGAAGGGGAGAAAAAAATGTCAAATTACATGAAAGTTATCAGAAATAACATTATTATTTACAAGAATTCCTCCATCCAATTCCTGGAGAGAGAAACTACTAGAAAAACTTCTTAAAACACAGCAGCTACTAAATCATTTTAGTAAAATAAATTAATAGCTACTGCAGTAATACAAATACTTCATTAGGTAGTAAGTTGCTAAATTCCTTTCCCTGCTAAAAGATCACATTTTAGAGTCTCCAAAGCTCAGTATTTTTGCTTTCGCATTAGGTACACCTTTCACTGACCACAGCTGTAGCTCAGCTTTTGGAGAGGGACAATTACAAATGCAGATGCAGTAGCAGAAAGCTGTATGTGTTTTTTCAACAGCAGCTCCCGAGCAAAAGCAAACCCCACTGTCAGAGAGCAGGAGCACCCTGTGGGAGCAGAACCTCTCTCCGCCTCTCTCTTCAGGAACAGCAATTTCTAGACTATCGCATCAATAGTTATTTGCTTCAGTACCTGAAAAAACAGCTTAGCTCAATCAAAAACATATTCTCAGACACCCACAGCAAAACCACCCCCAAACACTGTAGGCAAAATGTGTATGTGTACCAAGAAAAAAAAAATAATAATTTCTGACAGATGAGCAATCTTTTTAGCAAAATAAGTCTGTTATCATTTAATTATCAGATTTGTACACCATCTTTAGCTACCCAGTTGCGCAGACTGCTGTATAAACACTAGATAGAATTCACTGGACTTTCAGTCTCAAACTCCCAGCCTAAACTGTCACATTACAATATGATTCTTGTTTGAATAATAAAATTAATTTTAAAATGAACTGGATGACATACCAAGCAAGAATTTATTTTCAAAACCTATGAAAGGTTTTGAAACCTATAGAAAAGGAGATGGTAAAGTATTCAATCATACATTTGCACTTCTAGATTTGAAGTATCTGTTTCCCATTGTTACAAATACCTTTTACCACTATTTTTGTATGGCATCCTTTCAGAAGGCTATAGTACAAAATACCACAGTTGGGTTCGCATTTTGTAGTTGCTTTGATTTAGAGATTTTTCACTTAGATACCTGTTGAATTCAATTCTCAGTTCAGCCCACGACATTTTAAACTCTGAGCCTTAACTATCAGTTTTCATTCTCCATTACATGGAACCTCCCATATCAGTTGACTGTTTTTCATAAAGACATCTCATCAAACTCAACAGCTCTTCCTAAAGTAAAAACACACCACCAATTAAAAAACCTTATGTTCTCAGTATTCAAAATTCTTTCAGATTGTATAATCTGGCCTATTGAAAAAGATAAACTATTCAAACCTAGTCTTAATGTATCCACGCAAAATATGAAATATATAAGAAATGTACGCCATGAACTTTTGTTTATCTTGTCCTAAACAATTTTCTACGTAACCTATTTATTCCGTTATCTGGACTACAACCCAAATTGGACATTCCATCTGCCATCTAAGAGCTGTAGCCTTTCATGGTATTTCTGATTAGATAGAAGTACATATTCCTCAGATAAACAGTTATATCAAATCATGTAAGTCAAGCTCCTTTGGACTTTCTAAAAGGTAGAAAAGTAAAATATTTTTTGCCAAAAAGAAAATATTCATCAGAGAGACAGCAAGCTGGAACTTTTAACAACTCTACTGCTTCTCATACTCTGGAAGAAATGAAAATTATACCAGTGATTAAAAAAAAAGAAAGCTTTTATTCCTCATGAACTGCGAGCATATTTTTTACTGTCTTACCTAAGGATTCGGGAAATGCATAGTGATTGTGTTCATCAGACTATGCCCACAGGTCTGTAGCGATATGCTTACTTAGACTTTCATTTTTCTGATACAAGACTGCTGCTTCATTTTGGGGGCCTTGCCCAAGAGAAGGCTCGTGAAACGTCACATACTTTTATCTCTGTATTTTGTGCCTTAATGACTATGCAGAGCTGTTGTACAGCCTTTGGTACATACAGTCAAAAAAGACTGTATCAGTAACAGAAATTTCTGAGAGAACTGGGACTCCTGAGCTTGTTTATGGCTTCGGGGAGGTGGGGGATGACAGATTTTGCTGATATTTGCTCTTGGATAGCATTGAAATGTGAAACAAACGGTTTGTGAAATGTATATTACTTTCTCCTCAGCATTGGAAAATAACACTACCCTCTTCCCAAATTACACGTAAAAATAAAAGAACGCTTCATGATAGCTGCTTTCTGCAAAACTCATATAAATGGCTTCTAGCTGTCACTGTCTGGCCCAAAGCTTAATTCCACTGAGCTGCTGAGAATAAAGGATAATGATTAAAGGAATACAGTGCCACTTCAAACACTATTTTTGTGGTATACTAAGAACAGTATCATAGATTAGCATCCCCAATGTATTTTGGAATTCCAGTATGTGGCTGCAGTATACCCCAACCCAGAAATCTGGCTGGTAGACAGTAGTCCACATTTGTCTTTATAGCTGAAGACTACTGGTTTCATATAAAGCTGCATTGATCTGATTTTTAATACCTTCCAGCACAGAATGTGCTGGATCTGATTTCCAATGCTGAATTGCAGTAACAGGTTGAATATGCAATCGTGCTGAGCGATCAGGCAAAATTGAGTATATCAAAGACTACTTTCCCTTCCAAAACACAAGTATCTCTGTCTATCAGTCTCTCCTCTGGATAGATGTAGTAACTCCCTCTTTTATTTGAAGATATTTTCTTGATTATGAAATCTAAAAGATTCACTACATACTGTAACTTTTACTTTGCAATCCAGGCAATGATGGGAACACACAAGTTAACTCCAAAGCAAATTTGATGAGTAACCTTTCTTTGCATAATTTCAAAATTTTGGAGAATATCAGAAATAACATATGTAATATTATATTTTTAATTTTTATTAACCATGTTCTTTTTGATACAAAAAACTTCACATCTTACTTCTATCAGACATTGTTCAGGCTTTTACCTCAAATTTCCTTTAGTAACATCCAGCTTGATAGGTACCTAATATGCCCCACCTAAAGAGATTTATCACTTCAGTTTTACAGCTTGGTAGATTTTTGAAGACTTTAATGGCTCTTACGCAGTGTCTCCTCAGACCCAGTTGCAGCACTTTGACCAATCTCCTTCCAAGACTGGGCGATGGTCATCACACAATAATCTGTTAGTCATGACTTAGATTTCATAAACAAGTTCCAAAAAAGAACATTTCACTTGGGAGAGCAACTTTTTAAATTAAAATAATCAAAGCAAATGAATTGTTTTAGTTTGCCTGAACTAAAAGGAAGAATTCCAACGGATTCTCAGTTATACTCAAAATGTCCTCAAAGTATACTCAAAATTCATGTTTTCCATTTCCCATTTCCCCCACGAGCTTTATCTATTAATCCGTTCTATGATTGAAAATTTTGGCACAGCTAAATAAAGAGAACTACAGTAAGCTTCACCCACAGCAGCCAGTTGAAAATTTCTGATTATAAGAAACTCTCTGCATTCCATATCCATTCCATTCAGATTTTGCTTTTAATAACAGGAACTGCAACATATATACTTTCTGAAGCAAAATGAGTGAAAAATGAATAAAGCAATTTGAGAACATCCCAAGATAGAGAGAAGTGCTATTAATTTCAGTGGGAGGGAGAGGCTCAGAGAGATGACAGTAATATAAGTAGGGACAGGGTGAAGCTCTTGGGTTCCAGTCCAAATCTTTCAAACCCAATGCTCTAAACAAGAGTCCAAAGTCTAAATTTAGGTGTCTAAAATTAAAATGGCCTAAGGGGTCAACCACCTGTATCTTCCAGTTAATTTAAGAGACAGTATAGTTACTCAGTTGTGTGAAAAAACAAATCACTAAGTGTTTACATACAGAACTCATGTCCTATGTTTAAGGGCACAGGTTTACCATATAATCATTATCTGGACTCCATGCATCAATTTTCCCCAAAGTTAAAAATTTTGCCTTAGGCAGAGGRGTCTCCTTGCTCGTAGTATTCGCAATATTAAAAACTTTCTTTCAGAAATAACAGGGCATGCTTATTCAGGCTAATCAAGTTAGATTCTTCATTTACCATGGACAGTAATACAACTGATTAACACATGTATTAAGCAGCTGTTCCCTTCCAGTTTTTATAAGTTTGGCAGTTATCCCCTATCTACTACCTTACTCCCCAGTTAAGTGATCTATCAAGGGAAAAATAAGGTACAATTCAGAATCTGAGTGTTAATCCTCCAAATATTCAGTAAACTACAGTTGAGAATGATTGGAAGCTGTAGAACCGCCACTGGACGATGCACAGACAGGTTAATAGGATGTGGACATTTACAAAACATCCAGTTCCAAAGGGTTGAAAAGCATTTGATTTTAAAGAAGCTTTTTTCTTTTTTTACCCTCCTCTCTTCTCAGTCTTTTGAGACATTTTTAATAGAACCTCAAAATAGAAAGCATTTTCCTGCCTTTCCCGAGGAAGAAAGAAACAGCCTCAGAGACAGATCAGAAAGATGACATCCATGATTAGGTGAGAAATCTACTGGGGACTTCATTTCTATCCCATTTCTGCTACACACATCAAAACGCAATCCACTAGCTCACTGTGTGTTTTACCTGCTTTTAAAAGATGTGGAGCTATTACATATCCTGGCTGTAGCACCTGACTCTAGCTCAAGCTGAGGAGAGACGTGCTGTTAGTATTCCACGTCTGCACTTCAGCACCTGAGATATCAGTCAAGATGGTGATTATCATAATACCATTTTACAAATATTCTTCATGAGGCAGGAAACTTCTTAATAATAGAGATCTTAGACAATAAGCCAATAACCACATAGCCACTCCGCAGGAACCTAATTCCCCTTCCAGTGCCAGGTTTGCTACAAGAAACGTCTCATAGTTTTGTATGTGACATTCACTGTCTTGTAGAAACAGAGACCATCTGTGACAGTTCAGTCACACCTTGCAACTGTGAGGTTATTTTCATCCTGGGTCATAGGTCTGAACAAAATAATGAGGTGGGTTTTTTCAGTCAATTAAATCGCCAATCCTTGCTGCTAATGATCTTTATATTAAACAGCGTATTTCCCTATTCAAAAGAATGCAAAATTCACCTTTGTAAGAATACAGGTTCTGTAACTTCAATAGCTTTCTTGCTTCTCAAGAAATTTCTTTCCCCCATAGGAAAAAAAAAAAACACCTCAAGAGGGAAAAGAAAAAAAAAAGGCAACTTGAGTGCACTGTGCTTGTATTATGCAAAGGCCTACCACATTACCTTATGAAAAAGCAAGTAGTTTTACGGGGGATATAGTTAGATGTAAGTTAGTTTCTTTGTCCTTCCAGGATGACAGAAAGAAGCTTTTATTGAAAATGTAAAATTATGGGGCTTGATTTTCATCAAGCATTTTGTTTAATGCACTAAATTATGCAAAACATCTAGAAAGCATTCAACTCACCATTAGTAAGTAGCCACCATAAATACATTCTCTCATTTTAACTGAAGAAGTAGTCTAGAGAAGCTACTATTATATCCCACAATTTTCAGATGTCCTGTGATTGAACAACAAATCAATAAAACATTTTGGTACAGCTGTAACTTTCAACGGATGCTGACTATTTCTTTATTTCTAAGAGTGTACATGAACCCTAAGCAAAAAGTCACTGGCACCAAAACATTTAAAAAAMCCTGGCATTTAGATGCTTTACCACAACCAAGATAAATTATGTACAATAGCTGCTAAAGTTGCATTTTGCTAACTGTCATGAGACTGTTTATTTGAAACAATAAGTAGCCCATATGTTGCTTGGCTGTCTGGTAATCCACACTGAAAATATCTCACATGAAAAATGGCTTGAGATTTTGAGGAGAAACTGGAAGATGATTATGGCACTCATATCAGAACACTGCAGTGGTTCTGCAAGTATATTATGCTTTTGTGTCAAAAAACACCAAACAAACAAACAAACAAAAAGATCACACCAAAAAACCCAAACCAACACCCATGGTGTAACATTAGAACAAACCGAAACAAATTCGAAGAAAACCCACACTGAAGAGCATAAAGAAGGCATCATTCACTCCCTAAAAATCGTATTGCGTCCCAAAACTTCTCCCTTTGGGAAGTCAGCAGGGCCAGAACTTCACTACACGTTACATTCCCACTGCATTTCCTGCTGCGAGCTCAACACAGACAGCTGAAAGGAAGGGCTATGGAAGAAGCTTATGCTGACCACCAGGAATGGCAAGCTATCCTGTTCTAGGTGTACATGCACACACAGAGGGGTGTACATGGGCATATAAACACATGCTTACACACACATGTGTATATATATTTGTTCTATCCTAACAGTGTATAAACCCCAGTGTGGCAAACATCCTTCTCCACCACAAACACAGAGAAGGCTTATCATCTAGAATGTGTGTTTTATCTTTGCATAAAGGGTGGTATTTTACTTTTCCAAGGGTTCCTGACCCCTTTTCTCTAACTGATTAAATTAAAAATAAAAAAAAAAAATAGTAGGACATCTCTTTTGGTTCTGCCACGGAAGTAGAGCATAGAAGTACCTTGTGAATTCCCTTCCCAATCGAGCAGCAAGGTGCTCCTGCTCAGCACTGTGGGAAGCATACATTCTGCGACTATTCCTTTGGTTTCAGTCAGCAGCACAGTTCTTGGAGCCGGCTGAAACATTCGCAATTAAATCTGATAATCAGTAGCAGAAAGGATGCTAAACCAACAGAAGAAACAATCAGACTCCATATTGTTTCCTCCTGGGAACACTGGAGGTGCAGATAAACCACTGATTCAAATAAATCAGCAGAACCAAAAGCTGCAGAAACAGTGCAAGGGAAGAGCAAGAGATGAGTATATGCTCCTTGAAGGGCCTATGGCATGAGAAAATGGAGGCGTTTCCTCATCTCTGAAGCTGTTCTTCATATTCCAAATGTTTTCGCTCTACATATCCTGAAATGCAGAAATAATAACCAGAGAAAGTACTGTGTTGCTTCTACAATGCAATCTAAGAAAGTCCATTAATACTTATTTCAAATATACAAGCGTTTTAATCACAGAAAAAAGTTTCGGAATGCTAACAGTGATGCACAAGCAATGCTTTTGGACCTTGAACTCCCCAAAACGCTTTCTGTTTCTGAGGTCAGTTGCCTCCAGACATGAGACAACAGCCAGCTAGACTGCTGACTCTGAGGAGTGAGGGGAAACTTGACCCTTCCCCAGTCCAGCAAAGGGACACTCTCACATTAACCATGGAAGAAGCACCAAAGAAAAGGTTATCAACAAAAAGTTAGATGAAAAGTAAAAAAGAAATAATCAAAATTCACAATAAGAATGAAGACATTTTCTTGCTACTATTAGGCCACCTTCCTTTTTTAAAATTTTACCTGTATGTTTCTACACATATAATTGATAATCTTTCACATGATTAAAGGACTGTAAAGCTACCTGAAATTTGTCATGTGAAGTACTGCAGGATGTGAAAGTTCTCACATTATATAATACCTCCAAATAGAGTAAATCCTGAAACTGTCACGAGATGCAAACTGACAGTCATATGCTGTCCCTCCAGTTTCAGCACCAATCTATGTTTGGATTCCTTCCCTACCAAGTAATCTTATAAATTCAGTTCCTGTAAGAAAGATGCAAAAGCTAGATATTCATGTYAGTCCAGATCAGAGACTATGACAAGGTGAATGAAGGTTTTCCTAACGGCACCAAACACAGCTTTTGGCATAAGTACATGAGTTGCCGTCATAGTGAAAAGAATAGCTTCAACTGCAAATGCTAACAAGCAGCAGATAATTGGGCATATGTGAGCATCTGTGGGTGAATGTCTGAAACCGAATTTTGAACTCTCAAGCAGAAGACTGGTACTTGCTCGTTGCAATCTGTACAGGCTGATTGTCAATTTTGGTAACACCTGGACTAAACAGAAGGGTCACATTCTGAATCCTCCAATTAACACAGAGGCAGAACGTGCAATTAAAAGGCTGTTCACACACTGTGTTTCTGCACACTGACTATTTAGACTGGGGAAGAATAGGAGTTTGGGTGCCAAAAATAAGGGTTCCTGGAAAGAAGTAGTAGTCTCAGAAAGAAGAAGGGGCCAGGAAAGATCATGACTGGAGAAAAGACTCTGGAAGTTAGGGAAAATCCTAGAGATCAGAGATGCATGGGGACAAATGAATGCCAGGGGATGCCCAGGGACCTTGGCCAGTGATGTCCAAGATTGGTAACTACAGCGAGACGCACAGCACAAACCAACACAACTTTCTACACACCCTTCCCAAACTAGCAGTAATCTCTCTGCTGGGAAGGGAAGCCAAGACCTAGCGAAGGTAGTGCTGGCAGCAGGGCGGGTGAGTGAGTATGCAAAATGAATCAAGTGCGGTAAAACCTTAAATCTTGTTGGTTCTGTTGTTTAGCTCTCTCTCACCTTCGACAGCTGTAATACTCAGTTTCCTGTTAGTTCTCCTCAGCACACTGTGGCCCTACTTTATGAAAAGTACTACCTTATTTACAAAAGTTTAAGCACAATTTGTTCACCATTTACAAAAAAAAACCTTAAAAAGAAAAGAAGAAATCAAACTCCCCCAAACCAGAAGACATTTACACAATTCAACTTTATAACTGCAGGTCTCAAATTGAAATTTTGCATTGCAATCACAAAAGCATTTTGGTAGAAAATGGAAAACACGTTCTTTCAAAAGAAAAATTAATTTCATACTGCTAGTTGCTGCTACCTCATGGAAAAATGCAGCCTACCAAATTAAAAAATTAAATACTAATCTAAAATTGAAGTTCACAATTAGTAATAAAAAAGTTATGCATCCATGGAAGGGTATCAAAGAATTACATTCTATTTCATGATTTCCATTTCACGTATCATGAAAGGAAGCAGGCTGAAGTATAAAAGCTTGGGCAAAAGAAGAGCATCTTAGTCTCTTGGGAGTTCATTTTATCCTGTAATTGGTGAAAAGCCTCTCTAAAAAGGTTATAAATGCCATATTAATTTCATTAGGAAAGCTCCCATGGCATATTAATTTCGTTTCTGGCACGGTTACTGCATCTTTTCAGATACACAAAATCTTAGGAGGTAATTTCATTAACAGTAAAGATCTGAGAAAGGCAACTATTTTAAATAGATTGGTGACAGTTCAGCTCGGAAGCATGCATGTTTATTAATATACTATCATTCTCTTCCAATTAACAACACAGTGACACACAAGAGCTAGCAGGC
Source organism: Oceanodroma leucorhoa (assembly GCA_030449065.1). NCBI lineage: Eukaryota > Metazoa > Chordata > Aves > Procellariiformes > Oceanodroma > Oceanodroma leucorhoa. The sequence continues at coordinate 2,098,896 of JASVER010000048.1, forward strand.
TCTGCTATTGAAATTTTGTTATCCTCAAGGCCTCTGTATTTGCAAAGATTGCRTGTACAGCTCTCAAAAGATTAATGACCTACTCCTTTATTTAAGGCAGATACTCATCTTCAGTAATCGTGTATAAAATCTGAAGCTGAGCATGAAATTTAACAAGTGTCTTAGCTTACGATGCTAAGAAAGAAGACTTTTTTCCCCAAACACTTGCTACGCTGGATGGCATAGGTAATTCTGGACATATAAAATACTTTAAGTGCCAGTTTGTACAACAGCATTAGCAGCTTCTCCATCCTGGCCTTGATTCTGTAATCTGACTTATACAGGCAGGCCTCTGAAGCTACCTATGGTCTCATTAGTTGTTAGAAGCCAACAGGAGCTTTTTATCATAGGACAAATTTATAGAATGCAAATAGATAGAAAACAAGTTATATCAAAATAAGTATGTAGATACTTATAAATCTCACGCTGTATTATCACTTTTACAAATATAGTATGTATTTTGTATGTTTTAGGTCATGATAATTCTAAAACCTGCGTACACTCACTGGTTAATTGAGACATCCTGAGCTCAGCTATCATATAAAAACAAATTCTTTTCTCCTGGCCACGTTTTAAACCCAAGCTGTTCGTTCAACTTCACTCTTAGTCATGAGAAAGGGAATACAAAAGAGCTTCTTTAAACCACAAAGGTACAACCTGTGTGACCAAAGCTGTTACTTTTTATGCATTCATCTAATGAATTAAGAGCCTATAAATTAGGAGTGAGTGTCTTTCTGAAAGAGGATGTCATAGTTCAACTAAACCTACAGTTTTTTAAGCAGAAACTCCACCACCAAGTTCTATAGCTTGAGCGGTATCAGGAGATCAGACCATAAAACCTCATAAACGTTCCACCGGACTCAGAAATCTGAGTCACACCCTAGGCATCTCTTCATCTAAACACTAAATCCCCATTGCCGTCAACAACAGATGCAAAGTCTCCAAAGAATCTATCCATCAGAAACTACACTCTGGAATAAAAAAAGGTAACTTTTAAGCCCTACTCCCCTGAACACTAAAGTAAAATTTTATTATTCTTAGTACAATTGCCCATTCTTTGAGCAGTTTCATTTGAAATTTCTTGAGAGGTATTGAAAATAAATTTTTTAGAAAATTTGTTTCATGACTGATCATTATTCACAAATCAGTGTAAACCCTATGACTGGCAAGCATGGGATTCGTAAGATAACATATTTAGAGCAGTTCTACAATATGTTTAGATCCACAGCAGTAAGAATGAAGCGTAACTGGTTGCCAATCAAGTACTTTTTTTTATTTTCAGGACAATAAATAATCTGAGATTAAATTACTTTAATCTGGAATCGAAACTGGAAACAAACTTAACAAACAAGATAGACATTACTAAACTGAAACACTTCAAATCCAAAAGGGTGGGAACACACAGGAAAGAAAGGCACTCAGTATTTCTGAGCACACTGGTTTCTTAGACAAGCATGGATGGAAACATGGCATGAGTGGTAGCTCCCTTTCAATAGATACTATTCTGCACGACATTAAGGGCAGGGATGCCATAGTATCACATATGACCAACTAGCTCTCTCAGACTAGGAACCTGTCCAACTGACTAGTACTCACAAACTTTGATTATTCTTACTAAAGTGTAATAATTATTGAATTACATGGTGCGTATTTTAGATTACACATTAAGTTTGTCGTGGCCATGTTTCATTCTATTCCTACCCTCCAAAGTTCTTGCAATATCTCCTATCTTGTTTTCACAGATAAATAACACAGGTACCTGCATCCAAGTCAGTAATGAAAATATTAACTAATGCCAGATTCAGGACATTTTTCGATTTCTGCAGAACTCCAACTGTTTTTTCAAAGCTAGTAAAGATATACAGAGTCATACCCAGAAAAAAGGCAGAAAGAGCATGTGAAGTCTCAGTTAAAAAAAAAAAAAGCTTGCTTTTTAGGCTACCATCTGAGCTGACATGAAAGACACTCTTCCAACTTAAGAATTCTCTCCAAAAATATTGTATTTATGAACAGCTATGTTTGCTTGAATGCCCTAAAATCCACAAGTATTTTATCACATATTCAATTCCTATTGTTACAGCAAAAAAGCAGTAGAAGGAACGCCTAGCAGAGACATGACAGTACGAATTGTATTTGACATAGCTTAGGAAAGACTATCCAACTGCAGGTTCAGTTTTAAATAGACATGTCTAAGGGTTAGGAAACTGTTTATTTTTACAAATTACAGAAGAACGGAGAAGACACAAGGGCTTGGGGCTGATACGCAGCTCCACTTTTTCAGATATAGAATCAATGCTTTGAATGGGGGTTTTACAGCTTGACTATTAATGAAGTTACAACTTTATCTGGCATTTTAATCATCAGGACAAGAATAAATTTTAAAAAATACTTCGTATGACCTAGAAGCCTAAATCCCATTATAAGAAGTTATGTGATCTCTTAAGGAACTGTAGTCAGCTTTTCAAGTGAGTCAAGGAGCTTTGGAAACTTTCAAAACAATTCTCTCTGCATAGGCTACTGATACTATAAAATAATTCACTTTAGTCTCTCTGTCTCTCAAAAAAAGCAGAATTATCTCAACTATTAACATATAAAACTTAAGTGTTCTATTGCAAAACACTAATCAAAGATGAACCAAGCCACTGAACCTCAGAGCTACAGTCTGCTTTCTGTTACATTTGGTCAACTTTATCAAATCTTGTGACATTTACACACACAGGAAGATGTATTCCAGAAGAACACATTACTTTGTGAACTACTAGTAATGCATTTAAAGGAAACATATATTAGAGTTAAGAATAAGCACGTTTCCTATAATACCATGAAATCCTGCAACTAACTTTTTCTGTAAATACAACAAACCCTCTTGTCTTATTTAACATGCATTATATACAGTGACCCAATTTAACAGTGCAAGGCTTGAAGAAAAGAAGAGCTGTTAGACCTACAAATATATAACATCACTACATTCCAGCCAAACACACAATGGGAACGTGCAGAAGCAACACAGAAGGAACACTGCATATTATTAGCTGCTCTCTCCATCCAGATATTTTATTAAATGGTTGATAAGCTTTTATCTTTCCGGCTGCTCAGGAATTTATAAAAAATTTAAAAAAGAAACTTTTCTGGCAAACTACTCTAGGATTAGCTACTTCCCTACTTCAAAACAGCTGTACAAGGTTTAAAGATTTCTACAGGTTTTTTAATATTTTTGCTGTTTGTCAATAACTCATCCTTCTAGAACACGTCTGTAAATCTTTAGCTACTTTTTCAACCACCTTTTCCTTTTCTTTCAAAAACACTGATAGCCCCTTATAACTATATACATATATACGGTTTTACATATACAGCTACTGCATTTCATTTGCTTTGTAATTTAAGCTAGAAGATCAAATAAAGGTCACATTTTGCATAAACATCTGTACAGAAAGTTAAGTTCTGCTTTGGCGCTTTTACCTTCATAACACTAGCAAACCCCGTTCTTACTGTTGCATTTAAAGACAAAAAAAGAAATGGATTGTTTGTAGTGCTCATTATCTCAAATTATACAATTATAATTAACACTACATTAAATTTCTCATGGTATGGTGATAACAACAAAGAAGATAACCACAAGACACCATAATCAGAATTTCACTTTGATATTAGAGATTTTTTCATTTAGATCTCAGAATTTTACTGTATAGCATTTAATTAGTTATAAAATTGCCTCCTCTTAAGACCATGAAATATACTGTACAATACTGGGGAGGTACAGGTTTCCTGAAAATCTATTCTTCTTTTTTTCTCTCTCTAACCATAATGTACTTTCCATAGCCATATCCAAGAAAGATACTGCTTGCAGATAAAATATTGCCAAGAAATCACATCTCTATGGCAAACTATTTTGTACAGTTACATTTTGCCCCACTTTAAAAGTGAGTATACTGACATGACATCATTTCAAGCAGCACAAAATAGATTTTTTTTCCCATAGATATCAGTCATGAGAAGTGTTTTAAAATATCTGGGACTTAATCTGAAACTCTCCGACAGCAAAAGGTTTTGTTTTCCAGGTGTGTACAGAGTAACGGTAGTAGTAGTGAGCTAAACCCACTTGTTGGCCATTCACCGTTTTAGCATTTCAGCTTAAAACGTATTTTACTGCCACAACTATTCTCTCTGAGGTAATTTTCTGCCAGAGACTCAGAACTCCACAACTCCAAGAATATTTTCTGGCATTATTTTACTAGGAAAGAAAGTCCATTTCAGTGGTTTGGGGGAGGTGGATGGTTTGGGTTTGTATTTTTAAAGCTCCAGATCTCTTTCTCTCCAGTTCCCAAGGACTGTGGCAACGCGGCTCTCAAAGAATTTGTTATAGACAGAATCATTTTCTCCTCCATTGATAAGTCTCAGATTTGTAGAAGAAAAATGGTGCACAGAAAACGTATGTATACGTATGTTGTTATAACTTCTATAAGATAATAATTGGGGTAAAACCAGTCATAGGGTTATTTCTACCCACAATGACATACAGCACGCAGAGTATAATTACATGCTCTTCCAACCTTTTCCTCACAAAAATAAAGCATCTTTTTATGGAGCTAAACTTTATTATGAAATCCAAAGAAGGGTATTTCATATTTTTCTTTGATAGCTGTAAATATACATTTAATGACAATCAGTTGGCTTCAGAGATATCTCCTCTCATGAGAACACATCACTATTTATACCAGATAGGAAAATATTTTATATTAAATATGAGAGGCATGTGGAATGAAAGCTAACAACTGAATAGCTCTCGAAGGAACCATTTCTCCCACGTTCATATAAAGCATATTTTAGGAGACAAAATTGGAGGAAGGAAAATGATAATGGCTCTGTTTCTCAAATTCTATATCAAAGAAAGTCAAGAGATTATCAGCTAGATGCAACCATCTAATCAACTCCACATACTTACAACTGAGCTGCTCATGCATGAATATTCATCTGCTGTGGTAGCAAAAGGCAATGATTTATATTTCCATGTTAATTGAGGTCTACACTTCACTAGTGCAACATTTTGTGCTCGTAAGAGCTTATCTCAAGCACCTGATCTGCATTAGCACTGAGGGAGAGCAGCCAAACTAGCAATACCTCAACTGGATGCACATTCATCAGGTTTTCCCGTATGACTACATATTGCTTATCTGCTGAAATGAGCATATCATCTTTCCGCGGTCAGTGCTACCAGGCTGCAGATAAGCAGTACATCATATCAGTAAGGCACATGTGCCACTAAATCAGCGCCTTCCGGCTTGCTTTAAAGAAGATTCCCCCAGGTGTAATAAGTAATGAATAGTTTGTAGCATGTGTTTATAATCACAAAGCAAGCCAGTTCAAACAGACTCGGCCCCATTGCAAAATTGTTGTTAATTGTCCCAGTCACAAGTCCTGACATTCCATTTCCAACCTACTACCTTCTGTTTGACCCATCCTCCCCTTTGCCAATTACAGGGATTCTCCCTTTGAAGGGTAAAGGAACTGAGAAAATTATTTGGGATGGATTAAGTGATAGAAAACGGGTATCTCCTGTTACAAAGATGACATAGCCCAGAGAAAGACAACACAATAATGATTATTGTTACAAACAACACAGCTCTAGGCTTTATAGTGCTACTCAATTATAAACCGATAGCTGTGAGTTCTGTATATCTGAGGTCCTAAAATATTGCTTTCATATAAAGAAGCCTGAAGGAACAAACTGTCGATTGCTAAGAAACATTCAGCTTCTACAGGACCTGTCATTCCAAATGTTCCTCATCCACTAAAAGTCATCCCCAACTACATGGCTCAAAAATTCAGTCTTTCACGCAGATCTTTCAACACAGAGGCAGAACGTGCAATTAAAAGGCTGCTCACACATTGTGTTTCTGCACACTGACCATTTAGACAGGGGAAAAATAGGAGTTTGGGTTACCTTTGTTAATTTGTGCTGTGGGGAACTTTCTCTCCAGCTCCTACTCAGCTGTACTTGGAGTTTGGGTTACCTTTGTTAATTTGTGCTGCAGGGAACTTTCTCTCCAGCTCCTACTCAGCTGTACTTGGAAGAACTGATGAACACATGATCCTCCCTGAATCTTTCCCACATGTGAACTTTATCTAAAGCTTGTATATTCTGTCATTATTTCTGTTGGAATTACACAAATCTGCCTTTCCTTTATACTCTACCTTTTCTTTAATTTACCTGTACTCTTCCCGAGACAAAGATGGAAAGAGTTATTTAGAAAGACACGGGAGGTGATTTCATTGCTTCACACTTAATTATAGTTTGCTAAATCAGTGCTTTCTTTACACTAAAATAATCTTTTCCCATTACCACAATGTTATTTAATACACCTGTATGTCCTCCTTTTCTCTGGAATTGACAATGTAACAGCTCTAAGACTTAAAATAGAAACTACTGGGATATTAAAGATTCTCAGCTGAGAGATGGGCAGGTTTCTGGTAAGGGATGGTAGATCTGAGACTAAGTGCTCCTGACATAACCATCTGCAACACTTTGGTCTGAGTTCTGTTCTCAGATAAGCATGTTATTCTGATCAGAGCGAGTGTGCTGTCATATCTGTATCTAAGCGTAGAGTTTGATAGCCTGTGTCTACTTCTACTGTTCGCTGCTTAGTACAGACTGAATCGAACTAATAAACTCAAGTTTACCACCATCAAGAATCTGTCCTCTACACTGATCTCAGTGCTAACAGGGAAAATTATTTAACAGAGGATAAAAGCTCCTTTGCAGCATCTTGGAAACTTTGAAGGCAATATAAATGTTTGCACAGAAATGTGATGAGTATATACCTAGACAGATATATCTGGGATCACTCCCTCCACGTCCTTGCTTAGCAATTTCCAATAGGGTATAAGTACCTGATAGAGTCACGTACCACTAATAGAGAAATTACTCATTCCAACCAAGAGACAGAGCAATCAAAGTCAGGGACTGTTTCTCACACTTTGTTTCTTGTTGCAATAGATCTCAAAAGAGAAAGAAAAAGCTAATCAACTAAAGCTATTACCTGCTATATGATCTTATTTGGTATTATTGTATTCATGATTTGCATAGTTCGAGACAAACAAAACCCTTTACAATGTCAGGCTCCCAACTTAAAGTTCTGTCATTACTGTGCTTTGAGTGTCTATGTAGACACTGCCTATGGGACAGAGTCATAGCCCTTCTTTGCTGGAAGACTGCTGTTGAAGAAAATTATACTTACTGCACTATTTAGAAAGTAATTACAGTAGGAGAGAGTAAAGTGACTTAACAACAAAGATCAACAGGAGAGGCCACTACTCCCATGCCCTGTTCTTAAGACTAGAAGTAATCCATGGAATGACTGAATTGTCAGTCACWCACACATTTAATGTTTCGACAGTAAAATAACCTTTGCCTGGTCTGCTGTGCAACACAGAGCAAAGGAATTTGTTCAACAATTTTTTCAATCAGGAATATAACATCAGCAGAGTTTCATTCCTGCTAAGGCGCTGAAACATAAAAGACAGAAAAATAGAGAAGAATTTTTTCATTCAGATATCCTAATAAGCAATGATTATTTTACCTGTTTCTATGGTACTATCACCATGGCAGCTAGCCATTTTAATCACAGGCATTAGAACACGCTTCTGATAACATCATAGCAATAGCTTAGAAATATATTACATCTCCTGGTCGTATGCAGCAGTAACAACTTTGTGAATTTCCGTACGACAGAGATCACTAATGGCATCAGCAGACATCAGGATTAGAAACGTGATATTTCAAGCATCTAATTAAAGAACAAGCTCTCAGTGTTCCTTACTCTAATTCTGAAAACAATAGTGGAAATATAACCATTGTGACAAAAACAAGAATCAAAATTATTTCACAGCTTGCTCAATTTCTACATGGGTTTTGCCCCTTCTTTGATTAACTAGTCAATGCATATAATTACTCAGCAGATCCTAAGAGAATGTGCAAGTGAAAAAAATTCACTGTAGAGCACTGAGTATCTGCAAAACACTGACAGATAAAAATGGCTACTTTACCCTTGTAGTAAAAAAAAACATACTTTGTTCTCTGCACAGGTTAAATGGTACTGAAGCATCGCATACAAGACTGAAATCACGATCAGAGAGCATAACTCAGTGTTCTGACTGATGAAATTTTCAACATACAATGTGAAACATACTGATTTTACTAAATGCATCATGAAGTATTTGCCAATATGCTCATTCTGAAAAAAAAATGGAAGTATTCAAAAATATGTTCAGCAATAGCAATCCTCCATTTCTTCTATAAATTACATAAGAAATTACATTTTCAAACTATCTTAGAGCAGATTCATACTCTTGTCCTGGGATTTCTGATCTTTTTTTTCAAGTTAAAGTGTATTTCAAAAGGCTGAGAGACTCTATAATATTAAATGAATTTATAACCCCTTTTAATAAAAGCTAATAAGCGAGTTCAACAACTTCTCTATTTCAAGCCTAAAGCTTTCCCAAGGGTCCATCGAAGAGATATTAAATAAGCACAGATAATGTCAATAATATTCTGTAGCAAAACACTACAGCAAAGCACTATGACTAAAAATCACTGGTATCATCGTATCCTACAATAGACAGCATTGACCTGAAATAGAGGAAGAACAAAAATCTGAAGTAAACTTCAGAGAATGAGACTTGAAATACATCACAATTAGCTTTATCTCTTCAAACTACTTAAAATCAGCAATACTCATCACAGAAGCAGTTATGCTAGGAGAACCATATAAAAACAGAACTGTAAGTCAAGTCTTTCATATCTCTAGTATCTCCATGCTTGTTACGATTTAGTTTTACTCCCTTGAGTCAGTAGTTGGGGAAGGACAGCTAAACAAAAGGACTAGAAAATATTTGAAGGTGAAATAGCTGTACTGTTACATTTACTCGCATATACTAATTAATCTGCCTTTAAAATAAAATCAATTAATTAATATCAAGGATTTGAGGATAGTTCTGCCATCTTATCTGGGGACACTTGACTTCCTCAGTTTTGTGCCATGCTTTGTCTTAGGAAACCAACAATAAAGAAATACAGAAAGATGCAGTGTAACATCTATGCAACATTTATATTGCACTTGAACTGGTAAACTTCTACTCTTCCACAAACTACACTGCTGAATTTTCAGACCATCTAAGCAGCCAGGTTAATCTCCCAGTTTTTTCATTAGGGCAACGCTGATTATTTTGTTCAGAAGGTCCACAAACCATTTGGTTCTATGATTTGGTCTAAATATCTATGAATGCATTTGCATGGCTGTGCAGTGCATATCAACCATAAATGAACCAGCAGTCTACAAAATCTTCAACAACAACAACAAAAAAGCCTTTCTACTTCTTTCAGTCCTCAATTTAATAACAATTGCACTTCATATTTTAGGGGCTTGCCATTTCCTTAATTAAAAGTTTATGTTTAATTTTTGCTTAATATGAGTCCCATGATATTTTATGAAATTCAAGTCAAAAGGAGATTCAGATTTCATGATGTTTTTGGGAATGCAGACTATATTAAACAGAAGGAGACTTCATTAAACACTGTAAGATCTGAGGTCTAGACTATCTGGTGACAAATATTCTGCTAGTTCCCTTAGTTCTTTCCCTCTTTCAACTCCAACTTCCTCTCCAGCAATACATAACTACGTGGGAATGCCTTGCTAGTGTTGTTCTCCTCCTATTAAGGCTACAGAAGTTACTGTGTCTAAAGGCAATAATGAGCTAAACAACAATATGTGACAGCAATAAAAAATTCAATAAAATACCATTTTTTCCCCAAATAACACAGATATGATACCAATGAACTCATACAAGACTCTAAATGACGTGAAAACATCACAGTGATTAGATTTAAAACACGTAGTTTTAAATTAAAACTAGATGTTCTACATACATTACTTTGGCTAATTAAAACATCGATTCCCTAATTTTTTAATAAGTAACACGAAGGGCAACTATATGGCAATGATGAGCACAATAGTTGCATTGGTAAGATCAGACTCAATGTTCATATGCCTGCATGTATACAGCTCTACAAAATCCCTGACCTGGAGTCCCATTCACTGAAAGTCTCCTCAGTCCCTGGCCTTTTTGCCAAATCTGCCAACTTGACCATCCGGGAGATGTTCCAGGGGCAATGAAAGATGCTGAGGTAGACTTACTATGAAAGGACTAATTACCTTCCCACCTGCTCATTCCATGCTTACTTGGAGTCTGTAACATCCAGACATTATCACCCTTGTTAGAACTTGTATTGGTAAACCAAAACCAAAATCTTCTAGATCCCATTTGCAGAAAACTACCTTTTTCAAAAATAGGCACATTATGATTAAACAAATGATCGGTTATTTTTGCACTATACATATAGCAAATTATTYGTCTATTACACCTGATCCCTACCCAGCCTCATACTCATAACAGTCATTACATTATACATGAATTAAGCTGTCCTGAAGATGACTGAGCATCCTGTAAACTACAAACATAAAAACGTAGTATCACAAAAGAGCAAGATTCACAGAAACGTCATTTCTATTCCACGTCATACCATCACTTCTGCTGTGTGGGCATACAGAACCCACATTGGTTCCATACTCCACACCACAATCAATGTTACAGCTTTATCAAAAGCATACAAGCTTGTAATAGGAAGTATCCCAGAGGAAAGTAGGCATCGATATTCAGCTATATTCCAGATTCCAATGGGGAAACTCTAGCTTGCCCCTGTGTGAGCAGCACATGCACACCTGGGCAAAATCTGGTCTTCATCCACAGAAGGGAGACCATTTACTCCATTCACACCAACAGCAGAAAACAGAGCCAGATCCAGCCTCAAACAGCTATCACACTCATATTTTAATAACAGATTATAAATAACAAAACAACACTTTTCCTACCAACAGCACTTTCAGTTCCAGAAGCTTAATATACTTTGCTTTAAATCTGTGCCATAGCAACCTTTTTTTAAAGTCAATGTCATCTGTAAGGACTGAGTTAAAATAAAATGTGGGCCAAATTTATCAGACATTAGTTTCCTTTGGATATAGAGCTCAGAACACTGACTGTGTGTCATCCTAGATGTGATGTGAGTTGTATGTGTTGCATCCAGCAACGTATTTTAAACCAGTCCATTGCAAAATACTTGCCCTGATCATCAGTTTCAACTATTTGTCTGAGATGCTGAAGGTCAAATGAAAAGCGTGAAAGGTTTCTTTCTATTTACATTAAATTTATATCTGTATGCTAGAAAACGCAGCACTATTCAGGCCTAGGGAGAGAAGCCTCACGAGTTTGTCAAAATATGACAGCATTATAGTTGGTCAATTCAAAGGCGCGTCTAAGGGACGACAGAAGAGACCATTCCCTCTCGCAGCATGGAGCTATGTATGCCCACGTAGCCAGGAGTATCACTGTGTGTGYGTGACACTGACCAGTGATGAGGAACTTAATGTCACAGAACTACAAGGGGAGTAGCCAACAATCCTTTTATTTTCAGCAGCGGCTCACAAGGGGCTCTGCATCTTTATGTCAGATAGATACTCCAGAAAGAGCTTATAACAGACATTTTCCTACAACCTCCAGGGTAAGCGTAGGGGTAGCGAGCTTTTTAAATTTAGATTATGTAAGGTCGTGTGCCTCACTGCATTATGTTTTATATGCACATTATATCTCACTGCACTATATTGCACCCTGTGAACTCCAAATGATCATTCTTCACATGGATCCTGACAGATTCCCTTTTGTAGCCCTTTCAGAGAGAGAACAAATATCACACGTACAGTCTAATATTTATCGGAATGAGGTCAATCCCCCAAATGTCGTGACAGGATCCAGGAACCACGGAAGCAGATACCACCTGCCCAAATCGGGCTCCTGGCCGAGCAGCACCGGACCCCCCGGCCAGGGCGCGGGCTCCTTTTATCAGACACAGCCGCGCATGCAGGCGCGAAGCTGGGGCGAGAGCCTGCAATGCAGAAGCCCTTCCGGGAGCCCATCGGGGAGCTGAGGGAGACGGGGCCGGGGCAAAGCCGGCGGCGCTGCCCGCAACCCCGCCGCAAACCCCCGCGGCACGGGGCGGGGGCTGTTCCCAAACGCCCGGCTTTGCCCTTACCGGCCGCGGCCGAGGGCTTTGCCCTGCGGCCGCCCGCAGCCCCGCACAGCGGGAACTCCTGCAGGCGGGGCGGAGCGGAGCGGAGCGGGCAGCCCGCAGGCAAGGGCACGGCTGCGGGCCGGGCCCGCCGGTGCCACCTGCCGCCGAGTGACACCCGCCCCGCCGCCGCAGCGACTGCCCCGCCACGCTCCCAGCCGGGGGAGAGGAGGAGGAGGGAGAGCAGCTCTTACCTGCTGCCGCGGCTCCCCCCGCAAGCCCTTACTAACCGAGCTCCATCTTCCTCCGGCCGGGGAGGGGGGGAGGGAGGGGAGTCAGCCCAGCCGCCGCCGTCCCCCCCAGCTGCCGCTTTCCGTCACCGCCGTCCCCCCGCCCGCGCTGCCCGGCGGAGCGGCCGCCCCTCGCCCGCCCTGCAGACGGCACCGGGAGACGGAAAGCGAGACCCACCTCCCGCCGCCGCCTCCTTCCCATGAAGTCACCGGCCGCAGGGCCCTCCCCTCGGCTGCCCGCAGCGGCCCGGAGAGCCGCGCTCCGCTCCGCCCCGCGCCGCGCCCSCCCCCGCGGCAGCCAGCCCCGCCGCGCCGCGCCGAGCCCGCCGGCAGAGCCGCGGCCCGCAGCCGCCTTCCTCCCGCCCCCGCCCTTTTGCAAGCTGGGCCTCGGTGTTCCCAGCCGGAGGAAGGGACGGGAGAAGTAGGCGACAGCGCACGGGCAGAGGGGCCGCCGCCGCCCCCGCACCGCGAGCGCTCCTCCGCCCAGAACGGTCCCGCGGGAGGGGGAGATGGAAGGAGTGCTTTCCCTCTGTATCCATCCTCGCTCTGGGGATGACCGCGCCTAGCTTTGCCCTCGGCAAAGAGGGTATGTTATTCGAAGTTACTGCTTTTCACGTGCCTTTTATTTCAATGCTTCACGTTATTTGCTCAAGGAGTGACAGCAAAGTTTACTTCAGCCTACAGCAACTTCTCAAATAACCTGGTTCGAGCTACTTCCGTATGCACATAGGTGTATTCTATCTCACTTAGTTAAAACTACCTTCCCCACACCAAAGYAGTCTTTCACTTCCACTCTTCCAGTAACACTAGAGTTGAAAAGGAAATGGATTAAGGAATACACCTCTAGAACCGAGCATTCCCTTTTTCCACTTTCTACTATGACAAAGATAGAAACATGCAAAACCAAGAACTAGGCAAAATATGTGTGATAGAAGGAAAAAAAAAAAATCACAGGTACAGGAGTACCTGTTAAAGAAAAGCCTCCTTATCTAGAAACACTGAGAATTCTCACCTGAAATCAGTCTACTACAGATGGACAYGCAATCAGTGACAGATACAGCACCACTAAATCTTCAAGGGAACACCAGATGCAAACAAAATGTCATAATATGTTTTGCACCAACACAGCACATCTGGAGAAGTACATCTGGTGGCATGTGAAGACAGTTTTGCAGATACACATTTTCATATCACAAGCAAGTGAGGTTTCATGGTTAGGGAAGAAAAACARATCAGTTACATTCTAGTTCTCTGCTAGAACCCCAACATCAGTTTAGAATATTGTTGAAACCCCCAAAAGAACCTCACCTTACCTTTGAAACATATTTCCTTTTGCAGCTAATGAGGACAGAAATGAAAACATTTGAAAAAGTTCCCAACTGTTCCATATATAACCTTTTGCTGCAAATGCAATGAGCTACTAGCTTTTGGCATGCAAACCATGACAGGCAAAAAACACAAGTTTTGTCCAATAATGTTTTAGAACTGCATAAAATGAACCCTCATTGTTTGCCTCCCTCATCCTCTATTCTCCTTAGAGAAATTCTTTATGCTCATGATTGAGTATTTCTTAGGCAAGCAGAGTTCTCTGCTATGCTCTCAAGTTCCTCCCAAAAGCAAAAAAGTCATGAGCAGAACAGGTTCTTAGTTTCTCCACCAATGCAAAGTCCAGCATTC